>CM066031.1:1141255117-1141927929 GCA_033557465.1 Ichthyophis bannanicus
TACTGGCAACAGTGCTGGCAGTGTTGGCTGTGGAAGGTGTTTGCAGCCACCACAAAATGGATAGACAGACAGCCACCCCCACACCTATGCCAGTATTGTGATACTATAGAGGGGTTCTGCAGCCATACCCACCACACCAGTCATGGGCACGGTACATGCATGGATATGGTACGCAATACTCTTGGGGGTCACTCCCCAGGGTGGTAAACACTGTCAGGGACCAGAACTGCAGCGCACACCGCAGACATCAGACTGATTGTTATGGTGGAGCTCATTGAGAAAAGTGTGCTTAACGTAGGAATTGATATCTGCCAGTTATCATAGGAAACATTTGATAGCTGTGTACCATATACCCAGGTGTAGGGTAGCATTGCTAAGGTATGCAAGTGCTAGTATTGGGGGGTACAGGCAGGGCCCAATGTCCTGCCTCTCCAGGAGGCATTGGCCAATGGGGCCTGTGGGTGGGTGTGTGGGTGTGTCTGGCCCTGTTGGCTGCTGCTTTACGGCCGAGTTCCCCAACTCCACTCCTGGTGTTCCAAACACTGTCCGGGTTTTCATGCTGTCCCTCATAAATATGCATGAGCTACATCTGCATACCATGGGGGTGTTGCATGGATATGTAGCACTGGCATCTTTGGTAGCAGCAGCATGGAACCTGAATGGTGTGAGGCCCTCCAGGGACTGCATTTGCGAGACTCTGCTTCTGGTGTCTGTGTTTGGTGTGGTAAAATATAGGCATTGTGACCATTCGTATGTTCTCTGCAATATTGGGGTGTCTTTACTATCACTGTTTAGTGGTGGGTAAATCTATGGGGACTATGGGTAGGGGCCCCAGCTGGGATTTGAACCTGTGACCCTCTGTCTTACAGGCACTGGCTGTGTCTGTTGCACCACACTGTGGCCACAGAGACAGTGCAGTCCCTGGAGATAGAAAACCTGGCTGACGAGTCAGAAACCCTGCTCTGCACAATTTTCCTATGGCCTCATTTACCTTGTATGGGGCAAAGGTGCACGTAACCCTCAGAAAGGGCCTCAGAGAAAGGGGGCACACACCCATACCCGAGCTGGGCAGCAATGGTATCATTGGGCAACATTAGAAACCACTCCCAGGAAAGCTCCGATGATATGATATGCTTTTTGTGAGGGTGTACGGAGCGTGGACCCTTCCAAACATCATTCCTTCTTTTTGGAGCTTTCCTGGGAGTGTTTGTATTGTTGCCCATTGCTATCACAGTTTCCCAGCTTAATTATACGTTTTACACTATTTCTTGTGGTCATTTTGTGGTTTATTTGAGAGTTTGTTCTGTGCACATGTATCACACTGCTCACGTTTTGTTGGTTTCCCAGGTTTTGCTGTACATTGCTGACAGCGAAATGGTTTCTCTCCCCTTTAACGGCAGGTTTTCATTTGCGTAGGAATTGGGCTGTGCTTTTCAGCGCGTTAGTGTGAGGGGAGCCTCTCCACGCCCACTCTCCGCCCATTGACCCCTTCTCTCCGCCCACTCTCCACCTTCTGCGCTGTTTTAACGCGCCGTGGAGCTTTACGATCGTTACGTACGGTTAACGCGCGTAGTATGACGTTAACAGTCGTTAGCGCGTCGGTACGCGCGTTATACGACACTTACGGTCGTTAATGTCGTATAACGCGCGTTAGTCACGTTTACCGCAGTTTAGTAAACATGCCCCAAAGTGTGGCTGCACAATCTATCAAAGAGACATAATGATATTCTTTGTTTCTCATCTGGCATCCTGAAGATTGATAAAGTACAACATGGGCCAAAAAAAGAAAACACAGGACATTTTTGCGTTGAAATAACTAGTTTGCTGAGCTTTGTCCACAATGGAGGCAATTTTTATAAACATTTTCTGCGCATAAAATATTAATTTACATGCAGAAAAGGCTTCTTATAAAATTAGGTCATGCCAAAAAAGTAAGCCTGGTGCAAAAAGGTGTGTACTTGTAGAGCAGGCATGCTCAGGGAAGCAGTTTGGGCAGAATAAAGTATGTGCTAACATCTATGTCTGCTCTCAAGCAGGTGTAATGTCTGCCTTCAATGCACGCAGGATTTCTGCTAGCATTTTATAAAGACACTTAGGTGGCTATATACCATTATAAAATAAGCTTTTTGAAGGCATTTTCAAAGGCATTTACATAGGTAGCTACGCTAGTTACCCATGTAAATGCCTTATCTGGGATTTTCCATAGGCACCTACACGGGTAGTGCCTTTGGAAAATCCCAGATAAGTCCCTAACGTGCCCAGATGCTAAACAGTTAGCATCAGGGCGTATTGGGGGCATTCCAGGGTGGAGCATGGGCGGTGGAAAGGGCTAAATGGGTAGAAGTGATTTTCGAAGCTACCCGCTTAGCCCCCTGTGCCTTAAAGACAGGCAAGGTTTTTCATCGCCTATCTTTAAGGCACAGGGGCTAAGTGGATAGCATCAAAAATTGCTGCTACCCATTTAGCCTCAGCGGCTCCGGTCACATCCAGCCAAATCTGGATTTTCACTTCTGTCGCCACGGAAGTGAAAATCTGGGTTAAGGTGGTCGGTCAGCAGGCTATGCATCGACATGGAGCATAGTCTGCCTAGATGAAAATTGGGCCTGTTGTGTACAATATCTTGAGATATAATTGGAAATATTCCAACTGTATGTCATAATATTTTCATAGTATGTTCAAAGGTATACAACGAAAAAAAGATGTCTGTGCAATTTAAATGTAGTCATTTCTGAGAAAAAAATAAAATATGACCTGGACAGGATTAATGGCACCCTTCACTAATATTTGGTTGCATAATCCTTGGCAATGATGACAGCCTCCAAATGTTTCTTGTAGTCATCTATAAGTTTTGTACATCTGTCTGCTGGTAGTTTCCCCACTCCAACCGCAATTTGTTCCAGCTTATGAATGTTTCCAGGATTCCTTTTACCAGTGGCAGATTTCAGCTCTTTCAAAAGGTTCTCAATTGGATTGAGAAAAGGACTCACTGCTAGCCGGTTTAAAACAGTCTAGTTGTTTCTTTTTAACCATTTTTTGTACTTTTGGATTTATAATTTGGGTCATTGTTCTGCTGGAAGACCCATGAATTTTGACCCACACCTACTGTTGCTTTCTAACACTAGGTAGCATATTTGTCTCCAAAATACCTTGGCAGTCCTCTGACTTCATGATTCCATTAATACATTCTAGGCCTCCAATTCCTAAGGCAGCAAATCAGCCCCACAGCACTATGGAACTGTAGGAAGGATTTTTTTCCTTATAAGATTCATTTCTTTGCCTGTAAATGTATTGCTCATCTGCATTGCCTAGGAGCTCAAGTTTGGTTTAATCTGTCCACAGAACATTTTCCCAGAAGGACTGCATATCTCAAGGTGGGTTATGGAAAAGATAAGGGGTGTTTTTTTATGTCTGTCTTTGAGCAGTGAGGTCCTCCTTGGCCTTCATCCATAAAGTCCTTCTTTGTTCCAGTGCAACATGCAAAGTCTATCTGATGAAAAACAAGGTAGCCCCAGGAACTGATGCACCTATGTGGCAGCACTGTGGTGCATTGCACACAGTTGGTGTGTTCTGAAGCAGCGAGTCACAGGTGTGGATCCTGCAGTGCATATCCCAAGATTTCATCCCACAATGCAGATACAACACTAACATGTGCAATCCCCAGTGCATCGGCCAACAGGGGTACAAACACCCACACAGACAGGCTCCTCAATCCACACTGGATGGAGCATCAAGCTGTTGGCTCCGGCACATGGAGCAGCGGTTAGCACCAGAGCACTACCACTAGCTCCTGCACAATGAGCATACCTTAACAATACCTGCACTGAGATTGGGACCAGTGTGGCGAGCAGGGATGCTAACCACCCTATCTTTGCACAGTGCTACAATATGAGTGTGCATGTCTTGCTGTTGTTTTGTGGCTTTCTACTCCTCACTGGGTCTCATAATGCCTACACTGTTTCTAGTGTTAGCCTGCAAATGTGCATGATGAGGAGCAAAGTATTGTAGGTATGGCCTGGACAGGGTGGATTGGGCAGGATGCGTCTGCATTAGGGGTAGGGCAATGGCTGGGATGTCGTAGTGTCCCGACCACCACTTGCATGGACCGGGTGGCCATAGCATGTCCTGCTGGGAGGACACTCTGACTCTCATCGAGCAGTGACCATGGCATGGCTATGTACCCACATAGTGCTATATAGTGTCTGCCTCTAGTGATGTGTGTGCTTCCTGTTCTGGGGGCCCAATCACTGAACCGACTGCTAGGTGTCTGCATTGTATATCCCAAGCCTGGGTGTACATGGTTCTTCTGCGTACATGCAATGCAGACTGTCTGCAGTTAGTATCTGCATGGCGGGGACACCCAGCAGGGGCATCGGGTGCAGTCTGACTGTGCATATTGCAGGTGAATGTTAGACTTAGCCAGTTGGGAAGTGAAGTCCTCCAGGCCTACTCCCAGTACTACTGATAGGGCCTTAGTAACAGGTGTAGCCTACTGGTTAGGGCATGTTACCTCAGGCTGAGGGTTCAAATCCCACTGGACCACAGCAACCTCAGGCCAGAGGCACTGGGGTTTCTGGTCCCACAGGCACCACTTGTGGCTGTGGGCAAACCAAATACCCCTCAATTGCCTCAGGTACAAGATGTAGGTTGCAAGACCTTCAGGGCCAAGGGAAATTTATACTGTACCTGATTATACACCGCTTTTTCCTGGTGAAAAGCAGTATGTAAACATTGCTACATAACATATTTGTATACACCCCACATGGGTCTAGACACCTCTTCCTCCTGGTATTAGGTAACCATGGTATCAGCATTGTAACACTGGGTATAATGATACACTGTTATGTGTGGGTCCCACTCCAACAGGGTCAGATAAGACTGGCGCATACAGCAGGACACAAGGTGACTAGTACATCACACTGCAGGTAATACCTACCATCAACTAGTAGCAATGGGGCTCTGTAGTATGGGCAGGTACTGGGAACCTGGTGCTGGGCACACATCCTCACCCTCAGGGTAAACACAGAAACTGCTCAGTAGCACGGTTTGTAGCTGCTCTGTGCTTGCATCACACACTGTCAGGTTCTCTTACTGAGCTGAGGTGATGGATAAGTGCATTCGGTGATCAACTGTAGACTGATGTTCTGCATGTGCACTGCATCATGGGTACTGTTGGGGCTAACCTATACTGGCATACACAGCATACATGTTAGGTGGTGACCTGCAGTCTTTTTATATCCAGACATTGCTGTGCCATGAGGTGTGGAGGTGTAGCCTACTGGTGAGTTCAAGGCCATTGTAGGTGGGGGCCAGGGGTTTGATTCCTACCTATTCCTTTGTGACTGTGCTACTCAGATCATTTTCATGCCTGTAACAGTCAGGGCTCTGCAGATTTGTGCTGCCATCCTGTAGCATCCTCTCCTCAGCCGCCATCCATTCTTCAGCCCATCTATCGGCCTTTGTATAGTCCTGTCTTCTTGTGCATGCTGCTACCCCATGTCCTGCACTGGTACCCTTTTCTGCATTGCGGCTCTTTGTACTCACCTCTCCTGTGCCTGATCTGCATGGCACCACTACTACTCTGTCATTCTGTCGCTGCAAACATCCTGACACTTCTGCCTCCACTGGGGGACACGTCTTCCGAACCTATGCCACACCCTGTCACTGCAGCACGTTACATTGGCACCACCCTGTGCATCAGTACAGCTGCCTCTCACATGCTCATCTGCTTTACTGCTACCAAATAGGGTGCCCACCAATATGGCAGGTCCATCAACTCCCACCTGTACTTCCTTCCATCACCTTTACATTGACATTCCTTGGTGCTCTGTTCAGCGTTTGGCTTACAGCTATGGTCCTGCTTTAAGGTGCATGCTTTAAACCTACATACCCCAAATGGACAACACAATTAATAGACTCCGAGATATACTTAACTGAATGGAAATGCTGCCAAATTCATTTGCAGGGTATTGACCATCAAACCATAAGAACATAAGAACATAAGATATGCCATACTGGATCAGACCAAGGTCCATCAAGCCCAGTATCCTGTTTCCAACAATGGCCAATCTAGGTCATACGTACCTAGAAGTTTCCCCAAAAGACACAGGTTCCACAATGCTTGTATTGGGTCAAGCATTGATATCATAGGTCCCTTCTTAATAATGCTTTATGGACCTTTCCTCCAGGAACTTGTTCAAACCTTTTTTAAACCCAGCTACACTAACAGCCTTTACTACATCCTCCAGTAACAAATTCCAGAGTTTGATTACACGTTGAGTGAAAAAATATTATCTTTTATTAGTCTTAAATAGTTTACCTTGTAGCTTCATTGCATGTCCCCTAGTCTTTCTATATTCTGATAACATAAACAATCGATCTACGTTTACCCTTCCACTCTATTCATTAATTTATAGACTTCTATCTTATCTCCCTTCAGCGGTCTCTTTTCCAGGTTGCAAGGTTCCACATTAGGAACCACCACCCAGGAAAAAGATTTAGGCACCATTGTGGATAACATGTTAAAACCCTTGGCCCAGTGTGCAGCAGCGGCCAAGAGAGCAAATAGAATGCTAGGTATCATAAGGAAAAGAATGGAAAATAAAACAAAAGATATTATAATGCCTCTATATCGTTCCATGGTGAGACCGCACCTTGAATATTGTGTGCAATTCTGGTCGCCGTATCTTAAAAATGATATAGCGTTATTAGAAAAGGTTCAGAGAATAGCCACCAAAATGGTAAAGGGGATGGAAGGATACTTCTATGAAGAAAGGCTAAAAAGGTTAGGGCTCTTTAACCTGGAAAAGAGACGGCTGAGGGGAGATATGACAGAAGTCTATAAATTAATGAATGGAGTGGAACGGGTAAACGTAGATCGATTGTTTACATTATCAGAATATAGAAAGACTAGGGGACATGCAATGAAGCTACAGGGTAAACTATTTAAGACTAATAAAAGAAAATATTTTTTCACTCAACGTATAATCAAACTCTGGAATTTGTTACCGGAGGATGTAGTAAAGGCTGTTAGTGTAGCTGGGTTTAAAAAAGGTTTGGACAAGTTCCTGGAGGTCCATAAACCATTATTAAGAAGGGACCCAGGATATCAATGCTTGACCCAGTACAAGCATTATGGAACCTGTGTCTTTTGCAGAAACTGCTAGGTACATTTGACCTAGAGTGGCCACTGTTGGAAACAGGATACTGGGCTTGATGGACCTTGGTCTGACCCAGTATGGCATATCGTATGTTATTATGTTCTTATGTTAGGTTAAAGAGCCCTAACCTTTTTAGCCTTTCTTCATAGGAGTATCCTTCCATCCCCTTTACTATTTTGGTGGCTTTTCTCTGAACCTTTTCTAATAATGCTATATCCTTTTTAAGATACGGTGACCAGAATTGCACACAATATTCAAGGTGTGGTCTCACCATGGAACGATAGAGAGGCATAATAATATCCTTTGTTTTATTTTCCATTCCTTTCCTTATGATACCTAGCATTCTATAATATATTCTATAATATATCTGGTCCAAGAATCCAAGTCCACTCAGGAGCCACTTAAACAGACCTTCCATCATCCACTCCTGGGCATTATTATACTGGTCCTTCAGAATACATTTGGAGAAACCCCTTTGAAATGATGCAGTATTCTCCTTGGGTGTCAATTTCTTGTTGTACGGGAGAGAGAAAAAAACGCACTACACAATGCTGTGCTTCAAGCCTCTGAATCCTCTCGGCTCTTCCTCAAGCTTGAGGTCTGCTAGTTACATATAACATATTAACATAGTAAATGATGGCAGATAAAGACCAGTATGGTCCATCTAGTCTGCCCATCAAGGTGGCAAGAGTAGGTGCACCTGCCGCTCTGGGCTGAAAACTCACCTCTTCTCTGCTGCTTTTGGTTCTTGGCTCACCTGATCTCTGTTTTTTTACCACTCCCCCTTGTTTTATCCATATCTGCACCTTTTGTGGTATCTGTTTTGGCTGGATTGTAAGCTCTGATGAACAGGGATTCTCTCTTACATGTCTGTGCAGCACTGCGTATGACTTGTAGCGCTATACAAATGTTCAGTAGTAGTAGGTCACCCCTCTCCATGTCTTTGTTGGTTGAGAAATTAGATAGTTAAGTTTATTTTGATTTTATCCTGTTGCTATAAAGGGATCCACTATGTCTGTCCCATGCCATTTTGAATTGTGTCACTGTATTTGCCCCCACCACTTCCATCGGGAGGGCATTTCTCTCTGCCTCACAGCTCTCCCAGGAGGGAGAGGAGCTGCCTGCATCCAGCCTCCAGCAGCAGCGTCACCGCCTCATGCTGCCCAATCCGGGCAGCCCCCTGCTGATTCAAATAGCAGCGTGACACGGACCGAAGCCTCTCTGCCTCACAGCTCTCCCAGGAGGGAGAGAAGCTGCCTGCATCCAGCCTCCAGCTGCAGCGTCACCGCCTCATGCTGCCCAAGCCGGCCAGCCCCCTGCTGATTCAAATAGTAGTGCAACCCAGACCGAAGCCTCTCTGCCTCACAGCTCTCCCAGGAGGGAGAGGAGCTGCCTGCATCCAGCCTCCAGCTGCAGCGTCACCGCCTCGTGCTGCCCAATCCAGGCAGCCCCCTGCTGATTCAAATAGCAGCGCCACAGGCGCATCCGCGCCTTGCGGGCCTCTCCAGAGGGCCCTTTGGCATGGCTCTTAGGCAGCGGCCCGCATCGAGATACACAAGAAACTCTCCGGAACCCCAGCCATCGTTGTTTACCCAAAGGATCCATCTTTATCTGCACAATTAACCAGCAGCTTGAGCTCCCCAGGGTTGAGCTCACTCTCACCAACAACACAGCCACCTTCCCTACGGACTCTTCAAGTACTGCAAGTAAACACCACCTTAACTGAAAGAACAAAAAGTTACCATTACCATATACCAATACTACACACCCATGGAAGGAGATGGTCTGAATTCCCCCACCACACCACAACAAAAAACAACCGTACACCCCACTCTCACCTACTTCACATTCCCCTCCAAAACATCAAAAAGACAAAAGCCGAGAAGCAGCATCATCAGCGCCGACAGAAATGTGCACTGATAAATGCCAGATCAGTAAAATCAAAATGGCCTGCTACCATTGACCTGATTCCGCTATACAATCTTGACATCCTAATGATCACGGAGACATGGCTATCTGACTGCGACAATGCCCTATTGAATCAGATGCTGCCACCTGGATTTGATTTATACACATGCCACAGGACCATCCAGAGAGGAGGCGGGACGCTCATCCTTGCAAAAGCTGATCTACACTTCAAACTATGCAACTCCTCTAGCTCAGCCCATCTTGATTCCCTCACCATAGCTAATGAGCTATGCACAATTAACCTTTTCTATCGGGCACCCACCCCTTTACCAGATGACCTTCCAACAATAATTGAGCTTGCCTGCATGTCGTCCTCCTCACGCTCCCCAACTTGGTTGGTAGGCGATTTCAACCTCCCATCTCTTCATGATAGCCACTCAACAGCATTCCTAGATGCCTTAGAGGATCTAGGCTACATACAACATGTCGACTCCCCCACACACTCTAAGGGAGGTAAACTGGACCTCATCTTTGCCCCCCATTTCAACGACTCAACAGCCCAAGACCTTGCACTGTATATATCACCTGTGCCTTGGTCAGATCACAACCTCCTTAGATTCATTATACCCTTTAATACATCCTACAAGAGCCAAATGTCATCAAACATTTCTGATACCCATACTGCCCGCTTCCGTCCATTCAACCGGAGCGTAGTCCTGGAAAATCTTCTGCCACTTATGACCAACACGTCTCTAAACTTAGATGATCTCATCTCCAAATGGGACGAGAACCTTCGAGCTGCCTCCTGTCCATCCCACACTGAAAAGAGAACAAGGAAACAGGAACACGCACCATGGTTCTCTTCTGACCTTCGCTCATCTCTCCACCACCTGCGCAAACTTGAGAGACGGTGGCGACGATCACACTCCTCAGAATCACTTGATACATACAACTCTTACCTAATAACCCACCGTCAAAAGATAACACAGAGCAGGAAACTCTACCACACAGATTTATTGAAACGTTCCATCAATAAACCACACGCCCTATTCAGACTAGTAAAATCCATAACAGGCGAACCGGTCTCCGCCCAACCCTCAATGCCCCAACCACAGGACTTTGCAAACTACTTGCAAATCAAAGATGATTAAGACCAACATAAACATGTGTAGCAGTACATCACCCATACCGTCTAAGACACCCCTAGCAACTCCACTATGTAATTTCACTGTGGTCTCAAATAGAGAGATGGAGAACATTGTCGCCTCTATCAATCCCAGCACAGCACCCAACGACCCCTGTCCAGCCAGTTGGATCAAAGAGCTGCGTCATGACCTAAGCCAAATCCTGTGCAATATATTGAACCAGTCTTTTCTAACAGGCTCGTTCCCACAGCGCCTGAAAAAACACCTCCATCAAGCCCCTACTAAAAAATAGCAGACTTGACCCGTCCAAAGTCGAATCTTTTAGGCCAATCTCGAGCATCCCCCAGCTTGCAAAAATCATAGAAAAAGCTGCTCAACAACAACTCCAGCACCATATTGACACTGAAGCTCCACTAGACCCGTCACAACACGGCTTCAGGGAAGCGCATGGCGTCGACACAGTCCTCACAACCCTGTTCAACGAATTGGTCACTGGAATGGACAGCATCCAACAAGGATTTGTCCTCATCTTCCTGGACATCTCCGCCGCCTTTGACTCTGTGAATCATGACATACTTCTACAACGCCTGAAGGAAAAGGGGATTCAAGACACAGCACTTGAATGGTGTAAATCCTACCTATCCAACAGGTGGCAACAAGTAAAAACAGGTCATACATCCTCGTAACCATTCCTGCAGTCTCAGGGGGTACCTCAAGGATCGTCCTAATCGGCATTAATGTTCAATATATATATGCAGCCGATATGTGATTTGATCCGATCTTTCAACGTACGATGCCTGGCTTACGCAGACGACATCCTCCTCTACATGCCGTTCAAAATTGACCAACCGATGTTCTCCCCAATAATCAATTGTTTCGGAGTGGTAGCTGATTGGCTGCTGACACAAAACCTTCGGATCAATCATAGTAAAAACTGATGTCCTTTTTGTTACGAAGAACCGTAAATTCACACCCCCCCCATCGCTACTTGTCAACAATGTAGAATTGAAGTCCAAACCTACAATCAGATATCTTGGCATCACATTGGACCAGCACCTAGATATGACCACACATGTGAAGAACGTTACAAAGTCTATATATCACAAGATCAAAACGTTACGTCACCTCCGCCCCCTACTGGAATCCAATGACTACCGGACAACCTTTCAGGCATTAGTCCTCCCACACCTGGACTTTGCGAACATCGTCCTACACGGCCTGCCTCAATCAACTTTAAATCCGCTCCGCCTGGCTATGAATGTCGCCGCAAGAGTTCTCTCTGGATCATCAAGAACTGACCACATAACACCAATCATGAAAAATCTGCATTGGCTGCCGTTACACGCCAGACTCCAATATAAGTCACTAGTCCTTACTTTCAAAGCCCTGAATAACTACCCACCTACACCGATTAGCAAACTAATCCACAGCACCCTGGAAAACAGAGACAGGAGATCCACTTCAATGAACACCTTAATAGTCCCCAAGATGATGACGTCATGTACTAAGACCACTTCCAACAGGGTTTTCTCTATATTCGCTCCCCTAAATTGGAATGCCCTTCCACATGAAATCCGTGGCATCAAAAGCTTAATCCTATTCCGTAAAGCACTGAAACACCACCTATTCACAATATACTACCCTGACACCAACCCTGACACCCACACATCGGGTAAACTTCCCTCATGTCTCAGCTACCATAGCACCTTATTACAACCAGAAAATGGTTAGACTATACTACTGCCCACCCACCACTTTTACGCCTGTCCCTCCCACACAAAATGAAGATGATACCAAATTGGCTTAGAGTATTGGTGACAATACTAATTTAACCTGTAAATAGCTACCCTGTAAATAGTTACCCCGGTTATCCTATGTTTTTTTATTTCCCTGTTCTATGTAAAACTCAATGTTGCTTGTATGCATTGTAGTATGTTTTGTTCGATGTACACCGCGCTGATTGTAATAGCGCGGTATAGAAGAAATGTTAAATAAATAAATAAAATTACCAGTAGCCTGCCTTTACTGTTGCCAGTAGTCTGCTATCACTGTTACTATTTTGACAGCTATTACTGTTGCCAGTAGCCTGACTTTATTGTAGCCAGTAGCCTGCCATTACTGTTGCCAGTAGTCTGCTATCACTGTTGCTATTTTAACTGTTATTACTGTAGCCAGTAGCCCAACTTTACTGTAGTCAATAGTCTGCTATCACTTTACTGTAGCCAGTAGCCTGCCATTACTGTGCCAGTAGTCTGCTTTCACTGTTGCTATTTTGACCACTTTTACTGTTGCCAGTAACCTGCCATACTCTGGCCAGTAGTCTGCTATCACTGTTGCTATTTTGACCGCTATTACTGTTGCCAGTAGCCTGTCTTTACTGTTACCAATAACCCGCTATTTCTGTTGCCTGTAACTTACTATTACTGTGCCCTCTATCTGTTACTACTGTTGCTAGCTTTAATGATAACACTGCTGACAACCCCTGGCAACCTCAACATGGCCATCTCCTTATTTGCCATCTCTAGTTTTTACCTCCTAGCTAACGCCATTCAGAATACATCAGCCTTATCACCCGCCCAGAACTATATCCCTATCCTGCACAGCCTGGAAAGAAGAAATCACACCAGCTCCCATCACACATCACCATGCACACCATATCAGACAATCACACCTACTCTATGTATCCCTTAATAGAGTGGAGTGGAGTGGAGGAGTGGCTTAGTGGTTGGGGCAAGGTACTTCAGGCCAGAAGGTCAGGGGTTCAAATCCCACTAGAGGACAGCAACCTTGGGCCAGAAGGACTAGGGTTTCAAGTCCCACAGGTGCTCCTTGTGGTCTTGGGCAAGCCACTTAACCCTCCATAGCCCATGTTCACTGTAAAATAGTTATCTCCAAGTTATAACGCCCTGTTCAATGTAATTTCAGTTTGTTCAATGTAAACCACACTGATGCTGAATAGCACAGTATATAAGAGAATGTAAATAAATAATAACACTTATAGCCCCAAGCCTGAATCCACTCTCTTACATAGTAACCTGAAGTGTGCTCTCATTAACTCACGTTCAGTTCGCAAAAAATGGCCAGCCATTACTAATCTGAACTTGGATATCCTTATGGCCACATAATCCTGGCTGTCAGACACAGACACAGTCATCATAAATCAACTCATCCCTCCAGACTATTCAATACACACATGTCACAGAACCAACCGGAAAGGAGGTGGGGTCTTCATTCTAGCAAGAACTAATCTCCAGTTCCAGCTACTATCCTCTACGAGTCTCATGCACATGGACATAGTGTCTATAGCCAATAAGCACATAATTATAAATCTCATCTACAGAGCCCCTACTTCCCCTCCCCAGAAGATCTCTCTAACATAATAGACTTGGCTTGCAAGCCTGAAAGTCCACGTAAACCTAACTGGTAGATCGGCGACTTTAACCTTGCTTCCCTACAACCCACCTATGCTAACACCTTCCTCAATGCTATGACTGATCCCAGTTATACACAGATGGTGAACTCTCCTACACACCTCAAGGGAAATGCTCTTGACCTCATTTTTGCCCCCCAGTCAGAATCAAGCCTCAATATCAACCTTTCATTTACTCCTGTCCCATGGTCAGACCACAACTTAATCTCCTTCCAAATCCCTTACCAACAAAATCAAATCCTTACCAGCCAAACAAATACAGCCTTATCAGGAATGACAATCCGCTTCAAATCCCTAGACAGGGATGAGTTTATCAACAACACCCTTCCAGCACTCTGTCAACCTGCTCAAAGCCTCGACGATATGATCAACAGATGGAATACCACTCTGAATTCTTGTTCGCAGTTACCTTCTTCAAATAAATCACCAGCCTCCTACAAATCACCAAGAAACAGAAAACCAGCCCCTTGGTTCTCTGTTGAATTACGATCATCTCTTCAGCTTCTAAGAAAGCACGAAAGAAAATGGCGTCAATCTCGTTCCATATTGGACCAAAGGACTTACGAAAACACCTTTAAGCAACACCGTGAGAAAATATCTGAAAAAATGAGAGAACACCATACAGAGCTCCTCCTCCGCTCGATAAATAAACCACGCAACCTCTTTAGCATTGCTAAATCCTTAACCAAGGCACCTTCCACCAATCAGACAGTATCAATTCAGCCTCAGCCCTATGCCGAGTACCTCCAATCTAAAATCCTTAAAACAAACGCGGCACCAAGTCCCACACCCAGTCACATTCCCCAAGTACAGTCACCGCTAACAAACATCATCCCTCCAGCAGAGAAATACATTGCCGACCTTATTGCTACTATTAACACCACCACAGTCCCAAATGACCCATGTCCTGCTTACTGGATCAGAACGATGCGTGCAGAACTCAGCCCAACTCTATCCTACCTCATGAAGCTCTCTTTCGCAGCAGGAACATTCCCAGCAACTCTTAAACAAACGTATATACGCCCTCTCTTGAAAAACAACAAACTTGACCCGACAAGGACAGACTCATATCGCCCAATCTCAAGCATACCCCTTCAAGCCAAACTTATCAAGAAGGTGGTTCAAATGCAGCTGCAGCAACACATTGACATATCAGCCCCTCTTGATCAATGCCAGCATGGTTTCAGAGAATCCCATGGTGTAGAGACCCTACTCACCGTACTTACCAACACCTTATCCAGAGGTATCGACAAAATTGAAAATGGGTTTGTACTCATCTTCCTCGATATTGCTGCCGCATTTGATTCTGTGAACCATGAGCAACTCCTCTCCCGCCTCCAAGAAAAGGGAATTCATGGCTTGGCCTGGGAATGGTGTAAATCCTATCTAGCTGACCATTGACAACATGTTTGGATAGGATCCTTAACATCTGAACCATTCCATCAACAGCAGGGAGTACCCCAAGGCTCCTCCCTGTCTGCTTTACTTTTCAACATATATATGCAACCTATTTGTGATATCATCCACTCATTTAATATATCCAGCCTGATCTATGCAGACGATGTCTTGATGTTCACCCCAATCAAAATTATGCACCCTGATCTCTCCCCACTAATAGAGTGCTTCAACGCAATCACTGACTGGCTCTTATCCCAGAATCTACACATAAACTTTAAGAAAACCTAGGTCCTATTCATAACCAAGAACAAAAACTTTTCTCCCCTCACTATTTTGAAGGTGCGAGATGCAGAGCTCCCATGTAAATCTGTGATACGCTACCTGGGTGTCACAATCGACCAACAGCTCAACTTCAAAGAACACATAAAGAATACCACCAAGTCCATCTACAATAAAATACTGACATTAAGGCACATAAGACCTCTACTATCCCCAGACGACTTCAGAACAATATTCCAGATGCTTGTAACTCCACATTTCGATTATGCCAACATCATCCTGCATGGTCTCCCCAAAAGCACCCTCAATCCACTGCAGATGGTGATGAATGCAGCAGCCCGCATTCTCTGCGGCATGTCCAGAAAAGATCACATCATGCCCATACTTAGGGAACTACATTGGTTACCGTTATACTGCAGGATCATCTACAAGGCACTACTCCTATCTTTTAAAGCAATTAACCGGTTATCACCCTCATCCCTCTCTGCACTCATCACCATCATCCCCAATAACAGGCTGAGAAGGTCAGTAGCAGCCAATATGCTGATTATACCAGTTGAGTCTACTAAATGTACTCAAACAACTAGGAATAGAGCCTTTACATTCTATGCCCCGAGGTGCTGGAATAACCTCCCACCTCATATCCGATCAATCGGAGACCTCTCACAGTTCAGAAAAGCTCTTAAGCATCACTTGTTCAGCCTTCACTTCGTCCACCCTAACCTAACACAACCACCTCCTGCACCTCAACTCACTCACGCAGCCTCTGACACTCCAACAACCTAACTCATGACGAAGTACACAACAGATCCGCCATCAGGCACACTCACAACGATTATTGATTACAAGGTCTTTTGAATTATGATTACCAACTTTTAATATAAACTGTAAATAGTTGTTGATTTGTATATAGTTACCCTTGTTACAGTCCCAAGTTCACGATCCTGTTATAATGTAAGCACAAGATCTTTTGTTTTGATGCAAAATTTTGTTATTTGTGAACCGCACTGATACTGAAAAGCACGGTATATAAGAGCCTGTAAATAAATAAATAAATAAATAAATTTCAAGCATCCACCACCCTTTCAGTGAAAAAGTATTTCCTGACATTACCTTTCAGTTTACCCCCTTGCAGTTTCATGTTATGCCCTCTAGTTTTACAGCTTCCTCGTCTTTGGAAGAGGTTTGTTTGTTCATTAATGCTCTATAAGTATTTAAAGGTCTGAATCATATCACCCCTATGATTCAGACCTTTGTGCTGTCTCTTTGTGTACTTATATGAGGCTTGTCGCCTTTTTAAAAAAGAGAAAATGGAGGGGTTTGCCACGGGAAAGATTATTCTTTCAAGGCAAACAAACCAACAAAAAATTATTGGAATAATCATGTCCTGGCAATGTCCCAGTTTTTATATTATTTCCTACTAGTCCCTTTTTAATTGATCTTGTTTTATTTGATTCTTTTATGTGTCAAATATGTGTGCATATATATTCCAAAGCCTTTTCACTGGCCGCTTTTTTCTTTTAGGAGATATTGAACATTAAGGGGTTGAAATGCAAGGCTGCCAATAATGTTGCCACAACTGTAGGCACCTGTTCCAGCCCCAAACTTAGGTACCATGCTCAAAATGGAGATTTTGCAGATGATTCTGAGTAGATAGCAAATGATCAATGAAAAAACGAAAATTCTGATTTTTCAGGTCTATTTGGCAAGGATAGCAGTATTACAAATAAATCCCCCCCCCCCCACCATCCATTCCATGCTATTTGTTCTAAGTTCATTTCATGCTACAGTGCCCAGCATAACTTAGATTTGCATACATAAAGGAGAAACTCTTGTTTAATAAGCCATAGAAAAGCACACATTTCTTGCCAAAGCTGAAAAGAAACCTGCCATGGAAAGAGGGAGTGAACATATTTGTCATGTTCATTGTCTTTAACAAGCGCTTCTATTTGTTGCTCTCCCAATGGAGGCTATAGTGAAACTAAGGAGCATATTTGCTAAACCATGGTAACTGCTTTTGCAGCTACTGTGCAGCAGATGAAAAGATGCTGTGCAGTAGCTGAAAACATTGTGTGGTATCTGCAGGAAGGCTATCCAGCTCCAGCTCTACAGATACCACAGAAGATGTGCAGTTACCACGGTGAACCACAATCCCTGCATTGGCAGATAGCGCAAGAACTCCCATGGTGCCTGCTGAAGAAAGGATCACAGGTAACAGGTAGGTGGGCTATTCACAACAGGAGGACCCAAAGACACCGAAGGCACCTAGTACTTTCTCTTATGCTTGACAATCATGCAAGAGATAATCATAGAGATTAAAGGAAAAAGATTAGGCGAATCATAGAGAAAATGGTGGAATGGACCTAGACTTCCACTATCTTGTATTTCCTCCTATCACTGCTGAAATATACTGATCCCCCCCTGCCGGCCCTTTAGTTTCCCCCTCCATTTAAAGGTTACCACTGCCATGGATCTGGCAATTCACGGCACCAATCATAATGTAAAACAGGCCCACTCCCCTTTCCAGCATCCCACTCTGGACAGTTCTCAAACCCATTGGGTAACTGTCCCAGAGTGGGGAGCTGGCCATCAACCCCTTTGAAATAAGTTCCCAGCTAGCCTGTTGGCCCAAACCACAACTCTCTTCTCCATTATTTTCCTGGCTAGCTAGTTGGACTATCAGCAAACCCACCTCTTCCCCATAGACAAAAAAAGACCCAGCTAGCCAGTCTGGATATCCTCTAATAGGCCCCCACCCCCTCCCTTACTAGAGAATCAAGCAGGAGCAGGAGGGAACTGCTCCTGCTCTATTGCCGCTAGTCTACAAGGACTTTGAAGAATAAAGGAGGGGGCTGTAGGGCCTATTAGACGCTATCTGGCTAGCTGGGATTTTTTTGCTGGTGGAAAGTGAGGTTGTGATTCAGGCCAATTTGCTAGTCAGATACTTGTTTCTAAGGGGGGGAGGGGGAGGTGGCTGTCCCCACTACCCCGGGACAGTTACCCAATGGGTTAGGAAGCTGTCTGGAGTTGAGGTCCTGTAAAGGGGGATGGGCTTGTTTAGTACTATGGTTGGTGTCATGGATCGCCTGATCCATGGACCTGCAGCCTTTAAATGAAGGATGAGAATAAGGGGGCTGTGGGTAAGTGATTGGACAGGTGCTGTTTTGCTGCCAGTGCCAGTGCACGGTGGATGCCTAACATTAACATAGAAACATAGAAACATGATGACAGAAAAAGACCACATGGCCTATCTAGTCTGTCCTTCCATAACAACTACAACAGTCCACTTTTTACCTTTAGAGATCCTCTGTGTTGGTCCCATGCTTTTTTGAATTCAGTTACTGCCCTCATCTCTACCACCTCCACTGGGAGACTATTCCATGGATCCACTACTCTTTCTGTAAAGAAATATTTCCGCATATCACTCCTGAATCTATCTCCCTTCACCCTCATACCATGTCCCCTCGTAGCAGAACTTGCTTTCAATTGAAAGAGGCTCTCTCCCTGAACATTTATGCCACGGAGGTATTTAAACATCTCAATCATATCACCTCTATCCCGCCTTTCCTCTAAGGTGTACATATTAAGATCCTTAAGTCTGTCCTCATATGCTTTATAATGAAGCCCACTAATCATTTTAGTAGCCACCCTCTGCACCGACTCCATCCTGTTCACATCCTTTTGAAGGTGCGGTCTCCAGAATTGCACACCATACTCCAAATGAGGTCACACCAAAGACTTATACAGAGGCATTATCACCTCCTTTTTTCTGCTAGCCATTCCTCTCCGTATGCACCCAAGCATCCTTCTAGCTTTTGCCATCGCCTTTTCTACCTGTTTAGCTACTTTAAGATCATCAGACACAACCACGCCTAGGTCCCGCTCTTCTTTAGTGGACAAAAGTACTTCACCTCCTATACTGTATTGCTCCCTTGGATTGCTGCATCCCAAATGCATGACCTTACATTTTTTAACATTAAATCCCAGCTGCCAAATTCTAGACCATTCTTCAAGCTTAGCTAGATCCCTCCTCATGTTATCTACACCTTCCTGGGTGTCTATTGCAGATTTTGGTATCATCTGCAAAGAGGCAAAACTTACCCGACAGCCCTTCCGCTATATCACTAACAAAGATGTTAAAAAGAATCGGACCAAGGACAGATCCCTGGGGCACACCACTGGTAACATCCTTCTCCTCAGAATGAGCTCCATTTACTTGTACTCTTTGTCGCCTCCCACCCAACCAATTTCTAACCCAAGCAGTAACTTTAGGGTCCATCCCTAGGGTGCTCAGTTTGTTTATAAGTCGCCTGTGAGGAACAGTGTCAAAGGCTTTATTGAAATCTAAATACACCACATCTAGAGCTCTCCCTCGGTCCAACTCCCTTGTCACCCAGTCAAAGAAATCAATCAGATTTGTCTGACAAGACCTGCCTCTGGTGAATCCATGCTGCCTCGGATCCTGTAATCCGCTGGACTCCAGAAACCTCACTATTTTCTCTTTCAGCAGTGTTTCCAATAATTTACTAACCACCGAAGTTAAACTAACCGGCCTGTAGTTTTCAATCACTTCCTTACTTCCGCTTTTGTGTAAAGGCACCACATGAGCCTCTCTCCAGTCCTTTGGCACCACTCCTGACTCCAACGAGGCATTAAAAAGGTTAGTCAGTGGAGTTGCTAGAACGTCCCCAAGTTCCCTCAGTATTCTAGGGTGTATCCCATCCGATCCCATCGCTTTGTCTACTTTAAGTTGAGCTAGTTTCTCACGAACACAGTCTTCTGAAAATTGTTCAAGATGTCCCTCGCTTCTGTTCTTATTTGTGGGTGTTTTCTGAGGTCCTGCTCCTGGTTCTTCATCTATGAACACAGAACAAAAATATTTGTTAAGCAATTCCGCTTTATCCTTATCAGCTTCTACATATTCCCCCCCTGCACCCTTGAGTCTGACAATACCACTTTTGCCCTTCCTCTTCTCACTAATATTTATTTATTTTATTTATTTAACAGTATTTCTAAACCACCTTATCTTATTAATCAAGGTGGTATCACAGCAAACAATCGGTAAAGTGAGAGTGTTAAACATGCAGTGAGGGTGATATTTAGTTGAGTGTGTGTTGTATTGTGTGCTAGATTGGTTTGAGCTATGTACACTGTGTGTTGTATTGTGTGCTAGAGTGGTTTGAGCTATGTACAATATGGGCTATATACAGTGATGCAAAAAACATTTTCTATACATACAGTGTTTCATACAGTGTAATATATCTGAAAAATATCTTATCCCCCCATTTTATTGCATTGGCTATTTCCTCCTCCTTTCGAATCTTTGCCTTCTTGACTACTTTGCTAGCTTCTCTAAGTTTTTCCAAATGCAGATGCCTGTCTTCTTCTCTCTGTGATCTTTTGTATTTCATGAAGGCCTCCCTCTTTTTCTTCACTTTTTCAGCTACTTCCTTCGAAAACCATAGTGGTCTCCTTTTCCTTTTGCCTTTATTTACCATTTTAACAAAAAGGTTGGTTGCCCTTAAAATACCCCCTTTCAGTTTTGCCCACTGTTTTTCTACATCCCCCAGCTGTTCCCATCCCACTAACGACTCCCTGAAGTATTGGCCCATCTTCGCAAAGTTAGTCTTCCTAAAGTCTAAGATCCTCACCTTGGAATGGATTCTAACAGCCCTAGTCCTAATACTGAACCACACCATCTGGTGATCACTGGATGCAAAATGATCTCCCACTACAACATCAGAAACACTTTCACCATTGGTAAGCACCAAGTCCGGTATGGCCCCTTCATGTGTGGGGTCTGTTACCAATTGCCTGAATAGTTCTCCCTGTAGAGAATCCAGGATCTCCTTACTTCTAGATGATACTGCAGCAGGAATGTGCCAATCAACATCTGGCATATTGAAATCTCCTATCAGTAGCACTTCCCCTTTCCTAGCAATGCTGCGTATGTCTTCAATTAACTCTCTGTCCACCTCTTCCTCTTGTGTGGAGGTCTGTATATCACACCAATGCAAATAGATTTCTCTTTCCCTCTTTCTAGTTTAACCCACAATGCCTCCTCTCTCCCTTTCAAGCTCTGTAATTCCAAAGCTTTAATAGTAGTTTTTACATATGGTGCCACTCCTCCTCCCCTTCTTCCTCCCCTGTCCTTTCTGAATAAAGTATAGTCAGGTATAGTTACATCCCAGTCATGGTTTTCTGTGAACCATGTTTCTGTAACTGCCACTAAATCCAAGTCAGCCACTCCCACCAAAGCTTCAACATCAGGGATCTTATTTCCCATGCTACGGGCATTTATACACACTGCTTTCCATATGTTACCCCTGTTACCCATTTCCATAAAGTTATTTAATGTATCACCTACCTGAGGGCTTTCACTTACCTGGGGGCTTTCTTCATCCATCCCCAACGAATCTAGTTTAAAGCCCTCTTCAGTAGATTAGCCAGTCTACTACTGAAGACGCGTTGACCTTTCTTGGACAGATGGATGCACATCTGGCACATCTCCCTGCCCCAATCCCACCTCCCCTGATTCTTCTGCGCAAAATGCAGATATTGCAGAAAGCTGCCAATGATATTTGTGTTTTGACTGTGCTAGATGTCACCGTGGCAATAACTTTCTCATGTTACTGCCGCAATGACAGCTAATGCATCTTAGTAAACATGCCTCTAAAAGTCATCCATTATAATACAATTTTATAACTCTAAGTAGGGACAAATTATTGTGGCATAGTATGTTGTCATTGAGACAGAAGTATGAGACATACTGAGGAATGAGCAATAAAAACTTAAACATTTTGACAAGGGCATCACCAATTGATCTGTTATATTGTATATATGTATATACGTAATCACACCCCCACCCACTCAACCTAAGGTATATGTATATAGGTAAGCAAACACGCACACAATTATTCAAATGTAAATCTACTAACCCTGCGTTGTGTTGTTTCAAATCAAATCTTTAACCAATCAAAATGTAAATCATACAAATTACTGCAATGTACTGTGCAACCTGATCTGTAAAGTTAACCACTGCTGATCGTGGGAAGTAGCGGTATACAATTGTCCACTAAATAAATAAATAAATAAACCTCACATTAGCAATAATAGGTCCATGTAACATGAAATTGCACATTGTTAATATCGAAGACATATAAGCCAGAAGGACACATTTTCCTGAATTTCTCAGTGTGAAAGTAATGCTTGCAGTAGAAAAAATAAGAACTGTCTTAAAGGGCCATTCAGAAGTGCAAGTGTGTCAGCAGACTGAACCAGTTGACTGGGGAACAGGGAGATGCGATAACTTGGGGAGATGTGGAACAATTTGTTTAAAAGTAGAAATTTTGAGAAAGGCAAGATGGTGGAAGTCTAGGATACATTCCAACATTTGTTCTATTGCTTGTCTAATTTTTTTAATTTTTATTTTAATCTCTTTGATTATCTCTATTGTGATCGTCAAGCATTAAGGAAAGTACCAGGTGGCTTTGGTGGCTTTGGGTCCTCTTTTTGTGAATAGTTCAATAGACTGAGTAGTGCGGACAAGTAGTTCAAGTCTTGTTGTGACCTCTTTAGAGAGGACTATGGGGGAAGATATGCCGTTGACTTCTCCTGAGATACAGTCATCGTTAAACCCCAATGTGTAGCTGCCACTAGTACTGTAGTTCCAGCAGCACAGCATGGGAGGCTGTATGTGGAGAAAATATTTCCTTTGCTGTCTTAGTCAACTCTATTGACATAATTTTTCAAGCTTCAGATAGGTAAGTAAAACAATTGTGGGAAATTCTTGTGTCATTCAACTCTGAGGAAATCATTGTGGAAACATCCAGATAAATCTGAAGGCGCTTTGAGATGCTGCTGTAGGCTTAGAATGCACTCATACCACATAAACAGTCATCATCAACTCAGCTGTAAGCTCCTTCTGTTAAGTTTCAGATTTTGGAGATGAATGTAACAGATGGAATAATGTTGGATGTTATAAAAGTGTTGGTTAAAAAATTCAGAGACAAAAACTATTTTGATGAGATGTAACTAATTTGCATGTAAAAACTGAAAACATGGAAAATGTGATGAGTTACAAGATGCCATACTTTTTCAATTTTTCAAAATGATCTAATGCTACAACAGTACATGCTGTAAATATTAAAACTTTGTCAGCAGTCTTAGCCTTCTTTATACAAAATGTGAAGCATGGCTAATGGAATTCTTTTCAAATCTTCAAATGTTTGTGTGTGGGTGTCCCTGTATGCCTATGAGATACGATGGTTTAAATGGAGTGACATCCAACCATTATGTTGGCTTAGAAAGAAAAATAAAATGAAATAAAATATGCTATATCTAGTAGATGTCATTGTCTACTGATTTCAAAGTATGGATTTTATACTTTAACCATAGGGTACTGCTGTCACATGGCAACAGGTGAATCACTTAGAACCAACCCAGGAGAGATAGGGGTGAGGCAGCAGTGTGCATGGAGAGGGGGTTATGTAGTGGGGAAAGCAGGGCCGTACCGACAGTGAAAAGCACCCTGTGCGAGTTGCACATCAGGCGTGTGCCCCCCTCCCGCACCTCCATCTAGCCACTTTAAGGGGGTGGGGGAGAAGAGGCGTGCACCCGATGTGCAACTCGCCGGCACACTAAGCAGGTCTGGACCCTCCCGGAGAGACCAGACCTGCTTAGTGTACCGGCGAGAAGACTTAAGGGACGCATTTTGGCTCTCTGTCACTGCCTGCCACCGCTAAAGTGGCGGCGGAAGGCAATGGCAGAGAGCTGAAATGCGTCCCTTAAGTCTTTGTGCCCTGTGCGGCCGCACCGCTTGCACAGGGCTCGGTACGGTCCTGGGGGAAAGCAAGTGTAGCATGTCTCATAGAATTATTTCCAATTTTGGTGTGGGCGTGTTTTGTGAATGTGTCTGTGTCTGTCTCTGTGTTTTGTTTCTGTCTACTTGTCTCTTGAGTGTTTGTTGTATTCTTTTTATGTGTGTGTATTTTCTTTCTGTGTGTTCATGTTTTTATCTCTGTGTCTACCTCTCTGTCTCTGCTATTTGTGTGCTTATGTGAGTCAATGGTCCTTGGTCCGATTCTGTTTAACATCTTTGTTAGTGATATTACAGAAGGACTGTCGGGTAAGGTTACTTGTTTGCAGATGACACCAAAATCTGCAATAGAGTAGTCGCCCAGGAAGGAGTCAATAACATGAGGAAGGATCTAGCTAAGCTTGAAGAATGGTCTAGAATTTGGCAGCTGAAATTTAATGCTAAAAAATACAGGGTCATGCATTTGGGCTGCAAAAATCCAAAGGAGCTGTACAGTGTAGGGGGTGAGGTACCTCTGTCCACAAAAGAAGAACAGGACCTGGACATAATTGTATCTGATGATCTTAAAGTAGCTAAACAGATAAATAAGGTGACTGTGAAAGCCAGAAGGATGCTTGAGTGTATAGGAAGAGGAATTGCCAGCAGAAAAAAGGAGGGGATAATGCCTCTATATAAGTCCTGGTGCGACCTCATTTGGAGTATTGTGTGCAATTCTGGAGACCACACCTTCAAAAGGATATAAGCAGGTTGGAGTCTGTGCAGAGGGTGGCTTCTAAAATGGTTAGTGGCCTTCTTTATGAAACATATGAGGACAGACCTAAAGATCTTATTAATATGTATGCTTTAGAGGAAAGATGGGATGGGGCGATATGATAGAGATCTTTAAATACCTCTGTGGCATAAATGCCCAAGAGGGTCTCTTTCAATTGAAGGCAAACTCTGGGGAGACATAGGATGAGAGTGAAAGGGGATGGACTCAGGAGTAATATGCATAAATATTATTTTTACGGAAAGATTGATAGATGCATGGAGTTGTTTCCCAGTGGAGGTGGTGGACACAAGTACAGTATCTGAATTCAAAAAAGCATGGGACAAACACAGAGGATCTCTAAAGGTAAAAAAGGGGACTTTTGTAGTTGACATGAAAGGGCAGACTAGATAGGCCATGTGGGTCTTTTTCTGCCATCATGTTTCTATGAGTGTCTGTACATCTAAGTAGTTGTGTGTGTGTGCATATATGTGGGCTTTTAGAGGGTGATTTTATAAAGGGGCATGTAGTTAAAACTGTGGCTTTGCTTCCCTGAATGAACCTGATCTTGGCTGATCCCAGAAGCTATCCAAGGTTGGGTCTAGCTAGTACTTGGATGGGAGACTACCTTGGAATGCCAGATGCTGAAGATTTACTAAACAAAGGCCTGGCAGATATGGTAGACCTCTATAAAATAATGAATAGAGTGGAATGGGTAGACGTAAATTGATTGTTTACTCCTTCAAAAAGTAGGAAGACTAGGGCATGCAATGAAGCTACAATGTGGCACATTTAAGACTAATCAGAGAAAATATTTTTTTTAACTCAGCACATAATCAAACTCTGGAATTCATTACTAGAGAATGTAGTAAAAGTGTAGCTGGGTTCAAACAGGTTTGGATGAGTTCCTGGAGGAAAAGTCCATAAACCATTAATAAAGAGGACTGGAGAAATCCACTGCTTACCCCTGAGAGATGCAACATGAAATGTGTATACCTTTGGGAACCCAACAGGTATTTGAGAACTGGAATTGCCACTATTGGAAACAGGATACTGGACTTGATGGACCTTTGGCCTTACCCAGTATGGCATATCTTATGTTCCTATCTTCTTAGGACTGCACCTTTCCAATCGACGACATATCCACCCCCTAGTTAAAGTGTATTTAAAGGCACCTATGTTAAGCCTATTTTATAAAGGCAAATACTAGCATACATAACCTGACATGTGCCTACTTTGCAGGTCAAGATATTTACTTTACACCAGCCGTAGTTTAAATACCTGTGGGTCGCCAGACGTCAGCATTGAATTGAAGGCACACACTGCACTGCTGCCTATATTTTTCAGCTACATGCATAAATTATATTATTTCATAAACGTTGCACGAGTTTACATGCTCCATCTACTTCACCCATGTGCATGCCTATTAGTTTAGTGCAAGCCTTGATTCCAAAGTGTTTACTTTTGTACTGGTCACATATGTATAGAATGATCTCCTTTGTGTACTTGTCCATAGCAGAACAAAGAGGGAAGAGATTTTTTGAAAGGAGCAACTCCCTGACTGCTATGTGTCAGCGTATCGGTGATACTGTAATGCAGAAGCTCAAACTGCTTCTTCCATAGAAATGCAAAGGGGCACTTTTTTTTTGGGGGGGGGGGGAGGTTGTTCTCTGGAATCTTTGGTCTGATGTGGTCCATTTTTAAACACATTGTATTATTTTACTGTCCCCCACCTCCCAGAACCAAAATTGGCCCTGCTCTATTAAATTTTCAGTTATTTTGCCCCTAGATAAACATGGAGAGAGAAACTCAATCCTTGATGTATAATTTCTTTGCAACATTCTGTTCAGTTAGAAAGAATAAAAATTATTCTTTAGCCCAAAATTCAGACGCTGAGTAGTCTTTGATTTTTTGAATCTACAGTATAGCAAGCTTTGGAGAAAGATGAAAAGAAGCCTGCAAAACCTGTTAACACTAGAAGCTCCAAAGTGTGTCAATTGACACAAATGCGTCTTCGAAGTTGTATACCAGCACCACTGTTAGAACCATGTCAGTCATGTTCCATGACTTTGTTAGCAAGGTCAAGATGTTCAAATATGTGCATCAAAAATTAATAACAGATGCACCACCTAGCGGGAAAATGAATTTATACCTAGAAGCCCCAAAGTACGTCAATAGATGCACTCAATTGCCTTGGATGCATCGATTGAAGTACTTTGGAGCTTCTAGGTATAAATTCATGTTCCCACTAGGTGGCACATCTCAATCACAGCTTAAGTTTTACTCCGACATTACAAACAATAAACACGATGATGTCATGTAATGATGTCACATACTGCACGTATTTAACAAATAAGCAACTTCACATTAATTCACATCTGCATTTCATGCTAAATGCAGTCGCCGTGATAATGCATCAATTGACGCAATTTGGGGTTTCTAGGTAAAATTCCTTTTGGGGCTTCTAGTGTTAATTTTAGAGTTGTGCTTTGGCCTGAGGGTGAGCAAGTGCTCCAGCTTTTTATAAGAGTTGGGAAGCTCAGTTTTGAATTGTAAAATCAGAAATATATCCTGATAGTCATGGGTGACTGGAACACAAAAGTTGGCAATGAAGAAGAAAGCAAAGTGGTTGGAAAATATGGACTTGGCAATAGAAACAAAGCTGGAGAAAGACTAATAGAATTCTGCAAGACCAATGATCTATTAATCTCAAACATCTTCTTCCAGCAACACAAGTGCTGACTGTACACATGGACTTCACCCAATTGATTGTACAGAAATCAAATTAACTACCTCTGTGGAAGACAACAATGGAAAAGCTCGATAACATCAATAAAGACAAAACCTGGAGCTGACTGTGATACAGATCATCAACTACTAGGATGCAAACTCGAGCTAAAGTTGAAAAAGAGCAAGCCACTCATGAATGTAGCAAAATATGACCTTGAGAATATGCCACTGGAATTTAAAGACTGCCTGAAAAATTGATTTGCTACTTTAGATACAAATGACAGAGTTCCAGAAGAGTTATGGGATGACATCAAGCAGTTTGTGTTGGAAGAAAGCGAGAAGACTCTACATAAGGTGAAAAAGCAAAAACGGCCAAAATAAATGACTGAACAAACCCTGAAAATTGTCCAGAAACGCAGAGAAGCTAAAGTCAGAGAGAGGCAATGGCAGAACTCAACAGAGATTTACAACGTGCAGCAAGACAAGAGAAGGAGAAGTACTACAATGTCACATGCAAGGAAAGAGAATCAGGAACTATTAGAGGAAGAACAAAATCGGCTTTTCTAAAGCTATGAGAGTTAAAGAAAAAATTCCAGCCTCAAATTGGAATGCTACAAGATGCTCTAGGATCCATGTTGAATGATGCTGAGAAAATCAAGAAAAGGGGGAAAGAATTTTCAGTCATTATACCATAAAGATCAAGAGGACCAACAGCCGTTTCAACCTTATGATCAGGAAACATTGGTGATGAAAGACGAAATCAAAGCAGCATTGAAAGCCTTACCAAAGAACAAAGAATCTGGTATTGATGGCGATGCCATCTTCACCCATGACCCCAAATCTGATCAGGACTGCAAGCACTCAGATACAGACACTGTAGGTCCGCTTCAGTCCCGGACATACAAGCCCTCTGTATGACCAGTCTTGTGATTCTGATCCCGCAGGGCATGTCTAGCCCCGCGGGATCAGAATCACGAACAGGCCTGTATGTGCAGATCAGGACCACGATTCTGCTCGGCCTGCATGTACAGGCCTTGCCCAACTTTTAAATGGAGCCATGGTGTCCGGTTGCCATGTCATCATTGCTCCATTTAAAAGCTGTGATCCCTGGCCGCTGGCCACCAAATTGCTTTCCCTGCAGCCTGACCCCCGATCCGGCCTCTCCGGGCCATGGTCGGGCTGCGGAGAATGTCCTCTGCCCCCTGCTGCGCCTTCCCAGCTCCGGGTCTGCCAATCCTGCCAAATCGGGGAAGTTATTCCACCTTGGAGGTGGAATAACATCCCTGTTCAAGCCGCTGGCCCCGGATGTACAGCGTCGACATTAGAATCAGCCCTGTATGTCCGGGGCCAGTGACCGCCCACTGCCCGCCCTAACACCACCCCCGATCCTCCCCATTCCCGCCCCCGTACAACTTGCAGGGAAGTTAGACGCTGGCAGGAAGTTGGGACTTCCATCCCCGCTATTTTAAGCTCAGAATGATCCTGTGTGTTAATAAATCAGCTCAGACAACCCTCCCTTGAGATATTCCACAATCCTAGGCAAGCTAAACGTGGCAGAGGAGTCCTGACCATAATCAAAGAGGACTTAAATTCAACACTATCATTGACCATAAGTGTGGAAGGCCTGGATAGCCTAATAATTGAGACCAAACAATATACATTCTTTTTCATCTACAGAGCCCCAACCCTGAATACAAACAGTTTAACCAATATTTTGGAAACTGTATGCTCAAGCATGCCAATCAGTAAACAGATAATACTCCTGGGTGACTTCATTCTAACATTTATACCTGGCAATCATGCAGACTCTTTTCTTAAATCCATGCAAGATATGGATTTTCAACAGATAGTTCACACGCCCACACATGAAAAAGGCAACATATTAGACTTAATATTTCTACCCAACAATTTAACTAATCCTTTGACCATATCACAATCTGTGCCTTGGACAGACCATCGTATCCTCAAATTGACAACCCCAAAACAGCTCATGATAAACAGTCAACACAACAATACCATCATACGGCCCTGCTTTAGCAATTCATCAAAGACATATTCTTAAAAGAAACACTGCAACAATTTAACTCTGACTCAAATGATCTGGATGAACTGCTAGAAAACTGGACTTCTCTTATCAACTATGCAGCATCTGCCCCCTCACCTAAGACTAACAATCGTTCTGGTACACTCAGAAACTTAGAATAATAAAGAGAAGACTAAGAAGCTTAAAATGAAAATGGAAATGAACAAAACTGCTGGAGGATAGGAATAGCTACATGAACACCCTCCAAGCCTACCGAGACAGCATAAACAAGCACAAGAAAGAGAACCATTCCAAATTATTACTGAAATCCCTAAATCGTGCAAGAGAACTATTTTGGCTTGTGAGATCCTTCACACAAACTCATGATAGGGAGGACAACACAATCATAATCAACCCTCAATTGTTAAGCAAGCACTACATGAACAAACTTTGATCACAATCAGATACTACACTACCCCCTCCCTTCCACCCAACAGTGCTATCACACCATGGCAATCCTGTTCCCAAATCAATCTAGAACACCTTGATAAAATCATTATGGCCATTAATACCATCACATCCCCAGCTGACCCATGTTCTATCAGCTGGTTAAAAATGACCCGAACAGAAATGGCACCATACATACTCAAAATAGTCAACCTTTCACTCTCCTGTGGACATATGCCTATAGCATTAAAGGGAGCCTCAATTAGACCAATCCTCAAACAGAGCTCTTTAGATAAAACTAACCCCAGCTCTTACCACCCTATTTCAAGCCTTCTATTTATGGCAAAAATAATTGAGAAGATAGTCCAAAAACAATTATAAGACCACTTAGATAATCATGCCGCTCTAGACCCAGAACAATATGGTTTTAGACCCTAATATGGAGTTGAAACATTCCTCCTGGCCTTGTTTGATAACCTTATTAAAGGAATAGCAGGAACCAAGCAAGCCTTTATACTAATTTTCCTCGATATAGCTGCAGTATTTGATTCCCTTAACCACTCCATCTTATTATCAAGACTGAAGCAGCTCGGGATTGATGGGTATCCCATCCAATGATTGGAATGTTACCTAACAAATTGTACCCAGCAGGTAAAAATTGGACAAACCAGATCTAGCACATATAAGAACATAAGAACATAAGATATGCCATACTGGGTCAGACCAAGGTCCATCAAGCCCAGTATTCTCTTTCCAACAGTGGCCAATCTAGGTCATATGTACCTAGCAGTTTCCCCAAGGGACACAGGTTCCACAATGCTTGTATTGGTTCAAGCATTGATATCCTGGGTCCCTTCTTAATGGACCTTTCCTCCAGGAACTTGTCCAAACCTTTTTTAAACCCAGCTACATTAACAGCCTTTACTACATCCTCTGGTAACAAATTCCAGAGTTTGATTACACGTTGAGTGAAAAAATATTTTCTTTTATTAGTCTTAAATAGTTTACCCTGTAGCTTCATTGCATGTCCCCTAGTCTTTCTATATTCTGACAAGGTAAACAATCAATCTACGTTTACCCATTCCACTCCGTTCATTTATTTATAGACTTCTATCATATCTCCCCTCAGCCGTCTCTTTTCCAGGTTAAAGAGCCCTAACTTTTTTAGCCTTTCTTCATAGGGGTATCCTTCCATCCCCTTTACCATTTTGGTGGCTCTTCTCTGAACCTTTTCTAAAATCGCTATATCCTTTTTAAGATACGGCGACCAGAATTGCACACAATATTCAAGGTGCAGTCTCACCATGGAACGATATAGAAGCATTATAATATCTTTTGTTTTATTTTCCATTCCTTTCCTTATCATACCTAGCATTCTATTTGCTCTCTTGGCCGCCGCTGCACACTGGGCCGAGGGTTTTAACATGGTATCCACAATGACACCTAAATCTTTTTCCTGGGTGGTGGTTCCTAATGTGGAACCTTGCATCGTGTAATCATAGTTTGGGTTGTTCTTCCCTAGGTGCATAACCTTGCACTTGTCCACATTAAATTTCATCTGCCATTTTGATGCCCAGTCTTCCAATTTATCAAGATCCTCTTGCAATTTTCCACAATCCTCTTGGGTTTTAACAACTTTAAATAGTTTTGTGTCATCTGCAAATTTGATAACCTCACTCGTTATCCCACTTTCCAGGTCATTTATGAATATGTCAAAAAGCAGCGGACCCAGCACAGATCCCTGGGGTACACCACTATTCACCTTTCTCCATTGGGAAAATTGGCCATTTAGCCCTACCCTCTGCTTTCTATCTTTTAACCAGCTCCTGATCCACAATAGTACACTGCCTCCTATCCCATGGCTCTTTAGTTTTGCCAAAAGTCTCTCATGAGGGACCTTGTCAAAGGCTTTCTGAAAGTCCAGATACACAATATCAACCGACTCACCTTTGTCCACCTGATTATTCACTCCTTCAAAAAAACATAACAGATTAGTAAGACAAGATCTTCCTTGTCTAAAGCCATGTTGGCTGTCTCCCATTAGGTCATGACTATCTACATGCTGAGTAATTTTATTCTTTATGATGGTTTCTACCATTTTTCCCAGTACTGATGTCAGGCTCACCGGTCTGTAGTTTCTCGGATCACCCCTGGAACCTTTTTTAAAAATTGGTGTTACATTGGCGATCCTCCAATCTTCAGGTATTAGAGATGATTTTAATGATAGTTCACAGATTACTAATAGCAGGTCTGCAATCTCATATTTCAGTTCTTTCAACACCCTTGGATGTATACCATCCGGCCCAGGTGATTTGCTACTCTTCAGTTTATCTAATAGTTGTAATACATCTTCCCGATGTATCGATATTTCCTTCCATTCTTCTGCACCTTTAAATACCACTTCAGTCATGGGTAACATCCCTACATCTTCCTCAGTAAAGACTGAAGCAAAGAATTCATTCAGTCTCTCCGCTATCGCCTTGTCGCCTCTTAGTGCTCCTTTAACCCCTTTATCATCTAATGGACCAACTGACTCTCTCACAGGTTTTTTGCTACGAATGTACTTGAAAAGGTCTTTACTTCACATTTTTGCTTCTGCAGCAAGCTTCTTCTCAAATTCTCCCTTTGCTGCCTTATCAATGCCTTGTATTTGACTTGCCAGTGCTTGTGCTGTTTCCAGGTTTTGTCGTTTGGCTCTTTTTTCCATTTCCTGAAAGATGCTTTTTTAGCAACAACAGCCTCTCTGACCTCACCTTTAAACCATGCTGGCAGTTTTTTGGACTTCCTTCCACTTTTCTTAAAGCGTGGAATACAGCTGGTCTGGGCTTCCAAGATAGTATTTTTCAGCAACAGCCAAGCCTGATGTACGTCTTTAACCTTTGCAACTGCTCCTTTTAGTTTTTTCTTAACTGTTTTCCTCATTTTATCATAGTCTCCCTTTCGAAAGTTAAAAGGTAGTACTGTGGATTTCCTTACTATCCCTCCTCCACTATGTATAGCCAACAGTAATGTGTCCCTCAAAGCTCGTCTTTGTCTGCCTTACTGTTTAACATTTACCTTCAGCCAATCTGTAACAGTTTTCAAAAGCACAATGCGCATTACCACATTTACATGGGCTATATAATGATGTACCTCTCAATCAATACAGACAACTCTAACCTACAGCAAATAATAACATGCTTTAATGAAACCTCACAATGCCTCTGGTCATACAACCTCAAAATAAAAACTGAGGTTCTATTTATCACCACAAACAAAGACTTCAAACCCCCACCTAAAATTCAAGTAAAATATGCTACCCTTAAAGTAAACAATGAAGTGAAATATCTAGGCATCACATTAGACCAAAACCTAAACCTAATATCCCACATTAACAACAAAACTCAAGCCATCTACAGAAAAATAAGATTGTTGCATCATCTGAAGCCCTTACTAGAACCATATGACTACTTTTCAGTCCTACAAGCCATAATCTACCCACATATCGACTTTTTCAACAGCATATTACAGGGACTATCTAAGCACACATCGATGCCTCTGAAGATGGCACAGCACACAGCAGCTCATGTAATCCAGAAGGCCCCCAGATCTGAACACATCACTCCCATTATGAGAAAACTACATTGGTTCCATATACACAGAAGAATCCAGTACAAATACTTGATCATCACATTCAAACTAATCCATGACATAGCTCCATCCCACCTTGGATCTCTAATTAACAAGATTCCAAATAGACAAAGAACGGGGATCACAAAAAAATCCTTGGCCATCCCAACAGAATTCAGAAGGATCAATCAATCAACAAGCAATAAAGCTTTTTCTTACTATGCCCCCACACCTTGGAACACCCTCCCAACCGGAATAAGAAACATAAATGACATATCCACATTTTGGAAAAAGATCATTATGGAAATATACAAACAAAAACAGATGTTCTACCAAATGAGGTCTGAAAAATGTTCAATACGCTCACCCACACACACACTCATTTGCTGCTACCCATGTAATTACATCAAATGTAATGATGTAAACCACCCCATAATCTCACCTGAAACATGTTTGCAATTGTAAATAAGTTACTACAAACTACCCTGTATAGAAATGTAATTCACTACTGTAGTTCTGTTTACTGTTCAATGTAAAGGTTATTGTTCCCTCTAAACCACTTTGACTCTTGATAAGGCGATACAAAAAACCCACAACTAAATAAATAAATAAATTCCCATTGGAGTATTATAGCAATCTGATGAAGCTGTTATCATACTCACAAGGCTCTGCCAGGAAATTTGGAAGACAAATTTATGGCCAACTGTCTGGAAAAGTTATGTTTATACCAATACGGAAGAAAGGTAACCCGACTAACTGTGGAAATTGTTACACAATCGCTCTGATCCCACATGCCAGCAAGATTCTACTCAAGATCAATCAGCAGAGACTACAATGATGCCTAGAACGAGAACTGTCTGAAGTGCAAGCAGGGTTCAGGAAAGGGCGAAGAACGAGAGACATCATCGCGGATGTGAGATGGATCCTTGAAAAAATAAAAAGTATACCAAAAGGATATTCATATGTGTTTTATTGACTACAGCAAGACTTTTGACTGTGTAAACCATGAGAATCTCTGGGCCACATTTAGAAGCATGGGTATACCTGAACATCTGATAGTTCTCTTGCGCAACCTTTACATTGATCAAGAAGCAACAATTTGAATGGAACTAGGAGAAACAGAATGGTTTAAAATCAGCAAAGGTGTATGACAAGTGTGCATACTTCCCCCCTACCTCTTTAATTTATATGCAGAACAAATTATCAGAGAAACAGGACTGAATGAAGACAACCGAGATGTGAAGACTGGTGAAAGACTCATCAATAACCTTTGCTATGCTGATGACACCGCATTACTGGCTAAAAACATTTGCTTCTCAAGATCAAGGAACATAGTCTTAACATTGGACTGCACCTTAATGTCAAGAAGACAAAGATCCTGACAAATGGCAAAATCAATAAGTTCATCAATGATGGAGAAAAAATTGAAATTGTTGACACCTTTAACTTACTTTGATCAACAATCAATAATGAAAGGACTAGCAGTCAAGAAATTCGATAATTTATTGCTCTTAGTAGAATGGCTATGAAGGACCTAGACAAGATTCTCTCCATACAAAGATTCAGCTTGTCCTGGCTATGGTATTTTCAATAACATCATATGGATGTGAAAGTTGGACAGTGAAAAAGAAAGACAGGAAGAAAATTGATGCCTTTGAATTATGGTGATGGCATCGAATACTGCATATACCATGAACTGCCTGAAGAACAAACCAGTCAGTACTAGAGGAGATCAAACCTAAGCTTTCCTTAGAAGCTCAGATAACAAGACTTTGACTTTCATACTTTGGACAAATCATGCAAAGACAGAGATCATTGGAGAAAGACATAATGCTTGGGAAGGTAGAAGGTCACTGAAAAAGAGGAAGACCGGCAATTAGATGGATCAATACAATAACAGCAGCTATGGAAACCACTCTTTCAATAATGAGCCACTTGGCTGAAGAACAAACAAAGTTTAGGTCAACTATCTAGAGGGTCACCAGGAGTCGACACCAACTCGACAGCACTTAACAATAACCCAGATGTGCTTTTGCAACACATAAGAGAAGTGAGCAGTTGTTATTGTTGAGATTTTTGAGCCCTTTAACAAAAGGTTTTGCACTTAAAGTGCATTATTACTGCACATTAAGTGCAAAGTCTCTGTGTTAGTTGTTAAGGGCTTGACCAACATGTTCCCAGAAGCTGATGCATTGACCAAGTACCTTAATATGCAGCACAGTTAACGCAGGTGCACCTAACAACACCCATAGAGGTGCACTAGAGCTAATTGCCACATTGTGGTAATGTGCTCTACACGCACATTTTACCCATTCCCCACCCCCATAGTGCAATGGCTGATTACCGTGTGCTTTAACACGCTTTTGCTGGCATGCTCCCATATTAGCATTCCAAAATTAGTAGGACAGGAAAGGAAGCCAAAGAGGACAGAGACCAGTAAATACATGACAGGTAGATAGCAATCAACCACCCTGCCCCCCCCCCCCCCCATCCTTCCTGCAAAGCAGACCATAGAAGTCCCAATGCTTCCTCAAATAGGTGAATTTTGAGAGAGGCACAAAATTTTCAATGCAAGAGCTCTAAAGTTAGATGTGAGGAAACAAACTGTAGGGGGCAACTTAAACTGCACTTATACCAGCTTTGAAGAACAACATTGCCAATCAATTTGGTAAGGGCATATTCAAAGATATGTCAAACCTTTTTTTAATTTATATTTATTGAATTTTAACATAATAATCAAGACGCTGTCCCATAAAGAAAAGAGCAATCTCCAGTAGAATAATAATAAAGAAGTACAATTCAAGAAAAAACAACAACAACATAGGAGTTCTCATGTAATCCACATAGAGAACAAGAAGAAAAAAAGAAGATAAGGTGGCAACTGAGTGGCCTAAGACCATCCATACCTGGTGGGAATTATGTCTCTGGAAGGGACATAGTGGGCTGAGATATCACCACTAACCTAATATTTATAAAGGTTACCAAATCATTTGGTTGAAAAAAAGATATATCTTACAGAGTTATATACCCCCAGACATTTACAATGGACTCTTAGATGGAAACAATTGCAACACTCCAGCTCTCCCAATTGCAACACTCCAGCTTTCAGAAGCAAAAATTGCTTCCTCCTTCTTTGAGTCTCTTTCGTGATGTCTGGAAACATAGAAATCATGAACCTACAAAAGGGCTCTAGTCTCTTCTTATAGAACATTTACACTAAGGTCTTTGTAGGTTTTCTGTGATGACATGCTCTCCTTTTCCCCCTCCCTGGCTTGCTTAGCTGAAGCCCCACTACTATCTTCCTTTCAAAACAGATAGTCTCTGTTGAGGTGTTTTTTTTTTCCTCTTCTGATGAACCACCTGTAAGTCATAGGTTTGAAGGGAAAGGTACTATTGTATCAGCTGAGAACTAGAGTTCTTTATGACTCCTACTCATTTTAAAGGGGCCTGCCCAACAAGTAGTACTGTAAGGAGTCAATGGCCCACTTGATTGCCAAATATTATTTTTCTATGGTTGAATACCTTATTTCTGCATCTATAAGCTTTCAGCTAAGATACATTAAGTGGAGCTCCTCTCCCATTGTTACCTCGCTCAGTACCACCCTGAGTCCTACATCCGAAATGCCTGTTTACAAAAGGAATTCCTGTTGAAAGTCTATATTCTTTAAGCCAGGCTCTTTACACAGGGCCTCTTTAAGTTGTCTAAAGGCCTGATCTGCTGCCCTATCCCAAACTAGCCAATTGGGCAGGGAATTTTTAAAATAGTGAGGTAGGTCAGCGGATAAATCTGTAAAGTGGGGCACCAAATACATTTGTACCCTACCAGACCTAGAAAAGGTCATAGCTGTTTTTTTCATTTGTGGGGTCTCACTTCTTGGATCACTATGATCTTTGAAGGCATTGGTCTCACCCAATCTATCCCTATGCATTGCCTGAAGTACTGTACCTTCTTTTGTTCTAGGGTGCACATTTTTGGGTTTGCTGTCTGTCCTGAGGACTGCCAGAGGTAATAAAGGAGACCTGGGTGGACGAGGAATGAGCAGTCACCTCAGTTCCTGACTACCTGCTGGTGCTAAGGAAGAAACTGGCGGGACTTTGGGAGGTCGCGAGAAAAAACCTAAAGAAGGCCCAGTCCCACCAGAAGGTATATTATGACCACGGTGCTAGACAGAGAGAATTCCAACCCCGGGAAAGGGTGCTAGTGTTGGTATTCACTTTGACCATTTCTGGTGAGGAGTTGGTTAAGGACAATCACATATGAAGTGTACCAAGGCTACGGTAAATACCAGGTCTACCATGTTAATCTGCTAAAGCTGTGGTAGACCAGGATGTGCTAACCAGTGAGGCAGTTGCCGGCCAAGGAGAAGATTTAGGCCCTGATATGGGGATGGCATGGGACACCCAGCTCATGAAATAGGTGAATCTCTGACTACCAAGCAGAAAGTGCAGTTAAACCATGTGATAACTCAGTTTCAAGATATGTTTTCCCCTCTTCCTGGATGCACTCACCCCTATCACAGTCACAAAGGTAGGAGGAGGAACCCAACTCTGCCAGCCTAGGTGCCATGGCCCCAGTCATCCACATATCCAGATGGAGGTACACCCCTCCATATAACTGACTAGCACTAGTGGGGAAAGACAGTATGAGGATGGTAGGGGACATCTATGGTCTGGAGACTCCTGTCCACTAATGTGCAGCACTCTGAAGTGCTGCAGCAAAAGTGGCAAAAGGTGGTAAAGTGTCAAGGTATATCACAGCTGCTTAAGACTCAGTGAATAAAGATTGTAAAGGTGAAACACTAGTACAAGAGCAGGCTATGACATGGCAGCAGTGACCATGTGGCTAGGGCATAGACCCGTGGAAGTTGTGCCAGTATAACTACAATCCCAGAGTAGGTGCCAGGACAAAATGGGAGTGGAAAGCAGAGCATGAAAGACTACTGTATTCTTAGCATCTGATGGCATCTACAGTATGTAACAAACTGTAGAAACACATTACCCAATCCTTCTTAATTTGGAAGAAGAGAAAATAAAGTAGGCTGCCCACACTTGGTAGACATGTGCCAGAGACCAAAGTACAGTGATATAATGCTTAGAAATGGGATGTGTGGGGCATGACAGTGGTGGGTGGTGATATGTGTCTGAAGTGTACAGGAGGTCTCTGCACTGGACCCAGAGGTCACCTAGAGAGGTCCAAAAGGTTAAAGGTGTCAGTAGGATGGCAAACTTGCTCCAGCCCTGTTTGGATGGTGTTCATACTTCAGTCCCTCACCGAGGAGAGGAGGAGGAAAAGGAGGAGGAGGATAAGAATGAAACCAAGGAGAAGGAGCAGGAGCAGCAACCCCAGCATCAAGTACCTGCAACACAGGCCCATTCTCCAGCACCAGAGGCAGAGTTTCAGACCACAGTACTAGTACAAAAGTTCCAGAGTCAAGCACCACAGCCAAAGCAGCAGATCCTGACACCTGCACCACAGCCACAGCCTCCAGCACCACAGCCAGAATACCAGACTGCAGTAGCTGTAGTAGAAGTGCAGGAGGAAGAGAGGGAGGACAAGGGATAAAAATGGGAAGGGAAGAGGGAGGGGAATGGGAAGTAGAGGAGGAGGAGAGGTAAGGAAAGGTAGAGAAGGGAAAGAAGAAGAGGGGGAAAAGACAAAGTAGCAGTCTCTGGACCTGCTAAAATTATTAACCACCCAGGCTGTACACTCTGCCTTTTTGCTCAACTAGAAGAGTCCGCAAATGTTTTCAGACCCAAAAGTCCTCCTACAGATTTGGTCCTTGTGATATGAGATGCAGAAGGACTTTGAGGACCTTATGAACTACATGGGTCTCATTGTGACCTATCTAGAGGTCATCCGAGCAGAGGTGTGACACTCTAAAAGTATTACAGAGCTAGTGGTACGTACCTCAACCCCTCTCACTCCTCAGAGGGAAGGAGAGAGGGCTCATAGGAATTGTGTATATGTACAGATTGACAAAATCATATTCATAATATATTTTCGAAGGCCTTGTTGGCCCATTTACAATAAATGTTAAATTTTGGCCTATATCTGGTCTCCATTTTATTTTTTATCTACCACTAGATAGTGAAGGGTAGTGGTGGTTGCTGACTCTCTTTTGAGGCGTACTGAGGCATCCATCTGCCAACCAGACTTGATGTCCAGAGAGGTATGCAGTCTGCCAGGTGCAAAAACCCAAGATGTTACAGAGAGTTTGCTGAGACTCGTCAAGCCTACTTACTATTACCCAATGTTGCTCGTCCATGTCGGCACAAATGATACTGCCAGGTATTCCTCTGAGCATATCAAGAGTGACTTCATGGCTCTGGGATAGAGGGTGAAGCAGATAGAGGCACAGGTGGTGTTCTCTTCAATCTTCCCTATTGAGGGTAAAGGCCAAGGCAGAGAAGCTTGCATCCTGGAGATAAATGCATGGCTGTGTAGATGGTGTCATCGAGAGCATTTTAGTTTCCTGGACCATGGGATGATGTTCCAAGGGCTGCAGATCAGAGATGGCATCCATCTGTCCAAGAAGGCTCAAAATGTCTTCAGTAGAAGACTGACTAACCTACTGAAGAGAGCTTTAAACTAGACTCGTTGGGGATGGGTGAAGCCCCCAGGTAAGTGTAAGCCCCCAAGTAAGTGAAACATTAAATACCTTTATAGAAATAACTAAGAGGGGTAATATCTAGAAAGCAGTGTCTATAAATGCCCATAACATAGGAAATAAGATTTCAGATGTTGAGGCTTTAATGGGAGAGGATGACTTGGATTCAGTGGCGGTTAAGGAGACATGGTTCATGGACTAACCATGACTGGAATGTTAATTATATTGGGCTATACTCTATTCAGGAAGGACAGGGTAGGAAGAAGAGGAGGATGAGTGGCACTATATGTAAAAATAATATTAAAGCTCTGGAAATACAGGGCATAAAAGAGAGAGAGGAGACACTGTGGGTTAAACTAGAAAGAGTGAAAGAGAAATCCATTTGCATTGGCGTGATATACAGACTCCCCTCACAGGGACAAGAAGTGGACAGAGATTTAACAGAAGACATATGCAGCATTACCAGGAAATGGGAAGTGCTACTATTAGGGTATTTCAATATGCTGGATGTTGATTGGCGCATCCCTGCTGAAGCGTCATCTAGAAGCAAAGAGATCCTGGATTATTTACAGGAAGAACTATTCTGGCAACTGGTAACAGAACCCACATGTGATGGGGCTATACACGACTTGATGCTTACCAATGGTGAAAGTGTTTCTGATGTTATAGTGGGAGATCATTTTGCATCCAGTGATCACAGATGGTATGGTTCAGTATTAGTACTAGGGCTGATAAAATCCATTAAAAAAGCAAGAGTCTTAGACTTTAGGAAAACTAACTTTGTCAAGTGTGCCAATACATCAAGGAATTGTTAGCAAGATGGGAACAGCTGGGGGATATAGAAAAACAGTGGGCAAAACTGAAAAGGGATATTTTAAGGGCAACCAACCTTTTTGTTAGAAAGGTAAATAAAGGTAAAGGAAAAGGAGGTCGCTATGGTTCTCATAAGAGGTAGCTGAAAAGGTGAAGAACAAGAGGGAGACTTCATGAAATACAACAGATCACAGAGAGAGAAAGACAGGCATCTATATTTGGGAAAACTTAGAGAGGTTGGCAAAGTAGTCAAGAAAGCAAAGATACAAAAAGAAGAAGAAATAGTCAATGCAATAAAATGGGGGGAAGACTTTTTTCATATATGTTAATGAGAGGAGGAAGGGCAAAAGTGGTATTGGCAGACTCAAGGGTGAAGGGGAAGAATATATAGAAGCTGATGAGGATAAAGCAGAATTGCTTAACAAATATTCTGTTCTGTATTCACAGATGAAGGTCCAGAAGTAGGACTTCAGAAAACTCCCACAAATAGAAACAAAAGCAAGGGGCATCACAAACAATTTTCAGAAGACTGTGTTCATGTGGAACTAGCTAAATTAAAGTGAACAAAGCGATGGGACCAGATGGGATATATCCAAGAATGTTGAAGGAACTTGTAGACGTTCTAGCAGCTTCACTGACTGACCTTTTCAATGCCTCTTTGAAGTTAGGGGTGGTGCCAGAGGACTGGAGAGAAGCACATGTGGTCCCTTTACACAAAAGCGAAAGTAAGGATGTGGTTGAAAACTACATGCCAGTTAGTTTAATGTAACCTGAGGGTTAAAAATAAAGTGCATTTTTGCCTTGCTAGGCTAGGGAAGTGCTGTCCAATGTTATCTGTGGAGCTGGATTTGTTTTTCTTTCAGTTCCAGGGAAGTTTTGCAGACTCCTGAGCTGTGTGTTTAGGTGGGAGAAGTGCAGGGATCTCAGGAGTGTGCAGACTTTCTGAAAAAGAGAAACTGCAGAAGCTTAAGAGAGAGGGAAGTGTAACAGAGGCAGCAGCATGGGGCAGGAGAACATAAGTGTAAAGGTAGGGCTGTGTATCTGTTAGCCTGATTTGAAATAGTTGAGAAGACATTGTCTGTCTTTAGATTGACTTTGCTAGGAAAAGCTGGGGTTAAAACTGTCTGTTGTAGGAACTGCTGCCTGGAACAGAATTCTATTCACCCTGATTTAACTGAGCATTGGAACTGAGTGCTTGGGTTTAGCCTTGAGAGTATTTGTGGGAATATTTGGACTTGATTTATTGCTGGAAAATCTGAAACTCCTACGGATTTTAAACAGGAGTCTGTGACAATAGAAAAAGACTGTATGCTTTAAAAATTGCTGATCCTGGACAAAAGAAAGAGGATTAACTTTATTTTTTTCTGGTGACAATCCTGACACTGTAGCCTAGTGTCCAAAGGAGAAAATTGGTTAGAAAACTTGAATAACTAAGTTGGAGAGAAATAGAAGAGCCCTCCTTGCTTGTTGGGATTTGTTGAGGCCTGGAGCTGTGTTCTTTTTATAATAAGAACTTAATCGAAGCTTACATCCAGGGAAGTGAAGGAATATTTTCTGAATAAAACTAAATAAGTTTAGAATCCTGTCAGAGCTCTGGCTAGGTAGATGCCAGAAGCAAAGGGAATGTTGATGAGCTGACTGGCTGGTTCTTTCTGTGTGATTCTCAGAAGCTTTGAATTTAAAAGCAGGCGCTTTTGTCAGATTGCACTTAGCAAAGAATAGCTTCCTGGTTGGAAAATATTAAGGATAAGGATTTCCCTCCAGAAACGGTGAATACCCAGAAGAGTGTATGAGTGAGTGAGACTTCAGGCTAAGAGGAAATAGATAGGGAATTGTAATTACTTTTTTATTTCCATCTAGTTAGGGACTGTGCCTGGTTCTAAATACTCCAAACTTAAATACCTTCCAGGCTGTTGAGAGGCCACCACTCAGATAAGGTTTTGCTTTATTGATTTTGGTAAAGAAAGCAAGTAGGAACTGAGATCCTGAAGAGAGCTTCACTGAATCTGGGGCGATGAAGAACTGAATTGGACCCTGAGGAGTCTGCAGTCACTAAATTCATTGGGCCCTGATGCAAGAGAGTGACAAGGACGCATGAGGCACATGTGCACCAACACCTGGACTGAGGAAAAGATTGTGAGCTCGTGACACTTAACTTATTTTTAAAAATACAGAGTATTATGATTTAATGGAATATATACCTGTTAAAAGATAGTTTCTGTGAAAAGAAAACTTCTGCATGAAAAGACTTGTGAGTAGTATAATGGGTACACTACTTGTCAAACTGATTGACAGGTGAGATAAGGATGGCGGGAGCCAATCAGCGTTCACTTCCGGTATATGTCCCGCCTTAGGCCACGCCCCCTCCCATAGAAGTGAATGGTCATTAAGCCCCGCCCACTCCCGCCCCCAAAATGTTGACAGGTACCAATCAGCGCCCACTTCTGGTGTGTGTCCCGCCTTAGGCCACGCCCCATCCCATAGAAGTGAATGGTGAGTTAGCCCCGCCCAGCCTCGCCCACCCCTGCCCACAAAATGTTGACAGGTACCAATCAGCGCCCACTTCCGGTGTATGTCCCGCCTTAGGCCACGCCCCCTCCCATAGAAGTGAATGGTGAGTTAGCCCCGCCCAGTTCCACCCCAGGCGTGGCCACCGCCCCCCACTTGACACACCCCTGCCCCCGCCCCAAGGATGACATCATTCAATCAGCGTACACTTCCGGGGGGGGTGTCACACCCACGCCACGCCCCACAATATGGCATTAGCCAATCAGCACCCACTTCCGGGTTTGTGCTATGCCCACAGCCTCCCACCCTCCTCCACGCCCACTGCCTACATCATCGGAAATGACATCACCGGAAACAGGGCGTCATCAGAAGAGGGACTGTCCCTTTTTTGCTGACATCAGCGGAAACAGTATGGCTGACTCCGGAAATGACAGTATGGCTGACTCCGGAAATGTGTTTTTGCTTCTGCTTAATACTGAAAAACAAAAATGCTTTTCTCTCTCTCCCACACAGACTCAGTTGTTTTTTCTCACACAAAAACTGATTCCTAGCACAGAGAGACAGGCAAGCTAGAATCTTTTTTCTTTCCAAATGCAATTAGCACATCTTTGTTAGAGGGATCACCCTCTCACCCTCAACCACGCCCCTGCCTACATCATCGGAAATGGACTGTCCCTTTTTGCTGACATCAGCAGGGAGCAGTGTGACTGACTCCGGAAATGTGTTTTTTGCTTCTGGTTAATGTTTACACCTGCAAAAAAGCAGGAACCCTGGAAAAATAAAATGCTTTTCTCTCTCCCACTGCCCCAGTTCTTATTTCTCACAAAAGATTCACGGCACAGAGAGACACAATTTTCTTTACAAATGCAATTGTTAGAGAAACTAGTGCTGTCCATGTGATAGAATTTTACTTTTAAGACCTCACTGTTAGAAGTATTCTGACAGACCTGTAGAGTTCAGACTGAAATACAGAGAGACCTGAGTTCAAATCCCCCTAATACAGCTATTTTTTTTTGAGAGAGCTGAGTTCAAATCCGAATACTAATACAGCTATTTTTTAGTGGCTTTGAAAAAACCAATACAGAGAGACAAGCCTGGACATGTCTCTCTAGGGTGTGGTAACACGTGATTGGTTGAAACAAGAGGTCGGTTCTGAGCATGCTCCTGGTGTAAGGGGAACATTTTAACACAGAGTTTCAGAAAGGAAAAAATGGCTCTTTTTGGAACACCAAGCAGAATTTCCAGCAGGGCACACAACATTAATTACTAAAACCATTCTGAAGATGTTGGCAAAATAAAAAGAACAGTCAAAGCACGGCAATCATGAAGGAAACCTTATTGAAGAGCCTTTACTATAACCCCAAAGCAGCAGGGAGCTTTGGGGGCATAAATCCTCTACTTCAAGCTGCTAAAAAGCAGGATAAAACAGTCAACAGAAATGATGTAGTTAGATGGGCTACCGGACAAGATGCTTATACTTTACATAGACCTGCTAGGGTCCGTTTTAAAAGAAACAAGACGACCGTGTCAGATGTGGATGCGCAATGGCAGGCTGATTTAGTTGATATGGCAGCCTTGTCCCATTATAACAATGGCTACAAATACATATTAACAGTGGTAGACATCCTGTCAAAATATGCATGGGTTGCAAGTTTAAAATCGAAAACCGGTCATGAAGTTGCTAAAGCCTTTGAAAAAATATTTAATCTAGGTCGTATACCTGAAAAAATACAGACAGACAAGGGTAAAGAATTTTTAAATAGGTCCCTGAAGAATTTATTAAAACAAAGAGGGGTTCATCATTTTGTAACCAATAACGATGTTAAAGCAGTGGTGGTAGAAAGGTTTAACAGGACTTTGAAATCCAAAATGTGGCGTTATTTTACTACACACAACACCTTTAGGTACCAAGACGTATTGCAGGCTTTTGTGCACAGTTATAATCATAGTTTTCACAGAACAATAAAGACGAGGCCTGTAGATGTGACACACACAAATTCTCTGCAGATCTGGAAAAGAGTCTACGGTGACAGCATCAAACGTAAGCACACCAAGAATCCCTTAAAGAAAGGAGATCATGTAAGACTTTCAAAAACTAAAGGAAAATTTGAAAAAGGTTATGAGCAAACGTGGACTGACGAGGTATTTATAATAACGGACATTTTAAACAGGGGCCAGAAAGCAACATACAAGATACAGGATTATGACGGTGAAGCCATACAAGTTTCTTTTTATCCTGAAGAATTGCTAAAAGTCACGCAGCAACAGGACAGAATATACCGAATCAAAAAGGTTCTAAAGGTAAAAGGATGTGGCAGGAACAGATTCTACCTCGTGAAATGGAGGGGATGGCCTGTTAAATTTAACAGTTGGGTTAAAGCATCAGAGATTCAAGACATCTGATTTCTTTCTTTCTTTTGAAGCAGCATTAAAATAAAATTGAAAATGAATGATGGTGGTTTTTATATCACCCTGCCTAGCAATGCCTCAGCAGATGTGTTTTCCCAAAATACCAGCTCTAATTTTACCATACAACTAGCAAGGCCTTTGGACTTACAAGGACAGTGGGAAGTGGGGCTCGTGGAAATACAATACCCCAACACCTGGGAGAATATTAAGGAAGACCATAAGTATGTTGTCGCTTCCGCAGCAGGAAATATACAGCACCTTATAGTCAGGAAAGGACATTACGCGACCATGCAACGTTTAGTGGAATCCATGAATCAGGACATTAGCAACATCTATAAATCGGCGGCACCACTAATCATTTATGAGCCCCATGCGCGAAGAATCCGGATAAAATCGGAAGATAGGTCTACTATTTATGCATATGGTGATTTGGCAACCATTTTGGGAATAGAAGCATACGTTAATACACAGCGTTCCCATTTTCCAACGGATATCACGGCCGGTTTTAATACCCTCTACCTGTACACAGATATTGTAGAGCACCAGTTAGTAGGTGACCACTTTGTGCCACTGCTGCGTTGTGTTCCAACTAAAGGGGTTAAGGATGAGTTTATCACGTTAACTTATGATAAGCCGCACTATGTCCCTGTGAACAAACAGCATATTGATACCATCACATTGGAAATAAAGACAGATCAGGACAGGTACGTCTCATTTCGTTACAGGAAGGTGATCCTTAAGCTTCATCTGCGACCCTGGAGGATGACTGTTTTTTAAAATGGTTGTGGCTAAAGACTACGGAGACCCCAAAGCATACAGGCATTATTATACAACACAAGCCGGCTATGGGCTTTCAGGATATCATGGAGTACCGGTCATGTATGGCAGTGCTCCCCAACCTTTTTATCGCTGCGGACCGGTAAACGTTTGATAATTTTTCCGTGGCCCGCTTGTTTTAATTTAATAATTTTAATTTAATTGTATTTAAACATGCCTTCAAAATAAAATACAGCTACACCAAAAAATGAATATAAAGTGATTTATTTTATTTAACTCACTAGAATTCCAAATCAATGAGAACCCTGAGCTTGTTTCTTTGCAACGAGATGGTTCCATCTGGGGGTAATAGGAGACAATGACACCCGAAGTGTGTTGCTTATGTCCAGTTTATTCCGTTGTTTTGTTTTGGTTGCTGTCACTGCAGAAAACCCCGCTTCACACAGATAGGTTGTCGGAAATGGTAATAGGGATTTAAGTGCTGTGGTGGCAATCTCAGGATATTCCGCCATGACTTTAATCCAGAACACCGGTAGAGTTGTTGTCTTGAATGTAGTTTTAAGGCCACCGTCATTTGCAATCTCCAGCAGTTTATTTATTTTATTTATTTAGACAGTTTTGTATACCGCCTTATCCTTCAATCAAAGCGGTCACAACACAATTGGGGGATACATTTAACACACAGGGATATGAGACACATACACTAATACTTACAGGGAACATGGGCAATGGAGGGTTAAGTGGCTTGCCCAAGACCACAAGGAGCATCTGTGGGACTAGAAACCCCAGTCCTTCTGGCCCAAGGTTGCTGTCCTCTAGTGGGATTTGAACCTCTGACCTTCTGGCCTGAAGGACCTTGCCCCAACCACTAGGCTACTCCTCCCTTCTTGCATAGACATGCTAGATTCGCCTGATTTGTTGGCAAATGGGTCGCGGATCCATTCCTTACCAGTTCGTGGGTCTTTTGTGGTTGGGAAGTAGCGCTCAAACTCTTTTAAAAGCAAAGACAGGTGATCGTGCACCAACTGGCAGAATGAATGTTCAAGCTCAGTCTCGTCTAAAATCCCCGCTAATGTCTGAAACATGTCCAAAATGCCTCTGTTCACGCGCCGTCCCCACAACTCCAGTTTGGCTTTAAATGCAGGTACTTTGTCTGACAACTTGAAAACAGTTGTCATTTTCCCCTGAAGGCCCAGATTGAGTTCATTGAGCAGGCTGAATATGTCACACAGGTAAGCCAGTTTTGCGACCCATACCTTGTCACTGAAATGTGCTGCCAGCGGTGACTTATTTTCTGAGAGAAATCTTTGCAATGGCTCTCGTAATTCAAATACTCTGGTTAGCGATTTTCCTCTGGATAACCATCTTATTTCTGTGTATAAGAGAAGGCATCTGTACTCTGCGTCCATCTCCTCACAAAGCTGCTCAAACAGGCGCGAGTTAAGTGCGTGTGCTTTAATGTGGTTAATAACTTTAACAACATCACTCAATACGCTGTTAAATTCCGGTGACATTTTTCCGCTTGCCAGCATTTCCCTGTGAATGATACAATGCGTAGATTCACTCTCAGGTGCAACCTCCTTAATCCGAGCAGTTAAACCAGACAGTCGTCCGGTCATGGCAGCAGCTCCGTCTGTGCATATGCTGACACAAAAGGACCATTTCAGTTTTCCTGATATATAACCATCCAGTGACTTGAACAGTTCTGCTCCTGTGGTGTTGGTTGGCAAAGATAGTGCACATAACAAATCCTCATGCACATCCTCCTGATATAGATATCGCACATAAACAAGTAGTAGTGCCTTGTTGTCGATATCTGTAGATTCATCAACCTGGAGTGCATACCACGGTGATGTATTAATCCTCTCCAACAATTGTGCCTCAATGTCTCCGGCTATTTCCTCAATGCGCCTAGTCACAGTGCTAGCTGACAAAGGCACATGTGCTACCTTTTCCACAGCAGCCTCTCCTAGAAGTTCACGGCAAATGTCTTTAGTGGAGGGCAAGATCAATTTTTCACCGATAGTAAATGGCTTTTTAGCCTTAGCAATGCGGTTAGCCACCAAATATGATGCTCTCAGTGCATTCTCCTTTATTGATGTGGTGGCCCTCATAAATTTCTTCTGTGCTTCGTGCTCCCGTTTTTTTCTTTCAAAATACTCCAGGGGCTTGTCTTTTATGCCAGGGTGCTTGGCGGTCAAGTGGCGAAGCAGTTTTGAAGGTTTCATTGCCTCATTAAAGAGCTTCTCGCCGCAAACTATGCAGATCGGTTTTGGTGCGTGGGAATCACCTGTCCCGATAAATCCATATTTCAAATAGGACTCATGGTATTGTCTGTTAAAGGTTGCATATTTCTTTGATGTTGAAGGCTCTTCTTCTGTCTGTTCACTGGGCCTTTTTTTCTTCCCAAGAAAACTTTCTAACGATGTCTGTTTCATACTCATTTTTACTAATTTGTCCTCAGTCCTCCCGCGGCGCCTCCTCCTCAACCAATGGCATGGGGTTTTCCTTTCGGCCAATCAGGAGGCGGGAGGACCCACAGTGAAATTATTTAAAGTTCCTCGGGCGGCCCGGTACCGGTCCGCGGCCCGGGGGTTGGGGAACACTGATGTATGGGGCTGGTGTAGGCGGCGTTTTTCGCAGCCTCTTTAGAAAAGCTATGCCGTTTTTGAGAAGGGGTTTTGAAATTATTAAACCACACGTGAAAGGCGCCGCAAAAAACATAGCCAAGGATGTCATGAGCTATGTCACAACGGCCGTTCTAAATAAAATGAACCAGGCTACAGAACAGGCAGGATCAGGACTGGCTGTGATTAGAAGAGCTGTTAAAAGAAAGAGAACCGAGTCTCGGGAGTTACCACAAGGACCGCCCAAACCTTTTAAAAGAAAGAAACCCGTGGGTGGCAGGTCTCTGAAGCTTAACCGCCGGTCTAAGAAGAGAAGCGCTAGCTCTAGGCAGCGAGATATATTCTAAAAAGCACCATGGCTTTTGTACACCACGGCTCTGAAGAGTGTGTTAAATCGGAACTGGACCTGTTTCAACTAGCACTGACCCAAACAAGTATCAAAAAAAGTATTTATGTGGAAATTCCGCCATTATCGGCTTTGTCGGAAACAGCCCCTTTGGACTTCTATATCGCAGGTCATGGTGAAGACTACATTGATTTAAATAGTACACTTTTGCACCTGACCTGTAAAATTGTGGCAGAAGATGGCTCGAACATCGACCCGGCAGCCAAAGTAGCGCTGGTGAACTACCCAATCGCAGCTCTGTTTAGCCAGCTGGATGTTACCCTGGGTGACCAACTCATTAGCCAGAGCAACAACTGCTACCCCTACAGAGCCCTCATAGAGCTGCTTCTCAATTATGGCGAAGGATCCCTCAAATCACAGTTTACAAGCGGACTGTTTTATAAAGACACAGCCGGGCAGCATGAGGTGAGAGAGATAGGATCTCGCAACGTCGGCTTTACTGAAAGGGCTCAATTTACGGTCTCTAGCCACAAGGTAGAGCTATTGGGGCAATTACATAGCGATCTATTTTTTCAAGAAAAGCTGATCACCATGTTGATGATCTAGGTGGCCAATCTAGGTACATATGACCTAGATTGGCCACTGTTGGAAACAGAATGCTGGGCTTGATGGACCTTGGTCTGACCCAGTATGGCATATCTTATGTTCTTATGTTCTTATGTACATAGCGATCTATTTTTTCAAGAAAAGCTATTGATTAATGGTGTGGATCTCAAAATCAAATTGACCCGCAACAAAAACTCTTTCTGTTTAATGAGCGGTGATGCCGAAGAAAGTTATAAAATCCTTATCCTAAACGCTGCGCTCTTTGTAAAGAGAGTTAAAGTTTCCCCCGGAGTGCACCTGGGACATGCGGAAGCTCTGCTGAAAGCTAATGTCAAGTATGCTATTGACCATGTGGGGCTGAAGGTGTTTAGCATACCAGCCGGTGCCCGTGTGACTAACCAGGAAAATCTCTTTTTGGGGCAGCTACCAAAACTCATTGTGCTGGGATTTGTGGATAATGATGCTTTCAGTGGTAATTATGCTAAAAACCCCTTCAATTTTAAACATTATGATATTAATTTTGCCGCTCTATATGTGGATGGTGAACAAGTACCCGGGAAACCTCTTCAACCTGACTTTCAAAACGGATGTTGTGTAAGAGAATATATGCAACTGATACAAGCAAGTGGTAAACATCTGAAAGATACAGCATTGCTGATTGACCGTCAGGAGTTTTACAAAGGTTATACCCTGTTGGCGTTTGACCTTTCACCGGATCAGGAGTGTGCAGACCATTACTTGCTGATTAAAACTGGTAACCTGCGGGCTGAAATACGTTTTGCCAGCGCCTTACCCCATACAGTTAACATGATTGTTTATGGGGTTTTTGACAATGTGATAGAAATTAATCATAGAAGGAATGTTCTTTTTGATCATTCGTGAAAATGAACACCCTGCAGATCTTCCGTATTTTAAAGAAGGACCCCTGTGTTGCAGATTTCTTTTTAGATGTGCTACCCAGCGACTGGTTAGCGGATGTACAACTATCAAGGAAGCCAGTGTGTTTGGTGGTAAATATACACCCTCATAACCTACCTGGAGAACACTGGTTAGCCATCTATATATGTGGAGATGGAACAGGGGAATTTTTTGATTCTTATGGACAACCACCTGATAGCTTATTCTTTCCTACCAGCATTATGAGCTTTTTCAACAAGCATTGTAAAACTGTTTTATACCACAACAGACAATTACAGCACCCAATGTCTACAGCTTGTGGATATCACTGTGTATTTTTCTTGCATCACCGCTGTAAAAGGGTGCCTTTTGAAAATATTTTAGAAATGTATTCTGAAGATTTAATGCAAAATGATGATATGGTGTTACATTTTGTAAAACGCAACAAACTTTGTGTAGATCTTTTAGAAATCCGTTCCATAATCAGCAAGTGTGTGTTTCCTATCGTGAATGTTTTGATGCTTCTAAATAAAAAGTAACTCCTCTAAGGAGGTTTTTTGAAAAGAAACCACTGTCTAGTCTTTTATTTTTGTTTTTTAAACATTTTATTGAAAATACATTTTTACACACTCAACCACCGGTATCTGTGGGATAATTTACGTTTTTTGTGAGGGAGTAGCTCTTTGCTCTTTATCGGACCCGTGTGCATTTTAGTAGCCTTCACAGATGGGTTCTCTTTGAGGCGTGCCAGTACATCTCTGTTGGCTGCATTACCCATTACCGTAGAGGGCATATTTAATTCAGCTAGGGTTTGCATGAACTCCTCCCAGCCCCTGGGTATTCTTCGTTGTGAAAGAGCTTGGGGCTGCGTAGCACCACGAACGAGGTCGAGTAGGTTAGAGCCATTGACGGGGTTTCCCCGGTATACAAATGTTCCATTTCCCTCCCAGGATGCCACATTCTTGTTTTTTAACAGTTTATTAAGCAGCAACTCAGCATTTTTCCTATAGCGCATATTGATGCTGTTTAACACTTCTTGTATTACAGGGTCTGGAGGTATAATATTTTCTAGAGATGCTGCCGTTGATGTCTCATCTTGTGCCTGTAGATACAAGTTTATTTTTTCGTTTTCCATATCCCTCTGTCTGTTAAGCACGAGATAGCGCTGTAGCACTTCTGAGTAACATTTAGCCTTTTCGTGTTCAGACATACCGACGCTTTGCAGGATGTTTTTCATTTCTTCATCTAACTTATGGATGGTCGTGGTTCTAATATTTTCATCCCGATCTGGCGGGTTTCTCAAGTGCTCAAGTTGTTGACTAGGGACTATGTACATTTTTTCAGCGTGATACATTAGAGGTTTGTCAGAAGCCCCGTTATCAACGGTAATGCAAAACTTAACAGGGGCCCGATAAAGCCACCCGACTGTCTCACCAATTGCTTCTTTTTTTTAATGGGTAGTCTTTTATCGCACAGACTCTTTATGGCATGACGCTTCCCTTTTAAAACCTTTTATCTGTTGTTGTGAAAGAGGAATGTTACCTTCTAGGGTGTTGAGAGCGATTTCAACTATAGCTGCTACCAAATCATTAGAAGCTGTATTCAGGATGGCTCTTCTGTGCTGCGGAGAGGCTTGAACCAAAAGTTTTAAAAGGGGCAGGTTTCTCTTTACACGGCGAGACATGTTGTCTGAGACACACAGGCATGTATGAAGGGGTTGGTTACATATTCATTTCTTTTTATGTGAGATTTGTGGTTTTTCACAGTATACCGTGGTCTAATCTGCTGGGAAGATATCCGTCCTCAATCTGTAAGCCTCAGGCGTTGTGTTATTTAAATCCACGACGAGATACCCAAACGGCTTTCTGGTTGCATCTTCAAAGACTTCTAAAAAGAATTTTGATTTTCCAGCGTACATCTGCCTGGCTAGAATGGCAATCTGTAACTTATCTCTAGGATTCTTAAAGAGCACCATGTATTTGGTATTTAAAGTTATAGTTCAGCTTGCTTTACCTTGGCAGAAAACATTTTGAACAATATATATAGGTTTCTGTGATGCTCAGGTTTCTGTGATGCTCAGGTTTCTGTGATGCACATACTTGGTAAAGGCTTTCTCTATTTCATCACTTTTACAGGCAGAATCCATTAGGTCATCAACAATAACCAAGTTTACTTTATTGGTTGGAAACATCCGTTCATCATTAAAAGTATCAGGCAAAGTGTCCATAAATGTAATAAAAGGATATTTATTTAACATTTCTTTATACAGAGGTTGCCAGCAACTGTAACACCACACAATATTGTTAGGCATGACAGTCAATACACGACCAGCATGTTCTAACATCTTTTTAACAAAGAAGCTCTTGCCTGAATTGGACGGCCCCGCTAAAATACAAGAAAAACGATGTGACCAGCGCACATCCACCACGCTAGTATCCATAGGGTAATGTGCTAAAGCCATCCTCCAACTTCACCCTTTTGTCATACACAACCTTTTGTGTTTTTTTAATCACACCAGTCTCTATTGTCCAACCCTTTTTGTTTCTTATAATACCAGGTTGTTGTACTCCTATCTTTTTCTGGGATAAATCTGCTGTCCCAGGCTTGTAGTCCAAAACTAGATCTTTCAAACTAGTGAAATTGATTTTCTGGCAGTTTTCTACGTTTAACGTAATCCCTTTTACTTTCATACAGGTCTTCCCGCTTGACAGCTTGTAGCCGTATGTTTTAGGCCCCACTGATACAAACTCTGTGATATGTTCATCTGAGGGTATCTCGCTTGTGAGCTCACCTAAATAATCACCCAAAGATGGGCTCCAATCACCCTCTCGACTTAGAAATATCACAGAATCTGTATCATGGTACAGACAGCGCTCTTGCAAACTATCTAGAAGGTCGTACAACTCCAGGCGTGCATAAGCCGTTGTAAAACAGGCAATGAAAACGTTGGTGCTACCCGACAATATACACTGGTCTTTTGAGTGCCTCCAAGACACACAGGCTGTTTCATCATCAATAAAATCGCATGATGAAACCTCGAATTCAGGAGAAAACAGATATTTAAAGAGATCATCAGGTTCTTTCACAATGCTTGTGGTAGGCAGGTTTGTTCTTTGACCAAATTTACCCCACAGGGAATTTAAGAAAAGTTTTGCTATTTGACGCTTAGCATGGTTTACATTAATCTGGTCTGTACGCAAACACCCCCCCTCTTTTCTAAAGAAATCAGCTATGTACACATTTTGTTTTTCAGTATCATGGCACCATCGAGGGTAGCCAGAAGCCTCTTGTTTTTGACGGAGGTGCATTTTGATGTATTCGGAAAAGAGATGATCAGATTTTTGCTCGAAATGCCAGATTTCATAGATTTCAACAACCACATACCCTTTTGCAATGGCTAAATTCATCTCCACCGTACACCAAGTCCCCACAAAAGCTCTCTCCTCATCCGTGTGGGCACACATTTCCTGTTGCCGTGTGTCAGCACACGTGTGATACAGCGGAAACATAAGCTTACCGCCCAACCGTATGGGTAACACTGGGAAAAAGAGCTTTCGTGGGGGATATACTTTTGCTTTTATAAAACCAAAGTACTTTGTAGGGGGACCAAATTTGTCATAAATGATTTTTGGATGGCCTATTGGATATTCCTTTGTTTTATTGACAAAAGGGTATAGGCTGGTAAAATCATAGTAGTGTATTTTTTCCCCAGGCCTTGTTTTGTGGTACAGACAAATGGCATTTGTTCTACCCCCGAAAAGGGCATCTCGTGGAATCAGAGGTTGCGGTAATGCGGAGTCAGCCAGGAAATCTGCGCAGCCCCCATCATTTTCTTTTACCATCCGCTTCCACTCGTGCTCCCATAGACTTATGACCTTGAACCCACGGCTTTCCAGGAATGCAGCTTTTAGCTGTGTTTTGTAATAAAGAAAACCATAGGTCGTGGCTGCTATAGGATTCTGGTCTTTATCGTTATAACAGGTCGGACAGCCGTGGTGAAAACAACCATTAAATTCAAAAGCTGTTTCTACCCCACCGATCACAGCATAGCCATCAAGAAAATAAGCCCCCACCTTTTTTTCACCACCTTTCAGAGCATGTGTGATCTGTATATTTTCTTTGGCCTCCACATACATCAGCCATTGAATAGAGGGGGTTGAATATCTCTTTGTCTGCCGGTGATAGTTATCTGGTGGGATGAGTGCCACAGTCTTGGGTTCTAAAAACATGAATCTGAACATAGTCATACATACAGATGCAAGGGTTATATATTGGAAATGGTCTAAACACCTTGTTTGAATTTCTGAGATGTTACCCTGCTCTACAAACACTTCTTTCTCTGTCATTTTCATGATTTCAGTTCGGTAGAGAACACAGGCCTGTCGCAAAATAGATACATCCTGCTGGCAGTAATAAGCCAACTCTTTTTGCAAATTAAAAGTTTTATGCTAATTGTCCTTGTACCATTGTAAAAATTCATCTTTTTCTTCAGGCAACATGTTACTCACACCGTAATGTTCAACACCCGGCATGGGGCCCACATAATTTTGATTTTCCAGTGTATTAATAAAGTGTGGAAAGTACCCCTTGCTGCCTGTAAAAACCATGGCTTGTGGAAGTTTGCTAAGTTTCATAGGCAGGAAATTTAGAGAGTCTATAAAACGGATAGTCAGAGGTTCAATGGTAATTTGTAAAAGTTTAGCACCTTGAACCAACAGCCCCGTGTCCATCTTTTCCTTAAGCAGTTGTTTAAGAACAAAATATCCGTCATAACCTTTGGAATTATGGGCTATGAAGGTGTAACTTTTAAATTTTTTGTCACAAAAAATCTGTATAAAGGCTGAAATACATTCGAGACCCTTGAATTCCCAGTTTCTTTCATCATTTAAGTCCGTCGCATATATGTAATTAGGGACATGCCAGCCTGTTTCTTGCATACATTCACAATCATAAAAAATATACTTTTCAGATGTTTCAGTTTTACCAATAGGGGTCATAAAACATAAGTGGACGCCATCCCCGGTTAGGGACTCGCGACATAGTTTACAATGACGGCCCTTGCACTTATGTTTCTTGTCCACATAAGACTCACATTTCTGGCACAGTATCTTAGATAAACACGCCACTTCTTTTTTCAGAGCCAGATCCGCGTATCTATCTAAACACTCTTTAGAACGACAAAAGAGTTTGCAATTAGGGCATCTCTGTTGTACACCAACATTATTCGCACACGTTAGTGTCAAACAAAGACGGCACCATAATGTGCAATTATGATCGTGACTGTACGGTTTCTGACAGTAACTACAGAAGTTGCGCTCCCCATAGAATTTTTTGACATCGGTTATACCATAGAATTGGTCATCGTGTAGCAACAAGAACACAGTCTTAGGGAACACAGGTCTGTCTGATGTCTTAAAACAAACCCATGAATTTGTGTAAAGCACAACGCGTATGTTTATCTTTAAATGCTGTTCAAATTTTGCTACATCGTCGAGCATGACTTTTCTATGTACCGGCCACCCCAATTCATTATGTAGTTTTTTAGCACCTTCTAACAATTCAACATCTGTCATTTTTACCTGTGACATGAGGGCTGTGAGGCTACCTGCAAAACATAGGCTATTATCAGTGTTGTTCAAGTCTATCAAATACATCCTTTTCTTATGAATAATATGGCTAAACGGTATAGTCTTTAAGACCCTACGAGCACCCCCACCCCGGTTTCTTATGACAAGTACAACAACATGGAATATATCACAAACCTGGATTTCTCTGTGACTCTGAAGGAGTTTAGCGATCTGATTTAAGAAATCGTCAGCGTCTAATGCTTCGGGGTTTAACTTTCCAGAATACAAGGAATTGTGAAAAAGAGATGAGTGTAGATGCACCTGTACATAATCACCGGGTGAAACACTGCTGCTAACCTCATCCAGAATATGTTGAATACCTTGCCGAATGGCGAATTGAGCCTCAGATAATGATGTTATCCTGTCTAAATTAATAAACCGAAATTCCTCTGAATAAATTACACCATTAAACTTGTCCAATTTACGATCCCACCTTTTCACAAACTGAACACAGCTAACTGGTTCTGATTCTTCAGCGGGGCCTAATTCATGATTATTTGCGCTGTCCTCTGAAACACCGTGATCAAAGACACGGCTTTCACCACGCCCTCCGTATTCTGTACCGGCGTGTGTAGATTCACCGTCATAAAAACTATGGCTGCGTGATCTTTTCCTGTTAGACTTCTCTCCCACAGCCGCTGATTTTCTAACATTTTCTCGGTCTGAAAAAGAAAACGTAGGGGGCTAATACTTTTTTTTCTTTTACAGCGACCTTAAAATCTATGTGCTGGATAAAACCGGAATACTCACTATTCTGCTTATCTTTTGGTTTTCGGTATGGAGCTGTTTGCTCTTCTGTACTGGCGTGTGTAGATTCACCGTCAGAAAAACTATCGCTGTGTGATCTTTTTCTGTTAGACTTCTCTCCCATAGCCGCTGATTTTCTAACATTTTCTCGTTCTGAAAAAGAAAACGTAGGGGCTAATACTTTTACAGAGACCTTAAAATCTAGGTGCTGGATAAAACTGGAATACTCACGATTCTGCTTGTCTTTTGGCTTTCTGTAAGGTACCGTCTGTTGGTTAGACTGGCCATCTTGTTTTGTAGCATCTTCTTTGTCTAAAATAAAAAAGATTACAGGTTGAGGCTGTCCTCTGAAACACATTATAAAGAGCATAGCTGTTGGAAAATTAAAACACCACAGGACATACCTTTTAAATTTCTTTGCCGCCTTTTTTTGTAAGAGAAAGTTTATTTGTAACCCCCTTTTTCTGCTCCTATTTTTTAAAGACAATCATAAGAGACAGAAACATTACATAGCCAACAATATTTTTAAAAAAGTAAGACTCATATCTACTCACCATGTCTGAAGAAAAAGTTGCAGATGATACAAGCTATAGAGACTGTGTGATCTTTTCTGGCTGCTGAAATGTACTGGATCTCATAAGCTTATCATATGACCTGGCTAATTCACAATGCCTTTTTTTCGCAGACAGTACAGTGTAATAGATGCTATATATCTGTGTATGTGGCTAATACACATTCCCACCCATTTCCCAGACGTCTTAAGTGGATTTTAGTTATACGACAGTTCTGCACATTCTTATCTTATGGCCTATTGTTTAGAACACACCTAGAGGCCCCATTTTTTTCCAGACAAACCATTGTAGGTTTAATTAACTAATCATTCTTAAAACACACCACACATAGGTTCAAAATATTTTATTTCAAATAAAATGTTTTCATCTTGTGAAATTCATTTGAGCATTACAAGTTTTAAAAAAAATAAATGGCATACATATAATTTTTGTTCATCTGTATGTTCAACTAATAGATTCTGGAAATACATACATTTTCATAAAAAGTCAATTTTTACAGAACTTGGTGTTTTTTAAAGAACGATCTATAATCTCTGTCACAGATTAAGCCTTCCACTATTTCTATTTCGCTGTCTGCCACAGAATTAAGCAAAATATTGAGCAGTTGTCCTGGATTTCTACTGTTGTTAAAATCTCTGACGAGTTCAAACAAAAAATTCAAATTTTCATAAACTAGGACAGTTGCTTTCATTTTATGACCCGCAATCATGGCAACATTTAAAATAGGTCCTAGACACAACCTGTTACAAGTTTTATGGATTTTCTGATATATTTCATTGCGTCCCCACTTTAAACAGTCATGATGTCTTTGGCCTGGAGCATGTATTACACACGCTGCACAGTCTCTATGCATAACGCCCTGCCAGCATTTCTTGATAATACAGGCCACCGTTGTTTGTATAACAGATTTAAATGTGTTTATTTCATCAGGTTTTGTGTAGTCCCTTTGACTGGCTATGACATCAAATGCCTCCCTTTGATATGTACAGAGAAAGCACAAACAGCGTAGATTGGCAGCCTGTATGAGCTCCTGTAGGAGCGGAGATTCGTCACTTCCCTACAAAAAAAACAAAATAATGTCAGTGTGAACTGCTGTTTCTTCTATAACACTTTTCTAAATAAAAAAAAAACTTCTCTTACCTCTGCTGATCCTAGGTCTTCCAATAAACAGTTTGTTTCTGCATCTACAGTGGCGTGATATAATTCTATATCCTCCGGGTCCATTGTGTTGTCAGATGTTAAGCCAAGTTCTGTGCCAGAATCGTAGGGTTCTTGAGAGTTGAAAAATATTTGGGCATCTGGATAATCCACAAAAGCTGCTATTTCTTGCTCAGGATCTGCCAGACTCTCCTGTAGTTCAAATGGATTTTCAATTGGTGGATACCCCTCTGCAACAGCATCATGATCCTTAAGGAAGTAATTAATGTTGTGTGCCCTGCTGGAAATTCTGCTTGGTGTTCCAAAAAGAGCCATTTTTTCCTTTCTGAAACTCTGTGTTAAAATGTTCCCCTTACACCAGGAGCATGCTCAGAACAGACCTCTTGTTTCAACCAATCACGTGTTACCACACCCTAGAGAGACATGTCCAGGCTTGTCTCTCTGTATTGGTTTTTTCAAAGCCACTAAAAAATAGCTGTATTAGTATTTGGATTTGAACTCAGCTCTCTCAAAAAAAATAGCTGTATTAGGGGGATTTGAACTCAGGTCTCTCTGTATTTCAGTCTGAACTCTACAGGTCTGTCAGAATACTTCTAACAGTGAGGTCTTAAAAGTAAAATTCTATCACATGGACAGCACTAGTTTCTCTAACAATTGCATTTGTAAAGAAAATTGTGTCTCTCTGTGCCGTGAATCTTTTGTGAGAAATAAGAACTGGGGCAGTGGGAGAGAGAAAAGCATTTTATTTTTCCAGGGTTCCTGCTTTTTTGCAGGTGTAAACATTAACCAGAAGCAAAAAACACATTTCCGGAGTCAGTCACACTGCTCCCCGCTGATGTCAGCAAAAAGGGACAGTCCATTTCCGATGATGTAGGCAGGGGCGTGGTTGAGGGTGAGAGGGTGATCCCTCTAACAAAGATGTGCTAATTGCATTTGGAAAGAAAAAAGATTCTAGCTTGCCTGTTTCTCTGTGCTAGGAATCAGTTTTTGTGTGAGAAAAAACAACTGAGTCTATGTGGGAGAGAGAGAAAAGCATTTTTGTTTTTCAGTATTAAGCAGAAGCAAAAACACATTTCCGGAGTCAGCCATACTGTCATTTCCGGAGTCAGCCATACTGTTTCCGCTGATGTCAGCAAAAAAGGGACAGTCCCTCTTCTGATGACGCCCTGTTTCCGGTGATGTCATTTCCGATGATGTAGGCAGTGGGCGTGGAGGAGGGTGGGAGGCTGTGGGCGTAGCACAAACCCGGAAGTGGGTGCTGATTGGCTAATGCCATATTGTGGGGCGTGGCGTGGGTGTGACACACCCCCGGAAGTGTACGCTGATTGGATGATGTCATCCTTGGGGCGGGGGCAGGGGTGTGTCAAGTGGGGGCAGTGGCCACGCCTGGGGGCAGAACTGGGTGGGGCTAACTCACCATTCACTTCTATGGGAGGGGGCGTGGCCTAAGGCGGGACATACACCGGAAGTGGGCGCTGATTGGTACCTGTCAACATTTTGGGGGCGGGGTGGGCGGGACTGGGTGGGGCTAACTCACCATTCACTTCTATGGGAGGGGGTGTGGCCTAAGGCGGGACATACACCGGAAATGGGCGCTGATTGGTACCTGTCAACATTTTGGGGGCGGGAGTGGGCGGGGCTAACTCACCATTCACTTCTATGGGAGGGGCATGGCCTAAGGCGGGACATAGACCGGAAGTGAACGCTGATTGGCTCCCACCATCCTTATCTCACCTGTCAATCAGTTTGACAAGTAGTGTACCCATTATACTACTCTTGTGAAACAGTATTATAGAAGTATTGTCCTTGAATGTTAGTTGCAATAGGTTTGGAGGATCCTAGTGAAAAAAAATCCTGATTCTCAATTCATTTCTGTTAGTTGTAACTTATTGGAACCTGTTAATTAATAGTTAATAACTTGTTTAGCAGTAATAAATTTAATCTTAAATTTAAGCACTGATCCTGCCTCACTTATATTTTAGTAACATAATTCTTCAAGGTATTCCAAAACATGCTTTACACCAACTAAAAGTAGCACAACATGTTGCTGCAAGAATGCTTATAAATGCAGGTCCAACTGAACACATAACCCCTATACTGTACAAATTTCATTGTTTACCTATACAAAGTAGGATAAAATATAAAGTTATCATAACAACGTTCAAACTGATAAGAGATATAGCCCCATCATATCTAACTGATCTACTGACAACTCATTCAAGGACCAGAACAGTGAGACAAAGGAACCTGAACACACTACTTGTTCCAAACAACTTTTCAAAACTCAATAAAACTACAACAAATAGGGCATTCAGCTTCAATGCCCCTTTAATATGGAACGCTCTGCCGGATAAACTCTGAGATATCACAGATCTTTCAGCATTTCGAAAAGATCTCAAAACTCACCTATTTATAGAGTACTTTGGAGACTCATTCCCAATAGATGAAATATTTCCCACTTAAACTCATGTATACTCATATTCATTAATTCACAACTTACTTTTTCCTTTTTCTTACTCTATCTTACAATACCCAATTCTCCACATTATCACATTTACTCTTTACACTAATAATTCTAGTGAACTACAATACATTTTTCCTTGCTCAGATAAGATGATAAGATTTTTGAAATTTGTAAATATTTAAATCTGTATATATGTTTAAACTATCTATATACCTAATCAGCATTTACTCAGCATTGTAACCCTCAAATTACCATTTTTATTATATACAATTTAATGTTCACTGTAATTTCAATTGTTTCAATGTAATGTTCAAGTTTTGTTCTATGTAAACCGCTTTGATTTTTCTGAAAGGCGGTATATAAAACCGTTCAATAAATAAATAAATAAATAACTCTTTGAATTGGGAGCTTGATTATTTAACTATATTCCTATATCATGCAGTTTGTGTAACATCACCCTGGCAGTGGGTCCTATCTCCAATCCTCTTTTTAGAATTTATTTTCCTCTTATGCTTTTCTTCACTTCATGGTGGAAGAAGATCAGATGAGGTTAGTGTTTTTCTGTTCTTCCCTCACTAGAGAGAGAGAAACAGACACCTCCCTTAAGTACCCTGACAACACTTGAATAACATCTATACTATTGTAGGAGTCTGACAGTATATATCCGTTCCCTCCTGGTAGCAGGGGGGGGGGGGGGGAGGTTACATTAATCTCGGTGGTGAGTAAATTATTGGAAACACTGCTGAAAAAGAAAATAGTGAGGTTACTGTTGCTGAGGCAGCATGAATTCACCAGAGGCAGGTCCTGTCAGACAAATCTGATTGATTTCTTTGACTTGGTGACCAGGGAGTTGGACCAAGGGAGAGCCCTAGAGGTGGTATACTTAGATTTCAGTAAAGCCTTTGACACCGGTCTGCACAGGTGACTTATAAACAAACTGAGCACCCTAGTGAAGGACACTAACTCTACTGCTTGGGTTCAAAATTTATTGAGTGGGAGGCGAAAAAGGGTACAGGTAAATGGAGTTCAATCTGAGGAGAAGGAGGTTACCAGTGAGTGCCGCAGGGATCTGTCCTTCATTTGATTCTTTTTAACATATTTGTTAGTGATATTGCAGAAGGGCTATCGAGTAAGGTTTGCCTCTTTGCAGATGATACCAAATCTGCAAAGAGTAGTCACCCAGGAAGGGCTAGATAACATGAGGAGGGATCTAGCTAAGCTTGAAGAATGGTCTGGAATTCAGCAGCTGAGATTTAATGCTAAAAAATGTAGGGTCATGTATTTGGGCTGCAACAATCCAAGGGAGTGGTACAGTATAAGGGGTGACATATCTCTGTCCACGAAAGAAGAACAGGGCCTAGGCACGATTGTGTCTGATGATCTCGAAGTAACTAAACAAGTAGAAAAGTCAATGGTGAAAGCTAGAGGGATGCTTGGGTGCATAGGAAGAGGATTGGCCAGCAGAAGAAAGGAGGTGATAGTGCCATTGTATAAGTCTTTGGTGCGACCTAATTTGGAGTATTGTATGCAATTCTAGAGACCGCACCTTCAAAAGGATATGAATAGGTTGGAGTCGGTGCATAGGGTGGCTACTAAAATGGTTAGTGGTCATTGTTATAAAGCATATGAGGACAGACATAAGGACCTTAATATTATACTTTAGAGGAAAATCTGGATAAAGGAGATATGATTGAGACATTTAAATACCACCATGGCATAAATGCACAGGAGGAAAGCCTCTTTCGAACGAAAGCAGGCTCTGCTATGAGGGGACATGAGATGAGGGTGAAAGGGGATAGACTTGAGTAATATGCAGAAATATTTCTTTACAAAAAGAGTGGTAAATGCATGGCATAATCTCCTAGTGGAGGTGGTAGAGATGAGGACAGTGTCTAAATTTAAATAAGCATTGGACAAGTACAGAGGATCTCTAAAGGAAAAAAGGGGACTCTTGTAGTGGTTGATATGGAAGAGCAGACTAGATAGGTCATGTGGTCTTTTCTGCCATCATGTTTCTGTTTCCCCTATCTCCATTTCTTCTATTTGGTGCCTCCGCTTTATGCTTGGGACCTGCGCCCACAAGGATGTTCACCCATTGGTACCCTTTATGGGAACCCATCCACAAGATCATATATTCCAGTTGTGGTTTAACTGTTGCATTGTGAGTGAGGTGCTACTCTTATATGGGTACTCAGTCCGAGACATGAGGCACATGTCACTAGATACTTCTGCAACATGACCTCAAATGGGAGTGTACCATCCAGTTGTGTTGGCGCACCACACATTACACAGATGGTCATGTGGTTCCTCATGAGGGGCAAGCATTCCCTGTAACAAGGTGGCAGTATTGGCAACACCATTAGCGAAGTGTTCAAGCGCAAGCTAGGCCTTCTTCAGAATGCATCATCAGGCCAGGGGTGTGGCCTGTGCTTAGGCGCATGAGCAGATTTACATTTATGTGCAAAGCTGCATCTCCACTCTCCATCTTGGCTGCAGGCACTCAAAATGTGATCTAAGGAATTTGATGTATGCCATGGACATGCAGAGCATGTGGAATGCGAGGGCAAAAATCTCAGCTCCTTCAAATGGGCACTTGTCATGTCACCTTGCTCTTATCACCTGGGGTGCTTGTGTTGGCATGAGCATGCTGGTGCTATAGGAGTACTGGCCAGCATTGAAAATGCCATATTCAGCCATACATTGTGCATGTCTGGATAGGAAGGGATAGCTTAATTGCTAAGAGTTAACATGGTTTCTATCACAAATGGTTAAATATATGGCTGGAACCTAGCGAGAGAGTACATTCAATTTCCTACCTGCTGGAGTGGCATGAAGAATCAAGACACTCAGTTTTCTGGCCAGTGAGGATGAGTTTGTGCTTTGTTCTTAGAGACATGTGCACTTAAGTGGCTGGTTGGTTTCTGGGTTGGGTACTAAAAAAACCCCAATCTAACTTGCACTAATAGTTTTTAGCCTTTTCTTCTGCGTATATCATTCACCCATCTGTCTAAAAATAATATCTATAGGGTTTCAAAGTGTTTAAATCGTTTTCATTGTTTATAACCTATTGCAATCAAGATGATAGATTACCCTGGCTTCAATATTGTCAAGATTATTTTGACAATCAATGGATTTGCTACTTCTTACAGGATATAGATTCTTCCAATTTGACTGTACAAAAGGTCAGACTTACAAACTCATCAAGAATAGGTGTGCATCACATTTTACATTGTACATTTTTAAATAAATGACTTCATTTAGCTAAAGGACAACACTGAATATAGATAAACTTAAATTTGTCTCCTGCTCTCTGAGTCAAAAGAGATAACTACTTTAGGATTTTACATTAAAAGGAATGTATAAGTTGATTTGTTAACTAATTTATCCTTTGAAGAAAGGTTGCCTGATGACATATGTATCTTGTAAGATATATAAAACAAAAGCACTTAATGCTAACTGCATAAGTGCTTCATTTTAAAATTTCATTGTGACTAATAGATAAAGTTTGGCCAAAAACTCACTGTCTGGCCAAAATATATCCATTTAGCTTTAGGAATGGCCAGGGACTTTCTGGGAGGGAAAACAGACTTAACTGGATACAGCAATATTTAGTCACTGTGGAGATAAATTTTTCCATTTAGGAGATTACACAAAAAGTGATCCCTTTCAGTTTAGGACCACATGCCCAGCAGTCCTCCTTAAATGGCTAGGACCACTGAATAACAGACATACAATGTAGCATGTTCAAACATTATGTATTCTGTGCTGGTGAGGGGGGGGGGGTGAGTTTATAGAAGCATTAGATTGTTCCTTTTTAAAGAAATCAAACATTTGACTTGAGAAGTTCAAAAACAAAATTGATTGTTTATAAAAGTATGCAATATAAAACATCTTCATGACATATGGACATTTCACCATTCTATAGAATGAGACTCCGCCTTTCTGAAGTTTCCTTTTCTAGACTGGATTTGCTTCCTTTGTCAGAATCGTTAATGCCAATATTGGCAGGCTGAAAAGAATTAGGCTAGCTCTACCAATCACAGGGCTCCCTGAGATCTTGGGGCCTCATACTAAACAGCAAAAATGTTCATAATTTAGTACCTGTTATGATTTTGAGCTGCAAAATCTAAATGAAGCCCTTCCTCATCTGTATGCCCCATAGCTAAATATTGCAAAATGTTTTACTTTAGTTCCTGGGACCAGAAACGTCATGTGTTCCTGGCCATGGAAAGACAAGTAAAATAAAATTACCCTTTTCCATGGAGGCAGTGACCCTAAAATGAAAGGGCTCGATGGCCCAAGTCAAAGGTATTCATGTATTCATAATAATTTGACAATAAGGCAGTATATAAAACCTGTTAAATAAAATAAATGTCCTCTTAAGAGATATATGCCCTAGTAAAACTAGCAACCTGCCTGGACCTAACTCTAGACAAACGTTTTTAAATCCGTCCCCTACTTCCTTTCAGGTTCTCTCTTATCCTAAACAAATCTGAAGCTCCAGGGACCGTCCACCACCCCAACTGCCTCTGACTTTCCCTCAGACTTCAATTCACCTCTTATTTTTAACTTTGACAGCCATCTTGAGGAATGATGTCTTCTATAGTGCTAGTATCACAGTACTATTACTAGAGGGTCAAAAGCTACCATTCTTCAAAATTGCTACCATGGTGCAGGAGTAAGGATTGCTACTGCTCCAGATGTTCCTTCCAATAGGTCACTGAGTCAGGGCCTTCAGGATGGTCGGCAGGAGATGGAGGTCCATGGAGCCCCACATTTCTTTAAGAGAGGACAGAGCCTAAAAGTAGGTAGTGCCTGGGTTCAGGCATTTTCTCCCTTTTCAGGTCTGGGTATGAATTTGGGAGCTCTAGCTCACCAGATCAGGAGACCTCTGGGGTCCAGGATACCTTGCATATAAAAGCCTTACTCGGTTTATAGAAGGGACAATTAATTTCTTAGTGCCATAACAATATAAATTAACTATAGCTTCATACAAAGTTACCAAATTATGCAGGTGTTTAAGCCACTCCCCAGACAATGGTTTCAACATTAATGTGTGAAACCTAAATGACATGTGCTGTATTACCTGGAAAAGGGTGAAGAATGTGCAGAGAATGGCTGGGGATTGTGACTTTCAGTTAAGGCAGAAGTAGTTATTGTACATTAACAGTTAATCTGGCAGACAATGTTGTACAGTTAAAGGACAGGAACTGATGCAAGGGGTAATGTAGAGCTATTAGGAAATAGTGATCATAATGTGATCAAATTTCTCATCACTGGAATGAATACGATAACAAAATTCTGCTGTAATACTTCATTTTATAAAGGGAGACATGCTAAATTGAGAAAATCTGTTAGAAAATAAAATAAAAGAAGTGTCTACCAAGGTCAAAAGCCTCCAAACATTGTGTAAAAAATACATTTTGGAAATCCAGATAAAATATATTCCACACATCAGAAAAGGTCAAACGAAAACCAAACGCTAGCAAGCATAGCTTAATGGTGAGGTTGAAGAAGTAGTAAAAACCTTTTAGAACCTAATTAAGAAAACAGAGATGAGCACAGGCACAGGAAATTTAGATATAAAAAATTTATGTTAGGCCAAGAGTGGCTTTGAAAATAAGCTTGAGGTAGGTGCAAGGACTAAAACTAAAGATGTTTTTCAGATTACCACATAGCTTAATAAAGGGAGCAACAAATGGATCTAACTGAAACTTTCCACAAAGGTCCCTCTACACCTACCTCATATAGCGAACAATAACTTGTCTTTTAAGGTGCATGCTCAAAGCTCTGCCTGTGTGTGCAAAACAAGAGACTCAACAAGTGTGTTTCCTCCAGGAATGGAGAATAGTATGATGCACCCTCTAACCAGTCCAGAATGTGCTACACTTCACAAGTCAAATTCTACTGAAGCAAATTAGGAAAATGAATACCCCTCCCACATCTGGGAAGGGTAAATGTTTCTAAGGAAATCCATGCTTACTTTCACCACCACAAAAAAATGAGTTAAGGCAGAATTCACCCAGCACAGATCTCCCTTTTTCAAAAGCAACGCCACCATCTGAAAGATGCATAGCCACTTTGGGACTACAGTCATCTGGTAAAGAAAAGCCCTATCCTTTAGGGACAATGGCAATGACTCCCAACTATGCAATATCTCCATTGTTAAACTCAACAACGGAGTGATATTATAGGAATATAACATCAAGCGAATTTTCATAACACGTAATCCCAGCTAATGCAAAGTGGAATCTGCACGTCTCAGAGGGAATTCAAGTCCCCACTTTACCTTTATATCACAATGCAGAGACATTACTTCAGATTTAATCAAGTTCAACTTAAGTCCAGACATCTCCAGAAATACTGAAAGTAACTCCCAGGGACCTCCACAATGACTCTACCTAGATAATTACTAGCAAAAGAATGTCATCTGCAAATGCTAACTATATTGAGTGTGATTCCATAACATGCATATCTGGCCTGCAGACACATCTAAATCAAAACCAGGCCCCCTTTGAACCTAATTCCGCATCCGCAGCTCTGGATGTACCCACGGGAAGTAAACGTGTTTGGTGGGCACATGCAAGCGCTATTCCTTTGTCCCCATGCCTTGGACGTGTCGGAACATTTTGGACGTTCCTGCATCCACTGTATTCTGAAATGTTCCCCGCAATGTACCTATTGATGCCACACCCCTCAGTTAAAACGTGCATCTCCTGGGGGGGCGGAGCCTGATGTCCAGCGGGTTAGACGCTTCGCGCTGAAGCTCCCGAGAGGCCTACTCAGAATCCTGACTTAATACCTACATAAACTCAATTTTTTGCTCCGAACTTACCGGGGTACCTCGGGGGGGATGGCGGCCCATAAACCAGCGCGCTTGGACTTCGGGTCTCCTTCTTCTTCACACGGAAAACGCTCCAAAACAGAGGTGTCTTCCCCACAGAAGATGGTTCCACTTCGGGAAAACCCCGAAATGCATCAGGAGATCTTAGAGGAAATACGCGGCGTGAAGGAACTGGTGCAGTCCAACGGAGAAGCGCTTCGAGCCATGCGAGAAGACTTCGGTGTGCTCCAGGACCGACTTGAAAGTCTTTCATTACGGCAGGACAACATGGCGGGGGTCCTCGACTCGCACGCGGTGCGCTTGGTCAAACTGGACAAGGCTGAGCGCCAGATACAGAATCTTCAAAAAGAGTTAGAAGATAGCAATAATCGAGCCCGTCGCAACAATGTGAGGCTCCTTGGAATACCGGAGGGGGCGGAAGCAGGAGATATCAGAGAATTCCTGCTCAAAACTCTTCCCTCCTTGCTGAAGATCACATTTCATAGAGACCTGGAAATTGATCGAGCACATCGTGTTCCTACCCATATGGCGCTCAACCGAACGACCCCCCGGCCTATTATCTTTCGATTACTACGATATCAACAAGTGGAACAAATTCTAAATGCTGCCCGGGCGAATCGTCATCTGGAGTTTGAAAGTCATAAAGTCTCCTTCTTCCCTGATTTGGCGAAGCCCACAGTTGACCGTCGGAAGAGACTCCTTGCTTTTCGCCCTCGACTTCAACAGCTACAGGCTCGCTTTGGCCTGTTGTATCCAGCGAAGCTCCGAGTGACTCTCCACAACCAAACTAGGACATTCGAAGATCCTGATCTACTATCAACATTTTTAGACTCCAAAGAAGCAGAGCAGATGCGTTAACCCAACAACTTGGACTTATTATCTGCCGGCTCTGTCCGCCATTTTGGAGGGCCCGACGCGGTGGTCATAGCCAAGCACAGAGACTGCCTGGACTTTTCTTTCTGTCTTTATATGACTTTCTTGGTCTTCTATCCCTCCATGATGTGTGCCTCGGTTGGATTCGGAGCACGCACAGTTATACAGGTTATATGTTTTCAATTTCGGCCTTCTCTGGGGTTTCTCCCCGCAGACACATGGTCGCCAGTAATTTCTGGGGTTCTGCTTCTTCTCTACCGCACTGCGGTTCTTATTTTTTAATGTGGGGCGCTTCATTGTATTACATTAGCTTATTTTCTATCATGTCATGTGTACAGCCAGATACAGTTACTATGAGGGACATTGTGAACTTATGTGCGTTATCATGTTCTCTTTCAGAATTTTTAACCTTGCTCAATGGCCTTATGTAAGATCTTATCACTTAACGTAAAAGGCATCAATAGTCCAATCAAAAGAAAGAAAATTCTTAGCTATCTTAACCATGAGCATGCTGATTTAGTGTTTCTTCAGGAAACGCATCTAAATTCCGCTGAAACACTGAAACTCAATGCTAAACCTTACCTGGTGGCTGCCTATTCTCCCGCCGTCTCCAAACGGTGTGGGGTAGCCATTCTGGTTAAGAAGTCTTTGCAAGCTACTGTAATAGATACTAGCTCTGATAAGGAGGGTAGATGGGCCCGTGCACATTTTAAGGTTGGAGATAGTGAATTCACGTGTATTTGTATTTATGCCCCGAATGTGGATAACCCTGCTTACTATGCAAGTATTGCGCAGTTGGCACAGGCCTCTGCCAATACTCCATTAATACTTGGTGGCGATTTCAATCAAGTGCTAGACCCTTTGATAGATAGACAACCGCCTAGAACGAGTAGTCCACCCAAGAGTCTTGCTACCCTTACAGCTCTGATGCAAGACCTTGCGCTAGTAGATATATGGAGGCTGCTTCACCCCTCCGACTTAGAGTACACCTTTTTTTCTGCCCCCCATCACTCACAATCTAGAATAGATTTCTTTCTCATTTCCAAAGCACTGATTTCTCAAGTGGACATGGCTAGGACTCATCCTCTCCATATTTCTGATCATGCTGCCATATCTTTTTCATTGCATGTCACTACGCGAGATGATCATCCCCGTGCTTGGTTTTTTGATAGATCCCTACTGGATCAAAAAGATTTTCAGGTTGACATAAAGGCCGCTATCCAAGATTATTTTCATTTTAACTCACCCCATGACACAGCGAGCTGGGCTTGGTGGGAGGGTTTTAAGGCATCTATCCGTGCTACTATAACCAGCTATCAAATTCGACAGGGGAAACAAAGAAAGCAACACTTACTGATTCTAGAGCAACAGATACAAGCTGGGGAGCGTCTCCTTACGTCCCGTACTGACCCATGTATTTTACTCCGTTTACAACGCCTCCGCTTTCAATACAATCAGCTTTTATATACTGCTGCTGCTAAAAATATTGAATCACAACAAGGGTTGTATTACCGGGAAAATAACCGTGCTGGCAAATTATTAGCGAATGCCCTGAAAGGTCAAAAAGAAGCCAAGCGTGTTACCGCTCTCCGTAATCCGTCGGGGGGGGGGGGCCTGGTCACTAAAGATACAGAAATCTTAGAACTCTTTCGTGATTTTTATACTCGGCTTTATCAATCTGAATGTGATTTTGAGCCAGAAGTATTTGAACGATTGCTCTCAGGGGTACAACGACCGACCCTATCTGACGAAGATAGAGAGGCCATGGACAAACCATTCACTTTATCAGAAATTCATTCTGCTCTCAAGAGATGTGCCACAGGTCGAGCTGCCGGCCCGGACGGTCTCCCTGCTGAATTCTACAAAACCTTTAACGCTGACTTAGCTCCAGTTTTGAAACTTTATTTTTCTGCTCTGGCCGAGGAGGGATCTCCTTCTGGGTCCTTTTCAATGGCAAATGTAGTAGTTTTTGAGAAAGAGGGGAGAGATCCGCAACTAACAGCTAATTATCGTCCAATTTCCCTCCTAAATGCGGACTATAAAATATTTGCCACCATTCTCTCCACCCGGCTCTCTGATAGGATGTCTACTTTAATACACCCAGATCAATGCGGTTTCATTCCCGGTAGATCAACCGCTGACAATGCTCGGACTCTATGTCATGTACTGACTACCGCAGTTAATCTTGATCGACCATTTGTTGGCCTCTCACTTGATGCTGAGAAGGCCTTTGATCGCTTAGAATGGCCTTTCCTGTTTGCAACTCTCCGCTGGTACGGATTCGGAGAAGGTTTTCTCCGTTGTCTCCACACCATGTACGCACAACCTACAGCCAGTATCTGTGCTAATGCTTTAAAGTCTCAGCCATTTCCCCTTCAACGCGGTACTCGTCAGGGATGCCCACTGTCTCCACTTCTTTTCGATCTTGCACTCGAACCCTTAGCTTTACTAATCCGGCAATCGGAGGAGATTCATGGAGTCCCCTTCTCTCATAGGGAAATTAAAATTTCAGCATATGCTGATGACCTTATGCTCTTTGTCTCTTTAGACTCGGTGCCGGCTGTCCTAGAGCAAATCGGTAAATATTCACAACTCTCGGGGTATAAGATAAATTGGACCAAATCGGTAGCCTTTCCATTAAATTCTCTGATTCATAAAGCAGATATGCAATCCTTTCCCTTTTTATGGCAACCTCGCATGGTCAAATACCTTGGGGTCCACTATTGCTCTCCTTTGGAAGACGCTATCTCCTTTAATGCCAAAGACTTAACCTCTAAAGTCCGGGCGCTTACTCACCGTTGGACTCCTTTAACACTTACCTGGTGGGGTCGCCTAGAAACCATAAAAATGATGATTGTTCCTAAAGTGAATTACATTTTAGAAATGTTGCCCTGTCTCCTACCTCGACGTACATATAAAGATTTAGAGGGCCTTCTGACTAGATACTTATGGCAAAACAAGACACCTAGGATAGCGAAGCATAGGTTGCAAGCTGATAAGGAAAATGGGGGTGTCAGATTCCCTGATTTCCTGAAATATCACCACTCTTTTCTTCTCAAACAAGGCGCTCGTTGGCTGGAAGATCTAGCACCGAGTAGACCTGTGTGGCTAGACATAGAGGAGAACCTTTGCAAACCGTTTCCTCTTACTTCTCTCCCTGGTATGACTCTCCCATCAGACTCCCACTATCCACCAATGCTTTTAGACACTTTAGGTGCCTTTAATACTCTTATTCAATCTCTAGACTCCCGATTCTGTCCGTTAGACAGACTCCCGCTCTGGTACAATACTCGATTTCAAATACAAAATAAACCGATGGCGTGGAGCCCCTGGTACACTAGGGGCATTTGGACCCCTACCCAGTTGTTCCATGATGGTCGCTGGAAAACTTTCAGTGAATTGCAAATTGAATTTGGTCTCCCAGCGAAACACTACTTTCAGTTGGTGCAACTACAGCATTGTCTTCGGAGTGCTAAGGTGCTCCCGCCATCGGAATCTCCTACCCAAGACTTGTCGGAGACTATCCGATCTATCGGGAGCTCACCGGGTGTAGCATCTAACTTTTACAAAACCTTAAGTAATGCTGTAAATAGAGGTACCCCTATAGCACAGAAAGCATGGGAGCGGGAACTGCATGTAACTTTGACCCCGGAGCAATGGAGCCTTGTCTGGAGTAGAGTGACACGGGTCTCCAGATCCGCCTCACTCACTCAGACACTCTTCTTTCTAGCCCACCGGTGTTTCTATACTCCTGACAGATTAGCCAAATGGAACACCTCCCAGGGCAATAAATGCTGGACATGCCATGCGGCCATTGGTTCCCTAACTCATGTTATGTATGAATGTCCCGCACTACAGTATTACTGGCGTCGGGTCTGGGGTCGTATCCAATCTATTTTGCACTTTCAAGAACCCCTGTCTTGGAGGATAGTGGGACTCCGCTCAGCAGCGGGGATCCCCTCTCTTCCAAAATCGGCTTACTTCCTTTTAGACTTCATGCTGGGCATTGCTATTTCCCTAATTACGAAATACTGGAAAAATAGCTCCCATCTGAGCCCCAATGAATGGTGGAATCATGTCTGTCTCTACAGTAAATATGAACAAATACCTCGTATGTTTGCTTCTTCCGTTCAGACCCCCCATCATCTGTCTAAATGGAAGATGCTCAATGACTATGTTCACACCGCTAAATGCTCTCATCTGACTGTTTAAATCTGTATAAATCTCTGTCACATGCTCATTCTGTATCGCAGATGCTATTTATGTTCGTTTTGATGTACAATCACTGTTGTTTGGAAGCGCTCACATGCTGATACTGTCGGCTTAGAGAAGAAGCAGGGGGGTGGGGGGTACTAGGGTTTGCTTTTCCTTATTGTATACTTGTTTTGTCTCTTTTGGTGTGTTGTTTCTTTTGTTTGTTGCAAAATGAAAATAAAAGTTTAAAAAAAAAAAACAAAAAAAAAAAACGTGCATCTCCTAAGCTGCTCATCACAGACAGTAGTTTGATGATGCACACTAGACATACATACCAATGAGAAATGATATCTGTTGTAACCTAGACCATATACCAATCCCCCTCATGCCCTGAAAAGTGCTAGGTAAGCCAGGTGCACCCCAATATTGTATACAAGCATGTTAATATGAACGTATATGTCAGGACATACCTTGCATCAAACAATATGTGGCATTGGGAACCGGTCACAGTGATTTCTGCCTGGTCATCTCTACAAACACACCTTAAACTGCAAGGGATGGACCCTTATCAAGTGCAAAAAACCCTGAATTAACCACACAGGTTCCAAAAGGATACATAATATTGCCGAGCAACATATATATGCCCTTTTTATGCCTATGGTCTATAATTTATTTATTTTTATTTATTTATTTAAAAGGATTTCTATACCGCCTTTTCCTTAAATCAAGGCGGTTTTCACAGCAAACAATCACAATAGTGTTTTAGGAGTGGTCATGCAGTGGTCCAGAGTGTGTGTGTGTGAGTTGGGGTGTATTAGATTCATGTTGAGCTATTTACATTGTGCGCTATTATACATTCCGATGACTATGTGGGGGGGAGGGGGTTTGTTTCCGGTGATCTAGTTATAATTGCACTTAGTCTGCTGCTCCACACTACCATTCCCTTCTTATCTTTCCCTACACTCCTCCCCATGAACTCGGCTCTTCTGTCAGATTGCTTCCATCTGTGCCTTCTCTTCTACTGCCAAATGACACTCCCTTCACCTTGCTGCTCCTTATGCCTGGAACAAACTACTTGAGTCTGTACGTAAAGCTTTGTCTCTGGCCCCTCTCAAAACCAAGCTGAGCATTCACCTCATCGTTGCCGCTGTTGGATCCGATCCACCTAAGCGCCCTTGTGTTTCCTGACCATTCATCCTAGATGTATCCTGTTCACAACTGCTGTGTTCCCTGTCTCAACTAGATTGTAAGCTCCGTTGAGCAAGGACCATCTTCTACGTGTGTTTGTGCAGCACTATGTACGTCTTGAATTACTATAGAAATTATCAGTAATAGTTGTAGTAATTGTAGTTGGGCATTCTGGCTATGGCATCTGAGGCCCAGCTATCTGGGTACTGGCATTTCTCACAGCTGCTACACCTGTGGCGTATGTGGATCTGTAAACATCCACTACCTGTGGGGCAACCCTATCTGCCTTCCCACAGCCAGCTTTGTGGCACTGCTCCCCCCGGAGATCCCTGTGCCATCACACCAAGTAGCCAAATTCCAGATATATCACCACTCTCACAGTTCTCATTGATCCTGGCTTGGGTAGGGATGTGGGCCACATGGGACAATCCCGGAAATGTTGACACTACATCAGTCATGTCTCCCAGTGCCAGGCACAGGGGATGTGTGACTGCCCTATCACACTGACAACAATATCTGATTATCTGCAGGAACATGCAGGAATGTAGTCTTCACATATGGGTGACATCGGAAACAATGGAGCCCGCAAGGGAACGCTCCTCAGTGTGCAATAGGAAAGCCTTTGGGAGCATCCCACTGCACCTGCATAGCTGCCTTCCTGCCTTTGCCACTCTCCCTCCTCAATTCTTAATTTTCCGTGGAGTCGGCAGAAAGCAAATCCTGTCACCGCAGAAAATTTCTGTTTTTCATACTTTTGTGGTTCGCGTCTTCTTTCCCGTCGATGCTGGTACTGACTCTCAGTTTATTCTTTCTTTCTTTCTTCAAAAAAAAAAAAAGAAGAAGAAGGGAAAATTATCTTTCTTCAGGTGCCTCGACACCATTTTAGGCCCAGGCCTTCCATTCTGTCATCGACAAAATTGATAAAAACAACCAGTGGGTTTAACCCTGGAATTACAGAGATTTTTTGCACACACTGAATACCGTTGGGGTCATAAATGACCCCACGACAAATTTTAATTGTTAACCATGAAAATTTTAAACTAAACAGACAAAATATTATTCCAAATAAATTATTTATTATATGAAGGTTAAATGTTTTGAAATTTAATGCATTATCATAAAATTACATGAAGAAGAGTTGCCATGAAAGCAGTTTTTGCATGCACTTGATGAACACAGTAAAGTACTACAGTCATTTGCATGAGACACAGACAATTTCTGAATGTTCTTTGCAAACATTGCGCTTGCAGGAGGTGCAAACTATGTTGCTTTTCTTGTCTTTTTCTCTGGAACAGCCGTGACACCTTGCCCTTTTCTTTGGGATCCCGACATTGCAAACAGCATCAGTGGCTTCTTCAATGCTGGAAGAAGTCTCGCTGCAATTACTCTGAAGCAGCTGCTTTCCTAATTCCAAGAGGAATAGACAACGTCTGTGCTTTGACTTGGACTGCCATTCTGGATTTAGTGACATCCAAACAATGAAGGCGTTCAAAGCACTGATGTCCAACATGTTGTAGAAGATTGTCACTGGCCAGCGTCTTGTCATTCGTTTTGTGATATACGTGCGCAACATTTGATCTGCCGTATCTACTCCACCTTTACAAGAATTATAATCCAAAACCATGTGTATTTTTTTGTCTGGACGTGTGTTATCTACTTCTTCTTGATCATGCAAACTGCTCAGAAGAACAACCACTTTTCCTTTCTTCGGGCAACAGGAAACCAGAGTGGCGTCATCACGAAAGGCAAACAGTGAAGTGAATACCTCTCAGCCCTTTGCTGTTACAAATACTGGAGGTAATTCTTTTCTGTTCTTTTGAATTGTCCCCAAAAGTGTCATTTGTTTTTCTAGCAATTTCCGTGACAGGGATAAACTGCAGAAGAAATTGTCAAGAGTAACATTTTTGCCAGATCGCGTCAATCCTTCAGTGAGTTGCAGCACAACCCTTTCACCCTGATTCTGTTCCCTGTTTTGTCCGAGTTCCCTTCCTGTATATACTTGAAGATGCAGAACATATGACGTTGCACTGTCACACAACATCCATAGCTTTATGCCATATTTCCAAGGTTTGCTGGGAATATATTATCTGAACAGAACACGGCCACGAAATATAAGCAGTTGCTCATCCACGGTAACATTTTCACCAGGAACAAAGGCGTCACTTAGAGTTGCTTCCCAGGTATCAAAAACATGTCTGATTGGCGCAAGCTTATCCATGCCTCGTTGTTCACTTCTGTTGGTTGCATCATCAAATCTGAGAGCACAAGAAATTTGCTGAAAACGGTTATGGGCCATATTTTTGCTGAAAACAGAACAACCATCTTCAAGGTTCCACAACTGAACTATGGATTCATTTTGTGACTTGTACACGCTTGAGAGGATCATAAGTCCAAGAAAATGTTGAAATTCTCCGTCTGTCAAATCTTTCCAGGTGTCGTCATCAATGTGTCTTCTTTGTTTGCTCGTCCACATCATGATTTCATTCAATAAGTTCTTTCTCATGAACAAGTGGATGCTGCGAGAGGTCCATCAACATTTCGTACATCATACCTAGTAGGACCTTGTTGTACGGGCATGACATTAGCTCTGGCATATCTTCCATCAGCTTGTTTTATAGGTTTCATGTTCCATGATGTGGCATCCTTAAATACATAGGCTTCAATGGCAATATTTGTGCTTATAGTTGATGACCTCTTAGCTCCCCTACGACCACAACTAAAATTCCTCAAAGATGATACTGACACCGAGGACTCCGGCCTTCTTCCCCATCCAGCACAGCCTCGACCTTTGCCTCGACCTGTAACTTGACTCTGCTGCAGGAGATGTTACCGGCTCAACATCAGTCTCACATTCACTTGGCGACCAACTGCTGTCGCCATCTGAATCATGACTGTCATCATCAGATTTATTGCCCGAACTTGGCTGATATGCTTCTTCGCTTGCTGAATATGCTGCATCATCAGACGACTCAGAGCCATCACTGTCAGCATCTTGTTGCAATATTTCTCTTACTTGGGCAGCTGAATACTTTCGTTTTGACATCATAAACAATAACCTAAAATAAATAAACAAAGATAAAGTTGAATAAAACACAAAGCAGTTTTACTATAGGTGTAGAATAATCATGATGATCGAGTTGAAAGCCTAAAGATTTCATCGGAAATAATGAGAGAACGTATGATATCAATTACAGAAAATGTGTAATTTTCATAAAATAAGAGTACAAAAAATACATGATACATAATTAATGATAAATACCTTTGTCAGATCAAAAAATTCACAAAACTGCAAATTGTATCACGATCCAAACCGGACGTAAGCAACTGGGGTCAAAAATGACCCCACTGGTACTCTGTGCTGCAATTCATCACTAGCGTCACCTAGCATATGAAAATTATTCCTCTCATGGCACAATATAAAGATAATATTGACATGTGAAAAGTCATAAAAAGATTCCTGAACAACTAGTTTCCGAGATATGCGTTGTGAAACTTGCAATGGGGTCACTTTTGACCCCATCGGTACTCCCAGGGTAAAGAAATTTTCTAAGTGCGGCAGTACCATCTCAGCCACCGACACCCATGACTGGTGTCTAAAAAGCCTAGATCCTGACCATCAACCCTCAGAATGTCCTCTCTGTAGGTAGATGATGAAGCGAGGCCTACAGAATTGGGCTGCAAAGTTGGGCACCTTCTTTGCATCTGATGCTGTCTCTTTAGCATCAACGTCATCAAGGGCATTGTCTTCCTCCCATGGATCTCGGGAATCAAAACATAAGTCTTCATCGAAGATTGGAGCCCCCCCCCCCCCCCAAAGGTAGATCTCTTTCTAAGCATCGAGATGCATTGAGCATTGAGTGGAGGGGGATACACCGGCCAAACAGCCCTGGTGGGAGGACCCTTCCTCCAAAGTCATCGTGGGGTCCCGGGATACTCCCGAGGCCTTTACCTCCTGAGGGATCCTGGTGCTGTGCTCAGGGATTGTGGCCCACAACTCCAGTACCAATACCCAAGCATCGGCAAGATCCATGGATCAGTGCATGCTGGCCATCGAGCGAAGCCTAGCAGCCTTAATGGTAGCCTCAGTTCCAGTAAAGACTTTACCATCAGTTCCACAAATGCCAGCACCATCTTCGGTACCGGTCCAAACCAGACTGGCTTACATGCCACTCAATACGCTGCCACCCTTGCCTGCCCTTGAATCCATTTCTGGTACAGAGGTTCCGGCTAAGCAAGTTCCAGGTACCGACTTTGATCAGTACCCAGTTATGACGGAGTGAGAACACCCCGCCCGTCGATACTTTGAGTCTTCGGAATCAGATTCATCAGATGACGAATCAGCTAATACTCGAGGCCTACAAAGCCTATCGGAGGACCTATCCTCATCTCTGTAACATAGCATGTCCCCACCAGAGGACATGTCTTTTCAAGAATTTATACATAATGTTGCCAGGGGCCTTTCCATAACAATGACATCGGAGAAAGAGCCTAGAGCTGAAGAATTGGAAATTCTCCAATACCCAACAGCTCCTAAGGAAAATGCCACACTTCCAATTCACTGCATTCTCCATGGCCTCATGTGCCGTATGTGGGAGATAGCCCTTACCATTTCTCCACATACTCGATGGCTCGATACCATATACCGAGTACCGGAATGTCCCGGTTTCCAAAAGACACAATTGCCACACCACTCAATGGTAGTGGAATCGGCAATGTGTCGAATCAAGAGTGCTAAGACACATGCCTCCAACCCTCTGGATAGGGAATCGAAAACCCTCGATGCTTTTGGTCGACGTTGTTTTCAGGCCTCCATGCTATCAGCCAGAATCAGTTCCTACAAACTCTACATATGGGTATGGGTATGTTCCTCAAAGAGGAAACTAGGAATTTAGAATCAATGTCTCCTCTTCTCCCTGATGACAAGAGAGCAGACTACCTCACTCTAGTCAAGGATGCTCAAAATGTCTCAAAGCTTGTCAAGAGAGCAACCTTTGATTGTTTTGCGTGCACCAGTAGAGCTATATCGATCTGCATCAGTGTACACAGAATTGAATGGCTGCAAGCATCGGATCTTGAACAATGGGTTCAAGATAAATTGGGTAATATTCTCCGCACTGGTGAAAACCTTTTTTGGCAAGGATTGGCAAGGATTAGCAAGACAAGGCTTCTCAGTTAGAATCTGAAAACACTACCCTGAATAGGCTTTCAAGATCCACTGCCAACCCAGCTAAAAAGAAGGCAGCAAAGAAAGCCTTCTTTACAAAGAAGAAGAAGTACTATTCTTCTTACACCCCTGCTTCTCAATGCCAGCATCATGATCCCCCAAAAGAACAGCATCCTTCAAAACAGCAGAGGAAGTCACAGACTCCTAAGGTGCAGCCAGCTCAGCAGACTCAGCCTGCTACTGGTTTTTGACTCTTTCCTAGAGAACATAGCTGCTCTGCCTCTGGAGAAGCCCCATCCCCTCCATGTTGCTGGCAGACTGTGCCATTATGCCCACAGATGGCATCTGATCACCTCAGAGCAGTGGACTTTGTAGATAGGGAGGAGTACAGGCTTCATCTTCAAAGTCTGCCCCCCTCTACCTCAGTAAGAGATTCTCAACCCCCCCTCATTGCTCTGTTACTACAGGAGGTCACCTCCTTTCTGTTGCAGAGCACAATAGAAGGTTCCAACATTCCAGCAGGGAATGAGCTTTTATTCTCTATACTTTCTCATCCCAAAGAAAACAGGAGGATACAGGCCCATCCTGGATCTCAGGAACCTAAACAAGTATCTCGAATGTGAGAAGTTCAAAATGATCTCTCTAGGGACCCTTCACCCCTCTCTCCAGTCATAACTGGTTCTATTCTCTAGACTTAAAAGAAGCGTATACTCATAACACTCATATCCTGATTCATCCAGAACATAGAAAGTTCCTATGATTCATGTTCCAATACAGGGTCCTTCCATTCAGACTAGCCTCTGCTCTAAGAGTCTTCGCAAAGTGCATGGTGGTCTTAGCCGCATTCCTAAGGACTCTAGGAATATTTGTCTTCCCTTACTTGGATGACTCTCTCATTAGAGCAAGCACCCCTCAGGAAGCTAGTCTGTCTCTCTCACACACCATGCAGATGTTACAACACTTGGGCTTTGTTGTAAATCTTCCAAAGTCCCAACTAGTTCCCACTCAGACTCCAGAGTTCATAGGGGCTCTTAAACACTCATAGAAACATACAAACATGATGACAGAAAAAGACCACATGGCCTATCTAGTCTGTCCTTCCATATCAACAACTACAACAGTCCACTTTTTACCTTTAGAGATCCTCTGTGTTGGTCCCATGCTTTTTTGAATTCAGTTACTGTCCTCATCTCTACCACCTCCACTGGGAGACTATTCCACGGATCCACTACTCTTTCCGTAAAGAAATATTTCCGCATATCACTCCTGAATCTATCTCCCTTCACCCTCATCCCATGTCCCCTCGTAGCAGAACTTGCCTTCAATTGAAAGAGGCTCTCTCCCTCAACAGTCTAAGGCATTCTTGCCCCAACAACACTGCACTTGACTCAATCAGCTGGCATCTCAGGCACGTCTCAAGGACTACCTCACTGCCTGAGGAATGCTGCAACTTCTAGGTCATATGGCATCAACGTTGTATGTGGTCCCATATGCCCATCTCCACTTGCGCACAGCACAATGGATTCTGGCTTCCCAGTGGGCTCAAGCCTCAGGCCGTCTCGAGGACAAGATATTTGTATCTTCCCCTCTGGCAACATCTCTCCATTGATGGTGTTCCCCAGAAAATCTCCTCATAGGACACCTTTTCAGATGCTTCCACATCAATGTACCCTAACAATGGATGTAACCAAACTTGGCTGGGGAGCCCATCCAGGGCATCTCTCCACTCAGGAACTCTGGTCACCACAGAAGTCATTACTCCAAATAAATCTCCTGGAACTTCAAGCCATCTTCAATGCTCTCAAAGTATTTCAGAAGCACCTTTCTTACCACAGAGTTCTGGTCTAAACTGAAAATCAAGTTGTTATATTCTATGTGCCCCCATCTCCACTGGGGGCAAGGCCTACTTTACGCCTTTCCCCCCATTTCCCTAATTCCCAAAACTTTGTTCAAACTCCAGGCAGACCGAGGCTCCATGATACTCATAGCCCCATGCTGGCCACGTCAACCATAGTTTCCTCTCCTGCTACATCTGTCTTAGACTCAGCAGATAGATCTCAGATCTGCTCCAGACCTATTTTCTCAGAGGGAGGGGACACTGTTCCATCCCAATCCACAGTCTCTCCACCTCACAGCATGGCTGCTGAAGGTATAGTTTTTCAGTACTTTAACCTAACTTAGGAGGTTAAAGACATCCTTTTAGCTTCCAGAAAGTCATCCATCAGACATTCCTATGCTTTTAAGTGGCATAGATTCTCACTCTGGTGTTCACAAAGGGATCTTAACCCATTCTAAGCTCCGGTGGAGACACTTCTCCAATATCTCCTAAACCTTTCCTCCTCTGGTCTCAAGACCAACTCAGTAAGAGTGCACTTAAGTTCAATTGCAGGCTCTCATCATCATTTAGATGGACAGTCCATCTCCTCACAGCTGCTCATCTCACGCTTTATGAAAGGACTTCTGCTAACCAAGCTTCCCATCAGACCACCATGGGACTTTAATGTTGTTCTAGGGCAACTTCTCAAACTGCCCTTGAAACATTTTGCCGCAACCTCGCTCAAGTTTCTATCGTGGAAGGTCATCTTCCTTATTGCCCTCACTTCAGTAAGACACATTAGTGAACATCAGGCCTTGGTGGCTGACACGCCTTACACACGGTTCCAACATGACAAGGTTGTCCTTAGGACTCATCCTCACTTTATGTCAAAAGTGGTTTCGCCCTTTCATCTGAATCAAGCAGTTTATCTTCCTGTTTTTTTCCCTAGACCGCATTCATCTAGGGCAGGGGCAACCATCTACACTCTGGATTGTAAACGTGCTTTAGCATTCTACCTTCAGAGGATGAAAGAACACCGAAGGGCTTCTCAGTTGTTCATCTCCTTTGACCTTAGTCATCTGGGGTTGCCAGAATCAAAGCATACCCTCTCGAAATGGATTGCAGTGGCAGGCCTATCCCTTGATGATCATGTCACTGCCCCTAATGTTCGGGCTATGGCCACCTCGATGGAAAATCTATTCTCTGTGGCTATTGATGAAATCTGTAAAGCAAAAACTTGGTCTTTGGTCCATACCTTTGCTGCTCACTACTGTCTGGACAAGGACTATTACTGGGATGCCATGTTTGGCCAGACTGTTCTCCAGCATCTCTTTCAGATTTAGAGCAGCTCCTACCCTTCGTCCCGGAATTTTCGATAGCAGACATTCATGGAGGATCCATGACCTCTTTTAGCCTCTCCTGAGGAGAACCATTATTGGTTCTGAGGTCTCTTTCTGGCATCTTCCAACTAGGGAGTCCCATATGTGAAGACTACATTCCTGCTTGTTCCTTGAGATAGTGTAGTTACTCACCTGTAACAGATGAACTCAGGGAACAGCAGGAATTTAGTCTTCAAAACCCACCCTCCTCCCCTAGGAGTTGTAGGTTTTCTTTTCTCCTCTTCTTTTATCTCAGCTACAAACTCAATTGAGGAGGGAGAGTGGCAAAGGCAGGAAGGCAGCTACACAGGCACAGTGGGATGCTCCCAAAGACTTTCCTATTGGACGCTGGGGAGCATTCACAGAAGGGCTCCGTTGGTACCAATGTCACACATAAATGAAGACTAAATTTCTGCTGTTCCCAGAGATCACCTGTTAGAGGTAAGTAACTATGCTTTATTAGAGTGGTACCATATGTAAAATAATCCAGAAGGAATCAGCATATGTTCCCTATGACTAAATGTCCCTATCACTTATAGGGGCCCACAGAATAAGGGCATTCAGTAGAACAAACAGCACTAATACAGGCTCCACAGCAACACCATTGGCCCCACAAAATGTGCATTATGGGCATGCATAAGTGCTGTTTCACTGTTGAGTGCTCTTATTCTGAGGTGTCTTTATTATTGACGGGGATATGTTTTGACATGTAGTTATAGTGAACCCTCTCTGAGTTTGACTGCCCAATCACACTGGTACCTGGTGACACTGCGGTCACTCATATGGTCCAGGTACTGGTCAGGCTTTCATTTCCCCATGAATTGTGGATGAGCACACCAGATCCCCCTCCCCCCCCCCCCCCGTGCACCCCTCAAACCACACAGACACACATACACTCCCACTTTCTGTCACAAAAGCATGATTCTGCCAAAAAAAATGCCCGAACCTATACATAACAGTTATGTCATAACATGATAGCATGGGGTACCAGGACTACAAATATGATCTCTGTTTCTCATCCAAAAATGAATCCTTTCCCTGCTCATGCCCATACTATCCCTGCATCAGCAGTCCATTTTTCAGACCATGGGGATTGTTAGGGTCCCATAGAGGGCTCCTTTACCACAAATAGCGCATTAGTACATAGCATGAACACTATTGCTCTTCTTAATATTTCTGAAAGGGTGTTTATTAATGTGTCTATACTTTACAACATTCCCTCACCTCCCTGTACCTTAAGACTGCATCTTTCTAGACTGCAGTCATGCCAATTCAAAATAGACTTGTCACAACCATTCTTCAATATGGGCCTCATTGCAGAGAAGACCAGGATTTTTTCTAAGTCCTGCCTTCTTCTATGTTTCTGGGAAACACTTAATACGTACATGAGCATTTCCTGAATATGCTTTCTACGTTTCCATAGCTGATCATGCCCCCGTTCCGCCCTCTCTCGCCCACGTTCTGAGATCCCTGTGCTAGTGTCGTGGATGTGCATGTCAGCAGTGTTTCAGAATATGTTCTGGGACATTTTCAGGACATAAACATCCCCACCGCACATACAAACCCCTTATTCATGTTCTGGAATGATGCCCTTAACCTCCAGAGCATCCAAATGCACACCCTCGACTCGATCTGAAATCTTTAGGAAGTGCAGCAAAAGTTCTAAAAATAACAGAAAAAGCAGAGACAAAAAAGGGCAGCCTTGAGAAATCCCCCTAGCTGAGGGAAATTTGATGAGGTGAGCCTATTTAACAATGCTATCACTAAGGGACCACTATATAAAGCCTGCACTGCATCTATGGAAAACATGTCCAAACCAAAATGTTTCAGAACCACAAACTACTGTGGGTTGACATCAAAAATATAATCACAGTCAATGACACCTGCAGAAATATCATTATTTCTAACTATATTAGATATGTTTTGCATTTAGTATAGTTATTATTTTATTCAAATGCCATTTCCTTATTATTTGTTTAATGAGTGCATTTGCAAATATTGGAAAATACTCAGTTGCTATTATTTAAATAATAGCCCTGGTGATCGGTGGCTCTATTGGAAGATGATTGCCTGTGATTGAATTTTGTGATCCAAAGTCAAATACAAGGGCATATAACAAAGTGTAAAGTCTTCAACAAAATGGTTTATAGCCATGTACATAGATGGCCAAGACAAGGACCAGAGGCAGTGATTAAAAATTATACGTGTAACACACAAAAGTATCCCTCGGTAATAAATTTGAGAACAGTGCTGCAGGTCCACTCCTTAAGCGAACTCCTCTGGGCAATTCCTAGGGTTAACTCAGGAAATACATGAAATACTAGAGATCACAGAAAGAGGATAACAGGCCTCTATATTTGGAAAAACTTAGAGAAGCTTGCAAAGTAGTCAGGAAACAAAGATTCAGAAAGAGGAGGAAATAGCCTATGCAATAAATGGGGGATAAGACATTTTTCAGATATGTTAGTGAGAAGAGGAAGGGCAAAAGTAGTATTGTCAGACTCAAAGGTGAAGGGGAGGAATACGTAGAAGCTGATGAGGATAAAGCGGAATTGCTTAACAAATATTTCTGTTCTGTGTAGAACAGATGGAGAATCAGGAGAAGGAGCTTAGAAAACACCCACAAACAGGAACAGAAATGATGGGGCATCTTGAACAATTTTTAGAAGACTGTGTTCGTGAGAAGCTAGGTAAAACTAAAGAAGACAAAGCAATGGGACCAGATGGGATACACTTGAGAATACTGACGGAATTTGAGGATGTTCTAGCAGCTCTACTGACTGACCTTTTTCAATGCCTCATTGGTGTGGGGAGTGGTGCCAGAGGACTGGAGAGAGGCACATAACTTTATAACTTTAACTTTATTTCAAATTTGATAAACCGCTTACGTTAAAAGAAACATTTAAGCGGTGTACAAACAATATAAAAAAGCGGCACTGCAAACTACGGAAAAGAACGCCAAAGTAAATAGAAAAGAAAGAAAAGCATAACAACAATACAAAAGACAATAAGTAATAATAAATAAGACACAAACTATGTACAATATCAAAACATAAAATATTTAAAACAATAAAATCATACTATAAAAACCATAAAAGCGGTTTACAAATTAACAATATACAAAATAAGAAACAATGATTTACAACAATAAAAGAGGTAAGACCACTCAAACACAAACAGACAGAGGGTAAAAGACAAGACTAATAGACTAAGACAAAACCAATAACCGGGGATAATGACAAGAGGAAAAACCAGAGGAAGGGGGGGAGTCAGGAAGGGAGATTGAACACTGTCTGGAACAGGTGGGTTTTGAGGGCAGATTTGAACTGTGAATATGAAGACTCTAAGCGGAGGGATGAGGGCAGGGCATTCCATAAACTGGGGCCAAGAAAAAAGAAAGCAGCATGGCGTGTTTTTTCCAAATGAGCCTGAGATGGGGACGGTAGAACCAGACGATTTGCATGAAGAGAGCGAAGCTGGCGGTAAGGTGTATGAAGCAGGATTAAGTCAGCTAAGTATAAAGGGTTATGGGTGTGAAGTGCACGATGAATGAGGATCAAGAATTTATAGTGGAACCTAACACAGAGGGGTAACCAGTGAAGCTGAATAAGAATAGGTGTAATATGATCCGAACGGCGGGAGAAGGTGATGAGACGGGCAGCAGTGTTTTGAATAAGTTGTAGGCGCTTAAGTTGATACTTGGGAAGATTAGCCAGAAAGACGTTACAGTAGTCAAGACGACTAATAACAAGGGAAAGTGCAAGAGTGACCAGGGATCCAAGGGGAAGAAATGACCGAACAGCACGAAGACGACGAAGAATGGCAAAAGAACGCCGAACCAAGGAAGAAATGTGATCATGGAAAGAGAGAGAGGAATCCAGAATCACCCCAAGATACCGAAAGGAAGAAACCAGAGGGACAGGGACAGAGTCAATCATAGGTGCGACAGATGTTGTCCCTTTACATAAAAGCGAAAGTAAGGATGTAGTTAAAAACTACAGGTCGGTTAGTTTAAACTTGGGGGTGAGTAAATTATTGGAAGTGCTGCTGAAAGAGAAAATAGTGAAGTTTCTGGAGTCCAACGGATTACTGGATCAAAAGCAGCATGGATTCACCAGAGACAGGTCTTGTCAGACAAATCTGATTGATTTCTTTGACTGAGTGACCAGGGAATTGTACCAAGGGAGAGCCCTAGATGTAGTGTATTTAGATTTTAGTAAAGCCTTTGACACCGTTCCGCACAGGCAACTTATAAACAAACTGAGCACCCTAGGGATGGACTCTAAAGTTACTGCTTGGGTTAGAAACTGGTTGAGTGAGAGGCGACAAAGAGTACAGATAAATGGAGATCACTCTGATAAGGAGGTTACCAGTGGTGTGCCCCAGGGATCTGTCCTTGGTCCGATTCTTTTTAAAATCTTTGTTAGTGATATTATGGAAGGGCTGTCGGGTAAGGTTTGCCTCTTTGCAGATGATACCAAAATCTGCAATAGAGTAGACACCCAGGAAGATGTAGGAGGGAACATGAGGAGGGATCTTCAGGTACTTCAGGCCGGAAGGTCGGGGGTTCAAATCCCACTAGAGGACAGCAACCTTGGGCCGGAAGGACTGGGGTTTCTAGTCCCACAGGTGCTCCTTGTGGTCTTGGGCAAGCCACTTAACCCTCCATAGCCCATATTCCCTGTAAAATAGTTATCTCCAAGTTATAATGCCCTGTTCAATGTAATTTCAGTTTGTTCAATGTAAACCGCACTGATGCAGAATAGCGCGGTATATAAGAGAATATTAATAAATAATAATAATCTAGCTAAGCTAGAATTTGGCAGCTGAGATTTAATGTTAAAATATACAAGATTATGCATTTGGGCTGCAGCAATCAAAGGGAGAAATGTAGTATAATGTGGAGGAGTAGCCAAATGGTTAGAGCACTGGCTTGGGAACCAAGAGACCTGCGTTCAATTTCCACTAGCATTCCTTGTGGTCTTGGGCAAGTCACTTAACTCTCCATTGCCTCAGAAGAATCCAAGTTATCAGTGTCCCTATTTAATGTACATTGCCAAGTTTAAGTTACAATGTAAACCACTTTGACTAAAATGATAAAGCAGTATAAAAAATCCTGTTAAATAAAAATAATAGTTTAGGGGGTGAAGTACTTCTGTCCACAAAAGAAGAACAAGATCTAGGTGTGATTGTGTCCAATGATCTTAAAGTAGCCAAAGAGGTAGAAAAAATGACGGTGAAAGCTAGAAGGATGCTTGGGTCCATAAGAAGAGGAATGGTCATCAGAAGAAAGGAGGTGTTAGTGCCTCTGTATAGGTCTTTGGTGCAACCTCATTTGTAGTATTGTGTGCAAATCTGGAGACCACATCTTCAAACGGATATAAACAGGTTGGAGTCAGTAAAGATGGTGGCTACTGATATGATTAGTGGTCTTCATTACTAAGCATATGAGGACAGACTTAATGATCTTAATATGTATACTTTGGAGGAAAGGCGGGATAGAGGTGATATGACTGAGACATTTAAATACCACCATCGCATAAATGCACAGGAGAAGAGCCTTTTTCAATTGAAAACAAGCTCTGCTATGAGTGGACATAGGATGAGGGTGAAATATTTCTTTATGGAAAGAGTGGTAGATGCATGGAATAGCTCCTAGTGGAGGTGGTAGAGATGTGGACAATATCTGAATTCAAAAAAGCATGGGACAAACAGAGAGGATTTCTAAAGGGAAAAAGAGGACTGTTGCAGTGGTTGATATGGAAGGGCAGACTAGATAGGCCATGTGGTCTTTTTCTGCCATCAAATTTCTATGTTTCTAATTCTAACCACAACCTTTATGTGGCCTTATAAGCCCATAAATGACATCTTACAAAACACTAACCAGTGTAAAAGTACGTGTTTTGGTATGAAGACATATATTTTGTTGGTATGTGAAGTCAGAAACACAATCGGGGAAGAGAGCAGGAGGAGTTTGCATCTACACACCTAGACTATCAAATGTCTTTATCGGTGTACACCACTGTTCCCTCTAAGCTGTGCGCGTGTGCGCGCGCACACACCTCGCCGAGCGAGCGCACACAACTTTTAAAGGAGCGCACAAAACTTACCGATTTCATGATGAGTTTTCAAACCTTGGGTTTTTTAAGGCCGCGGCTGCACTACCGATCTACTGCCACTTCGTCACTTCCGATTCCGAATCTCTCCTCTGCACTGAGTCCCCTGCCCTCACTCCTCTCACATGTGACGACGATTGACGAATCATGGCAGACTAGAGGGAAATAAAAGGGAGGGGCAGCCAGCAAGCCAGCCTCTTTCTGCTCTTGTGCCTGCCTGCGAGCCACGCACCTCCTTTAATCCCTCCCTCAGCCAGCCTTCAGTGCCACGTGCGAGAGGAACACACCGCTCCGGGACTGCTGCCTGGGGACGTGCTATCGGCAGCTTTGCTAGAGAGCAAATATACCGTTATCCGACGGGGGTATATCTGCTCCACAGTCGGATGTGGCAGAGACAGCCATAGGCTTCTCCTTTCCGAAGCGCAATAGAGCTGTGGTCTCGGGGGCTATTCACCAGCTTCGGTCCACTGCACATGGTAGTGTACTGTACTTGTTTTACTGCTGTTAGTTTTTGTCAGCTTGTCTGGGGCACGACTGGTGGCCTGCCTTCTCAGGAGGATACCTTTATCCGTCTTCTCATCAGATGCTCCAGTTAAAAAAAATAAAATAAAATAAAATAGAAGTGTCTAGTTGGGCTCCTCTGTTCCAGATGGTTTGTTTAACATAGCAAGTCACGGCTCCCCTCAGTCCATGGTTGCTGGCATTTGCTTTAGCCTGTTTCTCTCAGGAGCAGAGTAGAATGAAATTAAATAAATAAAATGAACTTAAATTTATACCAGACTGTTTGGACACCCAGTGTAAAATGGCAAAGGGCTGCAACTCCCGCGTGGGAAGCAGCCAGGATGCAGGAGGTTTAGGGGAGCCGGGTAACTTTTTTCCACAGCGGCATGCTGTTTGGGTTTAGGGAACTTAGTTTTGTTCCTCAATTTAAAAAAAACAACAACAAACAGCCACCAGTCCCCTGTGGTGAGCAGAGGGGTTTTGTGCCAATTTTTACCATTTTGTTTTTGTTTGTGGCTATCCACAGTGGCTGATTCGGCTCGGAGTAGGGCACAGCTCTACAGAGTCCACTCGGCAGTACCACACCAGAATTGATTGAAGTGATTCTTGAATCGGGAGGTAGCACTTTTACTGTCTATTCTAGGGATGATTGCTGGAGGCAGTGAGCTCTGTCTGTGGTATGAAAGGTGACCATTTTTGAATAGATTCTGATGGGCTTTCTGACAGTGATGGCATATACTGTACTGCCCTGTCCTCTACGCACAGCGGGAGCTGAATGGAGCTCCTGGAACGTAGTGTTTGGGACTAGGACACAGATTGTGAGTTTACCATCTTTATCCCCCTATTTTGGTCTGCATTGTAATTTATAATGCATTTTAATGTATTTTTGTTCATAGGTTGCCTTGGTTTTGTGGTACTGCTCCGTTCTGTTCGGTTCTCGGGTAGGATAAGTAGGTCCCCCACAGGAGAGAAACTGTTTTATTAATATTTCGTACTCCCCTTAGCGAAGTCCCTAGGGGACCAATATGTTTCTCTGGTAAATTCGTGCAGAGCTGACTGCAGTATACTGGAATTGTGGGGGGGGGGTTTCTTGGAAATTAGACAGTTATTTGGCATCTGCCTTTGATGTTCTTGGCTCAAATCTTGAGTTCTTGTTTTTGACCATGAGTAGGTCTGCAGGAGGAGTAGCCTAGTGGTTAGAGCAACTGCCTAGTACCCAGAAGAGTAAGGGTTTGATTCCCACTGGCACTCCTTGTGACTTTGGGCAAGTCACTTTACCCTCCATTGCCTTGGAGGAAAAGGCTGGCAATCTACTTCCAGTGATACATTGCCAAGAAAACCCAGAGGTAGCTGGGTTGCTATGAGTCAACACTGACTTGATGGCACTAAAAATAAAAAATAAAAAGGTCTGCAGGGGGTAAGCAAACTTTGGTTCTTGGGAGACTTTCTGCCTTCATGATGATTAACATCAATGTGGTGTACATACTGTATTCTAATGTGTAGTCAAATTTTAAAGTATATAATTCCAAGTGTCGTTATGTAGCGCACAAAAAATTTAACCTTCCTTCAAATGCCGCACGGCTGATATTTTAAGCGCACACAGCCTACAGAAAATTAGAGGGAACATTGGTGTACACACTGCATAAAGTAGACATGAACATTTCTAGCTACTCAGTAGAAGGAGTAAATGATCACTCCTACATTCAAGGGGAATTCTCTGCCACCTACGCTAGTATTCTATAAAGATAAACAGGTGCCTACTTTATAAGATAGTGTGCCTACTCATGGTGCTCTGTTATAAAATTGCTCTCCAAAAGCCCCTTCTTTTTCAAGCAGATATTGCTGAAGATATTCTGAAACCTCAGCTCTTGATAATTAAGCTGGGTGTTTGCATAGATGATCACTTAACAAGGGATGATCAAATATTTCAGATATAGAAAATGTCTGTAGTGCATCCCATTTAATGTATTGATTGTTGCAGCTCACTTTGTTAGGGGTTTCCAGGCAGGGTCAGCTTCAGAGTAGGTTCAAGGAGTTGATGCCCTAGCCAAACCTTAAACTTTACACTCCCTTCCCCTTCTGTCTGTCAAAATCTATTATTTGAGACAGAATGAGACAAAATTAAGATTTGCACCACTCTCACAATGGATACATCAATAAAGCAGAGCTCCAAAAACCTTTCACAATAACTTCATTGAATAGGTAAAAAACTTTGCCAACTTATTTTCCTTTATCTTTAAGCAGTGCTAACACTTATAAAGATCTTTTCTCAAAAGAGCTCAAAAAAGTTCCCACAGCTAATGATCACTAAAGTTGGAATAAAGTTCTTATATACATTTTTAAATGCAAAACACATTCATTGGTCCAAAAATACACTAGTGTCATCCTAATCACACTGGTCAGCATTGAAATCGTTACTGACTTTAAAAGGCCCTAATCTGTAGTATCTTGGTGAGCTGAACACGAATATAACATTAAAAAAAAATTATTGGCTCTCGTTTTGGAGATATTGCGTGTGGTTCGTTTTTGACGTTTCACCGTGTAAATTTATCCGGTAGGACATCAACAACATCCCAAATAAGCCTTGAATGATGTAATATTGCATCACATCGCATAATACCAGCATGCACACATCATCCAGAGTTGGTTGCATCATTTTCTGATGCAATACAATACTACTGCCAGACGGCTGCTGACGTCATCTGACGTCAGCAGTGTACTATACGCAGTCGGAAAAGAAAGTAATCTGGTATTCTGTTCCGATATTGAAAGCCTCATGAATGCCTTAAAAATCACTCATGACCCACAAGACTGGAGACCATTTATAGACTCTTCGAAACTGAGTCTGAAGGCTGTGCCTTTGAACAATGGAAATCGTCTTCCATCTATTCCAGTAGCGCATGCCGTCCACATGAAAGAGACATACGATAACTTAAAGCATCTACTGACTTCCACTCCTTTCGCACTCAGTTTAAGTTTCTTACTCTAGTTCACAGGGCTCTTCACACTAGTACTCCACAATACCTGGCAGACCTTATTACATTCCACACCCCCAGACACACTCCCCGCTCCTTCCACCTTAACCGCCTTAATCTCCCTTCCTCCTCCCTCGCTCACCTTCAATCCACCTGCTCCTCTGCTTTCTTTTTCATTGGCCCCGCACTCTGGAATTCACTCCCCACCTCCCTCCGGTTAGAACCCCATCACGCCCCTTCAAGCGAGACCTAAAAACCCACCTCTTTTCCTTGGCCTATGACCTTCCCTCCCCTCTTGTCTGATCCTGTCCCCTACGTATAGTCCTGTGTCCTTTCTCTCATTTTATTATATCAACCATTGTAACTTCCTTTCCTCCTTTCTGGCCCTGTGCCTGTTTCTAATTGTTTGTGAATTGTAAACCGCTCTGATTGATAAAGCAGGGCGGTATATCAAATAAATAAACATAAACATACAGCTGGCACCTCTGTGGTGACTTGAAGGAAGTTGCTCTTTTAATGGGACTGCAGCAGGGATATATAAAATACATGTGTTTCTTATGTGAGTGGGACAGCTGAGCAAGGGATTGGCACTACTTGTGGAAGGAATGGAATTGCAGACAAAATGTAACAGGTGGAGAGAAGAATATCCAGCACCCAGCTCTGGTTGAGGCTCACAAAATCCTGCTACCACCCCTTCACATCAAACTAGGTTTGATGAAAAACCGTGAAAGCCATGGACCGCACTTCGCCAGCTTTCCAATACCTGCATGAAAAATTCCCTCGACTCAGCGAAGCAAAGATTAAAGAGGGAGTTTTTGTGGGTCCTCAGATTCGAGAGCTCTTCAAAGATGACCGGTTCAACAACTTGCTGCAAGGTGATGCGAAACAAGCATGGAATGCTTTTCGCCTAGTGTCAACAAACTTTCTCGGGAATGTTAGGGCAGAAAACTACAAGGAACTAGTAGAAGACATGCTGATGCAGTATCAGAAACTTGTCTGCAATATGTCTCTAAAGATCCATTTCCTTGATTCCCATCTCGATTTCTTTCCTGACAACTGTGGTATGGTTAGTGATGAACAGGGCAAACGTTTTCACCAGGATATCGCAACGATGGAGCAAAGATACCAGGGAAAATGGTCCACTACAATGCTGGCTGACTACTGCTGAACGCTCCCCAGAGAAGCTCCCGAACAGCTGTACAAAAGACAGGCGAAAAAATCTAAGAAGTAGTCTATGAAGAAGTAGTCTAAGAAGCAGTGAAAATTCTTATGCTATGGTGAATTTGGCTTTTAAGTGCAATAAGAATATATAAAAAATTATGTGGAGTAAATGACACTGGTCAACAAATTTTTACAAAAGTCATGTTACCGAAATGACTTGGTTTTTTACAGGTATTAACCTAAGGCCTATTATATTTACTATTGACATGCATTTTGTGATGTAAACATTAATTCTTGTAGATTACAAAAAAACTAGAGCCAACTTTGCAATTTCACTGTCATATTCATGTTCAGCATATAAAAATAGATAAGAAATGACTATTTTTATTTCGGTAACATGACTTTTGTAAAAAATTGTTGACCAGTGTCATTTACCCCACATAATTTTTTATATATTCTTATTGCACTTAAAAGCCAGATTCACCATAGCATAAGAATTTTCACTGCTGCTTCAAACTGTTTTTTATGATTTAGCTTTGAATGTCGTGCTCTTTGCTGCCTCCCTCCCCCTCCCAGAAGCTGCTGCCCTAGGTGACTGCTTGGTTTGCTTAATGGTTGAGCTGGCCCTTTTTCCAGGAAATAAATTGCAATGTCTGCAAATGTTACAGATACAACATTTAGAATGATATTGGGGGAATGGTCATGCCATGACGTTGTTAAAGGAGCTTTTATTGCAACACCACAGTAAATCCATCAAATAAAGGGTTAAAGAGCACATTTAAAATCTTCTAGAATCCCAGGAACTGGCCCAGATTGAATATTCCCTACTAATGGGAGAAGATTATTATGTTCTCATTATATTAGAGATTATAGTTTTACATATACTATTTATGCAATCATCTGTCCTTGTCCCATGGTATATATCAGAGGCATTGGAAAGGGGTGGGCCATTTAGGCCCTGGCACCCACCAAAACCTTGCTTCCCCTCCTGTCTGCCCATGGGGATCTGATCCCTCATAGGCAGACAGGAGGGAAAGGCCTGTGATTGCAGCCCCACTTAGTTTGGCATGCTGAGGGATGGAATTTGCCCCTCCCCCACCAAAGGAGTTGCCCCAACAATGGGAATATGGACAGGACAACTTGCAGGGCTGCATGTCCTACCAGGAAGTGCAGCCCCACAAGCCACGTCTCAGAATCGAGCCCTTAGTATCTGACGCTATAACTGTTGTTATCTGTATTTCTGTATAAAGATACCATGTGGTATAGAAACTCTGGCGCTGGTCTTGTGAGAATTGAGAACATAAGACCAGCGTGAGAGACAATGGTGGTGGGGGGGGGGGGGGGTTCTGTTGCAAGGAGGTCACAAGCACTGGTTCTTAAGATTTTGGCCTGGCTCCTATATCCACACAAAATTTGTCGAGGCCTCCACTAGAGGCACAGCATGTTTGGAATTTTGATACCAGATATAGGCTGCACAGCTGCACAAATAAAGTCCCATCACCATGTGCACCTCTCTGTTAGCTGCTGTTTTTACATTTGCTGAGCAGTAACATGAGGCACAGTTCTCTGATCCCACATTCAGGCAACACTGCCTCTCCCCATGGTCTGCCCTCTACCTCACTTCCAGTGATTCTTATGTAGAGATGTGCTGCGGGGAGAGCTTTCACTGCACCTAATCAATGACATGGCCACATCTGAGCAAGTGGAACTGAGATTGCTAGAGGGGGAAGACTATGGGGAGAGTTGGTGCCGCCTGCAAGTGGGATCAGAGAGGCCTATGAATGTCATGCTACTGTTCAGCAAAGGTGAGGTAAAGTTTTGCCTGCCTTCTCTATTTCTTGTGTTACACTATACGCAGAGCCTGGCTTGTTGAGGTTTCAGTTTAATTTTATCTACAATATATATCTACGTCAAGTCTATTATTAATTATTCTGTACTTGGTGAGGGTCTAACTGTGTTTTGCCTGGGTGACGGAGACCAAGGGTCATGTTTACTAAAGGTTAGCACACGTTAAGTGCTGCCACTGCCCATTCATTTCTATGGATCATGGCAGCACGTAACGCATCATAAATTTCATTAACATAAGAACATAAGATATGCCATACTGGGTCAGACCAAGGTCCATCAAGCCCTGTATCCTGTTTCCAACAGTGGCCAATCTAGGTCATACGTACCTAGCAGTTTCCCCAAAAGACACAGGTTTCGCAATGCTTGTACTGGGTCAAGCATTGATATCCTGGGTCCCTTCTTAATAATAGTTTATGGACCTTTCCTCCAGGAACTTGTCCAAACCTTTTTTAAATCCAGCTACACTAACAGCCTTTACTACATCCTGCGGTAACAAATTCCAGAGTTTGATTACACATTGAGTGAAAAAATATTTTCTTTTATTAGTCTTAAATAGTTTACCCTGTAGCGTCATTGCATGTCCCCTAGTCTTTCTATATTCTGATAACGTAAACAATCGATCTACATTTACCCGTTCCACTCCGTTCATTAATTTATAGACTTCTATCATATCTCCCCTCAGCCGTCTCTTTTCTAGGTTAAAGAGCCCTAACCTTTTTAGCCTTTCTTCATAGGAGTAACCTTCCATCCCCTTTACCATTTTGGTGGCTCTTCTTTGAACCTTTTCTAATAACGCTATATCCTTTTTAAGATACGGCGACCAGAATTGCACACAATATTCAAGGTGCGGTCTCATCATGGAACGATATAGAGGCATTATAATATATTTTGTTTTATTTTCCATTCCTTTCCTTATGATACCTAGCATTCTATTTGCTCTCTTGGCTGCCTCTGCACACTGGGCCAAGGGTTTTAACATGCTATCCACAATGACGCCTAAATCTTTTTCCTGGGTGGTGGTTCCTAATGTGGAACCTTGCATTGTGTAACCATAGTTTGTGTTGTTCTTCCCTAGGTGCATAACTTTGCATTTGTCCACATTAAATTACATCTGCCATTTTGATGCCCAGTCTTCCAATTTATCAAGATCCTCTTGCGTTTTTCTACAATCTTCTTGGGTTTTCACAACTTTAAATATTTTTGTGTCATCTGCAAATTTGATAACCTCACTCGTTATTCCACTTTCCAGGTCATTTATGAATATGTCAAAAAGCAGCGGACCCAGCACAGATCCCTGGGGTACACCACTATTCACCTTTCTCCATTGGGAAACTTAGCCATTTAGCCCAACCATCTGCTTTCTATCTTTTAACCAGTTCTTGATCCACAGTAGTACACTGCCTCCTATCCCATGACTCTTTAGTTTTGCCAAAAGTTTCTGATGAGGGTCCTTGTCAAAGGCTTTCTGAAAGTCCAGATACACTATATCAACCGACTCACCTTTGTCCACCTGTTTATTCATACTTTCAAAAAAACATAACAGATTAGTAAGACAAGATCTTCCTTGTCTAAAGCTATGTTGGCTATCTCCCATTAGGCCATGGCTATCTACATGCTGAGTAATTTTATTCTTTATGATGGTTTCTACCATTTTTCCCGGTACTGACGTGAGGCTCACCGGTCTGTAGTTTCCAGGATCACCCCTGGAACACTTTTTAAAAATTGATGTTACATTGGCGATCCTCCAATCTTCAGATATTAGAGATGATTTTAATGATAATTCACAGATTACTAATAGCAGGTCTGCAATCTCATATTTCAGTTCTTTCAACACTCTTGGATGTATACCATCTGACCCAGGTGATTTGCTACACTTCAGTTTATCTAATAGTTGTAATACATCTTCCCGATATGTCGATATTTCCTTCAATTCTTCCGCACCTTTAAATACCACTTGTCACCCTCTTGGTGGCCAGCCCAACGCCTAGGGCACTGAGAGTTTGTCTGCCTTTGTATTCCTGACTCAGAGAGTATGACCCTGCGTTGGTCCTACAAGGCCCTCTGGGATTGGTAGTCCCTTTTACCCTTTGAGAACAGAAGAGTTGTAGTCGAGTGTTTCAGGCAATGACAAGAATTTATTTTTCCCCTTCCCGACGGATTTCTGTTCAGCTAAATAACTTAGGACAAACTGCCATACAATTGGCTTGAGGGATATGTACAAGAACTCAGGTAAATTAGCCTTCTCAGCTTCAGGCTCACAACGTGCAGTGCTCAGTACAAACAAACAATAACAGCTTCCTTCAGCACAAGAAAATGTTCCCCATTCTTTCTGTTGCTTTACCAGCTTTCTCAAACTAGTGTTCAGCACAGAGACTCAACGTGGTCAGCAAAACATAACATGCATTCCATCTGGTTATCCACTATTTCACTGCTATCAGAGTCAATCTGCATTTCTTCAGCAATAGCAGGGTGTGTCAGTGACCTGCTATCCTAAACTTTAAAACAGACGTCTTCACTATCCTCACATGGCTTCTCTCGGTAGCACTCTAGGATAGGACTGTGAATTACCGTATATACTGAAGTTTCTTTTTAGAGAGTCTGCTACATTCTGGCAACTGCAGGGAAATACTTTATAACTAGGTTCAAATCTATGTAAGTTGTGAAACCTACCTTTCGGCTTTGGAGGGAAAGGAATTCTCAGCTCTGCAAAGTCAGACTGATTCCCAAACACAGCTTGTGTTTGTTTGTCTCTCAGCCTCGTAGCTTCAGCCTTAGAGGTACAAGTATTGTCATGCCAGCAGGTTTCTCTCTCTGGAGCATGTGAGTTTTCCCAAGCCTGCCTTCCAGGAAATATCTTATCCTTCTTGCCTTTACCAGACGTCACCTGTCTGTGCTGCTTCTTTCTGGCGTTAGGACTATGGCTCCCTTGGTTCTCACCTCTTGACGTCTTCCTTCTTTCTGCTCCCCTCCTCTAGTCCAGGCTAATGAACACTTTTTATCATCCTGTTTCTCCGGGCTAAACTGTGCCCCTCCCTTAAACATGTGAATCTCATAATCTCCTGAACTAGGGACTACGTCACAGCGTGGGAGTGTCTTTCCAGCTCGTGACTCTCTTTGTTTACATTCTCTCTGAAAACACTGAGCCATGTGCTCAGACTGCCTTTCAGTTTCTGCAACGGAATCCTCTTCTCTCACCAACTCCATAGGCTCAGAAGGGTCTTCTTCATGACACACTTCAGTCATGGGTAACATCCCTACATCTTCCCCAGTATAGACCGAAGCAAAGAATTCATTCAGTCTCTCCGCTATCGCCTTGTCGCCTCTTAGTGCTCCTTTAACTCCTCTATCATCTAATAGACCAACTGACTCTCTCACAGGTTTTTTGCTACGAATGTACTTGAAAAAAATCTTTATTTTGCATTTTTGCTTTCGCAGCAGGCTTTTTTCTCAAATTCTCCCTTTGCATGCTTTATCAATGCCTTGCATTTGACTTGCCAGTGCTTGTGCTGTTTCCAGGTTTCGTCGTTTGGCTCTTTTTTCCATTTCATGAAAGATGCTTTTTTGACAACAACAGCCTCTCTGACCTCACCTTTAAACCATGCTGCCAGTTTTTTGGACTTCCTTCCACTTTTCTTAAAGCGTGGAATACAGCTGGTCTGGGCTTCCAAGATAGTATTTTTCAACAACACCCAAGCTTGATGTAAGTCTTTAACCTTTGCAACTGCTCCTTTTAGTTTTTTCTTAACTATTTTCCTCATGTTATCATAGTCTCCCTTTCGAAAGTTAAAAGGTAGTACTTTGGATTTCTTTACTATCCCTCCTCCACTAATTAAATCAAAGGTGATCATGCTATGATCACTATTGCCAAGTAGTCCCAACACCCTTATCCCTTGCACTATATCTGGTGTTCCACTAAGGACTAGGTCTAATATGGCTTCCCCTCGGGTCGGTTCATGAACCAGCTGCTCCAAGAAGCAGTCATTTATGTCATCTAGGATCTTTATCTCCCTAGCATGTCCTGCCGTGACACTGACCCAGTCGATACCGGGGTAATTGAAATCACCCATTATTATTACTGCGCTGTAACGTTTGTTAGCTTCCTTGATTTCTTTGAGCATTTCATCATCCATCCACTGTCATCGCCTTCCTCTTTTTACATGGAATTTCAATCCATAGAGATTCTACAGCAAATGTTGTTTCCTGCAAAACTTTAATCCTTTCTGACTCAATGCCCTCTCTAACATAGAGTGCAAACCCCTCCACCAATTTGATCAGCTCTATCATTACGATATAGTTTGTACCCAGGTATCACAGTGTCCCACTGGTTGTCCTCCTTCCACCATGTCTCTGATATTCCAATCATATCTAACCTCTCATTTAGTGCTATATAGTCTAACTCTCCCATCCTATTTTTTAGACTTCTAGCATTTGCATTAACCTTTAGTAAACATGTCCCAAAGTGTTCTGTTAGCATGGAGTTACTATGTAGGATCTGCAGTGATGTGGCTTGTTCAGTTTTCCGAACAGGTGAAAGGATGTCCTAAGATGCACTGCAATATTTATGGTGCTGTTCTTTTCTGGGTAGGCTCCTTATTGCTTTAATTTTAGAAGCTGGTGTCATTATGGCATGGTAGATTTGCATTATAGGTCTTCAGTTACTTTTGTAGGATTTTGTGTTAGTTCACAATCTACCTAATAATGGAGAGGCTTTTAATAAGATGGTACCAGAATCAGATTTTGTTTTTTGTATGTTGGGTTCTATGGTGAAATGTCTTAGTTCTGCTCTGCACCTACTGTTGGGGGAGGGGTTTTGTTGGATGCAAAATAGATGTTCAGACAGAAAAAGAGAACTATAGCACAGTTTCTAATGCCAAAATAAAATAAATTATAATTTATTTTGGTGTTAGAAATTATGTTGCGGTTCTTTTTTTTCTTCTTGTTCCATGGTGTGTAAGCACCTTACATCTTCTTCTTTGTTTTCTGCAGAATATATATTTACAAGTGACAGTATTTTTTCAATCTCAGTGTGCCTGACTAAATAACTAAACAGCTACAATTTTTGCTGCATTTTAATAATATTAGTCTGGGAATATGTTGTGCTTCCTTATTTTGCAAAGCCACTAAATAAAACCCTCTGCTCCCTCTGAGTATTTTCAGAGCACCAGCTCATCCAATCACCTGCTTGATATGCTATACATCTATTTTTTTCTTTAAAATAACCATAATGAATATACAAATGAATATGCAAATATGTTACATAGAGACATGATGTCAGAAAAAGACCATATGGCCTGCCTATTTATTTATTTATTTATTTATTTATTTAGCTGAATTTATATACCGCCTCTCTCTGGGTCAAGGCAGTTTACATGGAACAAAATGGAAACCACATTATAACAGTGGTATCAACTATGGACAACATGCAATTTGAGACCTTTGGGCTCTTAACTATATACAATTTTGACTATATACAACAGTAATGGTAGGCATTGTGCTTTATTCTTCTGGTGTATGTGTGTGTGGGGGGGGGGGGGTATTCGCTTGGGTTGAAGTGCTCATTGAACAGGTGGGTCTTTAACTGTTTGCGGGAAGTCTTGAGGTCAGGGGTGTTCCTGAGCTGGTCTGGTAGTCTATTCCATATGGAGGGTGCATAAAGTTGGAAGGCTCTTTTACATGCTTGCTAGTTGAATTTGGTTTAGAGGTCCGTATAGATCTGTTTGGTTGGGAGGACTATAGAAGAGTGCAGAGGTGTGTGGGGTGGTCTGAGTGGATTGCTTTGTGAGTTAGCATGATGGTTTTGTATGTTATACGGCTCTGTAGTGGGAGCCAGTGTAGCTGTTCTTTGGATAATGTGTTCTTTTCTTGTTGCAGCTTGTATGGTTCTGGCTGTTGAGTGGAATGGTATGAGTGTGGATTGTGGCTTTCCTTGGAAGATGGCATTGTAGTATTCTAGGTGTGGTATTATTGAGGCTTGCAGTATAATATGGAAGTCCTCTAGTTCGAGGAGTGGTCAGAGGCGCTGGAGTGTCTTTGCTTTGAAGTAAATCACTCGGGTGATTTTGTTTATGTGTGTTTTTATTTATTTATTTTATTTATTTAACATTTTTTATATACCGTCTTTCTACGAATCAAGACGGTTTACATATAACAATAAAGGCAGTATATTTCAACTGTTTACAAGGAACGAATAACTGGATACAGAATAAGCAACATGAGAAACAAAATTAAAATATATCGTTAATTGCAGTGAACAGTAATCAACTATTTACATATATACATATGTCTGTGGACAGCTACGGAAGGGATACTGTAAGGTTAAAGGAGTAAGGGCAGGGAGTTGGAAGGGCAGGGAGTTGGAAGGGTGGGAGAGTGAAATGCTCAAGGAAAAGATGGGTCTTTAATTTTTTCCGGAATTCAATGTGGCTTAAACAGTTGCGCAGTTCATGTGGAAGGGAGTTCCAAAGGGATGGAGCATAGAGAGAAAAGGTCCTGTCACAAGTGTTTTTTTGTTGAGGGTATAGACAATAAATTATTAGTGATAGAGCGGTGTTTTCTGGTAGTGTTGGAGAAGGCAAGGAGGGAGGAGAGACATGGAGCTGACTCATTAGAAATAATTTTGTGTATTAGGGTGAGGACCTTGAATTTCACTCAGTACTGAATTGGGAGCCAGTGGAGATCATAAAGAATTGGTGTAATATGAGCTCGTCTGGGACTGTTTGTTATGAGACGGGCTAATGTATTCTGGGCGAGTTGGAGGGGTTGAATAGAGATCTTGGGGAGGCACTGATATATTAGGTTACAATAGTCGAGTGATGGGGTTGTAAGGGCCTGACAGACAGTGCGAAAGGATTCAGTGCTTATGAGAGATTTGAGGTTCCTGAGAGAGCGCAGCTTTGCATATACTGTGTTGGTGGTTTTCTTTATTTGTTCGGAGAAAGATAAGTTTTGGTCAATTATGATTCCAAGATATTTCACCTGTTTTTTTAAGGAGAGTGTGATATCGTTAAAGGTGAGGGTTGTGGGGGGGACGTATGAGGGGTTAGAGAAAACTTGGATTGCCTCAGTTTTTGATTGGTTGATTATTAGGTTGTGTTGAGTGAGCCATGATTTGAGACTGGTTAGACATTCGTTTAACTTAGAGAAGTTTGGGTTGGAAAGGTTAAATGGGGTGAAACACATCATATCATCTGCATATATTTGATACTGGATGCCATAATTTTGGAAGATCATGCAAACAGGTTGGAGGAAGATATTAAAAAGTAATGCAGATAGACTGGATCCTTGAGGTACGCCTTGTTTAAGGGTAAAGGGGAGGGAAGTATCACTTCCAATACGGACCTGTTGCGTTCTGTCGTGTCGTGTTTTGAAAGTTAAGTGTTGATTGAGGGTGATCCCGGGATATCTAACCTCAGCTTTGGTTTTGATTGTAGTGTTGTTCAATGTTATTGTAGAGGGGGGAACAAGTTTGGTTTCCCTCATTACATAGAGGGCCTCTGTCTTGTTGTTTGCTACTTCAGTGAAGCATTCTTGGTGGGCAGATAGAGTGGGTTGGTCTGTGTTGATTGGTTCATATATCATAATATCATTGGCGTAGATGTGGATGTTTAGGTTGTGGGTCCTTATGATTGTGCAGAGTGGCCTCAGATAGAGGTTGAACAGTATTGTGAAGAGAGTGGATCCTTGGGGAACTTCTTGTGCTTGCTTGTATGGGGTGGAGGTGTTATTACCAATCTTTATCTGTTGGTATCTATCGGTGAGGTAGGATGTGAACCATTTGAGTACAGTTCCTTGAAGTCCATTTGTGTGGAGACATTGTAGTAGTATTTGGTGGTTTACATTGTCAAATGCCGATGAGATGTCCATGAAGATTAATAGGAAGCCTTGACTGGCTCACTGCATACCTTGAGTTAGTGTATTTATTAAGGTGGTTAGTAATGTTTCCACTCTATGCTGTGGTTGAAACCCATATTGCTGGGGGTCTAGGAGATTGTGTCTGTTGATATGGTCTTGCAGTTGGTGCTGTACTGTTTTCTCAATGATTTTTGCTGCAAAAGATAGGCTTGCAATGGGTCTGTATGATGCCAGGTCTGAGGGGCCCAAGGTTGTTTTTTTTGTGTTGGGCGTATGGAGGAGGTTTTCAGGGATGCTTGCTTGAATTCAAATACTGTCCTGGTTTCTACTACCTCCACTAGGAGACTATTCCATGCATCTACAACTCTTTTGTAAAGAAATTTTTCCACATATTACTCCTGAGTCTATCCCTTTTCACCTTCATCATATGCCCCCTCATTGCAGAGCTTCTTTCAACTGAAAGAGGCTCTCTTCCTATGCATTTATGCCCTGGAGGAATTAAAATGTCTCTTTCATATCTCTTCATTTCCACTTTTCCTCCAAAATATACAAATCGAGATCTTTAAGTCTGTCCCCATATGCCTTATGACAAAGCCCACATGACTATTTTGGTAGCCTCCCTCTGCACCGACCCATCCTATTGAAGGTGTGATCTCCAGAACTGCACACAATATATCAATGGAGGTCTTAGCAAAGACTTATAAAGAGGCACTATCACCCTCTTCTTGATGCTGGCCGTTTCTCTCCCTACGTACCCAAGCATCCTTCTGGTTTTTACCATTACCTTTTCTACCTGTTTAGATACCAAAAGTAATTATGTCCCAGGTCCCATTCTTCTTTCATGGACAGAAGTACTTTATCCCCTATACTGTATTCTCCCCTGATTTTTTGCATCGCAAATGCATGACCTTGCATATTTTAGCGCTAAATCTCAGCTGACAAATTCTCAGCCATTCTTCAAGCTTAGCTAAATCCTTACTCATGTCATCTACTCCTTCCTGTGTGTCTATCATCTGCAAAGAAACAAACCTTACCCGACAGCCTTTCAGCAATATCACTAACAAAGAAATGTTAAAAAGAATCTGACCAAAGACAGATCCCTGTGGCACACCACTGGTAACATCCTTCTTGTCAGACTGAGCTCCATTTACCTGTACCCTTTGTCGCCTCCCTCTTAACCAATTTCTAACCCATTCAGTCAATTTAGGGTCCATTCCTAGAGTGCTCAATTTATTTGTAAGTTGACTGTGTGGAACAGTTTCAAAGGCTTTACTGAAATTTAAGTACAGCACATCTAGAGCTCTCCCCTGGTCCAACTGTCTAGTTGACCAGTCAAAGAAATGAATTAGATTTGTTTGACAAGACCTGCCTCTAGTAAAACCATGCTGCTTTAATCCTGCAACCCATTGGACTCCAGAAACCTCACCATCCTCTCTTTTAGCAGCATTTCCATTAATTTACTCACCATAGAGGTCAGACTAAAGGACCTGTAATTCTCAACCTCATCCTCACTTCTGCTTTTATGTAAAGGGACCACATGTGCCTTTCTCCAGATCTCTGGGACCACTCCCAACTCTAAAGAAGCATTGGAAGGGTCAGACAGTCAAATCACTAGAACTTCCCCAACATCTTTCATTATTCTTGGAGGTATTCCATCTGGCCCCATTGCTTTGTCTACTTTTAGTTTAGCTAATTCCTCACAAATACAGTTTTCTGAAAATCATTCAAGAACCCCATCACTTCTGTTCCTATTTGTGGGTGTTTTCTGAGGTCCTTCTCCTGGCCTGTCATCTGTGAACACAGAACAAAAATATTTGTTAAGCAAATCTAATTTACCCTTATCAGGTTCTACATATTTCTTCCCTTCACCCTTGAGTTTGACAATACTACTTTTGCACTTCCTCCACTCACTAACATATCTTAAAAATGTCTTCCCCTCCCCCATTTTACTGCATTGGTATTTTTTTCTTCTATTTGTATCTTTGCTTTCCTGACTACTTTCCTAGCTTCTCTATTTTTTTCTAAATATTGATGCTTGACCTTCTCTTTCTGTGATCTTTTGTATTTTAGGAATGTCACCCTCTTTTTCTTCACTTTTTCAGCTACTTCCATGGCTGCCTTTTCCTATCCAAAAGGTTTGTTTGTCCTTAAAATATCCCATTTCAGTTTTGCCCATTGCATTTCTGCATCTCCTAGCTGTTCCCATCCTGCTAATGCCTCCTTAAGGTATCTGTTTCCCCCTGCTACAAGTCACAAGTATTACCACCACTATTTTGCCTTGTAATTATTGTCCTTCAGTATTTACACCAACAAAACTCTGCTACCACACCTGCAAGATATTTGCCACTTTTGTTGCTAGCACTTTTAGCACCCTTCTTACAAATTCTTTCTACTCCTGATTCAGGTGTTCTCTGTTACAAATACCTTCTAAGCTGTCTACACTGTTTCCAGTATCTACTACTATTGTTTGCCAGTATAGTGTTACTATTATTTACTGCTAGTACTGCCAGCATCCTGCTACTATTGTCAGCAGTATTTTGTTAATATTGTCTACAACTACCAATTTCCTGCTACTATTGTTGCCAGTATAGTGTTACATTTGTCTTCTGCTAGTACTGTTACCAGCATCCTGCCACTATTGTCAGCAGTATATCAACAATATTGCCTATAACTCCTAATTTCCCAACATGGCCTTCTCCCTTCTTGCCATTTCTAGTCTTCACCTTCTAGCCAATGTCGCCCAGAACATATTAGCCTTTTCACCTGACAATAATTACAACCACATCCCAATCTTACACAGCCTAGAAAGAAGAAACCATACCAGTTCTCACCATACTTTCCCACATCCACACCACGCTAGACATTCACACCTACTCTATATATCTATTAACAGTCCCACCACCTCCAAACCTGAACCCACTCTAAGACTTAGTAGCCTGAGATGTGCTCTCTCATTAACTCACGCTCAGTTCGTAAAAAGTGGCCAGTGATATCAGATCTTATCACTAATCTGAATCTTGACATCCTAATGGTCACAGATTCCTGGCTCTCCGACACAGACATGGTCATCATGAACCAACTTATTCTCCCAGACTTTTCCATATACACATGTCATAGAACCAACCGGAGAGGAGGTGGAGTCTTTATCTTAGTTAGAACTAATCTCCAGTTCCAGCTATGTTCCTCCAGGAGTCTCATGCACATGGACATGGTGAGCATATCCAATAAGCACATCAGCATTAATCTCATATATAGAGCCCCCTCCTCCCCCCCCAGAAGACCTTTCTAACATAGTAGACATGGCTTGCAACCCCAAAAGCCCACATAAGCATAACTGGTTAATTGGTGACTTTAACCTCACATCCCTGCAACCTACACACTCTAACACTTTTCTTGATGCTATGGCTGACCTTAACTACATACAGTTGGTTAACGCTCCTACCCACCTCAAGGGAAAAACTCTTGATCTCATCTTTGCCCCCCAGTCAGAATCAAACCACAGCCTCAACCTTTCATTCACTCCTGTTCCATGGTCAGACCACAACCTAATCACCTTCCTAATCCCCTCTCAACAACATCAAATCCCAACCACCCACACAAAGACAGACCTCGCAGGAAAGGTATACCGCTTCAAACCCTTGGATAGGGATGAGTTTATCAACAATGCCATTCCAGCACTCCATCAACCTGCTCTGAATCTGGAAGATATGATCCATAGATGGAACACCACTCTAAAATCCTGTTCACAACTACCTTCCTCAAATATAACAGCTGCCTCCAACCGTCCACCAAAAAACAGGACACCAGCTCCATGGTATTCGGCTGAGTTACGGTCATCTCTTCAGCTTCTAAAGAAGCATGAAAGAAAATGGCATCGTTCCCGTTCCTCAACAGACCAAACGACTTACAACAACCTCCTAAAGCATCACTGCAAACAAATAGCTGAAAAGAGGAGAGAACACCATACTGAGCTTCTCCGCCGCTCGATTAACAAACCACGTGACCTTTTTAACATTGTTAAATCCTTAACCAAGGCAACATTTCCCCCTCAGACAGCACCAATTCAACCTCAACTTTATGCCAGTTACCTCCAATCCAAAATTCTCAAAACAAATGCTGTCTCGAGTCCCACTCCCTGCCTCATTTCTCAGACACCGCCTCCGCTAACAGAATTCATCCCCCCAGCAGAGAAATATATCTCGGACCTTATTGTGTCAATCAACACCACCACAGCACCAAACGATCCATGTCCGGCCTACTGGATCAGGATGATGCATTCAGAACTCACCCCTATTCTAGCTCACATCATGAAGCTCTCTTTCTCATCTGGATCATTCCCATCAACACTTAAACAAACGTCCATACGCCCTCTCCTGAAAAACAACCGACTTGACCCGACTATGACAGACTCATACCGTCCGATCTCAAGCATACCTCTTCTAGCCAAACTTATCAAGAAGGTGGTCCAAATGCAGCTACAGCAGCATATCGATATATCAGCCCCCCTCGATCCCTGCCAACACGGATTCCGTGAAGCCCATGGTGTAGAAACCCTACTTACCATACTTTCTAATACAATAGCCAGAGGTATAGACAAAATAGAAGATGGGTTTGTACTCATCTTCCTAGATATAGCTGCTGCTTTCGACTCTGTTAACCATGAACTGCTCCTCTCCAGATTCCAGGAAAAAGTAATTCAGGGATTGGCTTGGGAGTGGTGTAAATCTTATCTAACCGACCGCTGGCAACATGTTCGGATAGGATCATCAACATTGGAGCCTTTCCAGTAACAGCAGGGAGTTCCCCAAGGTTCCTCCCTGTCTGCTCTACTTTTCAATATCTATATGCAACCAATTTGCAACATCATCCGCTCATTCAACATATCCAGTCTTATCTATGCAGATGACGTCCTGCTCTTCACCCCAGTCAAAATCATGCATCCTGACTTCTCCCCACTAGTCAAGTGTTTCAACGCAATCACTGACTGGCTCCTTTCTCAGAATTTAAGGATAAACTTCAAGAAAACCGAGGTCTTATTCATCTCTAGGAACAAGAGCTTCTCCCCCACCCCCACTACCTTGAAGGTACGGGATGCAGAACTCCCTTGTAAACCTGTGATTCGCTACCTGGGCGTCACACTGGACCGTCATTTTGACTTCAAAGAACACATAAAGAACACCACCAAGTCCATCTACAATAAAATCATGATATTAAGGCACCTAAGACCATTACTAGCCCAGAGACGACTTCAGAACTATCTTTCAGACGCTTGTAGTTCCACATTTTGATTATGCAAACATCATCCTGCATGGTCTCCCTAAGAGCACCCTCAACCCTCTTCAGATGGCCATGAATGCAGCAGCGCACATTCTCGGCAGCATATCCAGAAATGATCACATCACGCCCATACTTATGGAATTACACTGGCTACCGCTGCATAGCAGGCTCTCCTACAAGACGCTACTCCTAACCTTTAAAGCAATTAACCGGATATCTCCTTCATCCCTCACTGCACTCCTCGCCATCATCCCCAACAACAGGTTGAGAAGGTCAGCAGCCACCAACACGCTAACTGTACCCCCGGAATCTACAAAATGCAATCAAACAACCAGGAACAGGTCCTTTACATTCTACACCCCAAGATGCTGGAATGACCTCCCCCCACATATCCGATCAATTAACAACCTCTCACAGTTTAGAAAAGCCATAAAACATCACTTATTCCTCCTTCATTTTGCCCACCATAACCCTACACAACCACCCACCACACCTCAACTTTTTCACCCAAACTCTGCCTCTCCCACAACCTGACCCATGATGAGGCTCACAATAGCTCACCATGTCAGGCACATTTCACAAACCTCTTAAACTAATACCAATGCATTATGAATATCAGCTTGTATATAAACTGTAAATAGTTTTCAATAACCCTGTTATTGACTTGTATATAGTCTCCCTATTTTTTAGCCCAAGTTTATCTCTCCTGCTACGATGTAAGCATTAAGATCACTTGTTCTGATGCAAAGTTTTTGTTATTTGTAAACCGCACTGATACTGAAAAGCGCGGTATATAAGAATGAATAAATAAAATAAATAAATTGTCCCATGTTGGAAAATTTGGTTTTCCTAAAGTTTCAGACCCTCTCTTTTGAATGTACTTTATTAGCCTTAGTCCTAATACTGAACCATACCATCTGGTGATTACTGGATGCAAGATGATTTGCCATTATAACATCAGAAACACTTTCCCTCTTAGAAAGCACGAGATCCAGTATGGCCCCTTCATGTGTGTGTTCTGTTACCAGTTGCCAGAATACTTCTCCCTATTGAGAATCCCAGATCACCTTTCTTCTAGATGTAACTGCAGCAGGGATGTGTTAATAAGCATCTGACATATTGAAATCATCTATCAGTAGCACTTCTCCTTTCATGGCAATACTGCGAATGTCCTCAATTAAATCTCTGTCCACTCCTGCCTGTGAAGAGATCTATATTATCACACCAATGCAATTGAAATATAGAATCATAATGGCAGAAAAAAACACATAGCCTATTTAGTCTGCCCTTCCATATCAAATACTAAAGTCCCTTCTTTTCCTTTAGAGATCTTCTGTGTTTCTTCCATGCTTTTTAGAATTCAGATACTGTGCTCATCTCTACTACCTCTACTGGGAGACTATTTCATATATCTACCACTCTTTCTGTAAAGACATATTACTCCTGAGTCCATCTACTTTCACCCTCATCCTATTTTTTATTTTATTTATTTATTTTATTGAACATTTTTATACCGCATTTTCCGAAGAATCAAGTGTGGTTTACACTCGTATAATGACCGTTTGAATAGTACAGATAAAACAGGTACATATTCAGATTACAATGAACTTTGAAGAACTATATAAAAAGAAGTGTTAATATTAAACAGTAAACATAGAAGAGTAAAAACTATGTACAGGCATGGAGTGAGTCAAGGCTTATGCTATCAAAGCAGAAAGCTTGAAATACTGAGAGCTATTTACTGCTTAACTTGCACTCTTGTGTGTGACTGTTGGTTTGTCCCCTCATAGTCAAAACAGGCTCTCCTTTTGTGTATTTATGCCATGGAGGTATTTAAGCATCTTTATCATAACTCCTCTTTTAAGTGTGTTCTAAAAGTGCTGTTTTTTATCTCTGTGTGTAGCTAATTGGGGAGTTGCCCTATAAAGCAAGAATTCTCACATGGTGTGGGTGGGAGCTGGGGTGGGTAGAGAGGGGTCTAACACCAGATGAGGTCAGTGGCTTCAAAGAGCTGGCTCTGAATGGAAAGCTGGAAAAAGAAAACAATGAACTCTAATAGGTAGAGCTTTATCCTATACCACAAAAAAAAATCCTCTTTTGCAATACAGAAAATGATTTAGCTTTTAAAAATGAAGACCAAAACCCCTTTAAGAGCTCTCAGGTAAAAAAGCTTGTATTGAAAAGAAGGAGTAGCCTAGTCCTCAGAAGATCAAGGGTTTGATTCCCACTGGCACCCCTTGGGCAAGTCACTTTATTCTCCATTGCCTTGGAAGAAAAGGCCTGGTAATCTACTTCCAGTGATACATTGCCAAGAAAACCCAGAGGCAGCTGGGTCACCAGGCACTGACTTGAAGGCACTAAAAAAATAATTAAAAGTCACACAGTTTTGCCTTGCTTGCAATAGAGACCCTGTTCAAAATGTCACTACTTGCAAGGCTCTGTAGACCTTTATACAGCACCCAGCTGCCTAACTCCTTTGCAAGTTAATCAAGGACCACTAACACCTGATAAGGTCAGTGGCTTCAAAGAGCTGGTTCTGAATGAAAAGCTTGCTTGCAGTGGACACCCTGTTAAGAATGGATTCCCCATCTCCTCTTTCTACTTTAACCCACAGTACCTCCTCCTTCAGTTGTAAGCTTTGCAATTCTGTAGCTTTAATATAATGTTTTATATATAGTTCCACTCTTCCTACCCTGTACTTCCTGAACAAAGTATAGCCCGGTATAATTACATCCCAGTCATGGTAGTCCATGTACCACTAAATCCAAGTCAGCCTTTTCCATTAAAGCCTCAACATCTGGAATCTTATTTCCCATACCACTAGCATTAATGCACACTGCTTTCCAGATTTTTCCCCTTTTACCCATTTTTGCAGAGGTATTTAACTTTTTACCACCATTTGCCCCCTTCCCAAATTAATCAGTCAAACTATGCCCATGGTTATGTGGCTCCAGCTCCATGGTAAAAAACAAACATAGAAATTGTGGCTGCAACTTCAATGGCTCTCCCCTCCTCCACTCCTGTCCTGGCTGACAGCTCTCAAAATGGCACCAGTAACTCTAGTGGTAGTCTTGTGGTACTGCCTAAGAGTCAGTACCACCAGACTACATGAGAAGTTATCAGTGCCATTTTGAGTTGCTGAGGCAGGAGCAGAGGGAGATTGCTCCTGCCTGAATCACCACTAGACCACCATGAAGCCAGTAGGTAAGATCAAGGGGGCTCAGTGGAATGAGAGGAGGTTCTGGGGTGGAATCCTGTTGTGGGGGGGGGGGGCTGATTAGAGGTTGGAAATTGGTGGGGTCTTTGGGTAAGGCTATCATGTTGGGTTGTTGTCCATGGGAAGGGTGGTTCTGAAAGACAGGTGCTTATAGTTGTGCAAAGGGATCCTATTGGAGGTCTTTCATTGGTTGGTGGTAGGATCAGGACTTTGGAGGAAGAGAGCACTAAGATGACACTAGGTTGGGGCCAATGTTGCCTCCATCTTTCACCAGAGCTCCAGAGTATATTTTAACTGCTATGAAGTATTTATTATTCATACATCCAGGCACTATGTTGGATAAACATTCTGAGATATGGGCCTAGATTCCTGGAGAGATTTCAGGTTCAGAGAGGTAGATATGAAATCATCAGCATAAAGATGATACTGAAAACCATGGGGGGAAATAAGTAAACCAAGGGACTGATACAGAGAGAGAAAAGAAAAGTTCCTAAGAAAGAGCCCTGAGTTACACAGACTGAAAGCTTGATGTCAGTGGGAGAGGATTCACCAGAACATATAATAAAGCCGTGATGGAAGAGATAAGAAGAAAACCAGGACAAAACAGAGCCCCTAAAGCTGAAGGAGGAGAAGATGGTGATCAATAGTATCAAAAGAAGCAGAAAGGTCAAGAAGGATGAAGATCTAGTAAAGGCCCTCAAATTTAATGAGGAACAAGTCACTGGAGACTTTAAGAGCAGTTTCTGTAGAATGTAGAGGATGAAAGTCCGATTGCAGAGAATTCAGAAGGGCTTGAGAGGAAAAAAAGTCAAGACAATATCAGTGAACTGCATGTTCAAGTAGTTTAGAAGCAAACGGGAGCAGGGATATGGGCAGATAGTTAGAATGAGTCTAGTGACAGTTTTTTGAGGAGAGGTATAACCACAGCATGTTTGAAGGCTGTGGTTATATAGTTGCAGTGGAAAACAAGAAATTGAGGATATGACAGATGGAAGATAGATAACAGTGGAAGAGAGAGCTTCTCCCTCGTCACTCTCAAATCTTACCCTCAACCTCTTTCACCTTTTTTTCCTTCTCTGAGATCACTGAGGAAGAAACTGCATATCCTCCTCCAAACTCATGATCTGCTCCTCTGATCCTATTCACACCCATCTACTAAGCTCTATCTGGGCAGGCAGTATATTTTTTTTACATTCTGGATGGGGCATGATATTAATAGTACAACTTCAATGAATAAGAATCTCTTCCCTTTCATTCTGGACATATTTGGATGAGTCAATGTGGACACTTGCCATATTTCACGGGGACACAAATTGGCATCACAAGTCCCACACGGCAAAACTGTAGATACCATAAGCATTCTGGGACCAGAAATTCCATTGCATCTGCTCTTGAGTACAGTCTACTTGGTATGAATAAAAAGATATTTGATGTTTTGGGGTTTTTTGTTGTTGTTTTGCAGATGCTTAGAACATGCCTAGATTGTGCAGTAATGTACAGCTGCAAGTACTTTAATACAAATCAAATCAGACACAAAAGCATTTAGCTGATTACCAGTTGATTACCTCTACCACTGCCAGAATATTACTCCAAAATACTATCTCATTCCATACAGAAGGTAATCAACCCTAATATTTAGACCCATCACAATGGGAAACAGCTCCTGTGAGGGGATATTTCAAGTGACCCCAGATAATTCCAGGTGAAGGGAGTGAACCTAGTACAACATGAGCCACAACGTGCAACTTTCAGGATTGTGCTTGAGCTATCATATTGCCTTGTGGTAGTTCCTTTCATCATACAACAGACACCTTGAATTTTTAACAGATGCTTCAGGCACTTGGGGTTCTAAACTATTTCTGCCATCGTAAGTGCAGTAAAATATTACAAGATATAACATTTTTGGTGTTCTCAAATCTTTTAGATTAGATACAAGATATAGCATTTTTAGACATCTGCCCTATCCTAGTAGTATTGAACCTACGTGTTGGGGCTTTAAAAAAATAGGGAAGTGATTTTGTGGGCTTGCTGTATGTAATGTCCCATGCTACATTTTATATTTATTGTGATTATTAATATAACTGGCTAGTTCACATACATTTAAAGGTATTTCCTTGTTTTTTTTCCACCTACTGGAGCATGAATCTTACTGTAAATTTTGGCTTATTCCCAGGGCCGGCCCTTGGCAGCAGAAACCCCGATTTCACTGCTCCCCCACAGATACTGCTGCCTCACCCCCGCTGCCGCTACCCCCCAGCTGCCGCCACACCCCAGCTGCAGCCGCCCCTGCAGCTTCTGCCACTGCCACCGCCCTTCCCCCAACTGCCACTGATTCTGTCTCAGGAGGGGGAGGCGAGCAGCCGCAGTATTTCCAAAAGCAGCATCTTTTTGCCGCTGCTTTTTGAAATAGTGCCACTGCCCGCCTCCCCTCACAAACAGAATCGGCAGCAGCTAGGGTAGGCAGCACGGCCACCCATATGTGCTACTGCTGCCGCTCACCTGGATGAGCCGCCCTAAGTGACCACCTAGGTCACCTAGTGGAACATGCAAGGCCTGTGTGGAAACTATTGGGATCATGCCTAGAATCTGTCCTGCAGTTACTGCACAAGATAGGCATTTACTACATGGTAAATGCCTTGGCAAATAAATTGGATGGACTTATTATGCTATCTGATGCAGGTTCCACAGTGTTCTGCAGCCTTCTGACCCCATGATTGGCATCCACACCCACCTTCAATCCCAATAGCTTCCGACATCTTTCAAGTCAGTTCACCTCCCAAACCATCCTCACCCTTCTGATTAGCTTCATCTACCCCTCACCCCCAAAAGCTCTTGATATCTTCAAAGTCACTTCCACTCACTAATCAGTATCCCCAATATGTTCCAAGCCACTCTTACTGACCCCCATCCCCTGCACTTACCGGGCATGGCCCTGGTGGGTAAAGAGGGGGCAGGAGAGATCCCCATATCCTTCACAGTCACCAGCCTAAGTACCAAATGGCAGCTCTGACCACTAGCAGTTTGAGAGATGATTCCTCCTCCCTACTAACTCACCAGGGAGAGCTCCAGTATTTGCTTGGGGATAAGGAGGGTGGAGGTGAGGGGAATCCTCCTTGGGGAGTGACTTAAAAGTCAGATGCTGACTGGAGGAATCAGTGTGATCTTTTTTCAGTCAACAGGATGAATAACTGTGTCCTTATAGCTTAGCTACACTTTATGCCTCCTAGTGAGGTAGCTATGACAGTAAGTGTGGTAAAGTACCATATACTAATTCAATGTGCAGTAGCTTAGTGCACTTTAGTAATCAGGCCTCTCAGTTTTCCACAGATCTAAATTAGGAAGAAGACTTAAAATAAGTCTCCTTGATTAACTTGATGAAGGAGCTGTAAGCTATTGCAAAAAAATAAAAAAATGCCTCAAAAAACAATTTAAAACTTTGTGCTCGGGTTTCAGGCTTTTGAACATCAATTTTCCTAGATGCATCATCAGTATTTCTGCTTGGCTATATGGTTCAATATTCAGTGGAAGCAGCTAGCACAATTACAGTGGCCAGCTGTTGCTGCTGAATGCTAAACCCAGATATTCAATTCTGAGGCCATATCCAGCCACTGGCATTAAAACCTGGGTCAGCCAAAGTAGCAGGAGGCTAACCAGACAGCAGCGAATTTCAGCCATTGCCTGGTTAGCTTTGGCAGTGAAATTTGGGACAGCCTTTTCTATGCCTAACTTTTGCCAAAGAGGGATAACCAGGCAGCAACTTAATATTGCCCCGGAATATCCCGCTAAGCGGTATTTACACGGTTTGCAGGTCTGCAAACCATGTAAAAGCCTTTCAATATTGCTGTTGGGTCGCAAGGAGTCAGCAGTGACTCAAAGGCACACATTGCATTTGCATTAGGCCCTATATTTTTAAATTTCATTTTTATTTCATTTTTTCTTTATATGTTTTATTTGTTGAACTGATAACTTTTCACAGTGTATTAGTCATAGGAATGGAGTTTAATGTTTATATTTGCAGGTATTGATTTCCCTAAGAAAATGTGGCAACAGCTTCACCTGCATGTTGACTGGAGCATACAATACATGACTGGTACATTTATAAAATCCAGACTCAGGAGTGCTTTGGGCTGGTTTGCTAATCTATTTTCATTACCTTTCTGCTTTGAAATGATTTATCGCAGTACCACTGGCTTTCCTGAAAGAATTCTAGCAGTTGCATGTGTTTAAACCTGCATGAGAGAAAATGCACCCTTTGCATGTATTTTGGGGATATTGTGTTCTATTTTTAAATGATATTTGCCTAGAAAAATCATACTTCCAAAATCTAGATTGACTATGATTAACAAGCTAGAGCTAAATGGAAGTTAACACCTGCAAAAGTTTCCCCAAAAGATAGCAATGTATTACTAGAACTAATGAAGCCCTTAAGCTTTCTCTATTATTGGAACACAGTTTCTGTGCTACATTAGATGCCTATCTAAGTATCAAATATCCTATAAAAACACAGCAAGTACCAAACAGAATAGCAAATTCTAACAGAGTCAACAGTTAAAGCCACTTCTATGGGTCTAATATATCACCTGTGGATATAGGCACTTTGATCATTACCAGCAAGGGATGTACATCTGTTAGCATCATTTGCTTCGTAAGCATGGTTTTAAAAATTAGTGCATGCAAAATTGACTTATAATGCATTACTCGATAAATGGACATACTATTGAGTTGCATGAATTAAAGTTCTTATGGCCATTTTTAAGTTTTATTAAACCAGATATGTGAAATGAACCGAAAACTACTCAAATTTGAGATTCCATATTGTCCTGCTACACCAGTCCAGACAAGTGGATTTTGTTCCCCCACCAGCAGATGGGTGGAGACAAAGGACCAATGAAAAGCCCAGATTTGAATAATATCATTCCTATGCCTCAGCCACAAGAGATCCCTTCAGTATTTCTTCGTCTCTAGCAGTTAGTAGATGGATTTTTCCCTCTCTGAAGAAAAAAATCTGAGAGTGACTCCCTCATGAGTGAGACATAGGAGGCTAGACTAGACTGCGGCATTTTTGATAGCCATAGGAGGAGGGAAAATTGGTTTAGCTCCATGCTCTTACCCTGGATAAGAACTTGCTGAGCAGCCAGAAAACTGGAAGGATTTGGAAGAATCTGCAAGAGTGCAGCAGCCTCATACAACCTCAACTCCCCCTGCCTTCTTGCTCTCTCCCGAAGATTGCTGAAGGCTCTCCAAGAGATCTGCCTGTCAGCTACCTTAAACACAGTGCTGCAAAGCCAGTAAAACATTTTCAGGGGAGTAGAGCTGAGCCCGGCACAAATTCTCTGCCTAAGGCTATCAGGGTGTGAGTACCAAGGCTTGACATTATCATTGTCCGTCTTCCTGGGACGCAATTTGGGGTGGTCTGCTTATAGCTGTTTGCATGTTATGGGGGTTTCCTGCCATTTTCTGCACAAGTTAGTAGCTTTTTTACCTCTAGCATGCTTGGCGATTGTGCAGTCCTAGTGCACATTCCACCCCAGAGGCTCCAACATGTGCTCCTTCCCTAGCACCTGTAACGCACATTGCAATAAATGTGTAGTTAATGCATGTTTTTGGCCCGCCACACCCTTAGTGTGCACTGTTTTGATACTTGCCTTAACTTCTTCCAGGAAACATTGACCTGTGGCAAGTAAGGTGCCTATCTCTGGATTCTGGACTTTTCTCTTCTTGCATGCCAGTTTCTGAGTTGTCCCTGGAGGACCTGTTTCTCATAACTGGGGTATGCAGTTAGTCCAGTCTTACCTACCTCATGGTAGAAGGTGACGAATGGTGCTATCGGTAAGGACATCCAGTTGATTGGAGGATTCGATGACTGTCCTGTGAGCCTTTCATCATCCTCTACGGGGTCTGTGGCAGCTGTGTCGCCTGGTGTCGGGGGAGGGTCATTTCCAAGAGGAGAGCTTCCAGACTCAGGACTATTCTCTTCAAAATTCTTTTTCTTTTTGCAGTAGGCCTGGTCCTTCTGGTGAGGAAATTCAGACCCTTTGGCCTCAACATCAACATCGCCAGCTTCTCATCCGCCTTTAATTTGATGGATACTTCCGGCATGCAGCAGGAACTGAAGGTACACTCACTCCTTCAAAGGGTACAGAAATCCACTACTGTCTTCCCATTCCCAGATGTGATCAAGGATTTGATCTGGTTGGAATGGGACTCTTCTGACACCCCACTTAAGAGGCTAAGGGTGTGTAAAAAGATCCACGCCCTCCCAGAGAAAAGGTGCATTGAATGGTTTGGCATTCCCAAGGTGGATGCGCAGATCACGATGATTATCAGATGGACCACCATTCCTGTAAAAGGTGGATTAGCCTTAAAGGATTTTCTGGATTGCAAGGTGGATTCATTGTTGTGGAGCCAGTTCACTGTGGCGATTGCTATCCTGAAATTGGTGGTATGTAACAGCTTGATGTCTTGAGCATGCTTCAGTGGATTCAGTCTCTTCTGCTAGATGATACTATCCCTTTTTTGGAGTCAGCTACGGCCTTCCTTTCTGATGACATATATGATCTGGTATGTTTGGCAGCCAGGGATGGTGCCCTGATGATGGTGTCACAGCATTGGATTTGGCTCTGGCACTGGGCAGCAAACACATCTTCCAAAGCCCAGTTGACTCAACTGGCTTTTAAGGGGACGCTTCTGTTTGGAGCTGATTTGAAGAAGCTGGTGAAGGACCTGAGCAAGACAAAATATTACTGCTTCCCAGAGGACAAATCCAAGGGGCTTGTGAAGTAGGCTGGTGCCCCTTTCTCATCAGTCTCCATCGAAGACATGCTGGCTGGATTCCCATGAGCTCAAGACTCTCATCATTACCAACCTGGAAAATCTTTCTTCTTCTCTGCTTACAGGCTTCAGGCTCATCCTGTCCTCTTGTTCAGCGCATGGGCCCAGGGACTCAGCTTCTTCTGGAGGAAGACCCTTCCAGGCTGCAAAATGAAATCCGTAGGCCCATTCCATGGTTCCTCTAGTTAGAGGCAGGCTTTGCCTTTTCTTTCAGGAATGGACCCAGGTTACCAAGGATTGTTGGGTGCTAGACACCATTCGGCTATGTCCTGGAGTGCATAGAGCTGATTCCGAATGCCTTTATAATCTTCCCTTGTGGGTCTGCAAGCAAAAGTGCCACTGTGTGGGCCACCTTAGACAAGCGGCTGAACCAAAAGGCAGTGGTGCCCATTCTGCTGAATGAGCGGGTAAGGGCAGATACTCCATCCACTTTGAGGTGCCCAAAAAAGATGTTTTTTCACGGCACATTCTGGACATCAAGGGGGTCAACGAGCACTTGCACATCTTGCGCTTCCAGATGTAAACATTGTGCTCCATGATTAAAGCAGTTCTCTGATGGAGGTTATTGACTTTTCTGGATCTGGTTAAGGCATATTTTCATACCCCAATCCGGGCAGATCAGCAGAAGTATCTGAATTTTGCATGCTTCACTCTCACTTTCATTTTGCTGCACTCCCTTTTGGGCTGTCCACAGTCCAAAGGACATTCTCCAAGGTTATGGTGGTAGTGGCTGTGATGCTGAACTGTCAAAGGCTCTGTGTCCATCCATATTTAGATGACTGGCTCATTCGGTCCTGTTCCCTCTCTGAGGTGTCTCGGTTAGTGTCCTGAGTGGTGTCCTTTATGGACAGCCTTGGCTAGGTGATCAATCGAGGAAAGAGTCAGCTGTTGCCTTCTCATTTCCTGGAATTTTTGGGAACACATTTCAACACCTGAGTGGGAAGAGTTTTCTTGCCCATGGAGAAAGTAAAAAAGATGTTAGATTGCCTGGTGCCATTCTGTGCGCAGCAGGCTTACAGAGTCTGGGATTATCTTCAGCTCCTGGGATTGATGGTGGCAACCACAGAGAAGGTGCCATGGGTGCATGCTCAAATGCGACCACTCCAGCGGTCCCTGTTAACTCAATGGTCTGTGAGTTATCAGGAGTTGGAGCACATGTTCCCATGCTTGCTGATGGTGAGGTCCAGCCTGCAGTGGTGGCAGCAGCCTGGCCATCTGAGAAAGAGTGTGCCACTGGATGATTTCTCCTGGATCCTCCTGATTGCAAATGCCAGTCTCTCAGGCCGGGAAGCCCATTGCCAAGACCATATGGCCCAGGGCCGTTGGAAGCTCAGGGAAGTGGTGTGGTCCATCAACCGCCTCATGGTGAGGGCCATCAAATTGGCTCTACTGCATTTATGGCCCCTGATCGAGGGACAGGCAATTTGAGTGTTTTCAGACAATGCCACAGCAGTGGCTTATGTCATTCAGCAGGATGGCACAAAGTATGCTGGGGTAACTCTGGAGATGGCTCTCCTGTTTGCCTGGGTGAAGAAGAAGCTCCTAGCCTTGTCAGCTCAGCATATTGCCTAGGAGGATAATGCAGAAGCGGACTTCCTCAGCCAGCACTATCTGAATCCTGGAGAGTGAGAGTTGAGTCAGCAGGTATTTCAGTGGATTTTGCACTGCTTGTGTTACTCCAAAATTGATCTTATGGCGAATGCCAAAGTTTTCCACTTCTTCAGTCACCAAATGGAGATAGGGTACAAGGGTATTAATGCCCTGGCACAGTCTTGGCTAAGTCAGCACTTGCTATATGTGTTTCCTCTGTAGCCCTGGATGGGGTGTGCACTTCAACATATAGGGGTATGTTTACTAAACTGCGTTAGTGTGATTCGCATTAGAAGCCACGGTAGAGACAGAAATTCCAAATAAGGACATGGGCGGTACATCGTTACCGATAACGTACGTTACCAGGCGCCATAAATTAACGAGCGCCACATGGCACGTTACCGCGCGTTAATCTTAAGAAGGCGCGCAGGCATACAAGCACAGCAACAGAGTTGTAACACAATGGTTACAACACTGACTGATGGTACAGGGGTCATGGGTTCGATCCCCCAGTGGGCCTAATGTATAAGGCTGGCTGAGGCATCACCCTTTACATTTAAGTAGTGATTGTTGAGGCATTTGACGTGTATTTTAATTAGTGCTGCCAGCAAACACACCCTCACAGTGGCATAACCTAAGGTGCCGCATAAGGCACTCCATAGGGCACATTATAGAGTGCACTGTCCGCCAAGGCACCCTATAATGTCCCCTTGTTCATAAGGCTGTGAACAAAGCCCTGGCTGGCTGCAGAAGGACTGCATGTCACCACACACACTGTCTGCTGTGGTCACCAGGATAGGGTTAACCCACCCGTACCCATGATGCACTGCACATGCAAATCAGCAGTCGAGAGATGGGCACAAGATTGGGTATGCACCCCCACAGCACTTTGGCCTGGTAGGGGGAACAGACCGTGTGTGGTACTGGCACAGAGTAGCCACAGACAGTCACATTGTGCGGGTACTGTGCCCACCCTGAGGTTGAGGTGGGGCGCCCAGCACCAGGTCCACAGCACCTCTCATGGGTGAAATACACCATGCTGCAGGTCCCCATCAGTGTGTGATAGGTAGTTCCGTTAGGCACACCTAGGATACATCTGTGTCTTTCTGTATTTCTCAGTCATGTCTAGTCCTTATGGGCGATGATGCACCCATAATAGTGCATATCCTGTGTTGGTGCCATGGTTACCTGCTGTAGGTGAAGGGGGGGGGGGTGCATGGACCCATAGGCAGATTATGTAGCACCACACAACCCACCCTCTGGGGCTCAGGGTGGGAAACAGGATTACCCACCAATAGATCCACATTCTACCTCCCTGCAATGGTAGCAGTAGAGGGGACCATCAACCCCAGTCCTGCTGGGGAACAGACAGAGCGGTACACATCCATAACGCAATAGCAGACAGACAGTAGACCTGGAAATGCGCAGCTGCCCCCCACCATTATCTGACATTCTCCAGCAGCAAGCCTCCAGCCACTGCACCCTGCAAGGTGTTCCAGCAAGACACATACTAGCTGCAGACAGTCTGCCAGCTAGTCCATAGTGCATGGTCCTGGAGGAGATGCATGTACCCAGAACGGGGATGTCAGCATACACACCAAGCAGTTAAGTCAGTAATTGGGCCCCAAAAGAAAAACCCATAAATATCACATGAAAGAAATGCTATATAGCACTATGGGGGAACCTAGCCATGCCATGGTCACTGCTCAGTCAGGGTGAGAGTGACCTCCCAGCAGGACATGCTATGGCCACCCTGTCCATGCAGGTGGTGGCCAGGCACTACAATGTCCGAGCCATTGCCTTATGCCATGTGCAGATGCATCCAGGCCAGGCCACCTTGTCCAGGCTATTCCCACGGTACTTTGCTCCTCATTATGCACATTGGCAGGCCAATACTGGCAACAGTGCTAGCAGTGTGGGCTGTGGAGGGTGTTGGCAGCCACCACACACTGGATAGACAGACACACACTCCCCACACCTATGCCAGCATTGTGCAACTATAGTGGTGTTGGGCAGCCCAGGCCACCACACCAGTCCTGGGCACAGTGCAGGCATGGCTATGGTACGCAATACTGTAGGAGTCACTCCCCAGGTTGGTAAACACTGTCAGACACAAGACCTGTAGCACACTCCACAGACATCAGAAAGGTTGCTATGATGCAGCTCACTCAGAAAATTGTACTTAACTTAGGAATTTCTATCTGCCAGTAATCATAGCAACCTTTTGATAGATGTGTACCATATTCCCAGGTTTAGGGTGGCATTACTAAGGTATGCAAGTGCTAGTATTGGGAGATGCACGCAGAGCCCAAAGTCCTGCCTCCCCAGGAGGTTTTGGATCATGGGGCCTGTGGGTGCGGGTGTGTCTGCCCCTGTTGGCTGCTGCTTTACGGCAGAGGTTCCCAACTCCAGTTCTGCGGTGCCAATCCTGCGGTTCGGGTTTTCATGCTGTCCCTCATGAATATGCATGAGATACATCTGAATACCATGGGGGTGGCGCATAGAAATGCAGCACAGGCATCTTTATTAGAGGCAGCATGGAACCGGAATGGTGTTTGGCCCTCCAGGACTGCATTTGGGGGACTCTGCTCTAGGTAATGTGCATGTTTATGGTGTCTGTGCTCTGTAGGGTAAAATGTAGGTGTCTTGGGCATGTTTACGTCATCTGCAATAAAGGTGCTGTCTGTATTAGCACGTTGTGGTAGTGGGTAAAATATGGGGACTGGGTTGGCAGGAACCACAGCTGGGACTTGAACCTGTGACATGCTGCTTCTGGATACACTGGTTTTGTGCACTGCACCACCTTGTTGTCACAGAGTCAGTACATTCCTTGGTGATACCATGACTGTTCGTCAGACAGGGCCCGTCTGTTGCAGTACACGGCACCCACCTACACAGGGCTAGGCCACGGTCTGCTCTGGGCAGCTGCCACTGCCCCCTCCACCACCAGTATCCCTCAGCCACCATGCTGACATGCTCTTCTGCTGGTGGTACTGGTGGTGCGCAGTCTCAGGCCGTCCAGTGTGCAGGTAGGCAGCTGCCTATGGTGCGGGTTCTGGGGTAGGGGTGCCTGCATAGATGTCCACGCTCCCCCCCAGCCCCTCCTGCCAATGTTCCGTGCCCTTGGGGGTAGCTGGTGGGTACTATCCCTTGTGCACTGTGGGAAACACACTCGTGCCCATGTTGGGCCTTCAGCAATTGCTGCCTGGCTGCTCTGATGTTTCAGCATTCATATGGGCCACCTAGGCATCACCCTAGTCCACACTGTGGCCCAGCTCCACCACAGCATGTGCCGCCTGCGGCCCTCTGTATCCCCTTTTCCGGCATCTGTCCAGTTGCCATTCCGACATGCCCGCCCTGATGTTGCGGGACATGTGCATGCCATTGGAACCCTGTCCGATGGTGGGGAAAACCCTGAGCAGCGCTATTTCACTGTGGGCTCATTCACCTTGTATGGGGACGGAGTATAGACCCTTCCACGATTTATATCTTTTCTATGGAACTTACTCGGGGGGGGGAGGGGTTGATGTTTCTCATTAATACCACTATTGGCCAGCTTGGTTATGTTTTTTTCCAGTTTGTTGAGGTCATTTTCAGTGTTTATGTGGCCTTTTGTTCTGTGCACACATGTATCACACTTATCACTTTTTTTAGGTTTCCCTGCCTGGGCTGTACATTGCTGACACTGAAATGGTTTCTCTCCCCTGAAATGTGCATTTAACGACAGGTTTTCAATCGTGTTTGGATTCAGCTCTTCAGATCAGCGTATTAGTGTGAAGGCAGCCTCTCCCCGCCCACTCTCCGCCCACTGAACCCTTCTCTCCACCCTCTCTCCACCTTCTGCGGTGTTTTACCGCGCCGCGGAGCTTTACGATCGTTAATGTTGGTTAACGCGCGTTATGTAACGTTAACAATCGTTAATGCATCATAACACGCGTTATTATGCATTAACGATCGCTAACATTACATAACGCACGTTATGTAACGTTACCGCAGTTTAGTAAACATCCCCGATAGAATGCCACCTGAGCAGGATTGTTCTGGTGGCACCAGATTGTCCAAGGAGAGCATGGTTTGAATCCCTGATGTGGCTCTTGCAGGTGCCTCCTCTTTGATTGCCTCCCTCTCAAGAGGAGATGGCTAGCACATAAGGGCTGCTCTCCAGCAGTGGTCTCTACTCTGTTCTGAGCCCAGAGGAGGTCTACCAAGCTGGCATATGTGCGGATCTGGTGCCTCTTTGAACAATGGTGCAGCACTCACCAGTTGGCTTCTGAAGTGGCCAAGGTGCCAGATCTGTTGACCTTTCTACAGGATGGCCTGAATAAGGGCCTTTCCCTCAACTCCCTGAAAGTTCAGATAGCAACTTTGTCCTGTTTTCGAGGTCCGGTGGCTTGGCTTGCATCAGGACTTCTCGTGCTTTCTTCAAGAGGCTTGGCATCTGCCTCCTCCCCTTCGATCTGTGATCCCTTTCTGGGATCTGTGTCTGGTGCTCAGGGCCCTGATGGTGGCACTCTTTGAGTTATTGAAGTATGCTATCTTAAAGGATTTGACCCTCAAAACAGTCTTCTTGGTTGTGATTTGTTCCGCAAGGTCGAGCAGCAGGCTCTGTCTTGCCAAGATCCTTATCTGTCTTTTTCAAAGGAAGCTGTTTCCATTCAGCCTGTGCTTTCCTTATTGCCTAAAGTGCTGTTTCCCTTTCACGTGACTAGGTGGTCTGCCTGCCCTTCTTCTTGATGGAGCAGTGTCAGTGGAAGGATAAGGATCTGCACCTTGTCGATATCCAGAGGGTGCTTCTCCAGTACTTGGAAGTTAGGAATTCTTTTCACAAGTCTAACCATCTTTTTGTACTGTCAACATAGTGGCCAAGTCAACTTTGGAGTGATGGATAAGGAGGTCATTGCTTCAGCGTAACTGTTGCAGAACTGGTTGGTTCCGGAGGGTTTGTGCACAAGGATCCTGGGAAGAGCGGAGCTCAGTAGCCCTGCAGGCATTTTTCAGGCAGCAATGTGGGTATCACTTTCCACTTTTGTCAAGAATTACCACTTGGATATCCACACACCAGCAGACACAGTCTTTGGCTCAAGGGTTTTGCAAGCTGCTGTGTCTTCTTCCTGCTCAGTGGAGTTGCCCACTTGTCTGGACTGGTCTAGCAGGAAGATATGGAAGGTGACATTTTACTCACCAGTTAATGTCCTTTCCTTGTAGGACCAGTCCAGGGCCTGCCCCTGAAAATGTATTTTCTCTTTTCTTCTGCCGTGGTACCCTTGGGCTAGCTATGATTTTCATACTTTTCTCTGCAGGTTCATCTTATACTGACAGCCTTCTGATTATGCTTTCCTGTACATAATTCTCTACTGTTGATTATTCATTGTTGCCCATGATTGAGGTTGTGTGAGGCTTGTGATGTTTCTCCCATTTGCTTGGGGCTGAATACTGAAGGGACCTCTGGTGGCTGAGGCAAATAGAGGCATAGGTGTGATGTCATTGAAACCTGGGCTTTTCATTGGTTCTTTGTCTCTACCAATCTGCTGATAGGGGAACACAACCCACTTGTGTAGCAGGACTCAAGGAAAGGACGTTAACTGGTAAGCAAAATGTCACATCTATGAAAGTGACAAAACTGAGTAGATTTGTTTTTTTTAGGTCTGCACATCTCTATTGCTAGTTCAATAATGCACTTATTCTCATATCCTACTGAGGTATTCTGAAGGGCAGAATTTAGTTGAGGAAGGAAACTTGAATTTTCTAAATAATATTTCAGATTTTAACACCCCATGTGTTACAGGAGAAGGCAAATCATCAAAGAAAATGAATAAACTTTCAACAGCAATAAATCAAATAAGACTAGTAGGGAAACACATATCAAGCCCATGACCTCAACAGCAGCAACAAAAAAACTTACAAAAACTTACAAAATATCCAACTTTGGTCAAGCTTTAAAATATCATCTATGCTGCCCCCTTTCCCCCTTGCTTTTCAATTTGGCAATGGAGCCGTTGCTCCTTGCGGTTCGGCAACATAGTGGTCTGGCTGGTATTGAAGGGGGAGCATCAGTGGTGAAGCTGTCGGCATATGCTGACGATTTGCTCCTTTTTGGACAGCCATCTGAAATCCCAATAATCCTGGACTTGATAGAGTCTTACTCTACTATATCTGGATATAAAATCAACTGGAACAAGTCGGTGGCTTTCCCGCTTAACAGGGTCTCTACGTCTGCTGAAATGGCTAGCTTTCCTTTTAGGTGGGAGGCCGATTGTATTAAACACTTAGGAGCTTGGTACTGTTCCTCAATGGAGACCATGATCCAAAAGAATGTAGAGGAGTTGGTACAGGTGATAAGAGGGAAGACTTTATCGTGGTCCATCCTTCATTTCTCATGGTGGGGCAGATTGGAGCTCATTAAAATGATTCTGGTGCCAAAAATTAATTATGTCATGAACATGCTCCCTGTCCTCCTACCACGCAGCATATTTACCAGGTTGGAAAAACACCTCACTAGCTTTTTGTGGAAGGATGCCCAACCGCGCATTGCTCTTCGGAAGCTTAAAGCGGCTAGGGATGAGGGAGGTGTGCAGTTCCCGGATCTTTTCCTATACCACCAGGCTTCTTTGCTGAAACAAGGGGCTCTATGGTTGGGAAGGGCAACATTAGAGTCATGCCTGACTTGGCTAGAGTTTGAAGCAGGACTGGCAGCTCCTTACCCTTTGGGATCAATGCTAGGGGCTCTGCAGCCCGAATGGCTGAATGCGGGTGGTGTCATTAGAGCGACGCAAGAAACTTATTTAAACCTGGCCAGGCGGACGGGCGTAAGTAACTTACTTGTGGAAGACTCACCGATTTGGTGGAATCCACAGCTTCGAATCCGAGGCAAAATGTTCGCCTGGAAAGCCTGGCAAGCGTGCGGAATCTGGTCGATCAGCCAGTTAGTGGGCCCGCAAGGTTGGAAGGATTTCGCTGTCTTGCAGTTGGATTATTCTCTCCCGTGCACCAATTATTTTAAATGGGTGCAGCTCAAGCATTGCCTTGTCAATTTTTAGGCTAAGATTTTATTTTATTTATTTATTTATTTATTTAACATCTCTTATATACCGCGCTATTAAAATCAGCGCGGTGTACATCGAACAAAATATACTGCAATGTGTACAGGTAACATCGAGTTTACAGAGAACAGGGGAATATAAAACATGGAATAACAGGGATAACTATGTACAATAAACAATATACTATTTATATGCTTTAATTATGTACCATATTTAAACTCGAGTGAATATTGAACATGTATTCATGGGTAGGATGAGTCTATAGTAGTAAGGTAGATTTTCGTGGGGACTACCCGTTTTCTGGTTGGATTAAAGTGCTAGGGTGTTTGGTGTGAGTGGGAGGCCTGTTGGCTGTGTGGGTGTCCATGGACACTTCTGGGTAGTATTTTGTGAATAAGTGATGCTTTACGGCTTTGCGGAATTGTAATAGACTTTTGATGCCGCGGATTTCGTGGGGAAGTTTATTCCAATTCCTGGGTGCAAACAATGAAAAAGCTCTGTTTGATGTGGCTTTAGTACATGAAGTCATCATCTTAGGAACTATTAAAGTGTTCATAGTTGTAGTCCTTCTGTTTCTATTTTCAGGGGTGTTGTGGATTAGTTTTCTGATTGGTGTTGGTGGGTAGATATTCATGGCTTTGAAGGTCAAAACTAGTGACTTGTATGAGAGTCTGGCTTGTAGTGGTAGCCAGTGTAGGTCTTTCATGATAGGTGTTATATGAGCAGACCTTGGTGACCCAGAAAGGACTCTAGCAGCTGTATTCATAGCCAGACGTAGTGGGTTTAAGGTTGATACAGCAAATGCCAGAGGAAAGTGAGCTGACGAGACGGCTCTGGAGCACGATTGGACAGCAAGGTGCGCTTTCTAAACTATATGCGTTCCTTAGGGACAGTGCCCCAAAGGGGTTGATTGGGCTGAAAGGAGTGTGGGAATCTGACACGGCTGGCCCAGTCCCTATAGGTACCTGGAAATTGCTATGGGGCCCTGTAACCAGAGTTTCCCGATCGGCAGCAATCACACAGGCACTTTATTTTTTTCTCCACAGGGCTTTTATAACCCCAGTGAGGCTGGCCAAATGGGACAAAGAGGCCTCAGGCAAATGTTGGTCCTGCCAGACCGGAACAGGCACATACTCTCATATGTTCTTTGATTGTCCCTACATTAAAAACTACTTGGCTCAAGTTTGGGAGAGAATCTGCCATATTTTGAAGCTATCCTGCGATCTCACATGGAGTATACTATTCTTGCGCTCCCTGGCACCGAGATTGTCCATAAGGCGTGGGGAAGGTTTCCTCTTGAATTTTTTGCTGGCTATTGCGATTAAGCAGATCCTGGCCAATTGGAAATCTTTCCCTAAGCTTACTTTTGCACACTGGTGGAACTCGGTCTGTCAGTATTCTAAATATGAGAAATTGTATTGTAAATTATATCGTCCGAATGATGTTGAGTTAATCACTAAGCGATGGGAGTTGTTAGACCAATATATTGTATGCTCCAAAGTAACGCTGTAAATACCATCTTTAGTGGTGGACGCCTTGTCGAGGCCGCTGTCTTTGGGTCACTGCTGTAGTGACCCAGACTTGCGGTTGGTTAATGCCCAGAGAGCCGGGAGGAGGGAGGGCTGGGTGGAATTTTGGGGTTTTTGTATAGTAGTAGCTTTATTGTTATTATATTACCCTTGACTGTAGATTTTGTGTTTCTTTCTTTCTGGTTTTTTTTTTTTTTTTGAAATTATAAATAAAGAATTAAAAAAATATATATATCATCTATGCAGATGCAACAACTAAGCACTGCCTCATTTTAGTTAGTCACATACTAAAAAAAAACATATTTAACCTTAAATATTTTTTTAACAAAACTTAATGTGGGCATGGCGCACATGGTCTGGGATCACCTGACAGTTCTCCCAATTCCCCTTTTGCCCTCCACTCCCCTTCTCAGTAAATTATAACCAGACACCAATTATTTTCCATGTGAGAGTAAATGGCCACAACTTCATCAAACAGAATACAAGTGCAGCTTTTGAATGACTTTGAATATCCAACCCCTTAAATGACCTCACCAGTCTGAAAAAGGGGGAGTCCGGCTTCTTGACCCAACAAACAGTCCTCCATGCAAGGGCCTGGTTCACTGTTTTCATGTGCTCTGTGGTAGAAAAGTCTGTTCCATGTGGTTTCCTGGGTCCATCACACCCCAAACCACCAATGCCAAGGCCTGGAGTTAAACCAAATGCCATCCTGGGCTTAGACCACCCTAATTATGGAGCCTGGAATCCTTGGGCCCTCCTGAGCAGACATGCCCCATTTTGGTACCTGAACCCTAAGTTCTGCCCACAAAAAAGTTTCAGTGTATGGGTCCTTGCCATGTACCTATCTCCCCCCTCTTACTTGCCAGTGAGCTCCTACCACCAGGAAGGGGAGCAGCATAGGTCCTGTGCTTGACTACCTTACCTACAGAACTAAAATCCTATAAGGGAGTCAGTTGGACCATTGGATGATTGAGGGGTAAAAGGGGCACTAAGAGGAGACAAGGCCATAGCGAAGAAACTGAATGAATTCTTTGCTTCGGTCTTTAATAAAGAAGATGTAGGGAAGTTATCCATGCCTGAAATGGTATTTAAAGCTGACGCAGCAGAAGAAATGAAAGAAATATTGATAAGCTGGGAAGATGTATTACAGCTATTTGATAAACTGAAGAGTAGCAAATCACCTGGACCGATGGTATACATCCAAGGGTATTGCAAGAACTGAAATATAAGATTGCAGACCTATTATTACTAATCTGTGAACTGTCATTAAAGTCATCAGTAATACCTGAAGATTGGAGGATGGCCAATGTAACGCCAATTTTTAAAAAGGGTTCCAGGGGTGATCCAGGAAACTACAGAATGGTGAGCCTGATGTCAAAGTGGTAGAAACCATTATTAAGAACAACATTTCTGAACATGTAGATAGTCATGGTTTAATGGGAGATAGGCAGCATGGCTTTAGCCAGAGAAGGCCTTTGCCCACTAATCTGTTATACTTTTTTGAAGGTGTAAAACAGGTAGACAAAGGTGGGTCGGTCGATGTAGTATACCTGGATTTTCAGAAAGCCTATGACAAGGTCCCTCATGAGAGACTTTTGGTGAAATTAAAAAGTCATGGGCTAGGAGGCAGAGTACTATTGTGGATCAGGAACTGGTTAAAAGATAGAAAGCAGAGGATAGGGCTACATGGCCAATTTTCCCAATAGAGAAAGGTAAATAATGGAATGCACCAGGGATCTGTGCTGGGTCCACTGGTAATTAACATATTTGTCAATGACCTGGAAATGGGAATAACGAGTGAGGTAATCAAATTTGCAGATAACACAAAATTATTCAAAGTTGTTAAAACCCAAGAAGATTGTGAAAATTTGCAAGAGGACCTTAATAAATTGGAAGATTGGACATTCAAATGGCAGATGAAGTTTAATGTGGACAAACTGAAAGATATGCACCTAGGAAAGAACAACCCAAAATATGGTTACATGATGCAAGGTTCCACATTAGGAACCACCACCCAGGAAAAAGATTTAGGCGTCATCATGGATAATACATTGAAACTCTCTGCCCAGTGTGCAATGGCGGCCAAGAAAGCAAATAGAATGTTAGGAATCATAAGGAAAGGAATGGAGAATAAAACAAAGGATATTATAATGCCTCTGTTTTGTTCTATGGTGCAACCACACCTCAAATACTGTGTGCAATGCTGGTCGCCATATCTTTTTTTTTTTTAATGTAATAAATTTTTATTGAGTAGAATCAGATAACTTACATTCCAGAACAACAATTCCAAACAATGAGGTACAACATCCCCCTGGTCTGATATCTGCAACAATCCACCACTGAGAGACAGGATATCAACCATAATCAATCAATCTATCTAAGTAACAAAAAACTTAGCAATCATAGAACAGAAGTGTGCAGTGGACCCTACTCATTTAACCCCACCCCCGACCCCCCAAACCCCTCCCCCTTTATCCCCCCCCAGCCCTTCTGACCCCTCTACTCCCAAAGAGAGCAGGAAAGAAGCAGAGAAAGAAAAAAGAAAGAAAAGGAAAAAGAGGAAGAACAAGAGAAAAGTAGCAAACCCTAGGAAGAAAACATTCTGGTAAGGGGCAAACATCAGGCCAATGACCAGCCCAGACTTGGCAAGCCTCACGAGGCCTCCTGAAATACTAAACTCCACAGGTCTCTCCCCTAAAGGACCGTCCTCGAACCGTAGCAGTTATCTTTTCTAACCGATAAATTTCCCAACATTTAGATCGCCATTCTGTAAGAGATGGTGCCCTACTATGCTTCCAGAAGCGAGCAATCACTGATCTGGCTGCTAGAAGGAGCGATTGGACCATATGCTGAAGAGGACTCCTAAAAGTGGATTCAGGAAAAACCCCTAAGACACAAGACTCCATATCAAAGGGAAGGGTACCCTGCAACTGCTCATTGACATGGCCCAACACCAGCCTCCAATAACGTTGAATGTGAGGACATTGCCACCACATATGCTCAAAGGATCCACAGTGACCACATAGTCGCCAACAAAGCGGATCATCAGCCCTTTTCCAATGGAAGAGGTCTACCGGCGTTATAGAAAGACAATAGATTATTCTCAGTTGTGTATGAATCAACCCCAACGATAAAGAACATGAATGTGAATACATATAAACTTTGAGCCAGAACTCCGGATCCTTCCCTGGTAAAGTTGCCTCCCATCTCTGGTGAGGGAGTTTTAAAGCAGGAAGAATAGGTAAGTCAGCCTCTATATGTCTGTACAGCCGGGCCACGAAAGCAGTGAGTTTCCTGGACACAAAAAGGTCTTGCTCCCAGCACTGAGGTCTTCGAAACACGTCGGCCGCCGAAAATTGGGATCTCAAGCAATGGGATATTTGCAACTCTTGGAACGGTGAGAGTTGGAGACCCAGGGTCTCCTCGAGGCTCTCCTTAGAGGCCGGGCACGCATTCTCATATAAGGAGGAAAGTTTTGTCTTTAGAAGTTCTGGATTTAATTCCTTATGCATGGTTCAGATAAACTCCAAAGCCCCCAAAATGGTAAAGGGTGAAGAGGAAGCAGATAGCCCCATCTGCTTCCACAACCTCTTCCACGCCACCCAACAAGGTCCGAGAAACACATGTGCTTGCACCTGAGCTACCTCTTGGGGATAATTAAGGAAGGGTATGGCCATTAACGGGATCGGGCGTAGCCAGTCCTCTTCCAACAAAACACATTCAGCCCCTGAATGTATTCTCCACAACAGTAATGATCTCAGACAGATACAAGAGTAATATAACTCCGGATCTGAGAGGCCCAACCCTCCAGAACCCTTAGGGGTCATGAGTATTCTCAAGCTAAGCATGGGATGTTTACCCAACCACAGAAACCTCGTCATAGCCTGTCGAAGGGACCTAAAAAACATGCTCGGAATAGAAATAGGCAATTGCATAAACAGAAAAAGTAATTTTGGTAAGACCAACATCTTATAAGTGTTGATACGACCTAACCAAGAAACCAAACATAGACTCCATCTTTCCATATCAATCCCAACTGATTTAAAAAGAGGGAGATAATTTAAATTATATAGCCACAAAAGGTCTCGATTAATTACAATGCCCAAATACCTAAAATGATCCACCACCGGGAAGTTCCCATTGTTAGGAAGAGTGTCAGAGGGAGAGCGGGACAAACAACTAAGAAGAGTGGACGTCTGTCTGTTAACCATAAACCCAGGCACCAGAATCGTTCCAAGATGTTTAGTACGATGGGTAAAGATCTAGAGGGCTCACTCAAATAGATCAGTGTGTCATCTGCATATGAAGAAATAGTGTGCCATTCAGAGCCCAGATGAATACCTATGTCCTTTGCCCGTAATCTAATATGGGCTGCTAAAGGTTCCATTGCGAGGGCAAACAATAATGGAGAAAGGGGGCAGCCCTGTCTGGTGCCTCTACCTAGGCAGAAGGGTGGCAAACTTGCACCATTGATAGACACCACTGCCTGAGGATGAGTATATAATGAAGCAATCCATGTACAAAAAGAGGACCCAAAGCCGAATTCCCAGAGGACTTGTAGGAGGTAGGGCCATTCTAGTTTGTCAAAGGCTTTTTTTGCATCTAGCGACAAAATCATAAACAATCCCATTTTACCCTTTATTCCCTGTAGGACATTGATCAGTCATCGCACATTCTCAAACTGTGTTTTATGAAACCAGTTTGGTTCGGGTGAATAATATCGGGGATTAACAAGGCAAGACGGTTAGCTAGAATCGTGGTGAATATCTTATAATTTAGGTTTAACAAAGATATCGGTCGATAGAACATTGCAAAGCATTTTTCCCAGCTTTAGGGATCACAACAATATCGCATGATAAAATGATTCTGGAAGCATTTTTTTGGACAGAATTTCGTTAAAGACTGTCAATACAGTGGGCGCAAACAGATCCGGGAAAACCTTATATAGTTCCGCTGGCAGGAAATATGGTCCTGCCACTTTAGCAGACTTGAGGTTCTTCATCACTTGCTGAACCTCTGCCAATGTAACCGGGTGATCTAATTGTTCCTTTCCATCCTCAGACAGATGAGGGAGAGAAGCCTCCTTCAGCCACTCAGAGATATCAGTGTGCGTCGCTACTGACTCACTAGCATATAGTTGCTTATAAAATGTAGCAAAAGTGGACGCTATATCACGGGATGTATATAGAGTCTGACCCAACGGGGATTTAATAGCATCAACCCTATGCCGTTGTCACTGCCGCTTTAATTGCCACATCAATAACTTGCCGGCTTTATTCCCCTGTTCATAATAACGTTGCTTGGTGCACAAGAAAAATGAAGCCACTCGGTTGGCTTCCAGCGCCGCTAATTCCCCCCTATGCCGAGTCAACAAATTCCACACCTTCTCTCCCCCCCCCCTTCCTGTGTTTTTTTCCAGCGCTATAATCTCTTTCCACAAATCCTCTTGTTGGACTATTAAACGTTTCCTAAAAGTACTCGATAGGGAAATGAGATGCCCCCGCAGAACCGCTTTCCCCGCATCACATAAGAGCGCTCTCGATACTTCCGATGCATCATTAAATTTCAAATAATCCATCCAGCTTTTGTGAACCTCAGTGGCAAACTCCGGGTTAAGTAAGAGCCCTCGTGGCAAGGACCACCTCAGAGCTGAAGTATCCGCCACTCCCAAGGCGAGATCGATAGACATGATGGCATGGTCAGACGGATCCATGGTCCCAATAGTGGCTTGATTCAGCCATGGAAGCCCTGATCGCGACAAAAAACACATATCAATCTGAGAAAAACACCGGTGTGCCTGAGAATAGAAGGTATAATCCCTTTCAAAAGTGTGGAGCTGCCTCCATGCATCACATAAATCAAACTGTGACACCCAATCCACCAGTAACTTCCCCAAAGTGTTTCCGAGAGTCCGACTCCTCGAACGATCTAACTCCGAACAAGTACAATTGAAATCACCTCCTAGTATCAATGGCCCTTGACTAAATTTCTGAATTGCCTTTGACAGATCGAGCAAAGAACTACCTACTACTGCTGGAGGGAGATACACATTGACAAGAGTTAACATAATCCCTTGGATGAACCCACTAGGATCAAGAAACGGCCCTCCAGGTCAGCAACTTTATTAAGCAACAGAAAGGAGCATGTAGAGGAGAACAGAATAGCGACCTCCCTTTTCCTAGTAGAAAAGTTAGCCAAGTGTATTTGTGAGAAGCTACTTTTGGCAGAATCAAAGTGATCCTGTCTAGACAGGTGAGTTTCTTGAAGAAAGATTATCTCAGCTTGCTCTCTACACAGCTGGTCAACTACTCTCCTCCGCTTGCACGGATTATTTAAGCCATGCACATTCCAAGAAATAGCTTTAACCATTCCCAATTCTGGAAAAAAGTCACTTGTAGACTTTCAGCCAAAGTAGAATCTCCCTCCCTCCTTTTCCCAATCTTTGAACAGCAATCTTCTTTCCCTTAAAAACCTTAACAAAACTTCCCTCACTCTTGAGTTGGAAAATAAGGAGTGTTCCTAGTATTCAGTAGAGACTTCCTGATGCCCTGGTCAGAAGAGCCCCCCCATCCCCCCTACCCCCTACCCTCCAACCCACACCCCCCTCCCCCTCCCTCTTGTACCTACCCCCCCCCCCACACACACATTCCTATGTTTGCAGGAAGTAGACCAATCAAGTAAACAGCACAATAATGGTGACACTGCTAGGCATTGGAAATAGATATGTGACCGGTCACCTCCACCCCTTCACCCCACCTGCCTACTTGCAATTGGTCAATGCAAAAGAGAGAAACAACCCCTTAAAGTGCCTTCCTGTTACATAAGGTGTTTCTGTACTAACTTCTCCCCCGCCTCCTACCTATTCCCCATTGTTCCTCCTCCACCACAATCCTCCCCCCCCCCCAACCCACTCTTCCCCTCCAGCTCCCTCCGTATAACTTCAATGCCTGAGTTAAAACCTTGAAAACCAGGCTAATCAACATCAGGTGGGGAGAAAGTGGAATGAAAGAACACTTCCAGACACAAATTCCCACCAGACAATTGACAATCACAGTAAAATCAAGTAGGGGTGGGAGTGTCCATCTCCTTCTGCGGATTAGGGTCAGTATCCGAATTAGATGACTGTCAAGAACATGGAACCTTGCGCCTTTTTGGTAAGGAAATCTCCCACTCTCCATTCGTGCTTCTCTGCTGAGTTGGATGTTCACTATGTTGTATCAAGTCCAGGAACTCCAACGCTTCCGATAGCTCCAAAATATTTTGAGGGCAGTTGTTCCAATTGAACAGCAAAGCGAAGGGGAAGCCCCATCTATAGGAAATTTCCTGTTTCTGTAGCACCTGAATTAAGGGCTTGAAGCTCCGTCGTCGCTCTAGGGTATACTGAGAGAGATCTTGATATATTTGAAGCTCCTAACCTTTGAAGACCACTGAGCGTTTACCCCTAAGACTTCGCAGCAATGTTGTTTTTGTCTTCAAAAAAACTGAAACAAATTATAACCGCTCAAGGCTGTGAATTGGAAGCCCGCCGGGCTGCAAGAGATCGATGCGCCCTTTCCAGCCTAACCGGATTTGGGGCATGGGGAACACAGAAGGCATAGAATTCTTGGACTAGAGCCATTGTGTCCTCTGAACCTCCCGTTTGTTCTGGAAGGCCAAATATTCATATGTTATTACGTCTTTGCCTGTTCTCAGGTTCATCTTGTCTTGCCTTTAAATCTCTCGTAAGTTGATCTAATTTCACAATTTTAGTCTGGAGGGCCACGGACGAGTCCATTTGTTCCCCTATATTTATCTCAGTCTGTGTCACTCTGTCATCCAGGGATTTTAAATCGGCTCAGATATCACTTACTGCTTTGGTAAAGTCCTGGCGGAAGAGCTTGAGCTCCTGTAGGATTTCCAAGAAGTCGGCTTTCATAACCGGAGCCTGCGGACCAGAGCTGTTGGTTTTAGAGGCAGATATACCCTCTTCAGAATGTGAGGATTGTAAATTGAGAGAATCCGAAGATCTAGCAAATTTGGAAAGGGAAGCTGCATAAGATTTTGCATTGGCCATGTTTGTCGGGTAGCATAGAACTATCTTCCGCTCCTCCAGTGAAAGTGTAGAGTCCTCTTAAGGACTCTCTTGGTAAGGCAGAAATTGAGGAAAGGGTAAAGTCAACCAAGAAAATGGCATAAATGCAAGTATACTGCTGCTGACCTGCAGTACTTAAAGGCGACACAAGAGGGTGCTCCTGGCTAACATATCGACAGTACTGATAGAAAAAGGCAGTCACTGCAGTAATACACTTCCACGAACCTGTCAGTCACAAGCAGCAGCTTTCAAGAGCAGCGGAAGTGAATTTCACAGCTCCGAGGACCTCTCCGAGGCCCGACACAAAAATCAGGGTGTCTTTGATCACTCCAGTGGCACTGGGACACTCAGTGGAGCTCTCTTAAATTGCAGCGGCCATTTTGTTTTAAATCATGCGCTTCAGCAATGTGTTCCACGGAGTGGCAGCCATTTTAAAGGGGGAGACAGCATCAGATTGCACACAGCAGCAAAGTCGCGGTTGTCGTCAGCACCATCATGCATTCCAGGAGGAGCACAGAAACAGCTTTCCCCCCACAAAAGAGATCACCTTCTGCGTTCCACTGGAATTCCCTCAGGTATTTCAATAATGTCGACGGCACTATTTTATGTACGCTGAGAGCAATGCGGGTAGCAAGCTTCAGAGAATGTTTAAAACCTCTGTGCTACGCTGTGCTGATTTAATCCCAGGGCGTAAGCTCTGTTACTGTTGTACTCACAGTTATAAAAAGTTTGCAGGCAGGATGATCAGTGATATAAAACATCGGAGATGAATAGTCTCGCCCCGATCCTCAGGAAGAGGAACCAGCAGCTGCCCCACAGCTGAGAAATTTTGCCTGCAGTAAATGATATCCTGAGCTGAGAGTTCCTCCAGCAGGTCCATAAAGGGAAAAAACAGGGTTCTGGAGAGATCTGGTAGGAGGCTGAGAGATCTAATTATACCATCAAACATGTTTAGCTGAACGCTAGTAAGGAAAGCACTGGCACGCCAAAAAAATTGCAGATCCAGAACGTACATTACAGGTAATTGGGGGAAGAAGTGAGGAGCCTCAGGGAATTGTGGCCATCTTGGAAGGGCACACGAGCGCCCCCTCTGGTTGCCTTATCTTAAAAAGGATATAGCGTTATTAGAAAAGATACAGAGAAGAGCCACCAAAATGGTAAAGGAGATGGAAGGATACCCCTATGAGGAAAGGCTAAAAAGGTTAGGGCTCTTCAACCTGGAAAAGAGATAGCTGAGAGGAGATATGATAGAGGACTATAAATTAATGAATGGAGTGGAACAGGTAAACGTAGATCGATTGTTTACACCATCAAAATGTAGAAAGACTAGAGGACATGCACTGAAGCTACAGTATAACCCATATAAGACTAATAAGATAAAACATTTTTTCACTTAATGCATAATCAAACTCTGGAATTCATTACTGGAGGATGTAGTAAAAGCTGTTAGAGTAGTTGGGTTAAAAAATGGTTTGGACATGTTCCTGGAGTAAAGGTCCATAAACCATTATTAAAGGGGACTCAGGAAATCCACTGCTTGTCCCAATACAAGCATTGTGGAACTTCTGTCTTCTGGGGAAACTGCTAGGTACTTTTGACCTAGATTGCCACTGTTGGAAACAGGATACTGGGCTTGATGGACCTTGGTCTAACCCATCATGGCATTTGTTATGTTTTTATGTTCTTAAACTCATCTCCCTACACAAATAGATGATCAGGATCTCATTGTTGAACCTCATCCCTAGAATATAAACTGGTTTCTTTTTTTTTTTGTAGTTCTCATTTTTTATCACTTTTCCTTCCACTGCTTTTACAATTTTTTTCACTTCATTGTTTAACTTCTTTCTTGCCTTCCTCATCTGTCAGCACTCCCAATTATTTCTTTGCAGATGTACTTTTTCTTATCAGTAACTTTTAAACATGTTTTTCTGTATTTTTCCATCTTTCAATACTGCAGTTCTGCTTACCTAAGCTAATTCAATACTTCTACTGAGTTCTATCTTACAATAGCAGCATATTGGGGGATGTGCAATCCTATATGCCTCTCCACAGGCCTCATTTACAGGTCAAGCTAGCCATGCTGGCCTGCTTATGTTCGGACACTGTGGGTCACAGGCCTGCACCTGCCACAATAAGGTCTATATTCTTAATGCAAGTGAGGTCATTGCCCCTCAAATGCAGTATGATCCAATCTGGTGGACTTTTTTTTCTTTTGGCCCACTCAACCAAGGCTGGCATGAATTGGTCCCAAGGCATTCTTCACTTTCCCAAACATTTTATGGATATTGTCGCTGTAGAAAATCCTAGCGGCTTGCCTTCCTACTACTAAAGTACCTATCTCCTGGCCCAATATATGTGAGTGACCAATGATCCAAAATGTTTGCCTGCCTCCCTCTGCAATAAATGTGCAAATGTCAACTAACACTACAAGTCCCAGTGCCCTCACAGGGCCTAGGCCTTGCACCCTCCTGGTGGCAGGAACTCACTGGCAAGTAAGAGAAGAAAGTAGGTGTATGGCAAGGACCCAGATGCTGAAAATCCTCTAAATTTATCAAATTTCTATCTCCAATCCCTTGACTGATCCTGGTCTTGAAATCTGACCCATCTGTCAAAGTAGCTGCCTTATTCAGAATAAGTGGGTGAAAGCCTGTTCTCCCCCAACCTGGCCTCCTTCAAACCCATTGACCACACCTGTTTGAACTAGAACCTAGATAGGCAGTTGCCATTCTGATATCTGATCACTTGTACACTTTATACCTGGGGCCTGATTTTGGTGTATACCAGAGAGTATTAATTAAGCAAAGCTCTTTCCCCTTCTTTCCTGCCTAAACAAACTAACTATCCTTTCCAGCTCCCCCTCCCTCCAACTGTTTTGAATCTCTTTAACCTTACCATGACCCTTTTCTGATCCCAGTGCAGGTTCTCTGCAAAAAGCCCTGGATACTCGCTCGCCCCTCTTGCTGGGGCTATTATTTCTCTAATATGAGAAACTCCATAAAACATTAACAAAAAAGCTGATCTGAATAATATGACCACCTGTTTGTCTGAAATGCCCTTTCAATGCACCGAAAACTGGTTGTATGACTGGCAATGTGGCTGGGTGCCTCATATCCTCCACCAGTGGATTCAGCTATCCCCACCCTTCCATCATCATCTTTATGTGAAATGTCTTGATGTCATCTTCAGATCCTCTGCCACCTTTTGCCCCATTCTGAAGAAGGGTGCAGACAGCTGTTGTGTCAGCTTTCTATTGGAACTTATATCTATAGCTGCTGTTATTCTCGTCTTATGAAAATTCCTGTCTTGACTGGTGTCTTTGTGGGGTTCTATGAACCAAGTCTCTGATCTACCTCTAGAACTGCTTCTGGATCTAGGTCTTTGAGCCTCAACTATCTTTCTTCCTCTGCTTAACCCAATCACATGCCTACTCCTTGCAAGCATTAACATGATGCAATGTGTTAATGTACAGCACAGTGCACATACCACATCCTGTATTTAAAAAAAAGCAATAAATGCTGTCGAGCAGTCTTGGATCCAGAAAGCGTGACAGATCTTTTATAAATTGAAATGGTTCTTCTAAGACAGACAAACTCATCTGGAGTCTCAGTGTCTCAGTCCTGGCTATGTTGTGATCTTTTCAGTTTGTTTACTGACTACAAAGCTTCTCACTATTCAAGTATATTTATAACCATGGAATCTGACTTTTCTCTGATTAAAAAATAAACCTATATCAATGGCTAGATCATCCTGTACTGTAGTTTTGTGAGCACTCTTTATTTCCTTTCTTTCTCTAAGGGGCTTGTTTACAAAGCTGCGGTAGTGGTTCGCGATCGTTATCGGAGCTGCGGCCCCATTGAAATCATCTTTTTAATCAAGGAAATCAATGGGGCCGCGGCTCCGATAATGATCGCGAACCGCTACCGCGGCTTTGTAAACAAGCCTCTAAACCTTATCATTTTCACCCCTTTTCACTCTAAAATCTTCACATTCCTAAAACAATATCCTCTTGCTCTGAAAACCAAGGGGCCCTTTTATTAAAGTGTTAGTTTTTTGTACTTAACATGCATTAAGTGCAAAAACTAATGTGTACTAAGTGCACAGCCTTCATAGTAACTTCCAAGGCCATTGCCAGCATGTGCCTGGCACTTAACTTGCAGGCTGGCCCCTTAGTGTACATTTGGGCCCTTGTGAAATTACCACAGGTGCACCTAACTCCACCTACTGAGTTACTGTTAAGTGAACCCATGCTACTTGCAAATTGACAGTTAGCACCCTACGTATGTGGCAGGTGCAGGCCTGTGACCCACAGTGTCCAAACATAAGCAGGCCAACATGGCTAGCTTGACCTGTAAATGAGGCCTGTGGAGAGGCATATAGGATTGCACATCCCCCAATATGCTGCTATTGTAAGATAGAACTCAGTAGAAGTATTGAATTAGCTTAGGTAAGCAGAACTGCAGTATTGAAAGATGGAAAAATACAGAAAAACATGTTTAAAAGTTACTGATAAGAAAAAGTACATCTGCAAAGAAATAATTGGGAGTGCTGACAGATGAGTTGCAGAGCCCAGCTCCTCTGCACGTACAAATTGGTTCTATAACCTTGAAAGTGTGAAAGTAACAAGTTGATGAACTGACCATTGTAATTGGGACTAGAAGGGGGGTATGCAGGTGTCATGCCCACTGGAGGGATATAACTGGATAAACTTATCAGTACCGGGACCAATAGAAGAGGTACGGGAGGTACGGGAGATTACCGGGACCAATGAAATGTTTTTCTATACCTAGAATGGAACAGAAGTCTATAAAAGTTGTTGTAATGCTTGAAAACTTTGCTCAGCCATTTTGAAATAAATTGGTTCGAGACTTGTGCACAAATAAAGAATGATTTGGACCTTCTGAACAGACTCCTGGTATCATTGGTTTGTCTGCGCTTTGCTGCTACATATTCCTTGGTGCGTTGGCCGGGAAGTTGTGGAATCAAAGTGTATATAGGGCAATATACCACGACTTTCCGCCTCTATAGGCTTGGTCCTGCCGGGATCGCGCCCTTCCGACGAGGGCTGCTCCCTGGCGCCACCGGTCCCTTGTATCGGAGGGAGCTGGTCGGACCTCGGCGGGTGACGAGCCCGGCTGGAGTCAACGCCTCGAACCCGAGTGAGGGGAGTCCGAGGTCCAACTCATGCGCCTGCTTGGGAAGTTTGAGGACCGGATCCGGTGAGTATAGTTTTGATTTTGGGTCTAGACAGAAATAGAAAGCGCAGTACTGCCATTGGAACTTGGAACTTTGGAATTTGTAATCTCGAGATATTGGGAATTGGTAAGAGAGCATGATCACCTCTCAAGGAAGGGCCGAGTAGCCTGGCATGGGAATTCGCCGGGTGAAACCCCCATCCTTTTTGTAATTGGGAAATTGGAAAAGACTAGTCAGAATAGATAGAAACGAATGCATTCTGGGATACGTTGCTAGCATGATTGTGTGAACGAAGTGTGAATGAGAGGTCTGGCAGCACGGACCAAGTGAAGGCGGACCCCTGAGTAGCGCATTTCCTGACCGGGCGCGACCGCGTTCAGGTCGCGAAAAGGGGGAAGCGATTGTCGTCTTGTCTTGTTATTTGTACTCCTTATACGTTTCCAGGACCGTGAGGACCCCTTACCCACGGTCCGCCCTCCTTTTCCCTTCTGTCTGTTGTTGCGCGCACACATCGAAATGGGAGGGGCGGGGTCTACTAGAAACACTCCATTAGAATGTATGATCGCACATTTTAAAGAGGGATATTCAGGAGATTATGGTATTAAAATGACAGCAGCCCGTTTGCAGATTTTGTGTACTAGGGAGTGGCCCGATCTAGACCCCATCTGGCCCCGAGAGGGAACGTTCAAAGTAGAGATTATTCAGTCAATACACCGTAGAGTGCGGATAGCGCACCCCGACCAGTACCCCTATATAGATTCCTGGTTAAGTATTTGTGAAGATCCGCCCCCCTGGGCGCAGCGCTGTTATGAGGAACAGTGCAGAATAATGTTAGCTAAAGCAGATTCTAGACAGAAGACGGAACAGCCTAGAATAAAAGAGCAGGATAAGAAAGCCAGAAAGAAGCCCATCCTGGCAGATCCTGATTCCCCAGAAATAATTCTCAGGCAGCCCCGAACCACAGGTCCAGTAAGAGTAGCCCGGCGTCCTGCCCCAGAACCCCAGAGACGGCCAGAGCCGAGGCGGGACCCAACCCCTGATCCCCCTCCTGGAGAAGAGAAAGAGGAAGAATTAGCGGGAAAAGAAGAGGAGGACCTAAAAAGCGAGTCAGAAGTGGAGACTGAAGAAGGAGAAAGAGAGAATCCCCCAGATGAGGAAAGTGTACAAATAATTGAGAAAGTCAGCACTAGCACTAGCATGCCAGTGACAGAGAAACCCAAAGCAAAACCTGTTGAGAAAAAGAAAGTGACTCCTGCAAAGGCAACGACAATAACCCTTAGATCCCAAAAGACACCCATAGCAGCTAAACTGTTTCCCTTACGGCAAGTCCCGGGAGTGCCCGTAAAGAATGATAATGATGAAGTGGTAGCGGGACCCCTAACTTATGTGTATATCCCTTTCTCTACAACTGATTTATTAAATTGGAGGTCGCATTATGCCTCCTATACTAGCAAGCCCCAGGAGCTGACAGAATTAGTAACTAGTATTATGGAAACTCACCAACCCACTTGGCCAGATTGCTGTCAGCTCCTGACCACCCTATTCACTACAGAAGAACGAGCAAGAATTAGAAAAGCAGCTATTGAATGGATGGCAGAAAACCCTGCAGCTCCGGCACAGGGGCAGAATATAATAGACCGTAGGGAAGCAGCTCAGAGAGAATTCCCGAATGAAGACCCCCAATGGGATCCAAATACAGATGAAGGATCCACAGCCCTAGCCCGTTTTCGCCAAGGCTTTTTACAAGGCCTGAGAAGGGGGGGCCAGAAAGCTATGAACCTTTCCAAAGTTACAGGAGTTATCCAAGGGATAGATGAGAGCCCAGCAGATTTTTATGAAAGATTAACTGAAGCATACAGAATGTATACTCCCTATGATCCCGAGGCACCAGGAAGTTTATGTATGGTGAATTCTGCTTTTGTAAACCAGTCTCAACCAGACATTAGACGCAAATTACAGAAGTTAGAAGGGTTTGCGGGCATGAATGCAACACAGTTATTGGAAGTCGCTCATAAAGTGTATGTGAATCGTGATACTGAAAGACAGAGAGAATGTGATAGAAAGATGAAGAAGAAAGCTGATTTTTTGGCTGCGGCCATAGTGGAACAGAAAAGGGGAGGTGTCCCTAGTCGAAGGAGCAGAGGAAGAGGGCGGGGTCAAGGCGGAGGCCGGACCCAGAGACTAGGCGTGAACCAATGCGCCTATTGCAGAGAGGAAGGACATTGGAGAGATATGTGCCCGCAACTCGAAGACGCCCAGCATGATGACGACAGCAGCCATCAGTGGCGAGAAGAAAGACGAAGCTATCCCCGAAGCCGAGGAGGAGCCAATCGAGAACAATTCCAGCGAGAGAGAGGAGGAACCATTCAAGCATTGGCCACACCAGCCCATGATGAGAATGACGTGGATTAGGACAGACCGGGCTCCAAGTTTGCTTTAGGTCTCCAGGAGCCTATGGTCGGAATACAAATAGGAGACCAAATTATGGACTTTATGGTTGATACTGGAGCACAACATTCAGTAATAGACAAAAAGATAGCCCCATTCACTACAAAAGCAGTCACTATCATAGGAGCAACTGGTGCCAGAGCCACAAAGTCTTTTCTTCAAAACCGAATATGCAGTCTGGGAGGACAGCAAATAACTCATCAATTCCTTTACATGCCCGAATGTCCAGTGCCACTACTGGGACGAGATATGCTAGCCAAGCTTCAAGCACAGATATCTTTCTCTGAGCAAGGAGAAATGCAAATGACAGTAAATCCCCAAACCAAACCAGCAGGAGTAATGCTGCTGACAGTTCCCCGAGAAGAAGAATGGAGGTATTACATTGATGATTCGATACAAGATACCTATTTTGAACAAACTTTGAAAAGTATTGATGCACCACCTGGAGTATGGGCAGAAGGCAGCCCCCCAGGCCTAGCTAAACATATAGCTCCAGTGATTGTAACCCTCAAGCCTAGTGCTACACCAGTGCACGTCAAACAGTACCCTCTCCCAAGAGCCGCAATTGAAGGCATCCATCGCCACCTACAAAGATTGCTTGAGTATGGCCTACTAAAATTATGCCAATCCCCATGGAACACTCCACTTTTGCCAGTAAAGAAGCCTGGGACAGATGATTATCGCCCAGTGCAAGATTTGAGAAGAGTAAATGATGCAGCTGAGACCATACATCCAGTCGTACCCAATCCTTACACCCTCCTAGGACTGATACCTGCTGAAGCTACCCATTTCACTGTACTGGATTTGAAAGATGCATTCTTTTGCATAAGATTAGCCCCTGTAAGCCAAATATTGTTTGCATTCGAATGGCAGGACCCCATCTCTGGAAGAGGGGGCCAACTTACCTGGACAAGATTACCCCAAGGATTCAAGAATTCGCCTACCATCTTTAGTGCCGCACTAAATCAAGACCTTTCAAGCTATCCAGTAGCCCCGGGGAAGAGAGTGCTTCTCCAATACGTGGATGATCTGTTGATAGCTGCCGTATCAGAAAGTGAATGTATATTAGCCACCAAAGATCTCTTGCAGTTACTAGAGGAAGCTGGATACAAAGTTTCCAGAGCCAAAGCACAGCTATGCCAAAAAGAAGTGAAATACTTGGGTTTTCGTATCACCCAAGGAAGCAGAAGATTAGGCAGAGAAAGAAAAGAAGCAGTATGTAGAATTCCAACTCCAACAACCAGAAAGCAAGTCAGAGCCTTTCTGGGAGCGGCAGGATATTGCCGAATTTGGATACCCAACTTTGCCCAAATTGCCAAACCACTGTATGAAGCCACAAAAGGAGAAGAGAAGTCACCACTGGAGTGGGGACTTGAGCAGGACACAGCCTTCCAGAAGTTAAAAGAATAATTGATGTCATCACCAGCACTTGGACTACCAGATGTCCACAAACCTTTTCACTTGTTTGTACATGAAGCACAGGGAAATGCCCTAGGCATGTTGACTCAGAAATTGGGAAATTGGGAACGACCTGTAGCCTACCTATCGAAACAATTGGACCCTGTGGCCAAAGGATGGCCACCTTGCTTGAGAGCAGTTGCAGCTACAGCACTACTAGTGAGTGAAGCAGACAAACTCACACTAGGACAGAACATACGAGTCACTGTGCCACATGCAGTCCTTGCCCTTATGGAACAAAAAGCAAATTATTGGCTCACCAATTCCCGAATGTTGAAGTACCAGAGCATGTTATGTGAAAACCCACAGATACAACTTGAAGTGAGCCATGCCCTGAATCCAGCCACCTTGATACCTATCAGTGAAGAACTCCCAGAACATGACTGTATCGAAGTCATGGAGACTGTGTTCTCCAGCCGACCCGACTTGACAGATGTGCCCATAGAAAATCCTGACCAAACCTATTATGTTGATGGGAGCAGTCTCATCCTTGATGGACGACGCTGTGCCGGATATGCAGTCGTCACTCAACACGAAGTAGTTGAATCATCAGCCCTAGCCTCAGGCACATCAGCCCAGAAAGCCGAATTGATAGCACTCACCAGAGCATTGTTGTTAGGAGAAAAACTTATACTGAATGTATATACAGATTCCAAATATGCCTTCACTACCCTGCATGCCCATGGAGCTCTCTATAAAGAAAGAGGACTCATCACATCCGGAGGAAAATCAGTCAAATATGGTCCCGAAATATTGATGTTACTTGATGCCGTTTGGGCCCCAACACGTGTAGCTGTCATGCATTGCAGAGGACATCAAGCAGGAAAAGGAGAAGTTGCCCGAGGAAATAGATTTGCAGATGCCTCAGCACGACAAGCAGCTATGACAGGACAAATTGCCCCACAAGCTATGCCAATGCAAGCAGCGTTGTTTCCAGTACCTTTGAATCTATGGACCCCACGATATACCACCAAAGAATTGGACTACTATTGTGACAAAGAAAATGGAGTATTGAAAGACGGATGGATTGAGCTGCCACCAGAAGAGGGCAGTCAACCTCCAGGACGAATAGTAATTCCTGAACTGTTAGGACCATCCTTTGTCAAAGCTTTCCACGAAGCCACCCACTATGGGAAGAGTGCTATGGAAAAAGCACTCAGACCACATTTCTACATCCCTCTGATGACAACCATATCAGCTTCAGTAGCACGACAATGTCAAACTTGTGCCAAGAATAATGCCAAGCAAGGCCTTATTACAGCACCCCGAGTTCAGTCAAGAGGTGTGACCCCCATGCACAACCTCCAAGTTGATTTTACCGAAATGCCAAAAGCCAATGGATATCATTATCTACTAGTATTAGTTTGTACTTTCTCTGGGTGGGTAGAAGCTTTCCCAACCAGAACTGAGAAAGCCCGAGAAGTTACCAAAGTCTTAATGAGAGAGATTGTCCCCAGATTCGGAATTCCAGCAGTAATAGGGTCAGATAATGGACCCTCATTTGTCTCCCAAGTTACTCAGCAGTTAGCAAAAGCTTTGCAGATACAATGGAAACTCCACACTGCATACAGACCCCAGAGTTCAGGGAAAGTTGAGCAAATGAATCGTACCTTGAAAGCCCAAATGTCTAAGCTTTGTCAGGAGACACAATTGAAGTGGCCCCAAGTGCTCCCCATAGCTTTATTCAGAATACGCTCAGCTCCTGTAAAGTCAACAGGACTTTCCCCTTTTGAAGTTTTGTATGGTAAACCCCCACCAATAGTGCAGGGAATCAAAGGAAGTCTAGCCCAAATTGGTTCGGAAATAACCAGACAAGAACTTCTAGCTCTAAGTTTTGTTCTGCAGACTCTCCATACGTGGATCCAAGACCAGTTGCCTATCAACTTGACGGAACCCTTGCATCCCTACCAGCCTGGTACTTCGGTGTGGATCAAAGATTGGAAGAAGACACCGTTGGAACCCCATTGGAAGGGACCGTACACCGTCATCCTGTCTACCCCAACTGCAGTAAAGGTAGCCGAGATCGACGCCTGGATCCACCACAGCAGAGTCAAGCCCGCCGCCGATCCTGAACCAGAGCAGTGGACAGCAGAACAGCACCCTGATGTACCCTTGCGAGTTACTCTGAGACGGCAACCAGCAGCATAGACACTTCATCACAAGTGCTTTGCAGTAGCCAAGTCTTTCGAAGAGGATTGCTGTTTTCCATGCAGCAACAGTTTTGTTTCAACGAACCCAATTTGTGTGTGATTTGACACACTACTTTGAGACTACACTGACTAAGCCAGACTCCACAAGCCAACTGAATTGCTAAGTTTGTCAATGTGTACTGGACAACTTGAGGATCTTCAATCAACACTCAGCACCCGTTAAATTGCTTCATTAGCAAACGGGACGAAGAATAATAGATCGTCGTGATCAAGATCAGCAAGCTGAGGATTCAGAAGAACTCCAATCAACATCGACATGCATCTTTACTTTTGCTTTACTTTGGTTGCCTTCTTTGGAGGTTTTGAACAGACTTATGCTTTACCTCCATGCACTGCCTGCATTACTTCTACTAGAATTGGACTGAAAGTAACTCAGACTTTGCTTTATCATTCTTACTATACCTGCGAGGGAACAGTAACTCGGTGTATCTATAACACCACTGAACTAAATGTTTGCACTCATGGGAAAATTAAGACATGTTATAATCCGCATCAGAATCCATCCTATTACACGATGGAAATAAGATGGAAGGATGCAGATGGACCTATATTAGCTGCAACGCCACCACTTAAGGACATTACTAAACCTGCTGTTTTGAATTTTGATGCATGCAATGCTATTAATAGAGATAGTTATTCCACCTGTGGTACATGGGAGAAAGCGTATCGAAATGACCATAAGTACATGTGTCCAGAAGGTGCCACAGGTTGGAGAAAGTGTACAGGGAAAAAGGAACCAGGCTATAGTACTGCCCCAGCAGCAGACTACTATTGCCCGTATTGGGGATGTGTTTTTTATGCTACCTGGAACACTGGTATAACTGATGAGAAAATAGATAAACGAATGGCTACTTTAACCAAGCCAACCACAAATGATAAATGTCAGAAAGATGCTTGTAACCCCTTACACTTACGTATACACAATCCCCATGCATGGAAACAGGGATATAAGTTTGGTTTACGTATTGCTGGAGGAGCAATAGATCCAGGGACCATTGTGTATATCAGATTGAATACCCAAGCCCACAAGTCATCTAAATATCATCTTCATAATACTTTCTATGAAGCCATGCATGTAAATAAGTTTGAGATCCCTCACCCCTCACAGAATTTATTTCTAGAATTAGCCGGAGCAGTAGTATCTAGTCTTAAAATCACAGATTGTTATTTCTGTGGCGGAACCCAAATGGGAGATCAGGGGCCATGGGAAGCCCAAGAATTGAATTATTCCATGATTTACAATCAGACTGAATTACACAAGACTACCAGTGAATGGGTGTTAGCGCACTCAATCGTTGGACGTCTTTGCTATGCCAGAACTGGACTCCAGTTCACCCAAAAGGTAGGACAGCTGGTCTGTCTTAGCCAGAAATACTATAATGCCACGACCACAAAGACAGCATGGTGGTCAGGAATTGGACATCCTGAACCTCCTAACCCATTAGCCAGATTTCCTGAACTGGCAGGTCTATGGACTAACCTTGCTGAAGTCCAAGCCTGGCAGGCCCCACCTGGCCTATATTGGATCTGTGGAAACCGAGCATATGCACAACTCCCACCACACTGGGGAGGAGCATGTGTCTTAGGAACCATCAGACCTTCTTTCTTTCTTTTAAACACTGAACATGGAGAACAATTAGGATACCCAGTATACACTACCCACCGACACAAAAGAGCACTAAGACAAAAGAGAGAGGCCTTACAGATAGGCAAGTGGGAGAAATGGCAAGGTGATGATTGGCCACCAGAAAGAATTATTGAGTATTATGGACCCGCCACTTGGAATGATGATGGTATGTATGGTTATCGTACCCCAATTTATATGATTAATCGTATCATTCGCTTACAAGCAGTAGTTGAAATAATAACCAATGAAACTAGTCATGCTCTCACGCTCTTAGCTAGACAAAGTACTCAGATGCGCACTGCGATATATCAGAACCGCTTAGCACTTGATTATTTGTTAGCAGCTGAAGGAGGAGTATGTGGTAAGCTGAACTTAACCAATTGCTGTTTAAAAATAGATGATAAAGGTCAAGTAGTTGAAGAAATTGCTAAAGATATGCAAAGACATGCTTATGTGCCAGTACAGACGTGGCACTCATTGAAATTTCCTAATTGGTTTGCTAACCTCTTTTCATGGGTGGGAGGATTTAAGACTTTCATCGTATTGGTACTAATCCTTGTTGCTGTTATCTTCTTATTACCATGTTTAATCCCATGTTGTATGCATTCCATTCATAACACTATTGATAGTACAGTAGAGCGGAAGACCGCAACAAAAATCATGGCTTTATATACAGCCAGTCCTGGTAGAAATCCTTTAGCCAGGATGTGATTCTTCAGAAAGTGATTTAATTCTCACACCTTATTAAGTAATAGGGTGAGATTAATCAAAGGGGGGAATGTGGCAGGTGCAGGCCTGTGACCCACAGTGTCCGAACATAAGCAGGCCAACATGGCTAGCTTGACCTGTAAATGAGGCCTGTGGAGAGGCATATAGGATTGCACATCCCCCAATATGCTGCTATTGTAAGATAGAACTCAGTAGAAGTATTGAATTAGCTTAGGTAAGCAGAACTGCAGTATTGAAAGATGGAAAAATACAGAAAAACATGTTTAAAAGTTACTGATAAGAAAAAGTACATCTGCAAAGAAATAATTGGGAGTGCTGACAGATGAGTTGCAGAGCCCAGCTCCTCTGCACGTACAAATTGGTTCTATAACCTTGAAAGTGTGAAAGTAACAAGTTGATGAACTGACCATTGTAATTGGGACTAGAAGGGGGGTATGCAGGTGTCATGCCCACTGGAGGGATATAACTGGATAAACTTATCAGTACCGGGACCAATAGAAGAGGTACGGGAGGTACGGGAGATTACCGGGACCAATGAAATGTTTTTCTATACCTAGAATGGAACAGAAGTCTATAAAAGTTGTTGTAATGCTTGAAAACTTTGCTCAGCCATTTTGAAATTGATTGGTTCGAGACTTGTGCACAAATAAATGATTTGGACCTTCTGAACAGACTCCTGGTATCATTGGTTTGTCTGCGCTTTGCTGCTACACGTATATCTACTCCCACACTAACTGCAATGTGCTCACCATATCCACTCTCTGCTCCTAACCCACCCATTCAACACTCCAATGTGTGTTTGCTAGTTAGTGCAAAAATCAATATGCGTTAACTGTCATGGCCACATGGTCACTATTAGTGAGGGCCTGAGTGTGCAGCTAATGCATTCCAAATCATACATTAACAGCAGAGCATGCTTTATTAAAAGGTCCACCAAGACTGAAGTGACTGCAACATGAAGATGGGGTAAAATTTCTTTCAATTTCATGCTTACATCAGCCATACGTGGGATAGGTTTGTTTGTTTGCTTTTCAAAGTTCCGACATCGTAGATCAAGTTACTCCTGCTTCTTCCTTATCCATTCACAAGGTAGCTCTACTGTAGTGATCTAAGCAAAACCAAGACTGTTTTCCTGATCCAATAAGCTATTATGGTATCAAAATGAATTAAAATACATCATTTGACTCAGTCTCGACATAAATTCATTTTGGGACATGTATACTAAAGTTTGGTAAGTTTTTAGCTCTTACTGCCCAATATTTATCACATCCTGTGTGGTAATTTGGGCATGACCAGCATAGAAATCTAAAAACATAGAAAATGATGGCAGAAAAAGACCAAATGGCCTATCTAGTCTGCCCTTCCATATCCACTACAATGCTCTCCTTTTTAACCTTTAGAGATCTTCTGTGCTTGTCCCATGCTTTCTTGAATTCAGATACCATCCTTGTCTCCACTATCTCCACTGGGAGACTATTCCACGTATCTACCACTTTTTTCGTAAAGAAATATTTCTGTATATTACTCCTAAGGTTATCCCCTTTCACTCTCATCCTATGTCCTCTCATAGCAGAGCTTGCTTTCAATCTAAAAAGGCTCTCCTCTTGGTCATTTATGGAGGTATTTAAGTGTCTTTTTTATAACTCCCCTATCCCACCTTTCCTCTAAAGTATACATATTTTCTTTAAGTCTGTCCTAATATGCTTTATAACAAAAACTTCTAACCAACTTAGTAGCCACCATTTGCACCAACTCTATCCTACTTACATCCTTTTGAAAGTGCAGTCTCCAGAACTGCACATAACACTCCAAATGTGGTCACACCAGAGACTTAAACAGAGCCACTATCACCTCCTTTTTTCTGCTGGCCATTCCTCTCCATATGCACCCAAGCATCCTTCTGACTTTTGCCATCGTCTTTTCCACTTTGAGATCATCAGATCATGAAAAACAATCGCGCCCGTGTCTCACTTTTCTTTCATGGACAGAAGTACTTCACCCCCTACACTGTACTGCTCCCTTGAATTTTTGCAACCCAAATGCATGACCCTGCATTTTTTAGCATTAAATCTCAGCTGCCAAATTCTTGACCATTCTTTAAGCTTTGCTAAATTTCCTCCTCATGTTATCTACTCCTTCCTGGGTGTCTACTATATTGCAGATTTTGGTATCATCCAGAAAGAGGCAAACCTTACCCAAACACCTTTCCACAATATCCCTAACAAAGATGTAAAAAAGAATTGGACCAAGGACAGATCCCTGTGGCACATCACTGGTAACTTCCTTCTCTTCAGAGTATGCTCCATTTACCTGTACCCTTTGTCACCTCTCACTCAACCAATTTACAACCCAGTCAGTCACTTTAGGGTCTATCCCTAGGGTGCTCAGTTTGTTTATAAGTTGCCTGTGCAGAATGATGTCAAAGGCTTTACTGAAATCTAAGCACATCTAGGACTCTCCCTCGGTCCAACTACTTGGTCACCTAGTCAAAGAAATAAATCAGATTTGTCTAACAAGACTTGCCCCTGGTAAGCCTATGCTGCCTCAGATCCTGCAATCCATTGGACTCCAGAAACATCATTATCCTCTGTTTTAGCAACATTTCCAATAATTTACTTACCATAGAGGTTAGACTAACAGGCCTGTTTTTGACTACCTCATCCTTACTTCCGCTCTTGTGTATTGGGACAACATCTGCCTTCCTCCAGTCATCTAAGATCACTCCCTACTCTAAAGGAACATTGAAAATGTCATTCAATGGAGCTGATAGAATGTCCCCAAGTTCCTTATATTCCGGGATGTATCTCATCCAGTCCCATTGCCTTGTCTGCTTTTAGTTTAGCTAATTCCTCCTTCTGTAAATTGTTCAAGATCCCCGTCACTTCTGTTCCTCCTTGTGGGTGTTTTCAGAGGTCCTGCTTCAGGCCATTCATCTGTGAAACACAGAACAAAAATATTTGTTAAGCAATTCTGATTTATCTTCATTAGCTTCTACCTATTCCTCCCCTTCATCTTTGAGTCTGACAATGCTATTTTTGCCCTTCCTCCTCTCACTAACATATCTGAAAAATGTCTAATCTCCCCCCCCCCCCCTTTTTATTGCATTGGCTAATTATTCCTCTTCTTTTTGTATCTTTGCTTTCCTGACTACTTTCTTAGCTTCTTTAAGTTTTTCCAAATATAGTTGCTTGTCTTTCTCTCTCTGTGATCTCTTGTGTTTTATGAAGGTCACACACTTTTTCATCACCTTTTCAGCTATTTTTTTTTGAGAACCATAAGGGCCTTCTTTTCCTTTTACATTTATTTCCCTTTCTAACAAAATGGTTTGTTGCCCTTAAAATACCCCCTTTCAGTTTTGCTCCAGATGTTCCCATCCCATTCGTGACTCCTTGAGATATTGTTCCATCTCAGCAAAGTTAGTTTTCCTAAAGTCTAAGACACTTGCTTTTGAATGTTTTTTATCAACCCTAGTCCTAATACTGAACCACACCATCTGATGATCACTGAATGTGAGATGATCTCCCATGATGACATCAGAAACACTTTCCCTATTGATGAGCACCAAGTCCAGTATGGCCCCTTCATGTGTTGCTTCTGTTACCAGTTGCTGGAATAGTTCTGCCTGTATAAAATCTAGGATCTCCCTTCTTCTACATGACACCACAGCAGGGATGTGCCAAACAACATCCAGCATATTGAAGTCACCTATCACCTTTTCCTGTCAATGCTGCATTTGTCTTCTATTAAATCCCCATCTATTTCTTATTCCTGTGAGGGATATCTGTATATCAGCATTTTCCCATGACTTGTGAGTGCACAGAGACTTGGAAAAGTGATTATTTAGTACTTATTTCCGTCTTCTTTGGAGATAATTCCTCTCAACACAATGACCCCTGAGGAAGGCCTAGCACCAAAACTTGGCCAAGTTGGGTCCATAATAAAACAACTGAAGATTTTTTTTGGTGTGGCTGTGGTTCTTCTCTGCTTTACAGTTGGACTTTGTCTTCTTGCAGAGAACATATCCTCTCTTTTTTTGTCTGGTATATCTGTATATCACACCAATGCAAACAGATTTCCCTTTCCCTCTTTCTAGTTTAACTCACTGCTTCCTCGCTCCTTTTCAAGCCCTGTAATTCTATAGCTTTAATATTATTTTTTTACGTATAGTGTCACTCCTCCCCTTCTTCCTACCCTGTCCTTCCTGAACAAAGTATAGCCTAGTATAATTACATCCTATAAATGCTAATGATCCTCACAAGGAGCTCAATACATGTTCAAAATAAAATAAAACAAACTCCTAATATAGACAAGAATATATACCCACACACTTGGAATGAGCCTGGAATGGACAGTGGCTACAGGCCTGTCCATTCCAGGCTCACATTCACCTCTGGATCAGGTGCATAGATGATGTCTTTATATTATGGATGAGCTCTGTTCAAACCTTGTCTGAATTACATAGCTGGCTCAACCTATGTGATGTTAACATTTCTTTTTCAATGGATTTTCTTTCTGAAAGGCTACCGTTTCTGGATATGATGAATCTCCATCATGAGGACCGCTTACACATGACTGTGTATCGTAAACCTTCTCATCGATCAAAATTTTTACACTTTTCTTGTATCCATCCTCTCTGAAACAGAATTTTCCTTTGGCTCAATTTCTGCATTATCATCAGAACTGTTCTTCCATTACTGAATATAAACAGCAGGCCCAGTGTTTGGAGTCAACATTTATACAACATGAATTTCCGGCAAGACTGGTTCATGAAGCCAACATTTGTGCATGTTAGAATGATAGATTATGGTTATTGACACCTAGGGAGCATTCTGAGTCCACGGCCAAACACACAGTGAATTCTGTCACATGTTTTAATCCCTGCAGCTAAAGGTTGTACAACATTATTCAACGGCAATGACACTGGATTGCAGCATTTTTTAGTGCACCCAATGTATACTAGGAATAAGAATCTTAAAGATTTGCTTTGTCCTTCAGCTTTTCAACATGGTGATCATATAGAGAGTCAATCTCCTGGATACATGAGTTGTGGGCATTGTTCTGTATGTTTTATGATGCTGGTTGGTACATCTTTCATGTATGCTGGGTGTTCTTATTTGTTGTGGCAGGCTACCACTTGTGACAGAGTGGGTGTGATATATCTGATTTTGTGCCCATGTGGATTGGGCTATGTGGGCAAGACGCATAGGTCACTCCAGGTGTGCCTCATCGAACATCATAATAAGATCCATCATTGTGTGGAGGGTGCACCAATGGTGGAACATTATCAGTCGCATAACCATCATTTTGAGGAACTATGCTGTACAGTGATCACTCAGGTTCTTCCTTCAGTATATGTGGGAGATTGGGATAAAATGTTAATATGAATTGAACAATGATGGATTTGTCATTTGAACACTTTGGAACCTTTTGGTTTAAACAGTCACATTGAATGGAAGGCCTGCTTTTGAAATGCAGTCTGGGAGGGTTGGCATGGGTCACTCTTTGGCCACTTATGATTTTTTTTGTTTAGTGGTTTTCAGATGATGCAGTTTTCGGTACGTTGATCATCATATGTTTTATTCACCTCTTGCTGTCAGCTGCATTGAGGTCTCAGTCTTTTCCTGAATGAGTTTTTGGCCTCGTTTTGATCAGTGACATCATCGGGAGGTTTTCCTTATTCAAGACGCATGATCAGTGTTTTTTTCTCTCTCCTAGCTGAGGCTTGCTGTGGCGTTGATTGTTGTACACGTTTGTCTCAGAGTTTTGTGAGTATCCCATCGGATTCCTATCTATGATGTTTGTACACTGACACTTTTTAGTGAGAGTATTTTTAATACATTTTTGGGGTCTTTTGCAGTTTCCTGCTTTATCGAGCTCCCCGAAGAAGCCAGGGATGGCGAAACACCCAGTGTTGTGGCTGTGACAGGACACACTCCAACGACACACCCCATTTACCTATCTGGGGCTCAGCAGGCATCTGGATATGTCAAGTTAAGTATCTGCAGAAGACTACACTTTATATTCTATGGTTTTCTTGTCTATACAACAGCGTTGGTGTGAACGTGAATGTGTCTACATTTTAAGATTATGACTGGTCACCCATAGGCTGTTTTGTGTGTTGCCTTTCTTCACTTAAAAGCTCTACAATGTGCTGTTTTTCCTGATTTGTGGTTCAAACTTTGGCCCATGAATGCAGAACTGTGGCTGATGTTTTCATCACTGGACATGTGAATCACATATCTTGCACCACAGGCTGAGTTTTGCTTGCTGATTTATATGGGGCATTGCAGAGGTCCTTTGTGTGTGTGGTGTTGTATAACGTTATATATTTTTGATCAATGTTCACATGAGTGCCTGGAGGACTTCACATAGCTTTGTGGCACACATGGTTGGCTATGTTTAGGTTGCCTACTAGAGAGGATTTTTTTCAGACCACTGATGTACCGAGCTTTCACCATTCTCAACAGTCTGGTGCAGCTCGCCCTCTGTTGTGTTCAGGTCTTGCTTTGGCTCTGAGGGACACTAAGGTTTTTTTTCCTCTCTTAAACAAAGAGTTGGCGAATTGCACGTTGTTGAGCTGTGATGTTAAAGTCTGTGGGTATATACTCGTGTCTATATTAGGAGTTTTTTGATTTGATAAGTACATCCTAGTCATGGTTGTTTGTGAACCACGTCTCCATAGCACTAAATCCAAGTCAGTCTCTTCCATTAATGCCTCAACATCTGGGATCTTATTTCTCATGTTACGGGCATTTATACACACTGATTTCCAGATGTTGCCCCTTTTACCCATTTCTACAAAGGTATTTAATGTTTCACTTACTTGGGGGCTTTCTCCACCCATCCCCAACAAATCTAGTTTAAAGCTCTCTTCAGTGTATTAGCCAATCTCTGCTCTATGGCCCTTAGAAAATCATCCCATGGTCTAGGGGACACTATCCATGCAGCCATGCATTGATCTCCAGGATGCGAGCCTCTCTGCCTCGGCCTTTACCCTCAACAGGGAGGATTGGAGAGAGCATCACTTGTTCACATGTCTGTTTTACCCTCTGCCCCACAGCCATGAAGTCACTCTTGATAGGCTCAGAGAGATACCTGGTAGTATCATTTGTGCTGACATGGATGAACAACATTGGATAATAGTCAGTAGGCTTGATGAGTCTCTGCAAACTCTCCATATCATCTTGGATTTTGGCGCCTGGCAGACAACACACCTCTTTGGACATCAAGTCTGGTCGGCAGATGGATGCCTCAGTACTCCTCAGAAGAGAGAAACCAACCACCACTATCTGGTGGTCACTGATTCTGTAACTTTGGGGTGCTTGAGCTCTGGTAATTCCCTTTCCTGGGATATTTTCACCTCCTCCACTTCCAGGTCTGCATGATGGTTCTTCAATTCAAGAGCTGGAGGAGTTGGATTGTCATTTCTGCAGGCCCTGGTGACTCTTGTCCAGCTCTCTTCACTCTATAGTACCCCATATTTGCCTCTGTTAGAGAACCTGGATGTTTCAAAAGCATCTCATCAATGTATTTCTCACTGTCTTGAATGCTTCACAGCCTTGCTACCTCTTTTCTGAGCCCCTCCACTTGTTTCATGAGATCTTCGGCTTGCAAGCATCGTGAACATGGAACCAGTACTTCAAGTGGCATTAGGCTCTTCATCTGGACAGAGGCAGGGGCTGTAGCAGGGGCAACAGTTTTGGCAAGATGCTTTTTCCCAGCCATCATTCAGTTGGTTGAGTTTTTGTACCTGTTGAAGAAAACAAGAGAGACCTACCAAAATCCTTAACTTTTGTTAGCTGTTCTTTCAGAGAAAACGCAGTTAACCTTTTATGTGTGTTCTAATAGTGCTGTTCCATGTCCCTGTGTGTAGTTCCACTTTCTTGCAAGTCAGTTATTACTTTACATTACAGTTCTGAAAATATAGATCAATGTTTTCCCTTTGTAAAATTACTCCAAGCACCCTGAAGAATGGCAAATTGTATGTCAAGCTAATTGGGGAGTTTCCCTATATAGCAAGAAATCTCACATGGGATGTGTGGGAGTTGGGGTGGGTAGGAAGTGATCTAACTTCTGATGAAATGTCAGTGGCTTCAAAGAGCTGGGAAAGAGAAACAAAAAGCAGAGTTTTAAACCAACACCACAAAAAAAAAATCCCCTTTTGAAATACAGCACCTAAAAAACTGTATGCCGGAACTTGCAAGACTCTGATGACCTTTATGCAGTCCTTGACTCCTCTCAGTTCTTTCACACGCTAATAAGGGTCCACTAACTCCTAATGAGGTGTCAGTGGCTTCAAAGAGTTGGGAAAGAGAAACTAAAAGCAGAATTTTAATCCAACACCACAAAAAACATTTCCCCTTTTGAAATACAGCACCTAAAAAAAATGTATGCCGAACTTGCAAGACTCTGATGACCTTTATGTAGTCCTCAGTTCTTTCACAAGCTAATCAAGGCCCACTAACTTCTGATGAGGTGTCACTGGCTTCAAAGAGCTGGGAAAGAGAAACTAAAAGCAAAGTTTTAAACCAACACTACAAAAAACATTTCCCATTTTGATATACACAGCACTTGAAAAAGAATGTAGCTTTTTAAAAATGTACACCAAAACCTTTTTAGGAGCTTTCAGGCAATGAGCTAGTAATTGAAAGCCAAACAGTCTTGTCTTGCTTGTAATGGAAACCCTGTTAGGAATGCCAGAATTTGCAAGGCTCTGAAAACCTTTATGCAGTCCTCAGCTGCCCTCATTTCTTTTGCAAGCTAATCAGGGCCACTGACACTTGATGAGATGTCAGTTGCTTCAAAGAGCTGGGAAAGAGAAAGTAAAAGCAGATTTTTAAACTAACACTGTGGTAGGCGAAGGCCTGTGATCCATGGTGTCTGAAGTGAGCAGACAGGCCTGAGCAGCTTGACCTGTAACTGAAGCCTGTAGTTAGGCCCAGAGGAATGAAAACCCCCCTGAATGATGACACCATAGAATTGAAACTTAACTCAGCTTAACTGAACATAGCTAAGCAGAAACGAAACTTAGAAAAGACAGAAAACAGCTCTAATTGGTACTGATAAGAGAGCACAGCTTCTATGGAATTAATTAACTCTGCAAAAAGCAAGGTTACAGTGCCCTGCTTCCCATATGTTTTAACTAGCTGAGCGACCTTGGAGGAGAGAAGTATCAAAGTTAGTGAACTGACCATTGTAATTGGGACTGGAAGGGGGGCAACCAGGTGCTGAGCCCAGACCAGAGTCCCAATTGGATAGCTACGTAGTGGTACCAGGACCAATAGATGGGTGAGAGGGGTTACTGGGACCAATGAAAAGTTTGCCTATGTCTAGAATGGAGAAGAATGGTATAAAAGTTGTTGTTTTGCTAGAAACCATTGCTCAGCCATTTTGAAATTGCTTATTGCTTGAGCCTGTGCACATTAAACTGGCTTGGATCCTTGAAAAGACTCCTGGTTTTGTAGCAGCAAAGCGCAGACAAACCAATGATACCAGGAGTCTGTTCAGAAGGTCCAAATCATTTATTTGTGCACAAGTCTCGAACCAGTCAATTTCAAAATGGCTGAGCAAAGTTTTCAAGCATTACAACAACTTTTATAGACTTCTGTTCCATTCTAGGTATAGAAAAACATTTCATTGGTCCCGGTAACCTCCCGTACCTCCCGTACCTCTTCCATTGGTCCCGGTACTGATAAGTTTATCCAATTATGTCCCTTCTGTGGGCATGACACCTGCATGCCCCCCTTCTAGTCCCAATTACAATGGTCAGTTCATCAACTTGTTACTTTCACACTCTCAAGGCCATAGAACCAATTTGTGCATGCAGAGGAGCAGGGCTCTGCAACTCATCTGTCAGCACTCCCAATTATTTCTTTGCAGATGTACTTTTTCTTATCAGTAACTTTTAAACATGTCTTTCTGTATTTTTCCATCTTTCAGCTCTGCAATTCTGCCTACCTAAGCTAATTCAATACTTCTACTGAGTTCTATCTTACAATAGCAGCATATTGGGGGATGTGCAATCCTATATGCCTCTCCACAGGCCTCATTTACAGGTCAAGCTAGCCATGCTGGCCTGCTTATGTCAGACACCGTGGGTCACAGGCCTGCACCTGCCACATTCCCCCCTTTGATTAATCTCACCCTATTACTCAATAAGGTGTGAGAATTAAATCACCTTTAGAAGAATCACATCATGATTGAAGGATTTCGACTAGGACTAGCTTTGTATAAAGCCATGATTTTATTTGCGGTCTTCCGCTCTACTGTACTATCAATAGTGTTATGAATGGAACGCATACAACATGGGATTAAACATGGTAATAAGAAGATAACAGTAACAAGAATTAGTACTAAAACAATGAAAGTCTTAAATCCTCCCACCCATGAAAAGAGGTTAGCAAACCAGTTAGGAAACTTCAATGAGTGCCAAGTCTGTACGGGCACATAAGCATGTCTTTGCATATCTTTAGCAATTTCTTCAACTACTTGACCTTTATCATCTATTTTCAAACAGCAATTAGTTAAATTCAGTTTACCACATACTCCTCCTTCAGCTGCCAACAAATAATCAAGTGCTAAGCGGTTCTGATATATAGCAGTGCGCATCTGAGTACTTTGTCTAGCTAAGAGCGTAAGAGCATGACTAGTTTCATTGGTTATTATTTCAACTACTGCTTGTAGGCGAATAATACGATTAATCATATAAATTGGGGTACGATAACCATACATACCATCATCATTCCAAGTGGCAGGTCCATAATACTCAATGATTCTTTCTGGTGGCCAATCATCACCTTGCCACTTCTCCCACTTGCCTATCTGTAAGGCTTCTCTTTTCTGTCTCAATGCTCTTTTGTGTCGGTGGGTAGTGTATACAGGGTATCCTAATTGTTCTCCATGTTCAGTATTTAAAAGAAAGAAGGAAGGTCTGATGGTTCCTAAGACACATGCTCCTCCCCAGTGTGGCGGGAGTTGTGCATATGCTCGGTTTCCACAGATCCAATATAGGCCAGGCGGGGCTTGCCAGGCTTGGACTTTGGCAAGGTTAGTCCATAGACCAGCAAGTTCAGGAAATCTGGCTAATGGGTTAGGAGGTTCAGGATGCTTGATTCCTGACCACCATGCTGTCTTTTTGGTCGTGGCATTATAGTACTTCTGGCTAAGACAGACCAGCTGTCCTACCTTCTGGGTGAACTGGGGTCCAGTTATGGCATAGCAAAGACGTCCAACGATTGAGTGCGCTAACACCCATTCACTGGTAGCCTTGTGTAATTCAGTCTGATTGTAAACCATAGAATAATTCAATTCCTGGGCTTCCCATGGCCATTGGTCTCCCATTTGGGTTCCGCCACAAAAATAACAATCTGAGATCTATTGCTCCTCCAGCAATACGTAAACCAAACTTGTATCCTTGTTTCCATGCATGGGGATTGTGTATACGTAAGTGTAAAGGGTTGCAAGCATCTTTCTGACATTTATCATTTGTGGTTGGCTTGGTTAAAGTAGCCATCCGTTTATCTATTTTCTCATCAGTTATACCAGTGTTCCAGGTAGCATAAAAAACACATCCCCAATATGGGCAATAGTAATCTGCCGCTGTTGCAGTACTATAGCCTGATCCCGTTTTACCTGTACACTTCCACCAATTTGTGGCACCTTCTGGACACATATACTTATGGTCATTTCGATACGCTTTTTCCCATGTACCACAGGTGGACTGACTATCTCTATTAATAGCATTACATGCATCAAAATTCAAAACAGCAGGTTTAGTAATGTCCTTAAGTGGTGGTGTAGCAGCTAATATAGGTCCATCTGCATCCTTCCATCGTATTTCCAACGTGTAATAGGATGGATTCTGATGCGGATTATAGCATGCTTTAATTTTGCCATGAGTGCAAACATTTAGTTCAGTGGTGTTATAGATACACCTAGTCACTGTTCCCTTGCAGGTATAGTAAGAATGATAAAGCAAAGTCTGAGTTACTTTCAGTCCAGTTCTAGTAGAAGTAATGCAAGCAGTGCATGGAGGTAAAGCATAAGTCAGTTCAAAACCTCCAAAGAAGGCAACCAAGGCAAAGCAAAAACAAAGATACATGTTGATGTTGATTGGAGTTCTTCTGAATCCTCAGCTTGCTGATCTTGATCACGACGGTCTTTTATTCTTCGTCCCGTTTGCTAGTGAAGCAATTTAACGGGTGCTGAGTGTTGATTGAAGATCCTCCGGTTGTCCAGTACACATTGACCAACTTTTTTAGCAATTTCAGTTGGCTTGTGAAGTCTGGTGTAGTCAATGTAGTCTCAAAGTAGTGTGTCAAATCACACACAAATTGGGTTCGTTGAAACAAAACTGTTGCTGCATGGAAAACAGCAATCCTCTTCGAAAGACTTGGCTACTGCAAAGCACTTGTGATGAAGTGTCTAAGCTGCTGGTTGCCGTCTCAGAGTAACTCCCAAGGGTGCATCAAGATGCTGTTCTGCTGTCCACTGCTCTGGTTCAGGATCGGCGGCGGGCTTGACTCTGCTGTGGTGGATCCAGGCATCGATCTCGGCTACCTTTACTGCAGTTGGGGTAGACAGGATGACGGTGTACGGTCCCTTCCAGTGGGGTTCCCACGGTGTCTTCTTCCAATCTTTGATCCACACCAAAGTACCAGGCTGATAGGGATGTAAGGGTTCCGTCAAGTTGATAGGCAACTGGTCTTGGATCCACGTATGGAGAGTCTGCAGAACAAAACTAAGAGCTAGGAGTTCTTGTCTGGTTACTTCTGAACCAATCTGGGCTAAACTTCCTTTGACTCCCTGCACTATTGGTGGGGGTTTACCATACAGAACTTCAAAAGGGGAAAATCCTGTTGACTTTACAGGAGCTGAGCGTATTCTGAGTAAAGCTATTGGGAGCACTTGGGGCCACTTCAAGTGTGTCTCCTGACAAAGCTTGGACATTTGGGCTTTTAAGGTACGATTCATTCGCTCAACTTTCCCTGAACTCTGGGGTCTGTATGCAGTGTGGAGTTTCCATTGTATCTGCAAAGCTTTTGCTAACTGTTGAGTAACTTGGGAGACAAATGAGGGTCCATTGTCTGACCCTATTACTGCTGGAATTCCGAATCTAGGGACAATCTCTCTCATTAAGACTTTGGTAACTTCTCGGGCTTTCTCAGTTCTGGTTGGAAATGCTTCTACCCACCCAGAGAAAGTACAAACTAATACTAATAGGTAATGGTATCCATTGGCTCTTGGCATTTCGGTAAAATCAACTTGGAGGTTATGCATGGGGGTCACACCTCCTGACTGAACTCGGGGTGCTGTTATAAGGCCTTGCTTGGCATTATTTTTGGCACAGGTTAGACATTGGCGTGCTACTGAAGCTGATATGGTTGTCATCAAAGGGATGTAGAAATGTGGTCTGAGTGCTTTTTCCATAGCACTCTTCCCATAGTGGGTGGCTTCATGGAAGGCTTTGACAAAGGATGGTCCTAACAGTTCAGGAATTACTATTCGTCCAGGGGGTTGACTGCCCTCTTCTGGTGGCAGCTCAATCCATCCATCTTTCAGTATTCCATCTTCTCTGTTACAGTAGTAATCCAATTCTTTAGTGGTATATCGTGGGGTCCATAGGTTCAAAGGTACTGGAAACAATGCTGCTTGCATTGGCATAGCTTGTGGGGCAATCTGTCCTGTCATAGCTGCTTGTCGTGCTGAGGCATCTGCAAATCTATTTCCTCGGGCAACTTCTCCTTTTCCTGCTTGATGTCCTCTACAATGCATGACAGCTACACGTGTTGGGGCCCAAACTGCATCAAGTAACATCAATATTTCGGGACCATACTTGACTGATTTTCCTCCGGATGTGATGAGTCCTCTTTCTTTATAGAGAGCTCCATGGGCATGCAAGGTAGTGAAGGCATATTTGGAATCTGTATATACATTCAGCACAAGTTTTTCTCCTAACAGCAATGCTCTAGTAAGTGCTATCAATTCGGCTTTCTGGGCTGATGTGCCTGAAGCTAGAGCTGATGATTCAACTACTTCATGTTGAGTGACGACTGCATATCCGGCACAGCGTCGTCCATCAAGGATGAGACTGCTCCCATCAACATAATAGATTTGATCAGGATTGTCTATGGGCACATCTGTCAAGTCAGGTCGACTGGAGAACACAGTTTCCATGAATTCGATACAGTCATGTTCTGGGAGTTCTTTACTGATGGGTATGAAGGTGGCTGGATTCAAGGCATGGCTCACTTCTAATTGTATCTGTGGGTTTTCACATAACATGCTCTGGTACTTCAACATTCGGGAATTGGTGAGCCAATAATTTGCTTTCTGTTCCATAAGGGCAAGGACTGCATGTGGCACAGTGACTCGTATGTTCTGTCCTAGTGTGAGTTTGTCTGCTTCACTCACTAGTAGCGCTGTAGCTGCAACTGCTCTCAAGCATGGTGGCCATCCTTTGGCCACAGGGTCCAATTGTTTCGATAGGTATGCTACAGGTCGCTCCCAATTTCCCAATTTCTGAGTCAACATGCCCAGGGCATTTCCCTGTGCTTCATGTACAAACAAGTGGAAAGGTTTGTGGACATCTGGTAGTCCAAGTGCTGGTGATGACATCAATTCTTCCTTTAACGTCTTGAAGGCTGTATCCTGCTCAAGTCCCCACTCCAGTGGCGACTTTTCTTCTCCTTTTGTGGCTTCATACAGTGGTTTGGCAATTTGGGCAAAGTTGGGTATCCAGATTCGGCAATATCCTGCCGCTCCCAGAAAGGCTCTGACTTGCTTTCTGGTTGTTGGAGTTGGAATTCTGCATACTGCTTCCTTTCTTTCTCTGCCTAATCTTCTGCTTCCTTGGGTAATACGAAAACCCAAGTATTTCACTTCTTTTTGGCATAGCTGTGCTTTGGCTCTGGAAACTTTGTATCCAGCTTCATCTAGTAACTGCAAGAGGTCTTTGTGGCTAGTATACATTCACTTTCTGATATGGCAGCTATCAACAGATCATCCACGTATTGGAGAAGCACTCTCTTCCCCGGGGCTACTGGATAGCTTGAAAGGTCTTGATTCAGTGCAGCGCTAAAGATGGTAGGCGAATTCTTGAATCCTTGGGGTAATCTTGTCCAGGTGAGTTGGCCCCCTCTTCCAGAGATGGGGTCCTGCCATTCGAATGCAAACAATATTTGGCTTACTGGGGCTAATCTTATGCAAAAGAATGCATCTTTCAAATCCAGTACAGTGAAATGGGTAGCTTCAGCGGGTATCAGTCCTAGAAGAGTGTAAGGATTGGGTACAACTGGATGTATAGTTTCGACTGCATCATTTACTCTTCTCAAATCTTGTACTGGGCGATAATCATTTGTCCCAGGTTTCTTTACTGGCAAAAGTGGAGTGTTCCATGGGGATTGACATACTTTTAGTAGGCCATACTCGAGCAATCTTTGTAGGTGGCGATGAATGCCTTCAATTGCGGCTCTTGGGAGAGGGTACTGTTTGACGTGCACTGGTGTAGCACTAGGCTTGAGGGTTACAATCACTGGAGCTATATGCTTGGCTAGGCCTGGGGGACTGCCTTCTGCCCATACTCCAGGTGGTGCATCGATGTTCTTTAAAGTTTGTTCAAAATAGGTATCTTGGATGGAGTCATCAACGTAATACCTCCATTCTTCTTCTCGGGGCACTGTCAGCAGCATTACTCCTGCTGGTTTGGCTTGGGAATTTACTGTCATTTGCATTTCTCCTTGTTCAGAGAAAGATATCTGTGCTTGAAGCTTGGCTAGCATATCTCGTCCCAGTAGTGGTACTGGACATTCGGGCATATAAAGGAATTGATGAGTTACTTGCTGTCCTCCTAGACTGCATATTCGATTTTGAAGAAAAGGTTTTGTGGCTTTGGCACCAGTTGCTCCTATAATGGTGACTGCTTTTGTAGTAAATGGGGCTATCTTTTTGTCTATTACTGAATGTTGTGCTCCAGTATCAACCATAAAGTCCATAATTTGGTCTCCTATTTATATTCCGACCATAGGCTCCTGGAGACCTAAAGCAAACTTGGAGCCCGGTCTGTCCTAATCCACGTCATTCTCATCATGGGCTGGTGTGGCCAATGCTTGAATGGCTCCTCCTCTCTCTCGCTGGAATTGTTCTCGATTGGCTCCTCCTCGGCTTCGGGGATAGCCTCGTCTTTCTTCTCGCCACTGATGATCGTTGTCGTCATCTTGCTGGGCGTCTACAAGTTGCGGGCACGTATCTCTCCAATGTCCTTCTTCTCTGCAATAGGCGCATTGGTTCACGCCTAGTCTCTGGGTCCAGCCTCCGCCTTGACCCCGCCCTCTTCCTCTGCTCCTTCGACTAGGGACACCTCCCCTTTTCTGTTCCACTATGGCCGCAGCCAAAAAATCAGCTTTCTTCTTCATCTTTCTATCACATTCTCTCTGTCTTTCAGTATCACGATTCACATACACTTTATGAGCGACTTCCAATAACTGTGTTGCATTCATGCCCGCAAACCCTTCTAATTTCTGTAATTTACGTCTAATGTCTGGTTGAGACTGGTTTACAAAAGCAGAATTCACCATACATAAACTTCCTGGTGCCTCGGGATCATAGGGAGTATACATTCTGTATGCTTCAGTTAATCTTTCATGAAAATCTGCTGGGCTCTCATCTATACCTTGGATAACTCCTGCAACTTTGGAAAGGTTCATAGCTTTTTGGCCCCCCCTTTTCAGGCCTTGTAAGAAGCCTTGGCGAAAACGGGCTAGGGCTGTGGATCCTTCATCTGTATTTGGATCCCATTGGGGGTCTTCATTCGGGAATTCTCTCTGAGCTGCTTCCCGACGGTCTATTATATTCTGCCCCTGTGCCGGAGCTACAGGGTTTTCTGCCATCCATTCAATAGCTGCTTTTCTAATTCTTGCTCGTTCTTCTGTAGTGAATAGGGTGGTCAGGAGCTGACGGCAATCTGGCCAAGTGGGTTGGTGAGTTTCCATAATACTAGTTACTAATTCTGTCAGCTCCTGGGGCTTACTAGTATAGGAGGCATAATGCGACCTCCAATTTAATAAATCAGTTGTAGAGAAAGGGATATACACATAAGTTAGGGGTCCCGCTACCACTTCATCATTATCATTCTTTACGGGCACTCCCGGGACTTGCCGTAAGGGAAACAGTTTGGCCGCCGTAGGTGTCTTTTGGGATCTAAGGGTTATTTTCGTAATTGCCTTTGAAGGGGTCACTTTCTTTTTCCCAACAGGTTTCACTTTGGGTATATCTTTTACTGGCATGCTAGTGCTAGCAATCGCTTGTACACTGTCCTCCTCATCTGGGGCATTCTCTTTTTCTTCCTCTTCTACCTCCGCTTCTGACTCACTTTTTATGGCATCCTCTTCTTCTCTTTCAGCTAATTCTTCCTCTCCCTCTCCTCCGGGAGGTGGGTCAGGGGTTGGGTCCCGCTCCGGCCGTCTCTGAGGTTCTGGGGCAGGACGCCGGGCTACTCTTATTGGACCTGGGGTTCGGGGCTGCCTGAGGATTATTTCTGGGGAATCAGGATCTACCAGGATGGGCTTCTTTCTGGCTTTCTTATCCTGCTCTTTCATTCTAGGCTGTTCCACTTTCTGTCTAGAATCTGTTTTTGCTAACATTATTCTGCACTGTTCCTCATAACAGCGCTGCGCCCAGGGGGGCGGATCTTCACAAATACTTAACCAGGAATCTATATAGGGGTACTGATCGGGGTGCGCTATCCGCACTCTACGGTGTATTGACTGAATAATCTCTACATTGAACGTTCCCTCTCGGGGCCAGATGGGGTCTAGATCGGGCCACTCCCTAGTACACAAAATCTGCAAACGGGCTGCTGTCATTTTAATACCATAATCTCCTGAATATCCCTCTTTAAAATGTGCGATCATACATTCTAATGGAGTGTTTCTAGTAGACCCTGCCCCTCCCATTTCGATGTGTGCGCGCAACAACAGACAGAAGGGAAAAGGAAGGCGGACCGTGGGTAAGGGGTCCTCACGGTCCTGGAAACGTATAAGGAGTACAAATAACAAGACAAGACGACAATCGCTTCCCCCTTTTCGCGACCTGAACGCGGTCGCCCGGTCAGGAAATGCGCTACTCAGGGGTCCGCCTTCACTTGGTCCGTGCTGCCAGACCTCTCATTCACACTTCGTTCACACAATCATGCTAGCAACGTATCCCATAATTCATTCGTTTCTATCTATTCTGACTAGTCTTTTTCCCAATTACAAAAAGGATGAGGGTTTCACCCGGCGAATTCCCATGCGGGGTTACTCGGCTCTTCCTTGAGAGGTGATCATGCTCTCTTACCAATTCCCAATATCTCGAGATTACAAATTCCAAAGTTCCAAGTTCCAATGGCAGTACTGCTCTCTCTATTTCTGTCTAGACACCAAAATCAAAACTATACTCACCGGATCCGGTCCTCAAACTTCCCAAGCAGGCGCATGAGTTGGACCTCGGACTCCCCTCACTCGGGTTCGAGGCGTTGACTCCAGCCGGGCTCGTCACCCGCCGAGGTCCGACCAGCTCCCTCCGATACAAGGGACCGGTGGCGCCAGGGAGCAGCCCTCGTCGGAAGGGCGCGATCCCGGCAGGACCAAGCCTATAGAGGCGGAAAGTCGTGGTATATTGCCCTATATACACTTTGTTTCCACAACTTCCCGGCCAATGCACCAAGAATATGTAGCAGCAAAGCGCAGACAAACCAATGATACCAGGTGTCTGTTCAGAAGGTCCAAATCATTTATTTGTGCACAAGTCTCGAACCAGTCAATTTCAAAATGGCTGAGCAAAGTTTTCAAGCATTACAACAACTTTTATAGACTTCTGTTCCATTCTAGGTATAGAAAAACATTTCATTGGTCCCGGTAACCTCCCGTACCTCCCGTACCTCTTCCATTGGTCCCGGTACTGATAAGTTTATCCAATTATGTCCCTTCTGTGGGCATGACACCTGCATGCCCCCCTTCTAGTCCCAATTACAATGGTCAGTTCATCAACTTGTTACTTTCACACTCTCAAGGCCATAGAACCAATTTGTGCATGCAGAGGAGCAGGGCTCTGCAACTCATCTGTCAGCACTCCCAATTATTTCTTTGCAGATGTACTTTTTCTTATCAGTAACTTTTAAACATGTCTTTCTGTATTTTTCCATCTTTCAGCTCTGCAATTCTGCCTACCTAAGCTAATTCAATACTTCTACTGAGTTCTATCTTACAATAGCAGCATATTGGGGGATGTGCAATCCTATATGCCTCTCCACAGGCCTCATTTACAGGTCAAGCTAGCCATGCTGGCCTGCTTATGTCAGACACCGTGGGTCACAGGCCTGCACCTGCCACAGTTTTATTTATTGCATGCTTATCTGCTGCTACATTCTTGGTGCTTTGGCCGGGAAGTGCGAGTGGTGGATGGTGTTCAAGTGAATAAATCCACGTAATTCGCCTTGAGGTTTGGTCCAGTTGGAACCATGCCAATCCGACGCAGGGGAATTTCCCTGGGCCCACCGATCCTCTTGTATCGGAGGGAGTTCTGCCTGGCCTCGGCAGGCACTGGGTCCAGCTGGCCAACACCTCCGACCCGGGGGAGTCCAGGATCCAACTCAGAAGCTAGTGAAGTATCGGGGACCGGATCCGGTAAGTATAGTTTTGAAAACCAGTCTAAACAGATGAGTTAGAACTGCAGTTTGAAACTTGTGAAACTTTGGTAAGAATTTGAAACTTGTAACTTGTAATCTCGAGAACTTGGAACTTGGAATTTGGTAATGAGAGCACTGATCCCCTCTCAAGGACGGTCCTATTACCCTTGCATGAGTATGCGCAAGGCGAAGCCATCGTCCTTCTTGTTTGGTAAGACTTAAGTCAACCTCGCATGAGTATGCGCGAGATCCCTACATGAGTATGCGTGGGGAAACTTTGTTTGAAAATCCTTGCATGAGTATTCGCGAGGTACAGCTGTTATAGAGAATCATGATTTAGCCTAGTCAGAACAGACAGGACTGGGTTTTTTGGGATATGTTGCTAGCATGATTGTGAAGCGTTTGATGTGTATTGTCTGCCCTACTGTGTATCTGTTTTTTGTTCTCTGTTGAAACCACGAGTTTCCCTTCTGTTATAAATGTGAGAGTATTCTGTTGAGTAATTTGTGACAGTTCACTGATTAAGAAATTGTATTAATAAAGCAGAAAGAAGACTCAAAACACCTAGAGACACTTTAGAAATCAAAAAGCTGGTCTCACCAGTTCGCTATCCTACTGCACAGTGAAAAAACTGACAGGGGGCGTGTCTGGAGGAAAGAATGTACAGTGTCTTTCTAACCCTGTGCAGGCTTAAATCTCAATGCTGTTAGTTTGTGCTTATGTCAGGAAAATTGTACCTGTTTTATTCACTGTGTTTTAATGGTGATGTTCCTTCTACTATGGTCAGGTATTATATACCATTCGATAGGAATATTTAGTCAGAATTTTAGTTTTGAAGGTCGAATTAACCTCATCGGAGCTCCGTAAACTGTTTTTAGTTATATTCTCTGCTTTGTCTGTATTTTTATTGTTACCTTTCAGAAATGATAAACTAAGCAAACTGTTTTTGGGTTTATTTCCTTTGACTTATAAACCTACAAAGTAATTATTAGATCACGACTTGACACTGATTTAAATGATTCTTGCTAGCATGTCTCTGTGTGTCTGTGAAACTGTGATCATTTCGTTTCCAATGAGCGGAGGGGTGTGGCTCACACAGCTTACTAGGGAATGAGACAGCCGTTCCCGATTGAGCAGTCTCTTGCTTGTGTAAAATAAAGGAAGTATATCTGTTGTTTCAAAAACTAACGGCAGATTGCAACCTGAGAATGAATGGTTTAAATTCTGAGTGAATAAGAAAATTGTGTTAGGATTTTATCTTTGAAATCTGTACTAGTGACTAATGACGACCTTTACAATTCAAGATAAATTCATTTGTTTTAAAATTCCACGACATTATTACCTGATTTACTGTGGCAAGCACCTGATAGAAGACATATTTATTGTTAAAAAAAAAAAAAAAAGAGGGTGTATATGCATTTTAGATATCTACCACAGCTATGGAAAAGTATCCGGAATGTCTTTTGAATATTTGCTTTCTGAACTAAAAAAATAATAATTTCTTTTGCAGAGACATGCTGATTACGGCTGGCAGCTAGTTGCTAAGTATTTTTATTCTAGTCATACGTAACAGATAGCTATAGTTCTCTCTATAAGATATTTTAAGAACTGTATCTAAATTGTATGTCTGTGCTCAATTTAAGCTTATGTTTACGGTAATAAGGTTTTTTTAATAAGTGTCTTTTCAAGTATGATCAAGAATTTCAGTAAGGGATTTACTGAAGACTATGAAATGTCTCTGTCCCAATCAGGAATGCTATGTGAAAGGGAGTGGCTTCTGCTAGTTGCCCATATTTCCTTAGTTCACCATATTTTGCCCCAGAATCTCTAGATATCCTGTCTCGTCACTCTCTCTCTCTCTGTAAGTAGCTCCGTTCAGAGTGCTTAAGGGGGGGATGGAGCCCAGTCCACCGATGATGTCACCCCCCGGTGGGCGTGAACTAATGTGCCCACAGCAGAGAAGTAGATCATTTAAAAAAAAAATCAACCTCCTGGATAGAGCGTTGCTAGGAGAAACAGAACCCAGGAGAGGGGGGGGACTCTTCCCTGCAGATTCCCTAGTTTGCCAGCCACCTCCGCAGCAGGGGGATGTGCACCCCCTCTGGACCAGAAGTGAAAGTCAGCTGACCAGACTTGTTTAGAACTGAAAAAAAACTGCATTATACACTGAGAAGTTTTAGGACTTGATTGAACTAATGGACAGAAATTATAGAAAACTGGATGAATTTGCGGGCATAATAGTTAAATGAAAGTTGATCAGAAAAGTATGTGGATTGTTGAAGAGGGACAGAGAATGTAAAAATTGTAAGATGGAAAAAGAGAACAGATATTTTAGTTGAATGATGTGGAGGAGGTTTTCCTAATCAAAGGACCAGAGAACGTGTAAGAGGCCGCAGAAGTAGCAGGCCTCCACTGGGTGTGAGTGCGCCCATTACAGAGGAGAAAGACATTAGAGAAGTGAATGCCCGTATCTTGACTCCTCCCCAGGAGGGGAGGAGGAAGTACTTGATTGCAGAGTCCTAAAACAATAAACCAAGCACAATGTTCTAGTAGGAGAAGGAAGTAGCTATAGAGTAAGTGGCAGCTAAAGAGGGCTACAGCATGGATAAAGACTAGGCCAGATGCATCACCATTATCGGAGCTACTGGGGCTAAGTCCGCAAAGCCTTTTCTGCAGAACCGCATGTGTGAACTAGAAAAAAAAAATAATAGTGTACCAGTTCCTGTATATGCCTGAATGCCCTATTCCATTTTTGGAGCCGAGATCTGCTTGCAAAGCTTCAGGCACAGATATCCTTTGCTGAAGAGAGAGAAATGCAAATGACTGTGAACCCAGAGCCTGCTGGATTGATGGTGCTGATTGTTCCCCGAGAAGAAGAGTAGCAGTTCTATAGTGCATCTCCAGTCAAGTCAACAAGTTCCTGTATACCTACCAACCTTATAGCCCCACCTGGATTATGGGCAGAAGATAATCCACCTGGCCTAGCAAAGAACATAGCCCCTGTCATTGTCACCCTCAAGCCAGTCAAGAAGCCTGGGACAGGTGGCTACCGCCCAGTGCAGGATCTAAGAAGAATGAATGATGCAGCTGAAACTATACAACCAGTGGTACCAAAATCCTTATATTCTCTTGGAACTGATCTCTGCTGAAGCTATACATTTCATCATTCTGGACTTAAAAAGATGCCTTTTTCTGCATACGCTTAGCTCAAGACCCCACTACAAGGAGGCGGGGCCAACTCATCTGGACAAGATTACCTCAAGGATTCAAGAACTCGCCTCACTCAGCAAGGATTTGACAAGTTATCCAGAAACTCCAGGAAAAAAAAAATTCTACTTCAATATGTGGACAACTTGCTCATAACCAACAACTCAGAAAGTGAATGTCTACAAGCCATCAGTGAACTTTTGCACCCTCTTAATGAGGCTGGATACAAAGTCTCAAGAGCCAAGGTGCCATTATGTCCAACAAGTTAAACACCTAGGATTCCAGTTGTCCAGCGGAATTTGACGCCTGGGACCCTTACCAGAACGCAAAGCAGCTGTATGCAGTATTCCTACTCCAACCACCAGGAGGCAAGTGAGAGCCTTCTTGGGTGCCACAGAGTATGTTGTATATGGATCCCCAATTTTGCGCTGCTAGCAAACCATTGTATCAAGCTATCAAAGGAATGGAAAAGTCTGCATTGGAATGGGGACTTGAACAGGATGCAGCCTTTTGATCTTTGAAAAAAAAAAAAAAAAACACTCTGATGTTGTCACCAATTCTGGGTCTACCAGATGTCCAGAAAACCTTTCAGTCTCTATGTTCATGAGTCACAAGGAAATGTTCTAGGAGTGTTGACTCAATCTCTTGGACCTTATTTGAGAAGCTGTTACAGCTACAGCCTTCCTAGTAAGCAAAAACTAAAAGAAAAATCCCTTTGAGACAGAATCTTCAAGTTACTGTACCACACTCTGTTCTAACCAATATGAAATACAAAGGAAACTACTAGCTAACAAATCTATGAATGTTGAAGTATTAGAGTATGTTGTGTGAAAACCCCAGATACAACTGAAGGGTCAGTCAAGCTTTGAATCCTGTTATGTTGTTACCAGTTGGTCTTGACCCCCTGATCATGACTGTTTAGAAATTATGGACACTGTATTCTCAAGCCGCCTGGATTTGACTGATGTCCCTCTGGAGAACCCTGAACAGACTTTCTTTGTGGCTGAAGGCAGTTTCATCATCAATAGACATTGTTGTGCTAGATATGCAGTGGTGACCCCTGATTTGGTAGTTGAGTCCTCAGCCCTGGCCCCAGAAGCTTCACCACAGAAAGCTGAACTGATAGCCCTCACTAGAGCACTAACAATAGGAAAAGAGCCCTGTCTAAATGTATACCCAGATTCCAAGTATGCCCTTACAACCTTGCATGCACATGGGGCCCTGTACAAAGAATGAGGGTGGATAACCTTAGGAAGCAAGTCCATTAAGTATAGCCCCAAGATATTGATATTAACAGATACATACTGCCTATAGATCTCAGAATTTAGGAAAAGTAGAATGTATGAATAGAACCCTGAAATCTCAGTTGTCCAAACTTTGCCAAGAGGTTTACCTGAAGTGGCCCCAGGTTCTTCCCATAGCCCTTCTTAGGATATACTTAGCCCCTGCTAAGTCTTTAGGAGTTTCCCCTTTTTGAGATTCTGTATGGGCAACCCCTGCCTATTGTATAGGAAATAAAAGGAGATATGAGACAGATAGGATCTGAAATTATTAGACATGAACTATTGGTTTTAAGTTCTGTTTTGCAGAAGTCTTCATACCTGGGTACAAAATCGATTACCCATCAATTTGCCTGCACCCCTGCATCCTTTCAAGCCTGGAGTCTCGGTGTGGATCAAAGAGTGGAGAAAGATACCGTTAGCCCTGCATTGGAGGGGACCCTATGTTGTCATCTTGTCAACTCCAACTGCAGTAAAAGTCGCAGAATTTGAACCTTGGATCCATCATAATCAAGTGAAGCCAGCAGCTGCTCTTGAACCTGATCACTGGACTACTGTACAGCATCCTGAGACTCCATTGCACCTCACCCTACGACAACAGCCACGGACCTAAGACTTATTGGCCCCTCAGACACTGCACTATTTCAAGACTGTTTGTTTATCTGAAGGTAAGCCTCGCATCTGGAGAAAACTGCAATCATCAGGAAGAGACTGTGTTGTGTTAAGAAATTGAATCTTCTAAGAGACTGTGTTTAAATATTCTGAAAAGACTGTTTTGATCTTCTAAAGAGTGAACTGCTCTAAGGAAGCAATAATAGCCTAAGAGACTATGCTATGATATTTTAAGAAATTGAGACATCCCAGAGGACAGTGATACTTTGGAATCTACAGCCCTACTCCTGCCAAAAAGCTGGTAGGTCTACGTACGGCAGAAGCTTGAGGATCTACAATCAACCCTACATTTGTCATCTGTTGTGAAATCCGACAGTTCCTCCAATTTTCCAGAGACTATGCCCATTATGAATTCTTATTATTGCTTTATTCTGGCAACAGTTTTGGGGTGCTTTGAAATGACTTTTGCCCTACCCCCTTGTGCAGCTTGCATACCACCACCAGAACAGGACAAAAGATCACTCTTTCTATGAAGCCATGAAATCAGACTTTGACGTTCCTCCTGCCACCAGAACTTATTTCTTGAATTAGCAGGAGCAGTGGCATTCGGTCTTCATGTTTCAGATTGCTTGTCTTGTGGAGGAACAACAATGGGAGACTAATGGCCTTGGGAGGCCCAAGAACTGAACTATTCTATCCTATACAATCACACTGATTTACATAATACTACTAGTGAGGGGGTATTGGCCCACCCCATTGTTGACAGTTTGTGTTTTGTTCAGACTGGACCACAATCTACTATGAAGGATGGACAGCTGGTCTGTCTAAATCAGAAGCTTTACGACAGCACAACAAAGATGCAACTGAACCTTCTAATCCTTTAGTTCTTTTTCCCACTCTTGCCAAACTATGGACTTTGACTATCTGCTTGTTGCTCCCTTGTTTCTTGCCACTTTGTATGCAAATGATAACTTCAGTTATTAATAACACTGTAGAGCATAAGGCAGCTACAAAGATACTAGCTATTTGAACTTACTACCCTATACCACAGAGTGATACCTTTACCTAGTATTATGTGATTTGATTCTCACACCTTATTAACATGCGGGTGAGATTAATCAAAGGGGGGAATGTGGTAGGCGAAGGCCTGTGATCCATGGTGTCTGAAGTGAGCAGACAGGCCTGAGCAGCTTGACCTGTAACTGAAGCCTGTAGTTAGGCCCAGAGGAATGAAAACCCCCCTGAATGATGACACCATAGAATTGAAACTTAACTCAGCTTAACTGAACATAGCTAAGCAGAAACGAAACTTAGAAAAGACAGAAAACAGCTCTAATTGGTACTGATAAGAGAGCACAGCTTCTATGGAATTAATTAACTCTGCAAAAATTGTAATACAAACAGTGTTAGTTGATTTACTGAATCATTCTGTTTAATCTTTAAACCCTTTGTTGCACAAGTTAAGATGTTCTATGTAAAAAGTTATAATTGTTCTATGTAAAACAAGCTCTGCATTGTTAATTGTTGTTAATTGTACACCGCAACTGATCGCTGGAAGATGCGGTATATAAATAAGTGTTAAATAAAAAATAAAATAAAATAAAAATAAAAATAAATAAATAAAAAGGTTACAGTGCCCTGCTTCCCATATGTTTTAACTAGCTGAGCGACCTTGGAGGAGAGAAGTATCAAAGTTAGTGAACTGACCATTGTAATTGGGACTGGAATGGGGGCAACCAGGTGCTGAGCCCAGACCAGAGTCCCAATTGGATAGCTATGTAGTGGTACCAGGACCAATAGATGGGTGAGAGGGGTTACTGGGACCAATGAAAAGTTTGCCTATGTCTAGAATGGAGAAGAACGGTATAAAAGTTGTTGTTTTGCTAGAAACCATTGCTCAGCCATTTTGAAATTGCTTATTGCTTGAGCCTGTGCACATTAAACTGGCTTGGATCCTTGAAAAGACTCCTGGTTTTATTTATTGCATGCTTATCTGCTGCTACAACACCACCAAAATCATTTCCCCTTTTGAAATACAGCAGCTAAAAAAGAATGTAGCTTTTCAAAAAAAGTACACCAAAAACCCTTTGAGGAGCTCTCAGGCAGAGAGCTAGTAATTAAAAGCCACACAATCTTACCTTGCTTGCAGTAGAGACCCTGTTAAGGCAGGCATGCATGGGCTCTCATTATATGCAATTCCAGATAGCTCAGCTGCATCCATTTTACCTGTCAATGCATATAACACAGGCCCCAGTGCTACCCCAGCCAAAGTTTAAAAAAGTGCTAATTCAACCCCATGATCATCATTATCCTCCTGAACATATTTTCCCCCCATTCTCCATTCTCTGGACTTGAGCCCTCCAACACAAATCCTCCCTTCATCAAGTCCTTCCCAAATCAAGCCTCCTCACCAACAACCCCCTACCTGCAAAGACTACAATGCAACCCTCTCCACCCCAACCCTTTCCAGGACTTCTCTTGGGGCATTCCTAGAAGTTGCATCCCCTCTTTTCCTGCCCCGATGTCACTGGGGTTCCAAATAGTGGCTCTGATCACAAGTGGTAATCTTATGGTGCAATCACTTGGGTTCAATCTGCCAAATAAGGGATGATTTGCTTGAACTGAAAATGACCTTGTGCAATTAGTTTTTTAAATTGTTTTTGGAAAATGCAGGTCCCTACTTAACTATTACTGTATTTGGCTTCCTCAGTGCTACTTAAGTACCTCTTGGGGTTTGGAACAATCTTTAGTATAGAGACACTTTTGGTGTTTCTGTAAGATGATTTATATCAGGATGTAGACTGAGGGAACAACATTGTAGTAGCCCTCCTGAATTTGGCCACTGTCTTTGATATGGTCAACCTCAGTTTTATGACTGATAAGGACAGTTGGCATAGAGGGCAAAATGCTGCAATAGTTGTCCTCTTCTTCATGTGATTAGTCTAAGAGATATCTATAAGGAATTTTCAAACTGCACTTTGTCTATTAGTGTGTGGCATGTTCTAGGTCTTAGGTCTGTTCCCTTGTTTGTTTTATTATGCATGTGACAGCTGTTTGATATGTGATGAGAGAAGTAGGGTTGCATTTCTGTCTGCTAATGCTGTGCAGATATATTTTGCCTGTGAATAAAGAAAGAATGAAAATACTGGGTAAACTGAAGCACTAATTGAAAGTGATAGTAAAGTGATTGAGAAGTAATAGGCTCATATTGCATATATCATTCAAAAAAATCCCCACGTGAGAGATATATAAATAAATACCCTACCAAAAAATCTCCCAAAGACTCCCTAATGAAACCCTGAAATGTTTTTTTGTCGGGCCGCAGTGAGGGAGGTTTAGATAAACTTCAAAACCACACCAGACTACTGCAGACCATTTTAATCACCGAACAGTTCTTTAGTGAATCTTTTAAGGAAAGTGAAAACTTATCTTAAAACGTGAAGAGAAGAAACTCAAATTCTGTAGAATGTCCAAAGTGAAGATCGCAGTTCAAAATCACGACGTGCATGTTTCGGGGCGAAGCAGCCCCTGTATCAAGTGCTCTCACACAAGTCGGAAAGGTTTGGTTCTTCTCTTGTACAGATCCAAAATGGTATTCTCACTCCATTTAAAAACCCCCGGTTCACACCGGGCAACCAATCAAAAAAGGAATCAATCCTATTGGTCGGCTAAAATGTCATTCTTCAAGGGAACCAAAGATAGGTAAGGGATTCCCCACAACGGTCCCCTAACCCAATGGATGAACGCAGGAAATCGTGTAGCACCATATCGCCCATCGCTGAATTCAACAGGTACCAAAGAACAGCTCAGGAGGAAGGGAATTCCCACCACACCAGGGAACCCCTCAACCCCTGAGCTTGATATAAGCAACTGAGAAGATTTGTAAGTTGATAGGGAAGGCTCCCACACAGTTTTCTAAAGTAAACTAATTTCCAAACCTCCACTCTTCTCTTATCTGACCATCACCTGTTAAGTTTCACTCTTCATTACTGCCCCCTCTATCTCGCGTAATCTCATCCTATCTTTTTGGAATTTTCATGCTATCGATCCACTGACTCTATTCACTACTGTCTCATCTCTTCTCTCTTCATCTTTGTCCTCTAAATCTGTTAATGAAGCCATAGCTTCCTACAATACTGCTCTCTCCTCTTCTCTGGATACCCCTGCTCCACCCATTCCACGTTCTGTGAGGTATAGCTCACCCCAGCCCTGGTTGTCTTCAACTACCCACTACCTGCGTTCCTGTACCCATTCAGCTGAGCGCACTTGGCTGAAATCCTGCTCTGTCTCTGACTTTCTTCACTTCAAATTCATGCTTTCTTCTTTCCTGTCCACCATTGCACTCGCTAAACAAAAATGTTTTCTCCACCTGACTGTCTTGCCTCTAGCCCTTGTCATCTCTTTTCTATTCTCAATTCTCTTCTTAAGGCACCTCCACCTTCAATTCCTCCTTTTCTCTTTGCCCAAACCCTAGCAGACTATTTCCATGACAAAGTGCATAAGATTGCTCTTCAATTCCACATTAAATCTTCTACACCTCCTCTTCCCCCTCTCCTCTTCCCCCTCTCCATTACCAACTTTTCCTCTCAAACTCTATCACCGTTTCATCCTTTTCTAATATTTCTGTTGAAGAAACCTCTCTTCTTCTTTCCTCCTCTAAACTCACTACCTGTTCTTCTGATTCTATCCCCACACATCTCCTTATTTCTATCTCCTTCCATCATCCCTTTCATCTCACATATTTTCAGCCTTTCACTTTGCATTTCAACCTTCCCTGCAGCCTTCAAGCATGCTGTAATCACTCCTCTCCTCAAAAAAACCTCACTTGTCCCTACTTGTCCTTCTGATTATTGACCCATCTCCCTTCTCCCATTCATTTCCAAAATTCTTGAATGTGCAGTTCTCTGCCACTGTCTCGAATTTCTCTCCTCTCAAGTCCTCCTTGACCCAGTTCAATCTGGTTTTCGTCCATTTCATTCTACTGAAATGGCTCTTGCCAAAGTATCCAGTGATCTGTTCCTCGCTAAGTCCAAATGCCTTTACTCAGTTCTCATTCTTCTCGATCTTTCTGCTGCTTTTGATACTGTTGACCACCTCCTCCTCCTTGACACTTTATTCTTTCTTGGTTTTAGAGGCCCTATTCTTATCTCTCTAATCACAGTTCTGGAGGTTCCTCCTCTACTGTCATCTTTCTCTCAATTGGTGTACCTCAAGGGTCTGTTCAGGGCCCTCTCCTTTTTCTCTCTGTATATCTAGTCTCTTGGTGCCCTCATCTCTTCCCATGACTTTCAGTATAATTTTTATGCTGATACTTTTTAATCCATCTCTCTACACCTGACATCTCTCCTTTGCTCCAAACTCGTTTCTCTACTTGCTTTCTGACATCAGTACCTGGATGTCTTACTGCCGCCTAAAATTGAATATGGCTAAAACTGAACTTCTTATTTTTATCCCTAAACCCTCCTCCCCCTTCTTCCTTTCTCTGTCACTGTTGACAACACTCTTCTTCCTGTTTCCTCAGCCTTCTTTGACTCCTCCCTTTCCTTCTTCACACATATTTAACATATAGCTAAAACCTGTCAAGCCCGATTTTCAAAAGGCATTTTCATAGTTTACAGCACAGTAAACCCTGTAAATGCCTTAAAGGGGGATATTCAGCAGCACTTACATGGTTAGTGATATTGAGTATCCCCTTCTAAATCCCCTATGCACCCCAATGCTATCCGGTTAACATCGGGGCATGTTGGGGGCATTCTGGGAGAGAACTGAGCTCCCAGTTAGCTTCAGTGACTTCTTGTATCTGCGGTAATCAGCAGATATTCAATGCCATCACTGCAGCACTGAATATCTGGGTTAGAGGCCAGAGGGGAGGATTATGCGCTGATGAGGCGCAAAGCCCTTCAGAAATTTGTACAGCTCAATATTGAGCCCATCTTTTATTTTTCTACAACATTAACACATTAAAATGTGTCCCTTCCCCTCTGAACATACTACTAAGGCTCTTGTCCAGTCTTTGGTTACCTCCCGTCTTGACTATTGCAACCTGCTCCTTGCTGGTCTCCCTCAGCATCATCTCTCCTCTTCAGTCTATCCAGAACTCTGCTGCATGGCTAATTTTACGCAAGCCCCGGTACACTCATATAATCCTTCATCTAAAATCACTTCAATGGCTCCTCTTCCATTTCCGTATCCAATTCAAACTTCCCCTTCTAACATATAAATGCATTCACTCTACTGTCCCTCATTACCTTTCCTCTTTTCTCTCTCCCTATAACCTCCTCATGAATTCTGCTCCTCCTCTGGCTTTCCTCTCTCTGAGCCCTTTTCTTCTTCTGCAAACTCCAGACTTCGATCTTTTCACCTTATTGCTCCTTATGTATGGAACAAACTTCCTCTATCTTAACCTCAAGTATTTTCTCTCTCCCTCTTGAAATCCGTGCTAAAGGCTTACCTTTCTGAGGCCGCATTTGGTTCCTAGTCCCTTCTTCTCCTTGCAGTTAACTCAGCAGCTGGGATCCTGAATGACCTCACTTTATTGAGATCCCTACTAAATGACCTCTATTGGCTTCTAATATAGCAACATGGCAATGTTAAACTTCTACCAATCCATAAGGTTATGCAACGGTAAAGCCTCAGTTATCTGGCTGCTCGGTTTGTTTTTTGGTTTCCTATGCTAGAACTCATGAGTTGAGATTCTCTCAGGACATTTCTCTCGAGGACTGCAAAGCTAAAGAAAATTTACCTCCTCCATCCAAGATCATTTTGGAACTTCATACTCTGCCTTTATTAATCTATCTCCCACTCTTTAGAATCCCCTATCCTTTGACCTTGGGACTCAAAGCTGTACCATAAATGTAAAGGCAGCATAAAAAACCTGTCTCTACTCTTACTTTTGCTTAAGATGCTGATAATGTAGAAACAGACTGTATTCTGTAGTTCATCATATTTCTTCCCTATCAACTCCACCCCTGCTCTGTATAACATAGTTAATTCTACTGTATGTAACACTTTCTGTTGCTGTCCTCGTCTATGTTTTGACAGGTTTTTTTCATAGTTTGGTTTTACATGATGTCTGCTTCATGACAGGTGTATCAAGTGAAATAAAAGTCAATAAATACAATTTGAGAAGGTGAATGTTTTTGATGGTAGATCCATCCTTGTGGACTAGCCTCCCATGAGAGAGATGTCAGAAATATTATTTGCACTACTATATGTTAGTGACAGCTTGGCAAATCTACCAGGTGTTTGCAGGTGATTAAGGGGTATGTTTACTAAACTGTCCTAATGTGCGCCCGGCGCTAGTGTGCAGGATGCCATATAAGGAGTGGGCGTGTCATTCTTAACCAAGCAAACCGGGATTATCGTGCACTCTTGTGCGCTGCGCGCTCGTATGTGCCGCGCACATTAGCGCACGAGAAATGTGCACGGGAAGCATAAGCAGGCGCGCTGATATGCAAGCAGAGGAACAAGGCTGCAGCACAATGGTGAAGACACTGACAAATGGTGCAGGAGTCATGGGTTCAATCCCCCACTGTGCCCAATGAATAAGGCTGCCTGTGGCACTACCTGTTATGTGTAATATTGCATTATGAGCCATTCTAATTTTATTTTAATTACTGCTGCTAGCAAACGCACTCTCAAAGCGCTGTAACATAAGGTGCTGCATAAGGCACCCCATAAGGTACCCCAGAGGGCACATTTTAAAGTGCACTGTCCGCCACGGCACCCTACAATGTTGCTTAAAGGGTGGCCGATAGGGCGCCATATAGGGTGCCCTATGAGGCACGGCAAGGTCATAGCACTGTTTTTGATGGCAGCACTGTGCATTTTAACGCATGGAAATATTAAGTAGGTGCGCTGACATACAAGGAGAAACAGCAGTATAGCACAATGGTTAAGACACTGACTGATGGTGCAGGGGTCATGGGTTCAATTCACTACTGTGTCCAATGAACATGGCTCACTAAGGCACAACCTGTTATGTGTAATATTGCATTATGATGCAATTTAATATTGTTTTAATTAGTGCTGCTAGCAAACACACTCTCAAAGTGCTGTAACATAAGATGCCGCATCAGCCGCCCTATAAGGCACTCCAGAGGGCATACTATAAAGTGCACTGTCCACCCAGGCACCCTAGAATGTTCCTTATAGTGCGCTTTATAGTGTGCCGTATGAGGCCCCGCAAGGTCATAGCACTGTTTTTGATGGCAGCACTGTGTATTTTAACGCATGAAAATGTTAAGTAGGTGCGCTGACATGCAAGGAGGAACAGCAGTGTAGCACAATGGTTAAGACACTGACTGATGGTGCAAGGGGCCATGAGTTGAAATCCCCAGTGTACCTAATGAATAAGGTTGGCTGAAGTAATTCCTTTTTCTGCTTGCAATTGTACAACAATCTGTGCTGCCATCTAAAAAGAACCCCACCCCAGTGCCATAAATTAATGCACCCTTTAGGGTGCACCAGAAGGCACATCCTAAACAACCACGTCAGCAAAGGCGAGTTATAATGTTCCCCAGAGGCCATGTTGAAAGGTTGCCAACTCCCAAGGCACCATAGTAGGCACCCCATAAGCTGCCTGAATAGAAGGTGTGGCGTAAGATGCCCCAAGGATGTATAGGTGAACCCAAAAACGTTGGCCAAGAGCAGTAAGGTCCCCCAATTTGAAGGGCAAGAGAGGTATGTGGCAAACACACACGTAACCCAAACACTGCACAGAGCAGAAAGGAAAGACAATGCATAACTAAAAGAAGGATGTAGATCAGAGCTGATGGACCACACAAATCAGCTGCAGCGCATGTGGCATTAGGCCCTCAACCCCCACATGCTGACGCACGCCTCAAATGTGTTACTCACATAGGAGTGCATGTAGACAGTAGGCGGTGCATGATGAGGGACCAACACACATCAATCCTGATCTGTTCCCTAAAATATATCTATCTGGCAACACAGGAGGCACACAAATGAAAACAGCATATGTTGTTCAAACGTTGTAACTTTAGAACCACAGATTGAAAATAATGTTACAGCTATCACATGATGCCTGATATAGGAATCCAAGGTGCAACAATGTAACCCTAAACAATCATCAAATGCACAATGAGGATATGCTAACAGGTAGCAGAGGCACATGAACACAGACAGAATTCAAATTAAAACTACCTGCAGAAACATGCAGAGATAACACCATGCAGGAGGTCCCCCTGCACCGGTTGGTGTGTAGACAGTGTCTGTACACATAGATCACCGTACATGGAATGCACAACTGAAGGAAGACAACGGACACTCATACTGCGACACTCCAAATATAACGTGGCAATGTGAGTGTCGTCACCTCAGGGGACAAATAGGACTGTGCAGACATGCAATGCAAGGTTTGTAAATCAATGTAGAGCGGCACATCTGTACAGTAAACAAGCACAAGAAACAGTATATAGAGAGGGAAATTAAGGGCAAACATGTTACAGTAAATCACACAGAAGCCATATTGCCACGTGCTGTGTTTTCCCAATTGAGTCAGTCATATGCACATGCCCCATTGATATTTCAACATGATTCAGTGATGCCACACATGCACGCAAAAACCCTTGTTGATTGAAAACATCAATCCAGGATGCTGGCGTGCATTAAAGCGGTGTTGTTGCAAAACCTGTATCAGCTCCAGGTGGAGAATAGGTGGACATAGACAACAGGACCTCTCCATCGCTTACCCCTATGCCACATGTATGGCTGTATGCTTGTGTTGAAACAAACAGATGAGCATATCCTGTGTTCCATGTCACACACATGGCCAAAAGAAACAGCTGTGGAGGAATGTGCAACATACAGTGACAATGGCAGTCCCTGATTCACACGTGGGGACCAGTACACAGTGTGCAAAGTCCAAAGCGTATCTGCAATCCAACACAGTTTAAGATTATCCTTACAACCCTGGGCATGCATAGTCAAGTGTCACATCCCAATATGCCACAGTACATGAAAGGTCCTGTGTGTCTCCTGCGATGAGCACGACTCCCAACCAGAGCACGGCAGCAACAGTGTGTTGGACAGGTCTGTCATGGGCAAAGTAGCAATCCAAAAATAATACTGTCCATCCTAGGCATGTGTCGCACTTGCACAGGTCAAACATCCTATGGCACCATTTTCCAGGGAAAGTTCCATGGTGTTCTAAACCGCACCCCGATGTCTGCTTTTGACGTGACCCTGATGGCTGCATGTCAGCCCACTGTGTGAAAGTGATAATGGCAAAGCATGGATAGCCTATATGTGCACCTAATAACCCCCTCCCATCAGAGCCTCTTTGTGTATGTGGCCATTACGTTCCTTCTCTAGGGTATGCAATGTATTTGGTGTCTTGGCATGCACTCTCCTCCTCTATGCACTTACACAGCCTTTAGTTGAGTCATGGGTTTATGTTGATATGTCATCAGCTAGATTTGGTTTAAAAGATTTGTTGAAAAAAATTATTTCATTTCCCTGAAAGCAACCCTAAAACCCAATCCACCCCCACATTGATCACTCAGCTTGCCTACTGTAACCTACACCTTGTTGATCTTGCCTGAATCACTTCTGTTTGTGTGTACATATGCAACACTGCACTGCATGTCTATTATGCAATGGAAAAATAAAAACAAAAAAACCCTGGCTGGACAATGCACACTTTCCCTATCCTTCTCCGCATCCATGTTAGGGCTACGCGATGACTTATACAGTCTGCCACACTGTGTTGTGCCACTAACTCCCCGTAAGGGTTTCAATTACCATTATGACAGATAGTACTGAGCATTTATATAGTGCTACATAGCACATGTAGCGCTATACAAAAATTACAGACCAACACATCCAGCTTACAAGAGCATACCACACACACAATCAGCTCAAAATACCAAATGAAAACCACATACAGCTGCACAAGTGGCCCCAAACATGGTCCTCTCTCCCAGTGTGAAACCCACACCAAATGCCTCTCACCTTGCTGCACCCAAAGCATAACACAAACTAACAATGGTTGCACAGCATCCGCTATCACAATCATCCACAAACCACGAATGTCGCCCCAAAACCTCCCACAAGCCTAAAAGCACCCACCCACATCATCCACCTCAGCCCTCTGTTCTGCCCTGCCCACATGGTTTGGTTCCCAGTCATGCTGATATTTGACGTTGGGATGGCCAGCCAGTGTCTGTCACATGTCAGTGCAGTGTTGCATCCTACTGATATTGGTCTACAAATGTTAATCTGTATTAGCACTACACACATATAGCAAAAAATGTGGGAACATATGCAGTACGTACATGAGAAGAGCTGTGCAATCACCTGCCACCTGATTGCTGTGCCCTCACGTGTGTCCTCACGGGCACGTACAGGGGGGCATGTCGGATCATCCTCCAGACCCTCATTAATCTCTGCAGGGATATTGTGCCTCAGAGCAATGTTGTGCAGGATGCAACAGGCTATGATGATCTCTGCCACAGTCTGTGGCGTATATTGTAAGGCGCCGCCTGTCCTATCCAGACACCTGAAGGGACTCTTCAAAATGCCAAAGGTGCGCTCTATGACAGAGCGGCTGGTGGCATGGGCCTCATTGTACCTCTGCTCTGCACGTGTCTGTGGTTGATGCACAGGGGTCAGCAACCAGGGGCGACACCCATATCCTGCATCACCTGTAGAAAGACATGAGGTAAGTTAAAGCATGAGCTCATGTCCCCTCAAATGGACACAGGTACATGCAGCATTGCAACATTGAAATATGATGACACAAAAGGACCACATGGCCTATCTAGTCTGTCCGTCCATATCAACAGGTACAACAGTCCCCTTTTTATGCTTTATAGATCCTCTGTGTTTGTCCTATGCTGTTTGGAATGCAGTTACTGTCCTCGTCTCTACCACCTACACTGTGAGAGTATTCCATGGATCCACCACCTATTCAGTAAAGAAATATGGTGGCATATCACCCCTGAATCTATCTCCCTCCAACCTCATCCCATGTTCCCTCGTAGCTGAACTTGCACACAATTTGCAGAGGCTCTCTCCCTCAACATATATGCCATGGAGGTATTTCTACATCTCCATCATATCACCGCTATCCCTCCTTTCCCCAAGGCGTACATCCTAAGATCCTTCGGTCTGTCTTCATATGCTGTATAATGAAGACCACTAATCATTTTAGTAGACACCCTCTGCTCTGACCCCATCCTGTGCACATCCTTTTGAAGGTGCAATCTCCAGAATTACCCACTGTACTCCAAATGAGGTCTCACAAAAGACGTATACAGAGGCATTCTCCCTTCCTGTTTTATGCTAGCCATTCATCTGTGTATGCACCCAGCCAGCCTTCTACTTTTTCCTTGCCTATTCAACCTGGTTAGCTACTTTGACATCAGCAGAAACAACCACACCTAGGTCCCGCTCTTCTGTAGTGCACAAGAGTATTTCACCCCCTATACAATAGTGCTCCCTTGGATTGCTTCAGGCCAACAGCCTGACCTCACATTTCCTACCATCACATCCCAGCTGGCCAATTTAAGACCATTCATCAAGCTTAGCTAGATCACTCCTCATGTTTTTTAGAGCTTCCTGGGTGTCTACCCTATTACAGATTGAGTGGGTGAACCTAAGAAACACCAGACAAGGGGTAGCTGTATGGAGTGGCAACAACATAATATGTAACAACCACACAAATGCTTGCATCCAATCAACCAGCATCACACAGCAACATAGCAGGGCGCATTTGGAGGGCAACCCCCCCTTCCCCCTATATCCCACACAGGCAGATGAGACACACACACAATGAGTGATCTACTGCAAGACACACATTTGCACATGCGCCTAGTCACATGAGCACCATGTTCATGTCAGAAATGGGAAACACCCACCCAGCAATATGCAGTCCTCATACTGTCCTGCCTCAAATTGTTGGAATAGTGCCGAGTGATGCAGGATATAGGCGTCATGGGTGGACCCTGCAAACCTGGGGACCACATTCAGAATATGCATATTTGCATCACATACAACCTGAACATTCAGGGAATGATAGTGTTTGCGGTTGCGGAACACTACCTCCCTGTCTCTAGGCGGGACCAGGGCAACATGTGTGCAATCAATAGCTCCCATCACGTGTGGTATCCCGGCTAACGCCTCAAAGGCCTGGTTCAGGGTCCACCATTGTTGCCTAGTGTGTGGAATGGCAATATAATTCCGCACCCGGCTGACCATGGCACACAGTACTTGGTGGAGACAGCGTGAGAAGGTGGGGCGGCTCATGGCACCCACTGCGGCCACAGATGACTGGAAACAGCCAGAGGCAAAGAAATGTAGGGCGGCAAGGAGCTTGACCAAACCTGGTATGGCATGTGACCGATCAGTCAGGGACTCAAGGTCAGGTCTTAGTTCCTCATAGAGCTCCCTAATAGCCCCTGTGCTCAGTCTGTACAGGGAGATAACCTGGTCCTCTCGCATGCCCTGGAGCTGGGCCTTGGGCCTGTAGAGGCGTGGCTGGCGAGCCTGCACCTCAGCACGCCTCCTGCGCCGTGCGTGCACAGCCCCTTCCTGCCCTGCCCCTACAGCTGCAGGTCTGATTTGCTGCGGGACTACACCCATGCCCTGTGCCTCAGCCCCATAGACACCATCTCCCCTGTCACGCAACCGCACCACCTGCCCACCTCGCGCTGCAGCTGCAGCAAACACAAAGGCGGCCATAACCTCCACCCACCCTGCTCCTCAAAATCAGTCAAACACAGACAACACTTCCCTAACCAAGACACACACCACACAGAAACACAGCCACACAATACAACCAACAACATTCACAAACCCAGTCATGCTCCACAATACACCTGATTCAGACTCGCTCCTTCCATCACTGCCAACGCACACCTTCTTTCTCCCTCGCCTACAAATACCCCTCAATGTGCAACATGTGCTGAGGACAATTTATAGAGTTTTTTTTATGTAACGCGTGTTGCGTGTGTGCATTTGCGCGCGCGACCACTGCGCATGTGCAGCTGGCTGTGTGCATGGCGCATGTGCCACAGCTCATGCGCTAACTAACGCATGCACCCATGTTCTGCATCTTCAAGGTGCATGCGCAATACGCACAGCCAACTTTGCATGCGCAGTGTGCATGGCGGCGTGTGTGCGCGCACGCTCTGCATAGTTGACTGCGCAATGTGCAAGCACCCATTTCCTGCCTCTGGTCGGTGCATGCGCAATGCGCACGGCCATCTGCGCATGCGCACCTATGCAGCCAACGTGCTCACGCAACTGCACACGCGCAACGTAAAAAACCTTATAAATAAACCTCTACACGTGCTGCACGTTGAGAGGTTGTTGGTAGGCGAGGGAGAGAGAAGGTGTCAGTGAGAGAGAGAGAGAGAAGCAGGTGTCTAGGAGAGCTAAGGTTTTGTGGTGAGGGTCAGAGTGTTAGAGGCTTGGTTGTGGAGGATAGGTGTGAGGTACAGCAGGGGATACAGAGAGGAGGGGAGTCAAGGAGCAGGTGAGTGAGAAAGGAGGTGAGGTAAAGAGCAGATAGCAGAGAGAGGAGGGAGGTGTGAGGTGGAGCTGAGAAGGGCAAGAGAAGGAATGTCTGACAGGGAGGGAGAGGACAGGGAGATGGAGCCACAGGACAGGGCAGGAGTGGAGAGGGAGAGGGACAGGGAGAGGGACAGGGAGAGGGAGAGGGAGGTGGGGCCACCTGTTGGGGAGGAGACAGATATGGCAGGGAGTGTGGTGGAGGCTGCCGGGCCATCGGCCCAGCCCACACAGGGTCCTCTCACTACAAAACATAAACGCATACCGGTGCCAGCTCTGCAAAGGAAGAGGGCCCAGAAATTCTCACCACAGGAAAATCACATCCTGCTGGCTTCTGTTCTAGAAAATTATGATGTCCTATACGGACGACTAAGCAACACCACCACTGTTGCAACACGCACCTAGGTGTGGGAGGAGGTGCAGGAGGCGGTGGCACAAGCAGGGGGCCCAAGCAGAGACCTCGACAGCCTCAGGAAGACGTTTAACGACATAAAGAGGGGTGTGCGTGCACACATGATGACAGGGCGGCAACATGCTGTGGGCACTGGAGGGGGATGCCCCTTTACACCCTCCCTAACACCCCTGGAGCAGGTGTTGGCAGAGCGGCTAGGGCCAATATACCTCTATGGACTGCCAGAGGCACTGGACACTGCCCATTCCCAGGCAGGTAGGTACCCAAATCACACCTTGCTGCTCCCAACCCATTGAGTACCTGCCCTTTGGATGTGCATCAGGCTTCTTATTAACACCTCCTCATACCTGCTCCCCTGGATCATCTCCCACCCTCTGCCTTTGTCTGCTACAAGCCCCCTCTCAGACCTGTACATGTTATGTCTGTGTCTAATCTAAGCACTGCTGAGCAGGGATGGTCCTTCTGTGGGATAATGCACACCAGGGGTCCTCAAACATTCTAAACAGGGGGCCAGTTCACTGTCCCTCAGACCATTGGAGGCCCAGAATATAGTGTTAAAAAAAATATGAACAAACCCTAAAGAACACTGCAGAAGTACAAAAAACAGAGAATGTTTCAAAACATTTGGGTTTTTTTTTTCCAGTGGCAATTGCTCTAGCCACGTTAGTCTGGTTTCTTTGGGTCTTCTGCTAACTCCCCATCATCTGCTCTCCATTTGTCCTTTCGTCACACGTCTAGTATTGTTTCCATTCTCTGTCTACATCTGCTTTAACATGGTAATCTTTCTCCTTGTGCTCTTTCCGCATTCCTAGGTCATCCACTCAAATGTTAGACCCCCATCCTCAATCCCCACTATCTGTCCTATTGTAGATATCTCTTACCTCCCTCAAAATGTTTTTTTCCCTCACCATTTCATTTGTCCAGCTCCATCCCATTCTGATCCTCGCACAACCTCACCTCCCATCTATTTCCAGCCACACCCAGCATCCGCTCCCCTCTAGTCCGTGCATCAGCCCATTTGCAGTCCTAGCCCCCCATCAGCCCATTTCCAATCCTATCCCTGGCCCAACATCAGCCCATTACCAGTCCTAGCTCCACACCCAGGTCGAGTCCTATCCAAGTTCCTCCAGAAGTACATTTCCAAAACCCAGCCCCCCCAAAAGCTTATTGATAGCCCTCTCCTAGCCCCACCATCAGCCCATTTGCAATCTTAGCACCCCCAACAGAACATTTTGACCCCTATCCTAGGCCCCCCATCATCCCACTGCCAATCTTACCACCACCCATAGGCCATGACCTGTCCTAAACCCCTCCCCCACATCAGCACACTTCCAGTCTTACCTCTCCCCCCCATAGCCACTTACCACCAAGCTTCCTCCACCCCCATCAGGCAAGATAAGGTACGAAATAACCCAACCACGCCTACAGATGCTGCTTCCACCGTGGCAGCAGGAGATTCAAGCATCCCGTGGGGCCCCCCCTGCTCTGCAGCATCCTCCATGCGGCTTCAGTGTGGGCTTGTCAGAGCCGTGTGAAGGGAGAGTATCCCTTTCTCACGGCCACGTCAATGCCGCCAAGGGCCCTATGGAAAATACCATCAGGCCCATGGCGGGATTAACAGAGCCACGAGAGGAGAAGCTGTTTCTGTTTGCATGGCTTTGACAGCCAAAACTGAGGCTGCATGGAGGACACTGCAGAGCAGGGGGAGGCCTGTGGGATGCTGGATTATTCCGCTGGCACGACGGCAGCGGCAGCAGGAGGTTTGTGAGATGTTAACTTAGCTGGGCTGCTGCTAAATGAATGCTGCGGTCCTGTGTAGAGCTGCCCCTGAGGACTGGCAGTGGCGGCAAAAACACCCATCGGGCTGCATACATCTCCTTGGCGGCCCACATGTGGCCCTCATCCCGTTGTTTGAGGACCCCTGATGTACACATCGATGTGTCTGCTAGGTACTGGCCTAAATATGCCTAATAGTGGTAGCAGGAGCTGTAGTGGTAGCTATTTAACACATGTACAGGTCACGGCCAAACACACATTGATTGTGGGGTGGATGTGTTAAACAGTTGTATGTAGTTGAACCATGCAAACCAATCTGTGATGTTTATGGTTTCCACAACCCAGGTGACTACACAACCATGGCCCCAGCTGAGGAGGAGGAGGTGCAATTGGCCGAGGATGTGGCAGAGCCCCAGCCCACAATGTCTGGGGGCAGCACCAGCAATAGTGACGGGACCCCAACCACACACGTGCAGCCTGAGCCAGAGGACCACACCCCAGACGTCACTGACACAGAGGGCTCGGAGGAGATCAGAAGACAACACCCCAGTCATGCACCAGCGCAAGATGAGAACCCTCCACCAGAATTGGACACAATCGTTGAAGACTGCGCACACACACTGCTGCAGCACCATCGCAATGCAGAAGGTAGGTAACAGCATAACCCACGATCATGACGGGGTTGTCCTATCATCCCTAAAATTATTGTATATTGCCTACATAGCATAGAGTTCTGATTTTGGGGGGTTGTCTTCTGTGCTCTGTGATTCTACCTCCTGTTGCATGTCTTGTCGTGTGTCAGCATTTGTGAGGGGCTCACACAAATGCACACTGTGCATGCCCATACACCCCATATAAGCACAGAGAAGAGCAATGATCGCAGGTCACCCAGACACCCTATGTGACAGAGACCTCATCATGGGTATTGTCACGCAGTATCGTTTTGCAACATAATCTGCAGTGTGCGCCAGCATTATAGAAATTGGGGCACCCCAGATGTGTGTATGTGTGTCTTAGGCCCCCTCAGATCATCTGACCAGTTCCAGACAAGCAGTGTGCAGACCTGGCATAGTCATATTAAACTGTGGCAATGTGCCATGTGTGAGATCTGTGTTTCTCACGACCCCACATCCAGACCCCTTCCAGACATGGGGATGGCTCATGGGAGACACAGATGTAAACGTTGGTAGGTTTGGCAGGCATGACTGTTCTGCAGACTGCTCTTCTGGGATATGCATGACATGTATATGTGTGACAGCTGGTAATTGAGAAGAAGCTCACATAACACCCTCTGTCCCATCCACAGGCACTCATCAGGCACTCCAGCGTCCTTACATGGCAATTGGAGTAAATACCAGGGAGCTGAGGATGATCTGGGAGGAGATGCGGTCGGGGGCGCTTGCCCACATTGCGGATGCCATGGAGGACATTGTGGGGCTAATGCTGCAGCAAGCACCATCACCAGCACCAGCACCAGTACCAGCACCAGTACCAGCACCGGCACCAGCACCAGCACCATCACCAGTACCAGCACCAGCACCGGCACCTGAGGCACCAGGACAAGGTGTAGTTCTGCGGAGGGTGGTGTGCCGTGGGAGGCGCGGGCGTCCATGCAGGAGGAGACTCTGGGTCCAATAAACAGCTGTTAACCAGTACATATGTGTGTTTGCCAATGTGTGTCCCTGTGCTCCCCTTAGGTAGTGTGAAAATGCATGTTGTATTGCGCACACAGGCCACTCAATGGTGGGGTGTCTGTACTGGCAGGCATCACTGCACAGACACCATCACATGCCATGTGTGCCATGCACTATGTCAGATCCCAGCCCCTGGGCTGCAGTGTGGCGGTTTACATATCCTTCCGGGTTGCACAGGGGGAATGTCCTTGAGCTACATGTGCAGTGTTGGGAGCCGTCACAGTTAAAATCCTGTCATACCCCCTACATTGGACGCACATGTGTGTCCCTTGTCCCTGCCTGCAACACTGCCTACGTGCCTGCCCCCCCACAACCGTATACGGTTACTCACCAACAATCCCTGTGACATGTATTATCCCAGGACACACTCAACAGCTTTACCCCTGAGTAGCTCCTGGGCTCATCAGTACATCTTACCCTGCCAGCACAGACGTACTGGTTTGCAAGTTGTACTATTTGCACACAGGCATGTTGCATCAGAAACGGTTCCCACACATTGCACACAGCATGCACGTGCCTCAGTATACTGGGCCGTCGTCTACATTTCTGCATCTCAGGGTCCACCCTGGTCTCACACACCTACACACATGGTCATCCCCCACGACTGCATGTGGAGCCAGTCCACACATGATATCCATGTCTACCTTTACAACACATACCTGTCTACACACATATCCCATGCTTGCATCCATAATGTGCTGCTAAGGGAGACACGTGACTATTTTGCAATTAACAAACAGTGTGTATATTTTCAAAAACGTAGGGAATATAATACAAGGTTTGGTATGGGGACAATACCCATCACCCTCCCCCCCAAACACCCCCCTCCTCCCCCCTGCCACCCCACCCAGCCTATACACTCTCCTCCACCCCTCCCCCCACCCCCACATCAGACACACCCTCTCCCTGTATTCTGCATGCCCAGTGATGGAACACAGGACAGCACAGGGAACATGTGTGGAGGTCACAGGAGCAATTAATGACTCCTGTGACACTCTTCAGGGGATGGCCGCCGACATGGCAGCCGCTCCACCTCGGCGGCCACCTGCTGAATGGCATCTGCCAGCCTCTGGTGTGAGTGCACAAGGAGGTGCACACGCCGCTCCAAGGCATCCAGGGCCACATACAGGTCCGCCACACACCTGCCACCACACACACACATAGTCCCAGGGGTCTGAGTGGTGGCATGTGCATGCGACCTGTGTGTGGCCCTGGATGGTGGAGCAACATGGAATGGCTGGCGGGAGCCCACAGTGCCCTGTGCTGCACTGTGTTCCCCATCACTCTCCCACCCCCACACATCCCCCTCCTCCCCGCCTTCCACCTCCCACCCACCCTCCACCCCCTCCTCCACCCCCTCCTCCACCCCTCCCCCCACACCCACATCAGACACACCCTCTCCCTCCCCTTCCATGCCGCCACCCACCCCTTCCATGCCCCCATCAGCCCCCTCCTCTGCTGCACTCTCTGTCGGCTCATCATCTTCGTCCTCTGCCTCCACCTCAGGTTCCTCCTCCACCACCACCACCTCCACCTCTGGGGCATGGTGGGCAGAAGGGCGCCTCAGGGCATATGCAGATGTGCTGGGCTGCTCATCATTGTAATCACCCTCTGTGGAAGATGACAGTCATCAGCACATTATCAAGTGTGTCACATAACACATGTACATATGCAGGCACCACACAGGCTGGTGGGCCAATGTGACATTTGTTACTGGGCAGCAAGGTTGTCAATACTCACCATCACCCTCTGCCTGCGCCGCCCTCTGGAGGCAGGTAAGATAGTCGCTGTGGTGGAGCCGCAACTCGCGCCCCGTCTTCCGGAGATCCTCTACCTGTGGATGTGAAAACAATGTGTGGGGGCATCAGTGACTGCTTACCTCTGGTGGGTGGGCAACATAAACAAACATCTGTGTGGCCAACATCTTGCTGCTCCTGCTCCACTGCTGTGTGTGTCATGTACAGCATAGTTAGTCACGTGTAACAGGTGATCTCCAGGAACACCAGGAATAAGTCTTCACATGTGGGTGACGTTGGTACCAACTGAGCCTGTGTGGGAACGCTGCCCAACATCCTATATTAAAGCTATTGGGAGCATACCACAGTGCATGCATGCTGCCTTCCCGCCTTTCCAAAATGCCTCTCTCCAGTTGAGTTTAAAGCTGACACAAGGAGAGAGAGAGAGAGAGAGAGAGATAGGGAAAGAGAGAGAGAGAGACACACAACCCGCTAGGGGAGATGGGTGGGTTGTGATTACCTCATCCTGCTGTTCCCAGAGATCACCTGTTACAGGTGATTAACTATGCTATCACCAGGAACAAGCAGGACGTGGTCGTCACATGTGAGGAAACCCTAGATGTAGAGGCCAGGGAAGGATCCCCAGAGTGGTGAGGGCCTGTGGAGGGCTTCCAATTCCTCCCATGGATCTCTGGCATCCTGTAAGAGAGGCGGCTAGGAGTGGATTACGTATGGAAGAGGTTTGGAGAGCAGCCTGACCAACCATAGCATGCCTGCGGGAGCCTTTATCCAAGCAGTAGTGGCCCATGAACCGAGCACCAGCTAGCTGCTCCACAAATGTCATTAATATAGAAGGAATGGAGGTGAGCCCATGAGGCTGCCATGACTCTCACATTGTGAGCGGGAACATGGGCCACCAGTGAATGGTGTTAGCTATGATAGATAAAAGGTAATACATTGAGCAATCCAGTTGGATCGAGATCTTTTTGAAACTGCTGTACCCAAATGCAAGGGATCAGAGACTCAGAAGGCTCACAAGGCGGCCGCATACGCTGCCCTAGAAGCAGATTGGGATCCCATGCCTCTGGAGGTGGTCTAAGGGCAGGTTTTGGTAGATGCAGTCCTCTCATGATTCCGGATATGAGAGGATGGGATGAAATGGGTTGTCCATTGATGGGTTCAGAAGGAGCAGCAATGGCACTTAAATGGACTCTGACTGACTCAGTTTGGAGACCATTGTTCGATAAGTAATGGAGTTTGTCAAAAACATGTTTATATATGGATGACAAGAGGGTTTCTGGCCTTTTGGTATCACCAAATGAAATGTCACGTCCACCTGATGGCATAGGACTGCCTTGTGGAAGGTTTACTGGAAGCATAATGGACATCATGCAGTTCCTGAGTGAGGGGAGGGCCAAAGCAGTTACAGCCGTCAGTAGCCAGGCTCTGAGGTGCAGAGATGGGGGGTTTGTATGCCATATATTCCCCTCCTCCTGCGACAGTAAGTCTGGAGCTGACCCTACGTACAGGGGTGGAACCTGGGACAGATGTAGAATCAGAGGGTATAACACCTGCTGTTGCCAGCGTGGGGCTATGAGGATCATGTTGCCTCTGTCCCTCAGGAGTTGCAATAGGGTCTTGGCAATCAAGGGAATGGCAGGAAAGGCATATAGGCATTCCTGCTCCCAGTTGAGGAGGACAGCATCCCTCGCTTGGTAGCTCTGAGCTGGGATTCGTGAACAGAACCGGGTAGGTTTGGCATATGATGGACTTGCGAAGAGGTATGAATCTTGAGTTCCCCAGAGTTGCAATACTCTACAGAGTTGGTCCATGTGTAGAGACCATTTGTGTGGAAGCAGAACACGACTGAGTTTGTATGGCTAAGAGTTCTGATTGCCAGAGAGGTGGACTGGCAGGAGATGGATCTGCTGCTGTCTGGCAAATGACCACAGTTGAAGAGCTTCGTTGCAAAGGGACAGAGCCTGTTCCTCCTTGTTTGTTCACATAGACCATGGCTACCTGATTGTCTGAGTAAAGTAGTAATCCATTGACCTGTAGAAGGGAATGGAAGACATTAAGAGCCAGGCAAATTGCTCAGAGCTCAAACAGATTTATGTGGAAATGACTCTCCTGACAATTTCAGGTGGCTTGGGTGGAGGTGTCCAGTACATGTGCACCCCACCCCACTTTGGAGGCAGCTGTTGTTAGTGGGATCTGAGGAGGGGTTTGCAGGAAAGGTGACCCCTCCAACAGGATTTGTGCTGACCGCCACCAGTCCAGGGACAGGGTATGGCGGTTTGAGTTTACTATCACATCTGAGAGACAGATTGAGTTACTAATGAAATGGAGAGGCCCTTGACTACATGTGTGTGGAGATCCAGGAAGGACATATCCTGAGGAGGGGACATTCTCCTCTTGGGAGAGGCAGGCTTGTCCTGGAGAGGTACATCGTTACCCTCTGAGCTGTCAGAGTCATCAGACCCCTCAGGAGATTGGATGTATCTTCTCTATGGAGGCTCAGGTAAAGTGAGGTATCGGTACCAATTGGCCTCAGTATCGGAGTGACACGCTACCGGTGTGTGGATACCGGTACTCATCAGCACCATTGGTGCATTTGCCAATGCCGGTCCTGCAATTGCTGCACATACCGGTGCTGCACTTTGCAGGGTCTGGGGTGGAACCAAGATCTTTGATGCCGCAAGAAGAGCTGCCAGACTGCGTTTCATGGCCACAATCCTCTGGTCAATCAACATTGACGATGTTTGTGTTTGAGTACTGGCCAAAGCCAGGACCCCAGAGCATAGCACCAGGTGGTCGGACCAGGTTGAGGCCTCCAGAACTTCATGAAGTCCCAAAGTGGCTTTGGAGGCCAGGGACTCCCACTGGGGCTGTTTGCCCCGAGCGTGCTCCTCAAGGGCAATGCCAGTGGCAGTCCGATATTTTGAGGGGGATGTACCCTTTCAGGAACGGACAGATTTGTGTTTGGTTACCTGAGATCCACGGGAGGAGGAGGAAGCCTTTGACGACATGGCTGCCACTGAGGGCACGTTGTCGGGAAAGAGGGTACCGAGCTTGGCTGCTCTGTTCTGCCAGCCACTCTTGGATAACATTCCACAGGCCAAACATTCAGACATGCATTGATCTGGCCATTAGCATTTGCGACACCAATCATGGTTGTCAGTGACTGAGAAGGTACCAGCACATTATCAGCATATGTTCTGCAGCCGAGGAGTGCTTTTCCATGATGGAGGAGGGATTAGGGCCTAATGCCAAACCGGGGGGAGACCTACAAAGCGGATTGTTGCTCTTTTGTTACAAAGGTTTCTTTGTGTGGGGGAATCTGACCTTTTAGAAAATTAAATTAGAAGACCAGTGGTACCAGTAAAGAAAAACAGGCAGACACTGCCACAGAAGTGGCACAATAGCTGTTTTTCAACAATGGCAGGAATAATGACCTGCTGGCTCTGTGGAAAACAATGAACTGGAGAGTGCCATTCGGGAAAGGCAAGATGGCAGCACACAGGTGCTGTGGGGTGCTTCGAATAGCTTTCCTATTGGACACTGGAGACCGTTACCATGCAGGCTCCGCCTGTACCGATGATACCCACATGTAAGGACTACTTCCTGCTTATTCCAGGCGATTACCTGTTCCCAGTGCCACCTGCATGCGTAGCTGTGTCTTTGGACATGTGTGCAGTGACACCTATGTGCAGTGTGCCTGGCAACCTGAGCACATCATTCCAGTCCCTTGAGGCCCCCTTGCATGACATTGCATGACCATGCCACATTTTGATTCTCAATGATGGTGTCCATGGTAACCCCCCTAACCCCGTATGTGGTCTGTTGAACACATTTGTGTTGTCATGATCTACTCACATCCTCGGACCCAACCACACTGGCAAAATGATATCCTAACAATCATGGGTGCAGTGTCCATACATGGAACATTGTGTGGGTGGCCCTATTCACCTTGCCAGGGGCCACTACCATGACATTTGGGTTTCTACAAGGCCCAGGATAGCAATGCTTGACCCACTACAAGCATTGTGTAACATGACTCTCTTGGGGATACTGCTAGGTATGTATAACCTAGTTTGGGCACTGTTGCAAACAGCATACTGGGCGTGAAGGATGAGGGAATGACCCAGTATGGGCTATCTAATGTTGTCATGTTCCTATGACCTGGGTGTTGTATGCTTACGGCAGGTGTGGTTGCCAACAACAGGGGCAGGGGCAATTGCACCAGAATAGGCTATTGCCACCTGTGCTCATATCAGGGTTTCTGTCTGTGCTGTGCAACCACAACAGGTGCATGTATCCTTCCAACACCATCATTAATTTTCATCTGCAATAAGGTTTGGGATTCATAGCAAGTGGTCAGATGTGTGACCTGACTCAGCATACATTTATGGGGACATGGCTCTGTTACAGGCCTTTGTAATCAGATCTCATAGCTCATGGGGGTGGGGTGCTGTTACACACATCCACATCTGCACCTAGCATACCATCTGGATACATCAAAGATGTGTGTGATGAGGTGCTGACCTCACAGACTACGGGAGATGTGCAACCTACCTGCTATAACCTACACAATATCTGAATGACGGGGTGGGGTGGGGGGGAGGGCGGGGGCGGGGTGGGGTGGGGGGGCAGGGGGGCCGGGGGGGTGGGGGGGTTGGGGCGGGGGCTGGGGGGGGCAAGGGGGCCGGGGTGGGGCAGGCCGAGGGGGGCTAGTGGGGGAGGGCAGAGGGGGGCGGGGGGCGAGCGGGCCATGGGGGGGAGCGGGCCATGGGGGGGGGAGCAGGGGGGCCGGGGCCGGGCTGGGGCGGTTGGGCTCTTTGGACCTATAGGCGGATTCTGTAGTACCACCCAAACTGCCCTCTGGAGCTCTTGATCTCCCACCAACAGATCCACATTCTACATCATTGCAATGGTGCTGGTAGAGGGGACTATCAACCTCAGTTCAGCTGGGGGACAGACAACATCCAGGGCACTCCATGCATTTCTGTACGCATCCATACAGTGATAGTAGACAGACAGGAGCCCTGGAAATGTTCAGCTGCCCACCACCACTATCTGACATTCTCCAGCAGCGAGCACAATGAATCTGCAGCCGCTGCACCCTGCATGCTGTTCCAGCCTCACACATACTAACTGCAAACAGTCTGCTAACTAATCCATAGTGCATATTACTGGAAGAGATGTGTGCACCGAAAAAACGTGATGTCAGCACACCCACCAAGCAGATAGGTTAGTGATTGGGCCCCATAAAAAGCAGCCCATAGATATCACTTGAAAAAGATGCTATTAGCACTAGGGGGGACCTAGCCATGCCATGGTGACTGCTCAGTCAGGGTGAGATTGACCTCCCAGCAGGACATGCAGGGGCCACCCTGTCCGTGCAGGTGATGGCCGGCCACTACAATGTCCCAGTCATTGCCCTATGCCCTGTGCTCATGCATTCTGCCCAGGCCACCTTGTCCGAGCTATATCCACAGTACCTTGCTCCTCATTATGCACATTGCAAGCTAACACTGGACACAGTGCAAACAGTGTGGGCTGAGTAATGTGTCGCAACCACCACACACTGGATGGACAGACACACACTCCCACACCTATGCCAGCATTGTGCTACTATAGAGAGCTTTTGCAGTCCAGGCCACCTCACCAGTTCTGCACACAGCGCAGGCATGGCTATGGTATGCAATACTGTTGTGGTCACTCCCCAGGGTGGTGAACACTGTCAGAAACCAGACCTGAAACACACTCCACAGACATCAGAGATATTGGTATGATACAGTTCAATGAGCATATTGTGCTTAACTTAGGAATTGCTATCTGCCAGTAATCATAGCAACCTTTTGATATATGTGTACCATATTCCCAGGTTTATGGAGGCATTGGTAAGGTATGCACGTACTAGTATTGTGAGATGTACGCAAGGCCCAATATCCTGCCTCTCCGTGGGCTTTCCATACTGGAGCCTGTGGGTGTGGTTCTTTCTGCTCCTGTTGGCCGCTGCTCTAGGGCAGAGGTCCACAACTCCAGTCCTGGTGGCCCAAACACTGTTCATGTTTTCCTGCTGTCCCTAATGAATATGCATGAATACATCTGCATACCATGGAGGCGGCGCATGGAAATGTAGCACACACATCTTTATTAGATACAGCATATACGTGAATGATTTGTGGCCCTCCAGGACTGCATTTGGGGGACTGTGCACTAGGTAATGCGCATGTTTCTGGTGTCTGTGCTCTGTAGGGTAAAATGTAGATGTTTTGGGCATGTTTACATTATATGCACTAAAGGTTCTTTGTGTATTATCACATTTTTGTGGTGGGTAAATTGTGGGGACTGGGATGACAGGAGCCCCAGCTGGGACTTGAACCTGTGACCTCCTGCTCCTGAAGGCACTGGCTGTGTGTGCTGCACCACCGTCTTGGCACTGAAACAATGCATTCCCTGGGGAGTCCATGGCTGCTCGTCAGACAGGGCCTGTCTATTGCAGTACACGGCACCCACGTGAAGAGGGCTAGGCCATGGTGTGCTGTGGGCAGCAGACACTGCCCCCTCCACCACCGGTACCCCTCTGCCACCATGCTGACATGGCCTTATATTGGAGACAGCATCAAACCTGAATGATTTGTGGCCCTCCAGGGCTGCATTTGGGGGAATGTGCTCTAGGTTATGTCCATGTTTCTGGTGTCTGTGCTCTGTAGAGTAAAATATAGATGTTTGAACCATGCTTATGTTCTCTGCAATAAAGGTTTGTCTGTACTTTCATGGTTTAGTAGTGATTAAAATATGGGTACTGGATTGGCAGGAGCCCCAGCTGGGACTTGAACTGGTGATCTTCTGCTCCTAAACACACTGGCTGTGTTCACTGCACCACACTGTGGCCACAGAGAGAGTGCAGTCCCTGGAGATAGGAAACCTGGCCAATGGGGTCAGAAACCCTGCTCTGGACAATTTCACTGTGGGCTCATTCACCTTGTATGGGCAATGAACGCCGCAGCAAGAGTCCTACATGGAGCATCCAGGAAAGACCATGTCTCACCCATCCTAAAACAACTCCACTGGCTCCCGATACAAAGTAGACTCACATACAAGACCCTACTACTTACATTCAAGGCCATCGAAGGACTCTCGTCTGCTTCACTAACAGAACTAATCCAGATGACACAACACAATAGGGACAGAAGGTCAGTGGCTCTCAACACCCTGATAGTCCCAAAATCAATAACACAATGCACTAAGGCAACAGCAGGCAGGGCCTACCAATTCAATGCACCAAGGTGCTGGAACAGCCTCCCTCATGGCATCCGAGCGATCCCAGACTTATTTCAGTTCAGAAAGGCCTTGAAGCACCACCTCTTCCTCCTGTATTACCCAGTAACCAACGCAGACATAGCACCAACCACACAAGCCACCCAAAACCCCCATGACTGAAACTAAAAAGGAGGTCACGATAATGTTGTAAGTTGTAAATAGTTACCCCTGTTATCCAAGTTGTATTACCTGTTCAACTGTAAACACAAAGTACCATCGGAAATGTGTAAATTATTGTTCATTGTAAACCGCACTGATGCTGAATAGCGCGGTATAGAAGAGACTATAAATAAATAAAATAAATAAATGGGGACGGAGCGTAGACCCTTCCAAAATTCTTTTCTTTTTTTTGGAGGTTTTTTGGGAGTGCTTTTTGATGTTGCCCATTGATATCACTATTGGCCAGCTTGGTTATGTTTTTTTTCCATTTTTTTAGGTCATTTTCACTGTTTCTTTGCCCTTTTGTTCCGTGCACATGTATCACACTCATCACTTTTTGTAGGTTTCCCTGGTTTTGCTGTACATTGCAGACGGAAATGGTTTCTTTTCCCTTTAAATCAGTTGCAACGCGAGGGTTTCTCTGGCGATATTTTTTGCCTTGGATTTCACAGCGTTAGTGTGCGGGGAGCCTCTCCCCTCCCACTCTCCACCCATTGACCCCTTCTTTCCGCCCCTGGGGAGCCTTCCTCCGCCCTCCGGGAGCCTTTGCCCGCCTTCATCGCTCGTTTTCGCCGCGGCGCGCATTATCGCGCGATAACATAGCTGTGCGCCGCAAGATGCGACATTATCGTGCGATAAGGTACCTTATCGCGTGATAACGTCGCGGAGCGCACTTTAAGATGGTTTAGTAAACATACCCCTAAATAGTTAACTACAGGAGGCCAGATTCTGAGATGAACTATGATATGATGGAGAATGAGGTTGCGTGCGGAAGGGGTGGGGGAAATAAAACAATGATTTCTATGAATTTTAAGACTGAGATGTGCTGATATTTGGTAAAATAACGATATGAAATGTAAATGGAATAATGACTGTTGCACTGTACATGTCATGTGAATAAATGTTTTAAGAATTATGTTAGCTAGAATTACATTTGCAATTTTACTGGTGCTTGGAGAGAAGAATTGAATTAGACCAGATTTATAATATGGAGGGTTTCCAGAGAGGGATGTTTTGAATTTTAATAAACTGGAGTGCTTTTTAGGTGTGTGATTATGTAATTTTGTATATTGTAATGTTTTTATGTAAAATACTTTGAGCAGTTTAGAATTGTGATTAATACATTTAAATAATAAGTGTAAATTACTACTTTAAATCCATATACAGCTCTGTCAGATTTTTCATAAAATGAAATGAAGCATGAACACAATGAACTTTATATTATAAATGTTTTTCAAAGACACAGAATTGGAAAGAGGCCTTTTAGAATATGACATAATTTTTCTCTTTTTTTTCAAAGTCCTTCTTGTTCACTAGATATTATTATGAATGTTATCACAGAAGATGCCTTTTGAAACGACCATTTTATTTTTTTTCTTATATTGTAAGTCCTCTGGGGACAGGAAAATACCTGTGGTACCTGAAGGTAGCTTGCCTTGAACTCTAAGAAAGGCGTAAGCTCTGTCCATTTTAAGAAGAAATCCATACACCTTGATCTCAAAGTGTGAATTATTTGGATCATTTGTATTCATTAGTCAATGGGGCAAGGTATTCTGAAATCTAGCTGTAGAAATCTCCATTCATTTTAATAAATCTTGCTGACAGTAACCAAAAGAGTGTTAATATCACTAAGGGCTATGTTTACTAAATCGCGTTAGTGCAGTTCGCGGTAGGAGCCGCGGTAGTGAAAGAAACCCCAAATAAGGACATGGGCGGTACATCGTTACCACTACCGCGCGTTAACAAAATTAACGAGCGCTACCGGGCGCCGTGCCACGTTACTGCGCGTTAATCATAAGAAGACGTATAGACACAAAGCACTGAAACAGAGCTGTAGCACAATGGTTACGGTACTGACCGCTGTTACAGGCAGCATGGGTTCGAGCCCCCAGTGTGCCTAACACAGAAGGCTGTCTCAGGCATCACTCTGTACATTACAGAAGGAAAGAGGAGGCATGCTTTTCGTTACGCTGAGTATTGGAGTCAGAAGAACACCCTCGGAATGTGCCTAGCCACGTACGTTGGTATGTGCGTAGCGACGCGCGTACATTCGTGCGTGGGTACGTGCTTGTTTACGTGCGTGGGTACGTGTGTTTTTACCAGTGTGGGCATCTTATATTACAGACTTTGTAGGGTGTCCTGCACCTATGCATTATGCTAACAGATGTACATGTGATGGCCAATGGTTTATCAGAGCCTGTGAGCAGGTGCTGGTGTTTCACAGGGTTGGATTGGGCCAGTCACACCCATGATGCACTGCACATGCAAAGCAGCTGTCCACAGATACACACCATGGGGAATGCACCCCCACAGCACCTCGGCCTGGTAGGGGGTACCGACTGTGTGTTGTACTGGCACAGAGCAGCTACACACCGTCACATTGTGCGGGTACTGTGCTCACCCTGAGGGTGCAGTGAGGCGCCCAGCACTAGGTCCACAGCACCGGCCATGGCGCAGGTCCAAAGCAGTGTTACTGTGTGAGATAGGTAGTGTCTGCAGGAACACCTTGGACATCTCTGTCTGTTTCAGTCAGGTACAGCCCCCATGCACCACCACCACACCCCTCCCCCAGGGCTGAGGGAGGCAAACAGGGTCTCCTATCAAAGGATCCACAGTCTACCGTGCTGCAACAGTGGCAGTAGAGGGGAACATGAACCCTAGTCCTGCTGGGGAACAGACACCCCACAGGGCAGGCAATGCAGCTCTGTACACAGCCATAACACAATAGCAGACAGACATTAGGCCTGGATATGGTATGCTGCACCCCACCACTATCTGATATTCCCCTGGTGCAAGCCATCAGCCACTGCAAGCCACTCCATCACAACACCTACCAGCTGCAAACAGTCTGCTAGTGCCCAGTGGAGATGCCTGCACCCAGAACTGGGATGTCAGCATACACAGCAAGCAGATACATCAGTGACTGGGCCCCAGACGGAAACCCATATGTATCACATGAGAGAAATACTAGATAGCACAATGGGAGTGCCTAGCCATGCTGTGGTCACTGCACAGTCAGGGTGAGAGTGATCTCTCAGCAGGATATACTGAGGTCACCCTGTCTGTGTAGTTGGTGGCCGGGCACTACAATGTGCCTGTCACTGCCCTATGCCCTGTGCAGATGCACCCTGGCCAGGCCACCCTGTCCGGCCTATACCCATGGTACCTTGCTCCTCATTATGCACATTGGCAGCCCAATACTGGCAACAGTGCTGGCAGTGTGGGCTGTTGAAGGTGTTTGCAGCCACCACACACTGGATAGACAGACAGCCACCCCCACACCTATGCCAGCATTGTGCTACTATAGAGGTGGTCAGCAGCCATACCCACCACACCAGTCCTGGGCATAGTACAGGCATGGATATGGTACAAGAGACTGTTGGGGGGTCACTCCCCAGGGTGGTGAACACTGTCAGAGACCAGACCTGCAGCACACACCGCAGACATCAGAATGATTGTTATGGTGGAGCTCAATGAGCAAAATGTGCTTAACGTAGGAATTGATATCTGCCAGCTATCAGAGGAAACGTTTGATAGCTGTGTACCATATACCCAGGTGTAGGGTGGCATTGCTAAGGTATGCAACTGCTAGTATTGGGAGATACAGGCAGGGCCCAATGTCTTGCCTCTCCAGCTGGCATTGGCCAATGGGGCCTGTGGGTGGGTGTGTGGCCCTGTTGGCTGCTGCTTTACGGCAGAGTTCCCCAACTCCAGTCCTGGTGTTCCACACACTGTTCGGGTTTTCATACTGTCTCTCATAAATATGCATGAGCTACATCTGCATACCATGGGGGTGGTGCATAGCTATGCAGCACAGGCATCTTTATTAGAGGCAGCATGACACCGGAATGTTGTGGGGCCCTCCAGGACTGCATTTGCGGGACTCTGCTATAGGTAATGTGCCTGTTTCTGGTGTCTGTGTTTGGTGTGGTAAAATATAGGCCATGCGTATGTTCTCTGCACTACAGGAGTGTCTTTACTATCACTGTTTAGTGGTGGGTAAAACTATGGGGACTGGGTTGGCAGGAGCCCCAACTGGAATTTGAACCTGTGACCCTCTGGTCTTACAGGCACTGGCTGTGTCTGTTGCACCACACTGTGGCCACAGAGACAGTGCAGTCCCTGGAGTTAGTTAAACCGGCCTGACGAGTCAGAAACCCTGCTCTGCAACAGGTTTACTGTGGCCTCACTTACCTTGTATGCAGACAAAGGTGCACATAAACCGCAGAAATGACCTCACAAAAGGGGCACACACCCATCACCAAGCTGGGCAACAATGCTATCATTGGGAAACATTACACCACACACCCAGGACAGCTCCTTTACACTGTAATGCTCTTTGAAAGGGTCTGCGGAGCGTAGCCCCTTCCACACATCATTTCCTTTTATTTTGGTGCTTTCCAGGGAGTGTTGTTCCTTGTTGCCCATTGCTATCACTGTTGCCCAGCTGACTTCTGCTTTTTAAAATGTTTCTTGTGGTCATTTTTAACGTTTTATGTGATATTTTGTTCTGTGCACATGTATCACACTGCTCACGTTTTGTGGGTTTCCACGGTTTTCTGTACATTGCTGACGTAAATGGTTTCTCTTCCCTTTAATGCCTTTAACGACAGGTTTTCATTTGCGTTGGAAGTGAGCTCTGACACTCCGCGCGTTAGTATGGGGGGAGCCTCTCTCCGCCCACTCTCCGCCCATTGACCCCTTCTCTCCGCCCACTCTCCACCTTCTGCGCTGTTTTAACGCGCCGCGGAGCTTTACGATCGTTAACTACGGTTACCGCGCGTAGTATGACGTTAACGGTCGTTAGCGCGTCGGTACGCGCGTTATACGGCACTTACGGTCGTTAACGTCATACTACGCGCGTTATTCACGTTTAGTAAACATAGCCCTAAAACACTTAGGAGTATGTTTACTAAACCTTCTTAACGTGCGCGCTGTGCAATTAGCGCACGCTAAGGTACCTTAGCGCACGCTAATGATGCTTTATGGGGCACAAATGTGCCTTAGTGAGCGCTCACGCGCGCAGCGGCACAAATGAGCGCTGAAGGCGGGGAAAGGCTCCCGGAGGGCGGAGGAAGGCTCCCCAGGGGCGGAGAGAAGGAGTCAATGGGTGGAGAGTGGGAGGGGAAAGGCTCCCTGCACACTAATGATGTGAAATCCGAGGCCAGAACTAACGCAAGTGAAAACCTCGCGTTAGAACTGATTTAAAGGGAAAAGAAACCATTTCTGTCGGCAATGTACAGCAAAACCAGGGAAACCTACAAAAAGTGATAAGTGTGATACATGTGCACGGAACAAAAGTGCAAATAAACATTGAAAATGACCCCAACAAAATAAAAAAAAATCATAATCAAGCTGGGCAATAGTGATAGTAATGGGAAACATCAAAAAACACTCCCAAGAAAGCCCCAAAAAATAAATAAGAATTTTGGAAGGGTCTACGCTCCGTCCCCATACAAGGTGAATGATCCCACAGTGAAATAGCACTGATCAGGGTTTCCCTCTCTATTGGACAGGTTTCCTATGGCATGCACATGTTCCACACCATAGGGCGGGCATGTCGGAATGGGCAACTGGACAGATGCTGGGAAAGGGGATACAGAGGGCTGCAGGCGGCACATGCTGTGGTGCAGCTGGGGCACAGTGCGGACTAGGCAGATGCCTAGGTGGCACTTAGGAATGCTGAAACTGAACAGATAGCAACTGATGAGGGCCCAACATGGGCACGAGAGTGTTTATCACAGTGTCACAGGGGATAGTACCCAGCAGGTACCTCCAAGGGCACAGAACATTGGCAGGCGGTGTTGGGGGGGAAGCGTGGATGCCTATGCAGCACCCCTACCCCAGAACACGCACCATAGGCAGCCGCCTACCTGCACACTGGATGGCTTGAGACTGCACACCACCAGCACCACCAGCAGAAGGGCATGTCAGCATGGTAGCAGAGGGGTACTGGTGGTGGAGGGGGCAGTGGCAGCTGCCCAGAGCAGATCATGGCCTAGCCCTGTGTAGGTGGGTGCCGTGCACTGCAACAGACAGGCCCTGCCGGACAAACAGTCATGGTATCACCAGGGAATGCACTGTCTCTGTGGCAACATGGTGGTGCAGTGCACACAACCAGTGTGTTTGGAAGCAGAAGGTCACAGGTTCAAGTCCCAGCTATGGTGCCTGCCAATCCAGTCCCCATATTTTACCCACTACTACAACGTGCTAATACAGACAGGACCTTTATTGCAGATGACGTAAACATGCCCAAAACACCTACATTTTACCCTACAGAGCACAGACTCCATAAACATGCACATTACCTAGAGCAGAGCCTCCCAAATGCAGTCCTGGAGGGCCAAACACCATTCAGGTTCCATGCTGCCTCTAATAAATATGCCTGTGCTGCATATCTATGCACCACCCCCATGGTATGCAGATGTATTCATGCATATTCATGAGGGACAGCATGAAAACCCGAACAGTGTTTGGCACACCAGGACTGGAGTTGGGAACCTCTGCCATAAAGCAGCAGCCAACAGGGGCAGACACACCCACACCCACAGGCTACATTAGCCAATGCCCCCTGGAGAGGCAGGACATTGGGCCCTGCGTGCATCTCCCAATACTAGCACTTGCATACCTTAGCAATGCCACCCTACACCTGGGAATACGGTACACAGCTATCAAAAAAGGTTGCTATGATTACTGGCAGATAGCAATTCCTACGTTAAGCACAGTTTGCTGATTGAGCTCCATCATAGCAACCTTTCTGATGTCTGTGGGGTGTGCTTCAGGTCTGGTCTCTGACAGTGTTTACCACCCTGGGGAGTGACCCCCAACAGTTTTGCGTACCATATCCATGCCTGCACTGTGCCCAGGACTGGTGTGGTGGCCAGGGCTGTTAAACACCTCTATAGTAGCACAATGCTGGCATAGGTGTGAGAGTGTGTGTCTGTCTATCCAGTGTGTGGTGGCTGCAAACACCCTCCACAGCCCACACTGCCAGCACTGCTGCCAGTATTGGCCTGCCAATGTGCATAATGAGGAGCAAGGTACCATGGGTATAGCCCGGACAGGGTGGCCTGGCCAGGATGCATCTGCACATGGCATAGGGCAATGGCTGGGACATTGCAGTGCCCGGCCACCACCTGCACAGACAGGTGCCATGGTCACTGCACAGTTCACTCTCACCCTGACTGTGCAGTGACCACGGCATTGCTAGGTTCCCCCATAGTGCCATATAATATCTTTTTCATGTGATATTTCTGGGTTTCCTTTTGGGGCCCAATCACTGACTTATCTGCTTGGTGTGTATGCTGACATCCCAGTTCTGGGTGCATGCATCTCCTCCAGGAACATGCCCTATGGAGTAGCTATCAGACTGTCTGCAGCTAGTATGTGTCTTGCTGGAACACCGTGCAGTGGCTGCAGGAGAATATTAGAATATGGTGGGGTGCAGCTGAGTATTTCCAGGTCTAATGTCTGTCTGCTTTTGCTTTATGGATATGTACAGAGCTGCATTGACTGCCCTGTAGGATGTCTGTTCCCCAGCAGGACTGTGTTTGGTGGTCCCCTCTACTGCTGCCATTGCAGGGACATAAAATGTGGATCTGTTGGTGGGAGACCCTGTTTCCCACCCTCAGCCCCAGAGGGTGGGTTGGGTGGTGGTACATAATCTGCCTATGGGCCCATAAGGGTCAAACCTGACTGAGAAATACAGATGTATCCAAAGTGTGTCTGCAGGAACTACTGATCTCACACACTAGGACTGCTGGGGATCTACAGCATGGTCTATTTCTGCCATGGAAGGTGCTGTGGACCTGGTGCTGGGCGCCCCACTGCACCATCAGGGTGAGCACAGTACCCGCACAATGTGACGGTGTGTAGCTACTCTGTGCCAGTAACACACATGGTCAGTTCCCCCTACCAGGCCGAGGTGCTGTGGGGGTGCATACCCCATTTTGTGTTCATCTGTAGATGGCTGATTTGCATGTGCAGTGCATCATGGGTACAGGTGGGCTAACCCTATCCTGGTGACCACAGCAGACTGTTTGTGTGGTGACTTGCAGTCCTTCTGCAGCCAGCCAGGGGTTTCCTAGCATCTATAGAGCTGTAGCCCACTGGTTACTTCACTGCCAGTGGAGCCAGAAGTCATAGGTTCAAACCCACAGTGGTGTTATTTGATAGGGCTGTCCAAAGCATTGTCTATTTTTAATGTACATTAGTGCTGCCAGCAAAAATACCCTCAGCGTACTGTACCCATAAGGTGCCTCAGAGGGTGCCCTATAGGGCACCTTATGGTTACCGTCCATATAAGGTGCACTATACAGTATCCTATGGAGCGACTGATAGGGTGCCCTATACGGGACATTATAGGGTTCCGTGGCGGACAGTGCACTTTATAATGTGCCCTATGGAGTGCCTTATAGGGTGCCTTATGCGGCACCTTAGGTTACGGCACATGAGGGTGTGTTTGCTGTCAGCAATTAATAAAATACAAATAAAGTGCTGCAGGAAACAATACTTACATGTCAAAGCTGATGCCTCAGCCAGCCTTAAGTATTAGGCACACTGGGGATCAAACTCATGACCCCTCTATTATCAGTCAGTGCCTTAACCATTGTGCTACACTGCTGTTTCTCCTTGCAGCTCAGCGCACCTACTTAAGATTTTCATGCGTTTAAATGCACAGTGCTGCCATCAAAAACAGTGCTATGACCTTGCCGTGCCTCATAGGGCACCCTATATGGCGCCCTATAGGCCACCCTTTAAGCAACATTGTAGGGTGCCTTGGCAGACAGTGCACTTTAAAATGTGCCCTCCGGGGTACCTTATGGGGTGCCTTATGCAGCACCTTATGTTACAGCGCTTTGTGAGTGCGTTTGCTAGCAGCAGTAATTAAAATAAAATTAAAATGCCTCATAATGCAATATTACACATAAATGGTAGTGCCTCAGCCAACCTTATTCATTGGGCACAGTGGGGGATTGAACCCATGACCCCTGCACCATCTGTCAGTGTCTTCACCATTGTACTGCAGCCCTGCTTCTCTGTTTGAACATCCGCACGCCTGCTTATGCTTCCCGCACGTGTTTCTCGTGCGCTAATGTGCGTGGCGCACAAGAGCGTGCGGCGAACAAGAGCACGCATGCTAATCCCGTTTTGCTACTTTTGACCGGACCGCCCACTCCTTTTATGGCATCCTGCAGACTAACACAGCGCGCACGTTAAGAGGGTTTAATAAACATACCCCTTAGAGGGGTAAAAGGGCAGAAACAGTGGTAGGAAGATCTCAAGGGAGAGGGAAAGTAGCAAACTAGCAACAGCCTTGGCAGGAAGGCTTTAAGGCAAGGGGGGGGGGGGAGGGAAGCAACACCATCAATGGCAGGAAGGCAATAGAGTTCCAGGAGATGGGTTAAGTAGCATTAACAGAGCTAAGTACAGGCAAACATTTTTTAGTTTTTCAGAAAATTTGGATTATCCTATGATTTTCATTAACTTTTTAAATAAACATTTGTAATGCATGCTACAACTTTTTAACTTATCTGTAATACCTGAAGATTGGAGGATAGCCAACGTAACGCCAATTTTTAAAAAGGATTCCAGGGGTGATCCGGGAAACTACAGACTGGTGAGCCTGACGTCAGTACCGGGAAAAATGGTAGAAAACATCAAAAAGAACAAAAATGGTAGAAACCATCATAAAGAACAAAATTACTCAGCATGTAGATAGTCATGGCTTAATGGGAGACAGCCAACATGGCTTTAGGCAAGGAAGATCTTGTCTTACTAATCTGTTGTGTTTTTTTGAAGGTGTGAATAAACAGGTAGACAAAGGTGAGTCAGTTGATATAGTGTATCTGGACTTTCAGAAAGCCTTTGACAAGGTCCCTCATCAGAGCCTTTTGGCAAAACTAAAAAGCCATGGGATAGGAGGCAGTGTGCTATTGTGGATCGGGAATTGGTTAAAAGATAGAAAGCAGAGGGTAGGGCTAAATGGCCAATTTTCCCAATGGAGAATGGTGAATAGTGGAGTACCCCAGGGATCTGTACTGGGTCTGCTGCTTTTTGACATATTCATAAATGACCTGGAAAAGGGAATAATGAGTGAGGTTATCAAATTTACAGATGACACAAAACTTTTTAAAGTTGTTAAAACTCATGAGGATTGTGGAAAATGGCAAGGTGATCTTGATAAATTGGAAAACTGGGCATCCAAATGGCAGATGAAATTTAATGTGGACAAGTGCAGTTATGCACCTAGGAAAGAACAACCCAAACAATGTTTACACGATGCAAGGTTCCACATTAGGAACCACCACCCAGGAAAAAGATTTAGGCATCATCGTGGATGACATGTTAAAACCCTCCACCCAGTGTGCAGCGGCAGGCAAGAGAGCAAATAGAATGCTAGGTATCATAAGGAAAGGAATGGAAAATAAAACAAAGGATATTATAATGCCTCTGTATCATTCTATAGTGCGACTGCACCTTGAATATTGTGTGAATTCTGGTCGCCGTATCTTAAAAAGGATATAGCGTTATGAGAAAAGGTTCAGAGAAGAGCCACCAAAATGGTAAAGGGGATGGAAGGATACCCCTATGAAGAGAGGCTAAAAAGGTTAGGGCTCTTTAACCTGGAAAAGAGAAGGCTGAGGGGAGATATGATAGAGGTCTATAAATTAATGAACGGAGTGGAACAGGTAAACATAGATTGATTGTTTATGTCATCACAATATAGAAAGACTAGGGAACATGCAATGAAGCTACAGGGTAAACTATTTAAGACAAAAAGAGAAAATATTTTTTCACTCAACATGTAATCATACTCTGGAATCTGTTACCGGAGGATGTAGTAAAAGCTGTTAGTGTAGCTGGGTTTAAAAAAGGTTTGGACAGGTTCCTGGAGGAAAGGTCTATTAAAGATTATTAAAAGGTATCCAGGATATCACTGCTTGACCCAGCACCAGCAGCAATGGAATGAAGACCCAAGCCACCAAGCAAAGCAGGCAGAAGAGAAATACTGACATCTACACACAAAGATACTGACTGAAGAGGATTTAAACAGCATGGTTGGTTGGAACACAATGGACAATCTCTTGTGTCATGTGAAAGCAATGGATGTCCGAGAATGAAAAAGGGCCAAGAACCTCCCCAGTAATATCAGCACCATGCAGTATAAAAACCTGCTCTCCGTATATAAGCTAAATTATAGTTACAACTATTGTTTTGAGATTTTTTCCATGACATCCCTTTCAAACCATTTTTTATCTTAGCAACATTAAAATATCAGTCAGAACATATTTAATAGTTTGCATTATAATGCTGCTCCTCAAGCACTTTAAAATGTCTCCACACCTCTGTTTTATTGGAATTCCTCTTTGTTTCCTTGGGGAGCTGCTAGTCCATAGCTTTCTGAATGGGGCGGGTCACACAGGCCCTGGCCCTACCAAAATTTCCTTCCATGGTCCCGGCGAAGACTCCTTCTGTCTGCCCATAGGAGATCAGATCCCTGCAATAGGAGGGGAAAACCACAATTGCGGCCTCAATGCAGGTTGTCTGCCCATGGGGGGGGGGGGGGGGCTAAGAGCAAAGGGGTTGGCGGGCCCAGGGCCAGAAGGTGGCAGGAGGGGGCAGTGATCATTCCCCGCAACCCGACCCTGGCCTTGGGAGGCCAGATCGGGGGTTGGGCTGTGGGGAATACAGTGCAGGAGCCAGCAGCCGGGATCACAGCTTTACAATGGAGCTGGGGTGCCATGGCAACTGGATGTCATGGCACCACGGCTCCATTGTAAAGCCCAGACTGAGTTAGTCAGGCATGGCCTGTACACATAGGCCGGGCTGAATCGCAGTCCTGGCCTGCACATACAGGCCTGATCAGGATTCTGATTCCGCAGGGATAGACATGCCCCACGGGATCAGAATCGCAACAACCTCTGTATGTCTGGTTCAGAATCGGGCTTGTACGTCCGGGACAGAAACGGGCCTAAAATAACTATACCACACTAAGGGGGTTATTTTAGAAGCCCTGCTGGCCAAGGACACTTAGGTTCCCACCCACCCCTGGGCTGCATTGCTTATATAGCAGTCATATACGTTGACATCTATCCTCTTAAGTCGACCACACATGTCTTGCATTCAGTGCAATAATTGTAGTGCCTTCATTCTGAGACGAATCATCTGGAACTTAAGAGTTTGCCCTATATGCCTCAAGTTGGCAGCCATACAAAATGAACTGACTCTATTAAGGGAAGAAGTAGCTGCAATGAAACGCACCTCTTCTAGGATACAAACCAAACATAGTCCTACGCCGCTCCCACAGAGACTCAAACATCCCAGGAACAAATGGATCACAGTGGGCTCTGGTAGACTACGTCCGGTAATGCAGACACACCTTGTACATCAAGAAATATCACTGCATAGTGCCTTCTCTGCTTTGGTTAATGAGGATGCCCAAGCCAGGGAAGCTCAAGGACCCTTAAATAAGATAGTCAATGCCCAATCTCCTGATAAAGCACCAATTATGAAGAGAGACTCAAGGAACAGAAAACTACTACTAATTGGTGATTCCATCATCAGAGGCACCAACTTGGAAACACAGTTCAAAGGAGGGAAGTTAGTCAAATGCCTCCCAGGCTCTTCATCTAGCAAGAACACAAACCAAATTGTTGATGTACTTAGCGCTGAAAGTGAGCACTCCAAAATTGATGTTATCATCCACTTGGGTACAAATGACCTGGCTAGAAACAGTGACACTACAGTTCAAAGGGACTTTCAAACTCTGGGGAGGAAACTAAAGCCCATTGTTAACACTGTAGCATTCTCAGTTCTACCTGTTCTTGGTAAGGGGGCAGAAAGGCTAAATCGCATAAACAGCTTTAACGCATGGCTCCAAACCTGGTGCAAAGAGGAAGGATTCAGATTTATAGGCGATTGGGGAAACAGATGGACCAACAAGAGACTATACTGTGCTGATGGACTACATCTCTCTGTCGCAGGAAGAAGAATCCTAAGTGAAAAATTCAGCCAGTATGTGGATACGCATTTAAACTAGAAAAAGGGGGTGACGGATGGGGAAGGTCAAGTTCTGGATGTCACTCCCTGCAAAAGCAGAACAACATCAGAAACAGACACACTTTTAAACCACACAACAAAAACAAGTGGGAAGAAGTAGACAGAACAAAATCAATGCAAAACACATACAAGCCAGTTAAATGCTCAAAGCTTATCAAATAAAGTTCCAGACCTGAAAGCCCTAATGGTGGAAATGGACTTGGACATTGTGGCCATTACAGAAACATGGTTTAATGAATTGCATGATTGGGATATAGCTGGCTATAATCTATTCAGAAGAGACAGAGAAAATGGAAGAGGAGGAGGAGTAGCCCTGTATGTCAAAAGCAATATTAAAGCTACTGAAATGCAGGGGGCATGGGGAAAAGAAGAAGCGCTCTGGGTTGTGTTGGAAAGAGGAGATGGCACTGTCATCCATACTGCTGTAGTCTACAGACCTCCAACTCAAACTGAAGAGATAGAAAACAAATTGATTATAGACATTGTCAAAATAGCCACAAAGGGGGAAGCGATCATATTGGGTGACTTTAATCTACCCGATGTGGATTGGATTACTCCTTCTGCAAATCTGGAAAGAAGCAAAAAAATTGTGGATGCTCTGTAAGATGCGTTACTTAGACAAATGGTGATGGAACCAACAAGGGAAAACTCAATGCTGGATTTAGTCCTCACCAACGGTGATAGCATGTCGAATGTCTGGGTGGGTGCACCTGTGAGCAGCAGCAATCATCACCCCATGTGGTTTGAGATGAAAACCAAGGTGCAGTCCAACTATAGCAAGCTCAAAGTCCTAAACTTCAAAAACACTGACTTCAATAAAATGGCCATGTAACTAAAGGAGGAGTTGACAGGGTGGACGGAGATAAGGGAAGTGGAATTGCAATGGGCTAAACTAAAGGTGGCAATAAAAGGGGCAACAGATAAATATGTAAGAAAAGTAAACAAAAACAAAAGGAGAAGGAAACCTATTTGGTTTTCCAAAGAAGTGGCTGCTCAAATAAAGGCAAAAAACACAGCTTTCACAAAAGACAAAAGCTTGCAAACAGAGGAACACAGAAATGAATACAGGATCAAACTCAAAGAGACAAAAAGAGAAATAAGGATAGCAAAATCAAAAGCAGAGGAAAAGATGGCTAAAGATGTGAAGTGTGGCGACAAAACTTTCTTCAGGTATATTCGGGAAAGGAAGAAGATCAGAGGTGGAATCGCAGGACTCAGAAGTGCTGGGAATGGACTCGTGGAAAGGGACATTGAAAAAGCAGAATTACTAAACAAATACTTCTGCTCTGTTTTTACTAAAGAAAATCCTGGAGAAGGGTCAACTGTGACTCCCAAATATAAAGATGGGAATGAAGTAGATACCACACCATTCACAAGAAGATGATGTGTTAGAACAACTTGCGAAACTGAAAGTGGACAAAGCCATGGGACCGGATGAGATTCATCCCAGGATAATGAAAGAGCTCAGAGAGGTTTTTGCAGGGCTGTTAAAGGATGTTTTCAACAGTTCCTTGGGAACAGGAGTAGTTCCTCAGGACTGGAGAATGGCTGATGTCGTACCTCTACACAAAAGTGGTGACAGGGAAGAAGTGTCAAACTACAGGCCCGTGAGCCTTAGCTTGCTGGCGGGAAAAGTAATGGAGGCGCTTCTGAAAGAGCGAATAGTGAAATTTCTCAAAACCAACAGGTTGCAAGATCCGAGGCAACATGGTTTTACCAAAGGACGATCTTGCCAAACAAATCTGATTGAGTTCTTTGACTGGGTGACCAGAGAACTGGATCAGAGGCATGTGATGGATGCCATCTACCTGGATTTCAGCAAAGTCTTTGATACTATTCCTCATAGGAGGCTTATCAATAAACTCAGTAGTTTGGGGATGGGTCCCAAGGTAGTAAACTGGATCAGAAATTGGTTGACTGATAGATGACAGAAGGTGATGGTAAATGGAGCTCACTCAGAGGAAAGGAAGGTGATTAGCAGGGTGCCCCAGGGTTCGGTCCTGGGCCCAGCACTGTTCAATGTATTTGTGAGTGATATTGCTGAAAGACTGAATGGAAAGGTCTGTCTTTTTTCAGATGACACGAAAATTTGCAACAGAGTGGTCTTCCCCGAGGGAGTCCTTAACATGAGAAAAGATCTACAAGAGCTGGAAGAATGGTCAAATGCTTGGCAATTAAGATTTAATGCAAAGAAGTGTAGAGTCATGCACTTGGGTAGCAGAAACCCAAGAGAAATGTACACGATAGGGGGCAAGATCAGGAGAAAGACCTTGGTGTGCACGGATCAGGAGAAAGACCTTGGTGTGATTATTTCTGTAGATCTCAAGGTGGCAAAGCAGTGTGACAAGGCGGTGGCAAAAGGCAGGAGGATGTTGGGCTGCATACGAAGAGGAATTACCATTAGAAAGAAAGAGGTTCTAATACCACTGTATAAGTCACTGGTGAGGCCTCACTTGGAATACTTGTTCAGTTTTGGAGATCGTATCTTGCAAAGGATGTAAAAAGAATGGAAACTGTTCAGAGGAAGGCGACTAAAATGATTTGGAGCCTGCATCAGAAGCCTTATGAGAAGAGACTTGAAGACCTAAATATGTACCCTTTGGTGGAGAGAAGGGATAAGGGAGATATGATTCAGACCTTTAAATACTTAAGGAGAAATATTGAACAAACAAACCTCTTCCAAAGACGGGGAAGCTTTAAAATGAGAGGGCATAACATGAAGCTGCAAGATGGAAAATTGAAAGGCAATATCAGGAAATACTTTTTCACTGAGAGGGTGGTGGATGCTTGGAATGAAGGTGGTGGGGCAAATACAGTGACAGAATTCAAAATGGCATGGGACAGACACAATGGATCCATCAATAGCAACAGAATAAAATCAAAATAAACTGAACCATCTAACTTCTCAACAAATAGGGGTGTCCTGCATGGAGCGGTGGGTTCGTCCCTAAACAAAGACATGGGGAGGGGTGGCCTGCACAGAGAGGCACCTACTCCTGCCATCTTACTCCGGCCATCTTGCTGGGCAGACTAGATGGATCATACTGGTCTTTATCTGCTGTCATTTACTATGTTATTATGTTACTGTTTGTGTTTTGGATGTCTGAAAATGGGCACACAGATGTCCAAATCACAGAGACGTCCCCAGAGCCATTTTAGAAGCTGGTTCTATAGAAGACCCAGTGCAAGTACTTCCAAGTCACTAAGGGATGTAGCAGAGATGTGATATGGGCATTGCAGGTAAGTTGGATATGAGCACCCAATTTCAGAAATAGCAAGCATGTCTCCATCCACTAGCAGAATCGGCTATGTCTATTGCTGCTCTGGGGCATGAATAAGCCTCAGAAAGCTCTCGTTCTGCCATCAAGACACCTGGAGGGCCTAGAGAGGAAAATTCTCTGATATCTCCTATACTTTTCATGATGATAATGGAAACTGCAGGGAAACAAGGACACTTGTTTTCAGTTTGACATGCTAATGCACATCCCCGCATACAAAATAGCTTCATAGACATGACTTCAGCATAGGATAGCCATCCCCATCCCAAGAATTTGTAGCAGGAATGTCTATGTGGCTGCCAGTGTGGCCATCCATTTTGGGGATATCCAAGTTTCTAAAACTGTGCCAAAACCCTAAATGTTCCCAGTGTTTTTGTGAGCATTTTGCCCTTGAAGTCCCAGATTGTTCCTGGGCATCCTTTCTTAAATGAATTTACAATAGCCTTTTACGAGGTGTGACAAAAAAGAAACGAGACTGTCCCATAAATGTTTTATTAAAAAATCTACAGAGAAATTACGCATTATCCCCTTCAAAGTAATCCTCCCCCCCCCCCCCCCAGTTAATGCACTTCTGTATTTGCTTCTGCCACGTATGGAAGCACTCGGTAAAGTCCTCCTCCTTGAGGTCCCTCAGCTCTCTCATCACAATGGCCTTGATCTCTTCTACAGATGCAAAATGAGTTCCTTTGAGCACAGTCTTCAGCCTGGGGAAAAGCCAGTAGTTGCATGGTGCGAGATCTGGGGAATAAGGAGGGTGGTCGAGAGCCGTGATATGTTTGTTGGCCAAGAACTGCCTCACACTGAGTGCAGTGTGTGCAGGTGTGTTGTCGTGGTAAAGCAGCCACGATGTGTCTCTCCACAGAACCCGCCTGCTGCACCAAACCTGGTCATGGAGGCGATTGAGGACCTGCTGGTAGAAGTGTTGGTTGACTGTCTGAACCTAAAGTTCAAACTCATGATGGACCACTCCCTTCTGGTTGAATAATGCGATCAGCATGACCTTGATCCTTGATTTGGACATGCACGCCTTCTTGGGTCTGGGTGACAGTTGAGTCTTCCACTGTAGGCTCTGTCTCTTGCTTTCAGGGTCATACTGGAAGATCCAAGTCTCGTCTCCTGCGATGATTCGGCTAACAACCTCTGGATCTTCTACGATCTTCTCTAGCAAGTCTCGACAAATATTGACCTGGTGCTCTTTCTGGTCATCCAATAAAAGCCTGGACACCATCTTGGTGCACTCCTTCCACATCCCCAGCTCCTGCACCAAGATGGTATGCACTGACTCCCTGTTCAGGCTGAGCTCCTCAGTTATCATTTGCACTGTCAATCTGCAATCACTCCACACCAGCTGAATCACTCTGTCAATGTTATTAGCCGTCTTTGTCGTGGAAGGCCGTCCTGACTTGGGGTCATCCTCCAACTTCTCATGGCCAGTCTTGTAGCGATTTGTGCCACTCAAAGACTCATGGCCTTGACATTGCATCTTCTCCATAAGCCTTTTGGAGAAGTTGGAGACACTCAGTTGGGCCCTTCTCCAACTTAGCCAGAAATTTCAAGTTGATTCTTTGTTCCATATTTCTGCCACCTCCAGTTGCGTGACAAAGCGATGGAGCAGTGTGCTACAAAAAAAAGCTGAAAAAGAAAAACAGAGTGAGAGAGATGAAAAATATTATAGCAGAATAGTGGCGAGATGTTGCACAACACAGTGACATAAGTAGTTAACCAACTGGCATTGAGTCATGGGCGTAGCTGCCACAGTCTTGTTTCTTTTTTGTCACACCTCGTATTGTCAACCTTCCAATGACTAGAGATACGCCTTGTGTAAATAACAACAAACATGAGCATAGACTATATATATTTAGGTTGAGTATGTTTGTTGATAAGTATGTAATAAACAATATGTACTGAAATAATAAACCAACATTCCCAAATAGAATAAGAAACATGGAAGTATGCGTCATGCTAACGCAACATCAGCTGCAAATAAGTAAAGTGGCTGGCTCTTGTGTGCTTTTAATTATGCCAACATATTCAAAGTCAGGAGCCATACCCGGCCACAAGCATGAATATCTGGGTTGCCCAGTTAGCTTTTTAGCTAACTAGTCAGATGCAATATAAAGCCACTGGTCCGAGAGCTAACCAGGCTAAAGTTAGGACAGCCTTTTTTCTCCTGAACTTTAGCTGGTTTAGTGGCTGAAAATCGCTGCTGTCTGGCTAACCTATGTCACTACTCCCTCTCTATCCCAGGAGTGCCCCAACACAGAATTTAGAAAAGCCTTAAGAAATTATTAAGGGCAGTCTAATGTGTTTCCTGAGGTATTCCAGAAGAGACAAAACTATTTCACATTAGAAAAATGCTCTACAACCATTTTGCTCTTTTGATGCAGCACATGTTCTGGGCTGCAAGAAAGATAAAGCACAACTAATATCTGTGTTCACTTGGTTTGCAGCTTGTCTTGCTTTGAGGGCTTGTGTGCATCAGTGATACTGAGAGCTAAACTATCAGTAGTTTAACTACTGGCAGGGTCTCCCAAGATGGACAGGTCTCAGCTGAGGTGCCAGACCAAGACAAACCACCTATCTGGGCAGCAGCAGAATGGGATAGTGTTGACGGCAGAGGATCACATTTCTGTGACAACGGCAACACCACCAAACTTAAACTGCGCAGAAGAAAGGCCCGGCAATCTATTTCTGTATCTTGCCATGAAAACCTAATGGATAGTTACAACAAAACAAATTGTGCTATAGTGCTGGTTGGGATGAGACCCCCAGGTCGGAAGGCACTCAACTAGCTACTGGGGAAGAGCTGAAGACTTTTCAAAGTAAAGCCAGCATTTATGATGTGGTTGGATCAAAGCCCTCGGGACGTCTAACTGCTGATGTAGCTGTGCATGAAATGAGAGTCAGAAGCTGTAAAGATGTCTTACACATTGAAACATGGAACGTACGAAGCATGAACCAAGGGAAGTTGAAGGTGGTCAAGAATGAAATGGAACGTGTGCAACTTGATCTGTTGGGTGTCAGCGAACTAAAATGGACTGGCATCAGACACTTTGCATCAGATGATCATATGGTTTACTATGCTGGAAATGAAAGACAAAGAAGAAATGGTGTTGCATTTATAATAAAGAAGAAACTTGCAAGAACTGTAATGAAATATAATGCAGTCAGCGAACGCTTAATCTCTATTTCTCTATGATGAATGCCTATCAACACAACTATAATTCAAGTATATGCCCCAACAACAGCTGCAGAAGAGAATGAAATTGAAGAGTTCTATGAACAAGTACAAGCTGAAATTGACAGAACATGCAAACAGGATATCCTGATAGTCATGGGTGACTGGAACGCAAACGTTGGCAACAAAGAAGAAGACAAAGTAGTTGGAAAATATGGACTTGGCAACAGAAATTAAGCTGCAGAAAGACTGATAGAATTCTGCAAGACCAACGATCTATTCTTCTCAAACACCTTCTTCCACATCTGTGGAAGTCAACGATGGAAATGCTCTATAACATCAACAAAGACAAAACCTGGAGGTGACTGTGGTACAGATCATCAACTACTAGTATGCAAACTCAAGCTAAATTTGAAAAGAGCAAACCACTCATGAATGCAGCAAAATATGACCTTGAGAATATACCACTGGAATTTAAAGACTGCCTACAAAATCGATTTGCTGCTTTAGATACAAATGACAGAGCTCCAGAAGAGTTTTGGAATGACATCAAGAAGGTTGTGTTGGAAGAAAGCGAGAAGTCTCTACAAAAGGAGAAAAAGAAAAAACAGCCAAAATGGATGACGGAAGAAACTCTGAAAATTGCCCAGAAACACAGAGAAGCTAAAGCCAGAGGAGAAAGAAAGACAATCACAGAACTCAAAAGAGATTTCCAACGTGCAGCAAGACAGGACAAGGAAAAGTACTACAATGATGCATGCAAGGAAATAGAAGCAGATACTATTGTTGTTGGTGAGATGACCAGAATCAGCTTTTTTTTTTTTTTTTTAATATATATATTGAGTTCTGTGGGTGAATGTCCTACCTCTGCTCTGCACCCATTGTTGCGGGGGGGGGGGGAAGCAAGCACCATAATGCAGTTTATAACAAAATACAAATTAATTATAATTTGTAGTTATAAACTGCTGTGGTTCTCACTCTTTCTTTTAGTTCCTTGGTGTGTGAACATCTTGTATTTACTCCACATTATCTAATTTACTTTTTGATTTGGTTCAGTCCCTGACTGGAGTTTTGAGAAAGATCCCCACCAGGAGTAGGGAGGGAGGGGTGCAAAAGGGGGGGGGCTCCATCTCATCCCTCACCTCAGGCAGCAGATTGCCTTGAGCTGCCCCTGCCTAGATAAGATTCTTAAGAGCAGAGATGTCTCTCTCCATACAAAGATTCAACTTGTTCAAGCCATGGTATTTTCTATAACATCATATGGATGTGAAAGCTGGACAGTGAAAAAGATAGACAGAAAGAAAATTGATGCCTTTGAATGATGGTGCTGGCGGCGAATACTGTGTATACCATGGACTGCTCGAAGAACAAACCAGTCGGTACTAGAGGAGATCAAACCTAAGCTTTCTTTAGAAGCTCAGATGACAAGACTTCAACTTTCATACTTTGGACACATCATGTGAAGAGAGAGATCATTAGAGAAAGACATCATGCTTGGCAAGATAGAAGGTCAACGCAAAAGAGGAAGGCCAGCAATGAGATGGATCGATACAATAACAGCAGCTACGGGTACCAGTCTGTCAACAATGAGCTGCCTGACTCAAGACCGAACACAATTAGGATAGCTATCCAGAGGGTCGCCATGAGTCAACTCCGACTTGATGGCACTTAACAACAATATCTGTGTTAATACTATGTGCTCTGTTATACTCTCACCATAGTTTGACTTACTTTAACTGGAAGAGAACACAATATATGATAACAGTATGTTTAGTGATTGAGGATTTACTGGTTATCCCATCATCAAATATTGTGGCAAAGATTGTTACTGAGCTGTGCCTTTACATTAAGGCTATACCTTTTTAGTGACTAACACTTTGGACAGGATCGAGTTTTGTTGAAAGAAGCCAATATACAGATTATGAAAAGAATACAATGAAACTCTTTATAAGTCAATAAAGGATGACACAAAGGCATGAATCCACAAATAATTTACACTACAATAGAAAACTGGCTTGCAAGAGAATTAATAATCAGGTAAAAGAATGTATTTATCTTTGAAAGCCTTGTTACAGAAGGACCCTTTTAAGCAAATTAAATGTTTTAGAAATGAAAGCAGAGTATTTTTGATATCAAGGTTATGTCAATAACAGGTTTATTCTTTAAAGGTGACAGTTCTACAGAACAAAAGAAGGAATAAACACAGTCCAAGGTTAGTACTGGCAACCTAATTAATTTATGTACGAAGCTGAAAATCTAGGATGTGTTCTCATCCATCTCCAAAAGGATGCATAGGTTCAGACAAGGCACTGATATTTTCTGTGCAATTATATTGTCAGAATGTTTTGCTGCTGTCAGGATAAGTGCCATAAATACCTTGTTCAAGAGCTGGGAACAAATACATTTATCTGTTGTTAATGAATACAATATATAAAACACATTTTTGAAAAGAAGCACCGAGAATGTTAGCATTAGGTAGGATATTGAAGTAAGCATGTTTTCAGATAGAATTTTTCTATGCGAGATATTTTGATGAAGTAAATTGGGATATTTCCAGGCATTTGTGCTTCGTTTTTGATGTGTATATGCAATGTGTGGGGGTGGGGTGGTACCATATGAGGATTTTTAGTTTATGCATGAAGAAGTCAAATGCCTCACAGTCAGTTATGGACACTGCAAATAAAAGGACACATTTCTAATTCCAGTAATCTTCCTTTCCTCTTGTTTATGTCACTTACTTATGTTACAGATTTGAAACGTTTTATGATTCATGTAGTGCTCTTGCTGGCATGACATAGATAAGTCTTTGCATGCAAAGCTCCTAAATTACATCTCTCCATTTCATTCATACAATATGAAATGAAAACACCATGAAGGTTATATTAGAAACCCTATTCATGTTTTGGATGTCTGAAAACAGGTGCACAGACGTCCAATTCACAAGGGCAGCCTTGGACCCATTTTAGAAACTGGGTATATGGATGTTCCTAGTGCAAGAATGTCCAAGTGGAATAGGGGTGTGCCAGAGGAGTAGCCTGGGTGAATGTGCCAGAGGAGTGGCCTGGGGGTGTGCCAGAGGAGTGGAATGGGGGTGTGCCAGAGGAGTGGCCTGGGTGGATCAAAGAAGATGTACATTGCAGTGCAATTCCAGAATGGCATTAGCATGTCTGGCCTTGGTTGTTGAGGCACACATGCCTATATACCTGCTCCTGATCATGAATAAGGAGCAAAAGAGTGCTCTTTTCATGGCAATAATGTTATGAGGGGGAAGACCACAATGCGCTGTCATCGTCACTGTCAATATTTCCTGGGCCAAGAAACCAGCATGTAAATACAAACCCATCTCCACATGTCTGAGTATCTGAAATGTCACTGAACATGGACATACCCCTTCTGTAAAACATCATCTGGGATGTTCAAGAAGCCATTTCTTTGACTGTCCATTTGGGAATGTCCATATTTCTAAAATCAAGCTGAAATGTAAATGTCAGTGGGGTGTTCTCAGACATTTTGCCCTAGTCATCCTTTCCAAAATGTCACTTCATGTAGTCAAAGTACTGTAGTGGTCTATATCTATGTAAAATATACTTTAATTTTTTTTTTGGTACGTTGTATAATATATGCAGCAAAATATGACACAATATTCATGAATGTCATATTGTAGTACAGTTCTTCACAATTTTTCCCTTTTTTTGCTTTATGAAAGGCCTAGTGATTAGAGGAATTGCTAGAGAAATAGGGGAACTGGGATTAAAATCCGATTTCCTCCACTGTCACTGTTTTTGACCTTGGGCAAATTGCTTTCAGATGGATTAGCTAATGTATAGTGCTGCATTAGTTGCTCTAGTGTTATAGATGTGTATTATGTTACCATAGAGCCCAAATTATAAAATAGGACCTAGTTACTGATAACACATTGAGTTAGCATGCTCTAATACAAAATGGGCATTAGTAATGCTAGCTATTTATGGTTTATAGTTTATTTATTTGATATACCTCAAATCAAAATTGCACTATCTGTGGTTTACAGAAAGCAAAATACAGGGGGAAACACCTCAAGACACTATGGTTATGCTTATGGTTTATTGAGATTTGATATACTATCCTTTGTACCGGCAGAGCAGTGTACAATAAAATCTAAATTAAAAACACATCAGGAAAAGGAAAAGAATGCCATTAAATAAGTAATGCCATTAAATAAAGAACAGTTGAGAGAGGACAGAGAAGAGGGGTGAGAGAAGAAGATCTGGGGGTGCGGGGGCAGAATCCAATGTGATTTGGGGAAGGAGACTATAGATGAGCTGAAATGGATAGGTTTTCAGGGCAGACTTAAATTTGGGGTAAGAGGGCTGAAGGCAAAGATCAGTGGGGAGGAAGTTGCAAAGACTGGGACCTAAAAAGTAAAATGTGGAGTGGCGGGTATATTCAAGGTGGGCCTGTGACGGTGGAGGGAGGTGAAGACGGTTTCCATGGTCCGACTGAGGGGCTCAGGGAGGAGCATATGGGATAAGGTAGGAAGATAGACAAGCAGGAGCGCCAGAATGTATCTTGTGAGTGAGAGTAAGAAGCATGAAGCGAATACAATGAGCGAGAGGGAGCCAGTGGGATTTAATGAGTAGAGGGGATACATGATCATGTTTGGTGGCGTGATGAAGTAAGCAAACAGCAGTGTTTTGGACAGATTAAAGACGTTTAAGTTGGTATTGGGGTAAGCCCGAATAAATAACGTTACTGTAATCTAACCATGAAATAACCACAGCCAAAAGAAGAGTAATAACCCAAAAATCAGGGAGTAGCGACTGAATGGTGCATATTTGATGAAGTGCAAAGAAAGACTGCTTCACGACAGAGTTAATGTGATTGTGAAAAGTGAGAGAGATGTCCAAGATAACCCCGAGATATTTAAGAGAGGAGACAATGGGAACAGAAAAGCCTTTTAGTGAGGGGGATAAGGAAGGGGGAGTGGAGGAACCAGTGAGCCAGATGGCGGAAGTTTTAGAGGGATTAAGCTTGAGACGGTTAGTGCGCTTCCAAGATGCTACCAAAGAAAGACAATAATTAATGGGAGTAAGATCTGGGGAGATAGGGTGAATATCGAAAAGCAGCAGGATATCATCTGCATAATAAAATGCAGACACACCCTGTTGCTGGATGAGAGTAGCCAAAGGTGCGAGAGAGACATTAAAGAGGGGCCAGGACAGAACCTTGCGGAGCGCCGCAGGAGAGAGGGGAAACAAGAGGATGACAAAAGCCTGAAAAGACACAGAGTAGGATTGGTCAGTGAGAAAGGAAAGAAACCAGTACAAAATGGTTCCACACAAACCGGTGGAGGAAAGTCGTGGCAGAAGAGAGTGACTAACTAGATCGGAAGCTCAAGAAAGATCAAGAGACAGCCAAGGGAGGACAAGGAAAAAAACAAAAGGAAATTACAATAGCCAACAAATGATACAAGAAGAAAAGAGGGTGACAAAGCTCAGCTCTTTGAGAAAGTGGCTTATTGAAGAGTAATGCTGTAATTGGACTTTAGCATGATTTAAAAAGCTGAATGCAAAAAAAAACAAACTGCATATTTCAGAACAAATATAGAAACAAGACAATGGCAGAAACCCCTGCACTATATCATGTAACTATGCCAGCACATATCAAAGGAATCTACAGTCACCCTCATGGGAAATACATTCAAAGTAAGGGATCTTACTTACGATCCTCCTCTAATATAGTGTACATTATTCAATGAACAACATGTGAAGAGTGATGCTACATTGCTGAAATGGGACATGTGTTATAAGCAAAAATTAGTATGATCACGTCACAGAACAGACCAAGATGACACCTCCACGGGAGAACATTTTTTTGGCCCAGAGCATTATATCGATGTCCTTATGATCAGGATACTCAATGCAAATTTTAAAACAATAGAGTAGCATATTGAAGTTAAAATGGTTAGAACTCATAAGAAAAAAATTAATAAAGACATTGAGTGGAGGAGTGGCCTAGTGGTTGGGGCAAGGTACTTCAGGCCAGAAGGTCAGGGGTTCTAGTCCCACAGGTGCTCCTTGTAGTCTTGGGCAAGCCACTTAACCCTCCATAGCACATGTTCCCTGTAAAATAGTTATCTATGTAATTTCAGTTTGTTCAATGTAAACCACCTTGATATCATGAAAGGCAGTATATAAGAAATGATAAATAAATTTTCTAACACATTATTATTCATACAAATCTGCTACCTCTCACCTTCCAATCACCCATCAACTTTTTCTCCTCTCTCCCATCACATCGTTCTCCTTCAGACTTTCATTGGATTGTTTTCTGGTAATGCTTTTATTTGCTCACTCCCCCCAAGGAATGGATATGTTAGTTCTTGAACACAAGTCAAAAAACATATCATGTTAGTCCAATAAAAATACCATCACCTTATTTTTGTTGTTTTTTTAAAATTCATTAACCTTTATTTCTGTGTAAAACAAACATAGGAACGATGCAGTCTATATGTGCCTGATGAGCAGTAATCGGACAGATAGGAAAGTTGATGCAGAGCAGAGAGCTGAGATAGAAGAGAACATTTGGATGTCCATGTATATGAATGCTTAATATCTGCATAATATCATACGTTTTGATCCCAAGTGGCAGATTCATCCTCTCTTTTTTTACTGTAACGAAGATTGGATTAAGAGCAATGGTTAACAGTTAACCTTTTGAGGTTCTGAACTATTCAGAATGGACAGGCAAATATCAACCAATAAAAAGCACCATAATAACATTCAAAATGCAGGAAATCATTTTAGCTTACTCTTGAAGGCACTGCAGAGACAGAACATAGAAGTACAGGGGGGATTTTCAGTAGTGACTGCCAGCATGCTTAAAGCAGCTGGCCGTCACCACTTTAAAGTTGCCCCACATATTCAATGCCGGGGCTATAGCCAGACACCAGCATTGAATATCCATAGGTTAAATTTAGGATAGCCTTTTGCGATATGCACAGAGGCTGAATCAGTGACACTCATAGAGATAGGCAGAACACAAACTCCATCCTCACTCTGCCCCAAGACTATCAAGATAGTACTGGGGTGGTCTGTAAGAATTTTCAGCAGCACTGTTCATATGGTGCCACTGAAAATTCACAGATAGGGTACTTATCTGTGTAACAGTTTCCATTACACAGGCAAAGAATTCCTTCTTCTTTAATTTATTTTTGAAATGCTTATTGCAAATACAATCCAAGAAATATTCCTGGTAACAGAAACAGAAGAAAGAAAAAAAAAATAAAAGAGTATATAAGGCTATTTAACATCACCACCTTCCTAAAAAAGAAAAAGAAAGTAAACAAATTATCTATCTTCTCATAGCAGTCCACAAATATGGAGGGAGCAAAAACATATTATCGGGAAATAAAAGGGCAGACCTTTATAATGAGGAAACACACAGTTCCCTGGGGGCAGAGGGCAGCACTAAAGTTGCATGCTCATCCATTATCTGTTGCCACATTACTAGGGGTAGATGTAACTATCTCGGTTCTCAAATCCCAAAATGACACCAAGTGGTCTGGCTTATAAAAAATATATTTCACAGACTGCAGTTTAACAACAAATTTACAAGGAAAATTAAGCCAGAACATCCCTCCAAGCTGTAGAACCCGAGAACAAAAGGAGAAGGAATTCCCTCCTATGCTCCTGGGTAGCTCAAGCACATCAGGAAACACTCTAACCTTAAGGCCCAAAAAAAGGGCTTCACGGTTACAGAAGAATAATTTTAATATCCAAGCACAATCTGGTTCCAGAACAAAATTCACAATCGGGGTAGCAGGTTTAGCTGTACCTGCATCATCCTTCTCCAAAATCTGAGTCAGATTTAGAGAGTCCAGAGTTACCTCAGGATTACCTTCCAGATTCAAATCTCCAGATTGCTTTGCAAAGGGTGGATGATAATAGACCTTGCAACTGGGAGACAGGCAGACTAAGGAATCTTCAAAATCTCCTGGTAATAATCTTAAGCATGGAAATAGGAGTCACAATAGGGAGATGGGGCAGAGGATTTTAAGAGAACAGACCCAGACACCAGGGACCCCAATAAGTACTGAAGGTAGTATTGCGTGTGGATGGTAGTGGGGTCTTCTGGGGGAATCATTAATAGAGTTTCTTGCTGTCAGGAGGTGTCAGGTGAGGGCTTCTTGATGCTGGTAAGTTGGGGGGAGAATCAAATGTCAGGAGGGTTTAAGAGGGGATTGGATATCAGGGAGGGCTTAAGGAATGCTGAGGGGGGGTCATTTCCTAATTATATGAATTATATTACAGAAATGTGTTCTACTTGCTCCTTGATGCACATCATCTGAAACACTGTCAGTATTCCTCTAACTAGTGCCTTGGTCTTCACTCTCAGTCATCGGAGGCTGCCAAAAGGTCAGGTTTTCAGGATAACCTTAATGAATATTCATAAGATAGGTTTGCATGCTCACTACTTCCATTGTATGAAAATCTTTGTCATATATATTCCTTAGAGGTATCAGGAAAACTCATTGCAGTCATTGAAGAATAGGAGTGAAGACCAAGGCACTAAGGGGGGGGGGGGGGGGGCATTCCGGGCCACGAATAGCGGGGTTGGATGTGCGGATTAGACATACAACCCACATTCAGCTCCTTACCCCTATTCTGCCGCCAGCGCTCCCTGCATGTATGCATCATTTGTGCAGGGAGCACAGTACGTGGGCAGGGTTGGGTGGAGCGGGGGAGTGGTAAGTCACTGGAACGTACAGGCCCCTGTACGTTCCCTGACACCAAGCTGCACGTGTGGTTTATTTCAACCTGACAGTGGAATAAGTCCCAGGGTCCCATCTATAAGAGTGCCATACACCCCCACACACCATGCCAGTGGCCATGCAGTGCACCTGCAGCCATGATCCGGGCCTTAGGAGCCTTTGGTGCCTCCCAGACAGTGGTCTACAGGTGCCAATGTGGTGCACGGCATTCCGAGCCATCATGTAGATGACTTGTTGCCATGGTGCCAGGACATCACTACTCCCTCGCACCAACAGTGGTGTTCTGGTATGGTGATGAGCAGCTCCATGACATACAGGTTGCACCTGGACGTGCATCTCCCCGATTCTGCCATCGCGGGTATGTCCAAGCCCTGCAGTGGTGTAATCGGCTCTATCTCAGGCACACCTATGAGTTGGGAGGGCAGGGAGGCCTGGTGTGCGGTAAGCAGAATCAGCCTCTGCTGGATTACACTATAGGCTGTTGAGTGATTTTCTGGCATTTAAAGATAAGTACTGTCATAGTTTGAACATGTAATCAACATGTAGAAACATGATAGCAGATAAAGACCATATGGACTATCCAGTCTGCCCTTCCATACCAACTACTACAGTTCCTTTTTTTCCCCCTTTAGAGATCCTCTGTGTTTGTCCCATGCTTTCTTGAATTCAGATACAGTTGCCTTTTCTAGCACTTCCACTCGGAGACTACTCCATGCATCTATCACTCTTTCCATAAAGAAATATTTCCACCTATTACTCCTGAGTCTATGTCCTGTCACCTTCATACTATGCTCCTCTGCAGAGTTTTCTTTCATTTGAAAAGGCTTGCCTCTTGTGCATTTATGCCATGGAGGTATTTAAATGTCTCTATCATATCTCCCCTCTCCTGCCTTTCCTCTAAAGAATACAAACCATACCCTTCCTTTCAGATCCTGCAAGTTGCTCCATGCTAGATACTTGACTCCCTTTTCCCTCCATAAGATCTCCGGTATCTTTTCGACTCCTGAGATTTGTCCACCCACCGTGTACTTTTCAATCCCCTTTAGGTAATTGTGCAAGTTAAAGATTTATTGAAAATGTTTTGGCACTTTAGGCTTTGGGAAATTATGTTCAAGTTAAAGAATTATTGAAAGTTTTATTTGGCACATCATGCTTTTAGATATGTGAAGGGTAATTTTATAACATGGCACCAAGGGTACCTACAGAGGTTCCTACATAAGCACTATTCAGTAAAGACAATGAAGCAACTACTAGACTATGTGGCAGAGAATGTGCTTATAGTCAAGGCACAATCACTTATTGCTGCTGGAAAGCAAATGTAAACAATCACACATACTTTAAAGACATACATGCATAGATTAAGGCATTTTATAATCTGATGGGGCATATTCCTGGTCAGTGGGATATTTAGCCATTTTGTGCCACTCAATATCCCCTCCTAATGCCACTGCACACCCCGATTCTAACCACATAGCATTGGGGAGTTCCATGAATGGTGCTCGAGTTAACTGGTGAACAGTGATAGTCAGCTGCTGGCTGGTTAACTTAAGCTGGCTAAAGTTAGGCACATAAAAGGCTGGCCTAACCTTAGCTGATTTAGCTATCTAGCCAGTGGCTGAGTATCGCCTCTGCCCATTTAGCTAACATGCTAACTGGGCAAACAAGATATTCAATGCCAGTAGATGGATATGACTCCAGCATTGAATATCTGGGTCTAATTTTAAACGGTAACAGCCAGCCACTTTACAAGTGCTGGCCACCACCATTGAATGTCATCCCCTCCATGCATATGTGAAAACTCCACCCATGCTCTGCCTAGACTGTGCCCCTGGCTATGTCTACTCTGGGCTGGCAGGAGGACATCAGGTGCCCTAGATGAACCTTCCTTCTGCACTCCCACTCCCACACACCTATCTACTGGACACAGTGACCCAATCTTGCCCTAGTATGTCTTTGTCTTGCTCCATGGCCAGCAGGAGGAAGGTACTTAAGAGGGAATCAGTTTCCTTTATTGCACGGAGAATGAGGAGCAGACAGAAAAGCAAAAGTCTTGGCAGTTCAACCTCTCTCACCACAGCTGGCATGCGAGAGGGCATTTAAGGGTACATCAGTTTCCTCTGTGAAACGGTGTCAATCCCATGAGAATGACCCCCATGCCACAAAGGAAAATTACATACTCTTAAGCACCCTTCCTCCTGTTGAGCCATGAGATCAGGGTTAGCATGTGTTGAAAGGTAAAGCAGAACTCAGAACTGCTGGGACTCTTCCTGACTCTAGAGTCATGGAACTCTACCCGACTTCTCTTACTGCAGAGGAAACTGATATCCTCTTCAGTGCCACTGCTGCTGCTGGCCTCAGAGCTGGGCACTGAACTACTGTGATAATTGCTTGCTGCCTGCCTGATACTGTTTATTTTCCACCCCCCACCCCCCCCGAATGTCATCACTCTAGGCAACTGCCTAGTTTGCTTGAAGGACCTATCAGCCTTGCACCTACTGTTAAAGTACATACCTTAAGGTGGAAGTGCTTTTTTTATGCTATCAGCATTTTATAAAAGGTCATTTATGCATGTTTGTGGCCACATATGTACAGAAATTACTTTATAAAATTACCTCCAAGGGAGTAATTTTTATAAACCATTTTCTTGCATGAATTGTCTCTTACAAAATTAGGTCATGCTGTACTTAAAAATACACACGGTGCAAGCTGTCAAGTATTTGTACAGGAGTACAGTTAAGGTAGGGCATGAGCTAAAGTGTAATGTTTGTACGTAATTTGTAAAATACTTGTGTATGCACATAAAGTGTACACTAACATTTACACCTGCTCTCGAGGAGGCAAAGTGTCCACACCTTGACTACTATTTGATTTGCACTATTTTATAAAGTCATATAGGTGCCTATGGGGGTAGTCATTAAGCTGAGATAAAATAGCCCATTTTAATACACTTTAGTTTATCACGGGATGGATTCAATGGTCACCAGACCTGGACCTGGCCTTCTAGAGTCTCAAGAAAGCAGTGTGCTTTGAACCCATCCTGATTAGCCCTGATTTTCTCTCTACCATTTATTGTGCAAACTGATGCCTCAGAGGTAGGTTTGGGAACCTTTCTGGTCCAAGAAGTCAGGGGTGAAGAACATTTCTTAGCATTCATCAGCAGGCAGCTGCTTCTTCGGGAGCAGCATTATGCGGTGATCAAGAAGGAAGTTTTGGCTGTCAAGTGAGCACATGAGAACTTCAAATTCTATCTGCTTGGCTGTCCATTTATGCTGGTAAAGAACCACCCAACCCCACAAGTGGCTCGCTCATCATAAGGAGTCCAACAGCTGCATTATGCGATGGTTTTTGAATCTCCAACCCTACCAGTATTGGGTCTGCCATAGAGCTGGTTGGACTCACTTGAACATGGTCTTTCTTTCACAGGTGGGGGTCCTGGGTGCAGCAAGTGCTCAACGGGGTATGGTTGAGCTGAAGGGGAGGATGTGTGATGGGGGTCTATAGAATGTTACCCATCCCTCTCCAAAGAGATTATCAACAGTCCCCTTTAAGAGAGTTTGCAGCCCAGAGTTCAGGGCTGGGGGGGGGGGGGGCATGACTCACAGGGAAAAGTTAAGAACCTAGCAGGCTGCAGGAGGGAGAGAGGCCCATAGAGCCAGCAGTCCTTCAATGACAAGCCGTGCAAAGGAGTTCTGAGATTGGAACTGGAAGAAGAGCCCGGAGAATCAGCTTTGTGGAGGTTTAACAAGCTGGGGCGGAATAAAGCTGATTTTGGTTACCCTGAATTCCTGCCTGTTCTGTGTTTTAAAGAAAACCTCTTCCCATCGCATGCCATACTAACACAGCTTCAGACTCTCTTAAAGGGGACTGTTGATAATCCCTTTGGAGAGGGACGGGTAGCATGTAACACAGTACCATTCTTATGCATTTTGATTTGCTCTGACTGGATTCCCAGTTCTTGGGAGGCAAGGCCTATCCTTCTTTTAGTATCCTGTGCCACCCATCACCCCAACTGTGCTGCATCCGATACTGACCATGGAGTCACCTGCCCAACATGATGCAGGCCATCCAGTGAGAAGTTTGTTTATTTATTGAACAGCTTTTTTTTTAAATACTGCTTTATCAGGAAGTCAAAGAAGTTTACAGTGAACAAGTTAACTTAGGGGGTTAAACAATCAACCAGTTTATGTTGTAACATGTTAATTTGAAGAACATTGCCGTGAACAGGTTAACTTAGAGTGTTAAACGACTGAATAACTAGATACATTTGCATTAGTGGGAAGAGAATGTGAAGGGAGGAATAACTAGAGAAACAATTTAGTTAGAATATGCATCTAAAGCGGTACAAGTAACCGCATAATATTTATTTTTGGAGTTGTGCTAGGTGTTGTCTCTGAAGAATTCTGGGTATAGGTGTGGCTTTAGCTTCCTGCAGAATTCAGTTATTAGTTACCTTGCCTCCCTGCTCAATGGACTGGAAAGAGGGGGGTGAATTTGTTTCTCAGCTAATGCTCCTACCAGACTGGATTCCCAGATCATAGGTATAGGGACTGCCAGTCTTAGCACTCTGTGCCACACTCTAGTCTTGCTCCTAAGAGGGACATTGAAGTTCAAAGAGTGAGGTTGTTTCACATGATGTGTCTAGGGTACGAAGCTAGAAAGATTTTAGTGTACAGTATTACTTTGTAAATTAAAAAAAAAAAAACAAGCATAAAAAGATACTTGCTTTCTTTTGGGATCTATAAAAAGATATAGCAAAGTGGAGACAATAGAAGACAACTTTTAAAGGAATTTGCCCATAGGTACTTATGGTTGCAGGGGAAAGAATTAGGGAAAGGGGAAACAGTGGGCAGAAAGGTGGTATCAGATTTCTTCCTACTGTTAGGGCTCCTTGGTGTTTCTCCTGTTGCTTGCCTTTCAGGAAGATAGTGATAGGGTTTGGTTCACTGCTGAAGTTCTAATGAGTAAGAGAAGGGGCTCAAAGAGTGAGAGTGAGAGAGCCTGCCAATGAGTGTGACACTCCCCTCCTACTGAGTGAGACTTGGCATCTCTGCCTTGCCTCCTATCCCCACAGCTGTCGTTAGGTGAACAGAATTCTTACAAAAATGTGTCACTGTACCTTCTGGAATAGATAAGATACAGCAAGCTTTCCTTCTCCGGTAGCTCTGCATAGTGCATATCTTCCACCAATGCTTGAGACAATAAGCAACTGAAGGCAGATGTTTCCTAGCCTCTCCTTGCCTTTTCTGATGTCCTCCCTCCACCCCCAGAGAGACACTCCCTGTAGGAGCAAATAGGACAAGAAAGCCCACCTTAACTTTCCAACTCCTAGTTGTAAAATCAGACAGCAGCAGAGCTCCTACATTTTTTTAAATTTCTTTATTTACATTTTCAAACAAACTACAATAAAAGCAAAAAATTACAATTAAAATGATAATCCTCTTTAAACATAAAAGCTAAAAACAAGGCTTTAACAGAATACCCCAACCTTAATCCTCCCTTCACCATGCAATCATAAAAAAAAAACCCCTTATAAAATGAGCACAAAAAGGGGGACCTGCAAGAACTATGACTCCACACCAGCTCCTTACCATATGGTAACATGATGGCTTGACTACTTGCCCCTTAATTTACACCATATTGTGCTTTAGAGATGTAAGTATTTAGGGGTTTCCACTTGAGGAGGGTGGAAGGCATGAGTTGTGCCTTAACATGGCATTTGTTCATACTTGCAGCATAAGCACAAACGGTTCCACCATTCGTGCCAGCTAAGCTCTGCAGTATGTTTCCAGTTTGCCATAATGAGATGCAGAGCCGCTCCCATCATGAAGTCAAATAAAAAATGACAATCCCTCTGTAACGACGAGATGCCAATAGATGACCGAAAAACAACCACAGACCAGGAGAGACTGGCCCTGAATCCCAAGACCTCTTGGACTCGGTTCCAAATCGAAATCCAATAGGTCTGAATATTAGGGCAATCATATACCACATGTCTTAAAGTGCCAACATCACTCTGACAAGACCAACATTCATTTCCAACCATTGTATCCAATTTAGCAACCTTTATCGGGGTAAAAAAAAGAGCTCTGTATGCAAAAAAAATATAAAGCTTGTGAAATAGAGGCAGACTGAGATACTCTATTTGTCTTGCTCCAGAATTTCACCCATGATTCCGGAGAAGGAGTCTCCCCTGTGTCATGTTTCCAAATCCGCTGAACACCAATGGATTGCGGGGTGTGGTTCTGAGCAACCAATTTATAATAGTAAGAAGCCACCCCAGGAGCCATTTGGGCTGAACCTATAATGTTCAACAACCCCCATTCTTCAGGTAAAGATTTAATATCAATAGGAGATTTCTCTATACAATGTCTCAGCTGAATCCACTGGAAGTATAAGGATTTAGGCAAGTCAAACTCTCTCTGTAGGCAAGCAAAAGGCTTGCACTTGCCATCGAATACCAGTTGTCCTATGGCCCAAATACCCCTACTGAATCATTTTTGCCATGCAAACGGACTTTGATGAATTTTTAAGAAAGGACTGTGCCAGATGGGGATTCGTTTTGATATGCATTCCTCCTTAGGAATTGCCTTCGCTAGCTGCTGAAAGGCCCTTTGAGTGTCTGCTATTACCATGTGAGACTTCAACCTCGCAGAAGACACCATGCCAGGGAGGAGATTTAAGGGGAACGGAGCACTTAATCTCTCTTCCAGTTTGAGCCATACTGGGCGTTTTCCCCCAGCCTCCTCCACCCATTTTGAACCTTGTTTTAGTAGAAAAGCACAATGGTAGGCCTGAAAATCAGGGAAGTTCACAACCCCTTCCTCTTTTTTAGACTTAAGCTTCCTAAAAGCAATTCTAGGCGGTTTATTTTTCCATAAGAATTGGACAAGAATCCTTTCAACTTGATGATAAGTGTTACTTGTAAGAAAGACTGGTAACATTTCTAACACATAGTTCACTTTAGGAGTGAAAGTAATTTTTATTACTTCAAAATGACCCCGCCAAGAAAGATAGACCAGCGACCACTTTGCAGTTATATTACGAACCGTAGAAAGGAGTTCCCCTTCGTTGAACAGTAAAGTTTCACTAAGTGGATAGCAATAGTGGACTCACAAGTACTTCACCATTTTAGGCTCCCACACAAAGGGAAAATGTTCCAGATCCGCCCTACATACCCTTGAATTTAAACCAGACTTTGACCAATTGATTTTATAACCTGATAATCCTGACTACTGATCTTTCAACTCTAGAATAACCGGTATAGAGCTGGGCGTGGTAAACAGCAGTAAATCATCAGCGTACGCAGAAAGTTTAATTTCCAAGTCAGCTATAGACACACCTTTAACCACAAGGTTTTGTCTTAACAATAGGGCCAAAGGTTCCAAGGCCAGATTGAAAAGGATGGGTGAGAGGGTCAACCCTGCCGGGTGCCACGCCACAAAAGAAAATCTTTAGACTGAGTCACATTCACAGAGATATTAGCACTTGGTCTCGCATACATTAGTTTGATCAATTTACAGAAACCCTCACCAAACCCAAACCACTTCAGAACAGCAAACAAGAAAGGCCACTCCAATCGATCACTTTTTTTGCGTCTAGCGATAATCCCACAAGTGGGCCCTCTATTCTTTCTGCACCTTCCAAAACGTGACACAACACTCTAGCATTATCGGCTGTGGAGCCACATTGGTCCGGATGTATCAAAGAAGGGATCAATTTGGAGAGACGACTAGTTAAAATGGCTGCAAAAATGTTATAATCTGCCTTTAGTAATGAAATTGGGCAGTAGTTACTAACCAACTGAGGGTCCCTCCCAGGTTTTTCAAGAACCCCAATATTTGCAGAGGCAAACGCTCAAGCCTGGGCCTCCGCTTCCAAAAGAAGCCTGTAATGTTGTTGAAGATATGGGCCTAAGATTTTGGAAAAGGTTTTATAAAATTCAACTGGAAGGCCATCTGAGCCAGTGGCCTTGCCCACTTGCATAGAGTTAATAGACTGGATAATTTCCATGACCGTAATCTGTTTGTCTAGTCCTGTCACTATATCCTGATCTAACACCAGCCTCTGTGTATTGTCCATTAATCTATCAAAATCCTCTTCAGAGAAATCTATCTCTGGGGAGTATAACTGAGCATAAAATTGGCAAAAGGCCTCTGCGATATCAGAGTCCTTGACAATCAATTGTTGCACCTGAGGACCTCTCAAAGCAGAGATGCAAGAAGCTTCCTTATGGCCTTTTAACAAGATAGCTAGTAACCGTCCGGCCCTGTTACCTTCTAAGTAATACAGGCCTTTCTGCACTTAAATTTTCTGTGAAGCCTCAGTAGTCAAAATTGAGTTATAACTAAATCTAAGACGCTGTAACCGTATCAGAATACTAGGATGTTTTCTGACCTATGATGCATTCTCCCGCTTTAATCTGCTTGTCTAAGACTTCAAGTTCTGCTTTACGCTGCTTGGCCTGTCGTATAGCAGAACTGGTAATGGTGGCCCGCATATTAGCTTTAAAGCCTTTCCACCATGCCCAACCTGAGGTATCCTGAGGTAAATTAAACTGAAAATACTCCTCTATAGCCAACAGGATGTTTTCCCGGAACTCCTGGCTGCCAAGAAGAGTCCTATCAAAGTGACAACGTGAATGAGGTGGGCCGCTCGTTGAGTCAAATAGGGTGAATGAGATTGCAGAATGATCAGAGATATGAACCGCATGTATATTGTACTCACTTATTCTAGAGCTTAGTCCTTTGGAGACTAGGAAATAGTCTATGCGTGATACCGAGTTGTGAAGGGGAGAGAAGAAAGTATATTCTTTGTCCATAGGGTGTTGCAGTCGGCATATGTCTATCAGCCCCAATTCTTGCATTAGAGACAAAAGAACAGGGTGAGCTTTGGGGACCTTATTAGTTCTCACTGGACTCCTGTCTAACAAGGGGTCTAGTATGAGGTTGAAGTCTCCCCCCACAATAGTTGGATAGCTGGACAGCTCTTGTGCCAAGGCCGCAATGGATTTAAAGAAGGCAGTGCAATCTATATTAGGAGTATATATATTAATTAAGGCCAGTTCTGTGGATCCTATTTTAAGGACAACCATTGCCCACCACCCTTCTGTATCAGATCTAGTTTGTATTACAATGGGGGATAGAGATTTCCTTTTCAATGCCTCGTTGGAGTCAGGAGTGGTGCCAAAGGACTGGAGAGAGGCTCATGTGGTGCCTTTACACAAAAGCGGAAGTAAGGATGTGGTTGAAAACTACAGGCCGGTTAGTTTAACTTCGGTGGTGAGTAAATTATTGGAAACGCTGCTGAAAGAGAAAATAGTGAGGTTTCTGGAGTCCGGCGGATTACAAGATTCGAGGCAGCATGGATTCACCAGAGGCAGGTCTTGTCAGACAAATCTGATCGATTTCTTTGACTGGGTGACCAGGGAGTTGGACCGAGGGAGAGCTCTAGATGTGGTGTATTTAGATTTCAGTAAAGCCTTTGACACTGTTCCTCACAGGCGACTTATAAACAAACTGAGCACCCTAGGGATGGACCCTAAAGTTACTGCTTGGGTTAGAAATTGGTTGGGTGGGAGGCGACAAAGAGTACAAGTAAATGGAGCTCACTCTGAGGAGAAGGATGTTACCAGTGGTGTGCCCCAGGGATCTGTCCTTGGTCCGATTCTTTTTAACATCTTTGTTAGTGATATAGCGGAAGGGCTGTCGGGTAAGGTTTGCCTCTTTGCGGATGATACCAAAATCTGTAATAGAGTAGACACCCAGGAAGGTGTAGATAACATGAGGAGGGATCTAGCTAAGCTTGAAGAATGGTCTAGAATTTGGCAGCTGGGATTTAATGTTAAAAAATGTAAGGTCATGCATTTGGGCTGCAGCAATCCAAGGGAGCAATACAGTATAGGAGGTGAAGTACTTTTGTCCACTAAAGAAGAGCGGGACCTAGGCTTGGTTGTGTCTGATGATCTTAAAGTAGCTAAACAGGTAGAAAAGGCGACGGCAAAAGCTAGAAGGATGCTTGGGTGCATACGGAGAGGAATGGCTAGCAGAAAAAAGGAGGTGATAATGCCTCTGTATAAGTCTTTGGTGCGACCTCATTTGGAGTATGGTGTGCAATTCTGGAGACCGCACCTTCAAAAGGATGTGAACAGGATGGAGTCGGTGCAGAGGGTTGCTACTAAAATGATTAATGGGCTTCATTATAAAGCATATGAGGACAGACTTAAGGATCTTAATATGTACACCTTAGAGGAAAGGCGGGATAGAGGTGATATGATTGAGATGTTTAAATACCTCCATGGCATAAATGTTCAGGGAGAGAGCCTCTTTCAATTGAAAGCAAGTTCTGCGACGAGGGGACATGGGATGAGGGTGAAGGGAGATAGATTCAGGAGTGATATGCGGAAATATTTCTTTACAGAAAGAGTAGTGGATCCGTGGAATAGTCTCCCAGTGGAGGTGGTAGAGATGAGGGCAGTAACTGAATTAAAAAAAGCATGGGACCAACACAGAGGATCTCTAAAGGTAGAAAGTGGACTGTTGTAGTTGTTGTTATGGAAGGACAGACTAGATGGGCCTTGTGGTCTTTTTCTGTCATCATGTTTCTATGTTTCTATGTTTCTACTAGGATGGCTACCCCGGTTGTTGTTTTTTTTTTTTGATTGGCAGCAGAAAAAGCTACTAGTGAAAAGGGTTTTATATCTAATTTTAATGACTCCACATTTAAATGTGTCTCTTGTAACAGTAGGATGTCAGCACTTTCCTTGAGTCCATATAAAAATATATTTTTCCTCTTTATGGGACTGTTAATGCCCTTAATATTCAGTGAGACTATCTTAAAGGAAGACATTTTGACAATATAGTACAAAATGACAGTCAACTGTTGCAGAAACACCTCACAACCTCACTTATAGCCCAAGGAAAAAAACACAAAAGGAAAAGCCACTACTTAGCAATAGCCCCTGTGGAAGATCGCTCAAAAGAAAAACACATAGTTCTAAATAACAAAGCCACCAAAACCCTGGGGGGCTATAACAGCTCAAAACTTAGTGGGTGAGCCCAAAGGGACAAGACAGGCACAGAGGGAAAAATTAACTAGTTTACTTCAACTCCTCTGCCACTTAAATCAACTTACACCACACACTACCCATTCCAGAAACAGGAAACAGCGTCCGCAAACCTGGAGCGCCAAATGTTATAGCAAAACTGCCCCACCAAAACAATTTATGTTCACAAAAGGCCGCATATATGTAGGCAAGGGTCATCCCGCTCCTCCAAGCCCCGCTCCCCTCCCAACCACAACAGACACCACAAACAACACAAAACACAAAAGAAGAGAGAAAGAAACAAAGAGTAAGAAATTATTGACCAGGGCGATACCCTGGAGTTCCTCCAAGAGAGTCACATTGAATGGAACATCGAATGTCAACTCTGCATGATTGAATGTCAACTCTGTATGGATGAGTTGCTACTTCACGACCTCAGACCAGTCAAACACCCAAATAAGAAAGCGTTGAAGAACTTTTACAAGCCACTGATTGCAAGGCAAGCTTTAACCGCATCAACACCAACTCCTTATCCTCCAAGAACGCGTGTAACTCCCCTGGATCATCAAAAGTCCTAATCTGATTGTGCAGCATGATTCTCATGCGAGCAGGGTAGAGTAACCCGAAATGGGCCTGCAGCTGCAATAAGCGTGGATGTAGGGCCAAAAAACTCTTTCTCCAATCTACTGTCACCTTCACAAAGTCAGGGAAGAAGAAGAGTTTGTGCCGCTGATATTCCAAGGGAGAGTGTGCTCTGGCTGCTTCCATTATTTGTGCTACTTGTTGAAAGTGCAAAACTTTGAGGATGATTGGACGTGGACGCTTGCCTGCAACCACGGACTTAGTAGGAACTCGATGGGCGCAGTCGATCTCAAAAGACATGGTGAACTTCACCTTCAACACACCTGGGATCATTGACTGCAAAGAAGCTATCATGTTAGGACCTTCGGCTCCCTCTGGAACTCCCAAAATTCTTATGTTGTTCCTTTGAGCGTGATTGTTACCATCTTCCAACTCTCTTTGCAGTGACCATATCAGTTTTGCTTGCTTCTCAACAGCCCTGAACCGCTCCTCATGCATTGCCACCATGCTCTCCACCTTCTCCAGTCTGACCGTAATTGACTCCAAAGTATTTTTCAAGGCGCTGATATCCTCCTGCATTGTGCACGAGTCTCCATTAGCTTTGACCAAGTCCTTAACAGCGCGGATCTCAGCCAGAGGTTCTTGTAAGGCATCAGGACAATTTCTGATGACCGCCATCTTGTGAGGTGAGAGAGGCTACGTTTTGGTTCTCTTTGTGCTGACGTTTTGAGGTATTTGGTAATCCAGCCACGTCGGCTTGGGGCCAGACATATCCAAGATCGAATGATATTAGAGTAGATAGGAACTACTTAGTTAAAGACAGCAGAAGTCAGGATTCTTGACCATTGCCCTCCGGAGCACAGCTCTTAGAGGACCATCTTGCCCGATGCTAGGCTCCGCCCTTAGAGCTCCTACATTTTAAACAAGGAGGAAAGCACACTCTGCTTTCCTTGAAAATGTTTATTTTTCTCAGACTTTGTGTCTTTGTGTTTTTGGTTAGCAAGCCCCAGCACCCTTCATACTCTGTTTTCTTCAGTCTTTTTTTCCTAAGCTTCAGGACCTCTGCCTCGTGCCCTCAAAAGTGAACTTCAAGCTACTTCTTTTTTCAATCTTTTTTTTTCCTGCTTTGACCTGCAGGCATCCCTTCCTCACTCTATGAAAGTTAGAGACAAAATGGTTCTTTGGGGTTTGTGCTGAGCTGTGTGTTCCAACCCTCCTGTGACATAATGGCCCATAGAATCTGCAGAACTCAGTCAGGAAAATGATTCTCTGGTGCTTGTCAAGGATTTGCAGCATTATTGGCTGAAGTATCTTGTACTGGCTGCTGGTGGCTCCTCTGTGACCTTTTCTCCCTCCTAAATTGGCTACAATGTGCCGGGCAGTGCCTGTGCAGATGATGAAAATTATGTTTATGAATAGTGATTCGGTAAAATTTTCTAATCATGTGCTGTCAGTAAGTTGACCTTAAAGTGAATAAAAAATAATGATCTTTGTTGATTTTTAATTTCATACAAAAAGGAATGCACATGTCTTGACAGTGAACAACACACCTTAAAAAAGGAATTTTCACTGTGGCAGGATAATTTTATAATAGGGTGTCTATGTAGACAGGCAGAAAAGGCACCTTATTTCAAGTCTATTTTATTAAGGCATAGACGTCTGTATGAATAAAATACCAGCATAAATCAGACCTAAAATGAATCTGTGAACAGGTGTACTTGATAAAATACACATGTATATTGCAAATCTGCCTGCCCGTCATCCATACTCGTCCTCTGAACACATCTGCACCTGGGTCAGATAAAAGTAAATGCATTCTTGTCATTGAGTGTACTTTTATGCCTGTAGTAATTTTATAAGCTGCACCTAGTTTTATGAGCATGTTTATTTATTTTATATGCCTCCATTCAGAGTAATCCATCAAGGCAGTTTACAACATCCATAAACGCATCTTGGTGGAGATGGTCTTGGCAGATACAGAATCAGAGGAATCCACGTAGGTGGGGTTTGCATCTGTAAATCTAGGTATTTTAGTCATGTATGTGTGAAATGGCCACTTACACATGTATTTGATATGGTGCTATTCTGAAAGTACGCATCAGGCTGATCACACATACTATAATACTGTAGTACTATAATTTACACAAGTTCTTGAAAAATCTAGGCATGGCTATTTATTCAAAACATAAGACTGGTGTAACTACTTGCAGCTTACTGTAAATTTATGCATGTTTTGACAACTTACATCCCTGTTTTATAAAATAAAATATGCATGTACTTTACTTTATAAAATAGGCATGAAATGCATGTGTAAAACTGCACGTTAATCTAGGCATGCCTTGTAAAATTAACCTCTAAGACCTTACATGGTTTGTACCACTGAATATCCCTGATTATCTCCCCTACATGTCCCAATGCTAACCGCTTAGCATTGGGGCATATCGTGGACGTTCTGAGGTGGAGCAGAGGCAGCGATAGTCACTAACCGAGTAGTGGTGATATTGCACCTCTACTCAGTGACCTGGGGGTAAAACTAGGCAAAGCAAAAACTGGCCTAGTTTTACCCACGGGAGCTAACCGGGCAGTAGTGCAATATCGCTGCTACCCGGTTAGCTTCTGTGACTTCAGGGCATATGTGGCAGTCCTTGATATTCAGCGCTGGGGCCTGGGCATTGACTATCTGGGGTTAGAGGTCAGCGGGGACAGCTATGCACCCTAGTGGCGCATGGCTGGCTCTATTCATTATTGGGCCCTAGGTGTTTAACACAGCAATTAGAACATACTTATGTTAACATAGCACTGTGCTGTTAGTGTGCATTAAAACAGTGTTTAAAGCCTAATTCAGCTTATTAAGTAGGCACTTAATTATCTAAATGAAAAAAGGATGTTTGAGAAATTTTATTTATGGTCATGGTTTGAAGGGGAGAGATGATTCAGGAAGAGAACAGCAAGAAGCAGATTGCAATTGTCTAAGCTGGAGGTGACCAGAGAGTGGATATGAATCTTGGTAGTGGTTTCAGAGAAGAAGGGAGACATATTTGCTAATGCTATAGAGAAAGAAATCACAGACTTTACAGTAGCTATATATTGGAAGCGTGCAGAGAAAGAGAAGAGTAACAGATGACCCCTAGGTTGTGAGCTGAGAACACCAGTAGAATGGTAGTGTTATCCACAAAAAGAGAAAGGAGAAAGGGTGGAGGTGGGTTTAGGGGGAAAGATAAGGAGTTCCGTCTTGGCCATGCTCAATTTCAGACATTGATGGGACATCCAGGCAGCGATACAACATATGCAAGTATGTAATGTGAAGAGAGGTGGCTTTTCATGTGATAAATCATAAACCCAAGTGGAAAATCATCTTGCAATAGATAGACACTGGGTTTAATTGTTTTGATTGTTTACATTTTCTGGCACTTATATTGAGAACCTTACATTTTCTCTCATTACTTCGTCAACAATAAGTTACTGTGAATAGGCGGAAATGCACTATTGATGTAGGGCTTTTCACTCTTTGAAAGGTCTAATACATTATTGACTTTGGCAAATATATGTTTTAATCTGAGTGCCCAAAAAGTGAATTGACAATTATATAGGCTAAGACTGGCACGTGTTTGTATAATTTTGGTGTTAATATTTATTTGATATGACCTGTAAGCCTGCATCTGAACTGACAGACTCTTGTATTGGATGTGCATTAGATTGACCTTTGTGGGAGACACATGACACATGCTGATTGAAACTGATTAGTCTTGGGTTTGGTGCCTTTTACTGGAATACTTCTATTTACCTCGTTTAGTAAGAAACATGGCTGTGATGGATGACATGGTACTGGAGGAAATATCTATATAGATCTAAGAGTGTGAAGTGGATCCTACATGCCTGTGAAAGCTGCTGGTTGGAAAAAGATACGTTTTGTTGCACTTGTTTTAAAAAATCTTTTCCAATATACTTCTTTAACCATAGAAACATAGAAAATGATGGCAGATAAATACCGTATAGCCCATCTAATCTGCCCATTTATAAGAACTATTAACCTCTACAATCCCTTCCTCTCTTTTGAGATACTCTGTGTTTGTCCCATGTTTTCTTGAATTCAGATGCAGTTCTCGTCTCTGCCACCACCACTGTTTGAGGCTATTCCACCCATTCACCACCCTTTCTAAAAAAATATTTCCTCAGTTTACTCCTGAAGTCTATTCCAGTGGTTCTCAAGCCAGTCCTCTGGGACCCCCAAGTCAGTCAGATTTTCAGGATAGCCACAATAAATATGCATAAGACAGATCTGCATGCACTGCTTCCATTGTATGCAGATCTATCTCATGCATATTCATTGTGGATACCCTGAAAACCCAACTGGACTAGGGGTCCCAGAGGACTGGCTTGAGAACCACTGGTCTATTCCCTTCTACCTTCATCCTATGACCCCTCATCCCAGAGCTTTCTTTTAATTGAAAGAACGCCACCTTCTGTGCATTTATACCATGGAGGTATTTAAACACCTCTATCACATCTCCTCTCCCCTCACTTTTCCTCCAAAGTAAACATATTGTAATATTTAAGTTTATACCCATATGCTTTCTGATGAAAATCATCGACCACTTTAATAGGTACCCTTTTGACCAATTCCACCCTATTTATATCTTTTTGAAGGTGTGGTTTCCAGATTTGTACATAATACTCTTCATGAGGTCTCACCAGATACAGTATACAATGACACTAAAACATCCTTTTTCCTACTGTCCATTCCTCTGCCTATGCACTGAAGCATCCTTCTGACTTTTGCCATCACCTTTTTTACCTGTTTAGCCACTTTAAGATCATCCAATATGATCACACCCAGTTCCCTGCTATTTTTTGTGCATTGAAGTACTTCACCACTATACAGTACCATTCCTCTGGGTTTCTGAAGTCCAAATACATGTCCTTGCATTTTTTAGCATTAAATCTTAACTGCAAATTCTTGACCATTTTTCAAGCTTCGCTAATTCCTCCTCTATATAATCCACATTTTCTAGGGTGTCTACCCTGTTGCAGATTTTGGAATCTTTTGCAAAAAGTCAAACCTTTCCCAACAGACCTTCTGCAATTCTGCTCACAAAATTGTTTAAAAAACAACCAGGAGCAAGAACAGGACCAAGGACCAATTGTTGAAACATGACACTGCCAGCATCCCTATCTTCAGAGCAAACTCCATTTACTACTATCCTCTGGTGCCTCCCACTCAACTAGTTTCTTACCCAGTCAGTCACTTTAGGCTCTATGCAAGGGCATCCAGTTTATTTATAAATTGCTGATGAGGAATGGTGTCAAAGGACATGCTGAAATATACCACATCTCTCCCCCAATCCAATTCTCTGGTCACCCAGTCAAAGAAATCAGATTCATCTGACAAGACCTGCCTCTAGTAGAGCCATGTCATGGATCTTGTGATTTCATGGAACCAAAAACCACACTATCTGTTGCTTCAGCAGTGTTTCCATTAATTTACCACAGCAGTCAGATTAACATTTCTGTAGTTCCTAGCTTCTTCCTTACTTCCCCTTTTATAGAAAGGAACCACACCTCCCCCCCCCCCCCCCCCATCTCCAATCCTCTGGGCTCACTCTTGACTCTAAACAAGCATTGAGAAAGTCAGATAGTATCACTTTGGGGCTTGTTTACAAAGCCGCGGTAGTGGTTCGCGATCGCGATCGCAGCGGCGGCCCCATTGAAATCAATGGGGCCGCGGCTCCGATTACGATCGCAAACCGCTACCGCGGCTTTGTAAACAAGCCCCTTTGTCTATCTAGCTTATCATGAACACAGTCTTCTGAAAATCATTCAAGGTGTATCTCACTTTCATTCCTATGTATGTTTGCTTTTTTAGGTCCCTCTCTTGGTCCTTCATCTGTGAACAGAGAAAAAATATTTGTTAAGCAATTCTGCTTTATCCTCATTAATCTCTAGATATTCCTCCCTTTCATCCTTGAGTCTCACAATGCCCCCTTTGCGCTTCCTCCTCTCTGAGTTCTAATGCATTGGCTAATTTTCTTTTATTCGCCTTTTTGCTTTCTTGAAGACTTCAGCTTACCTTAGCTTCTCCAGATATTGTTTCTTGTCTTCTGTCTGTGATTTCATATAATTTATGAAGGCTAACTTCTTTTTCCCTACCTTTTCAGCTACTTCTTTTGAAAACCTTAACAGTTTCCTTTTCTCTTCTTTTTATTTAATTTCCTAACAAGAAGGATTGTTGCCCTTAAAATAGTTCCTTTCATTTTCCCCACTGTTGTTCTACTTCCCCTAGATGTTCCCATACAATTAACAACTCCTTAAGGTATTTCCTCATCTTGACAGAGTTAGTTTACCTGACGTCTAGAATCCATGCTTTTGAATGAACCATCTCTACCCATGTCCTAATACTGAAGCACACCCTCCAGTGATCACTGGATGTCAGACGATCACCCACTATAACGTCAGAAACATTCTCCCCATTTATAAGCACCAAGTCCAGTATCACTCCCTCCTTTATGGGTTCCATCACCAGATGTTGCAATAGTTCTCCTGATAGATAATCCAGGATTTCCCTGCTTATAAAGGATTCTGCAGCAGGGTTATCCCAATCAACATCTGGCAATGTGAAATCTCCTAGCAATAGCATTTCCTCTTTGATAGCAATACTGTGAATATCTTTAATTCAATATCTCTTTCTTCTGCTTACGTATATCACACATGATTTTCTATTCCCTCTTTCCAAACAAACTCATAGTACCTTCTGCTTCCTTTGTAAGCCCTGCTGTTCTGTGGTTTTAATATTATTGCGATGTCAAATACTGGAAAGTGTTTTGAGGTATATGGCGCTTATAAGAATGCTTACATGTGGATTGTATTATCTGGAATCCATTTTTAGTACACATTTCTTCATTTTCCAAGCTGTTTACCTTTTTTGAATTTTCCGAGTTGGTGTAACTCTTTTGTTAAGAGTCACTTCTATGGTGAATTCATCCATATCTTTACCAATTATTGTCTTTGGTCATATATGCAAATTATTTGAAAAAATGTGCTTTCATATAAAAATATATTTTCACTATATGTTCCAGAAAGATTTTTAAAGTACTGATGAGGCCACAGAACTAATCTAGAATAAAATTTATGCACACAAATATGATTACCTATTAAAACATGTCAAGACCTCCAGAGAATCCAACTTACATGATGCAAAGTAAGTAATTAGTCATTTAAATTCTGAGCAGATATTATTCATTTGAGAAATCTCTATTTTGTAGTGCAGAAGAAGCATTTTTCTCACCTTTGCACTCTACAATAAACTCATGCTGATCTAAATTGATTGCTCTGGGATTATGCAGTATTCATTAAAATATTGCTGTATTGACATTCAGTAATGTCTTTCAATTAACAATTTCAAATTCTAACCATTGACAGAGACTTGACCTTTAGATATTTAACACAACCTTCATTTTTTAAATCAGAAACTGCTTAAATGATTTGATAAATATATGACTTATTTTTGCCCTGTATTGTTTTAGAATCATGTTTTCTCTAATGAAGATGCAAGTTTAATTTGATGTATTGTATTTCTGCATAGAATTGCCTGGAATTAAATCAAGAAACAAATGTGAAAGGATAGATAATCTTTTCAGCATAAGACAACCATTTCCTAATGAATAAGAAGCTTCAGTTGGCTTATCCTCTAAAAACATGATAAAGAGGTAAATGATGAAAGAAAAGAGAAGAAAACTGCATAGCAGCTTTTAATAAAAATGAATTTTCCGATTATCTCATATGCTTATATACAATAGCACATTTTTTCCAGTGGGCTGTGACAATGTCTTTTGCCCAATGGAGTGAAAGGGGCTTTAACAAGTTAAGACTACTACTAAAGTATTGCAAAAAGCTACTATTAGCTGAGCTAATGAAATCATACCATTACAGATCATGTCTTGCCAACAAAGACACTGGAAAAAACCTTGACAAGATTGTATCTGAAAATATATTCATAGGTCTAATTTCAAGTTTCTGTTGAGACTTGCTGGATTTGTATGTTGCAAAGTCAAAGTACTGTGAACAAAATGAAAAGGAGTAATAATGAGGAAAAGACTGATATCTGGAATAAAACTGCAAATTAGGGATGCACATTTGAAATCACACATTCAGTTCATTAGCACATGCAAAAATGATTTAACACATGTCAACCTAGAAATCAATGTGCATAAAATCAATTTGAATGCATTAAAAAGTCATAGAGAACGTGTAAAAATTTGGGAAAAATACCAAAAATCTGAAAATTAATAAAATTTACTTCTGCACATCCTTACAAAAAATGTGTCAGTCTGCAAAGTCCTACAAATATAATTATTGCAAAATTATGTTTAAATGGTACCTCGCCCTTGGGGCTGTGATGAATATAGAAAGCAGACTAGTTGCCATGTTGAATAGAGTACAGCAGGAATGATCTAGTGCTTCGCATGTGGAAGTCGTCTTTATTTGAAAACATCCTGGCAAGAGCTGAAAGATGTTATAAGTCATGAATCGGAGAAAAAGTTAATACAAGGCTCAGCAAGGAAGCTTTTAGGATTATCAGTCAAATGAGGAGGAAATGTAAACCTAAATATAGTTGTAATACCATGGCGGCAAAATGGATTATGATTATGTCACCGTAGAAACCCTGTACCTTCAGTTCTGTAAACACATAAGACAGACAATCATATCCTCTTACAGTCCCTTAGTGAGGATAGCAAAATCTCTGTGATTAGTGGTTTCCAACTCTTCCAGAAATTACAATAAGTGAGGTGTGAATGCAAAATACACTTTAGGAACCTATTAAAGGAATGCTGTTTATTACATTGTACAAGGTGCAGGATGGCTCTCAGGATGCTTCACTATTAAAAGTAGTATGGTTCTCAAAATATTCATACTTAAATTTTGTTAGCTATATTTCTATTTCTCTACCAAGTTCATTTTCCACTGTACCAGCCTGTGTCATGCTGGTACAGCACAGAGTTACTTAATGTCAGAAATGATGTTCTGATTCCATAAAAGACTGTGGATCCTGGCTATGAGCTGAAGTGTTTAAAGGGATTAGGACCCCTGACTATAGCTTCACTGGTGTGATCCCTGGTAGAACAAATTGGTTGAGGGATTGTATTACATATTAGAGGGCATTGAGTCAAACAGGTTTAAAGTTTTGCAGGAAACAAAAAACACTGATAGAAATTCCATATAAAAAGGATTAGGGAATGGAAGTGCGGATATACTACCATGGTCCTGACCAGCATGAACAGATGGATGGTGGATGATGAAATGCTAACAGAAATTAGTAAAGTTAACAAAAGTTACAAAAGTAATCCCGGTATGAACTAGACCAATGTAACATTAGCACATGCTAGGGAGATAAGGTTTCTAGATAGAATAAATGACTTTCCTGGAGCAGCTAGTTTATGAACTGAACACAAGGGGAAGCTATTTTAGGCCTAGTTCTTGGTGGAACACAGGATCTGGAGTGAGAGAATGGTGTTTGGGGCCACTTGGCAATAGTGAACATAACACAATCACATTTGATTTAATAAATGGAGAGAGGACATCAAGGAAATCCATAGTATTAGCATTTAACTTTAAAAAAGGATACTATGATAAAATGATGAAAATGGTTAAGAAAAACTAAATGGAGCAGCTGCAAAGGTAAAAGGTTTACATCAAACCAGAACATTCATTAAAAATACCATCTTGGAAGCCCAGACCAAATATATTCTACACTTAAAGAAAGGTGACAGGAAGGCCACACTGCTGCTGGCATACTTTAAAGGTGAGGTCAGAGAGGCTATTATAGTGAAAAAAGATCATCTTTCAGAAAGCAAAAAATGGAGCCAAATACCGAAAACAGGAAACAACATAAGCACTGGCAAGTTAGATGCAAGGCATCGCTAAGTTAGGCAAAGAAAATTTGTAAAGAGGCTTACTGTGGAAACAAAAACTCATAATAAAATCTTCTTCAAGTACATTCCTAGCAAAAAAACCCTGAGAGTCAGCTGGGTCATTAGATGAAAGAGGGGTAAAAGGGGCGCTAAGAAAGGGAAAGACCATAGCAGAGAGACTGAATTCTTTGCTTTGGTCTTTACTGAAGAAGATGTAGGAAAATCTCCCATGCCAGAAATTATATTTGAGGAACTGACATAAATCTTCATAAACTTGGATAATATAATATTTATTTATTTTATTTATTTATTTATTTAGTTTAAACTTATATACCGCTACTTCCAGCGATCAGTAGCGGTTTGATTACAAATTTGGGAGCTGTCAAATCAGGACAGAAAAATTGGAATAATATACATAGATTTGGGGTCTGGCACACCACGCAGGGTTAGGCACTTCTAGGTTAGGTTTACATATTTACATATTTACAGTTTATACAATAATTACGATTATACAGATCGGCTTCATGATTTCACATTGGTTAACATCTTGGATCCATTTTGGTTTACAATTGGCTATAGTGACATGCGAAGAGATGGGTTTTTAGTTTCTTTCTGAAGGCATTTAAGTCTTTTATAGCTCGCAGTTCGTGTGGTAGATGATTCCAGATTATTGGGGCAGAGAATGAGAAAGCTTTATTGCTAGTACTGGCTTTCACTGATCTGATGTTATTGGGGACTTGTAGTGTGTCAGAGTTGATAGATCTTCTGTCTCTGTTGGTTGGTTGCTTGCTGACCAGGTTTGAGAGGAATGATGGCGCTAGGTCATGTATGAGCTTGAAAGTGGTGACCAAAGTTTTATATTGTATCCTGGCAGCAACGGGTAGCCAATGTAGCTCGATCAATACAGGTGTGATGTGTTGAGCAATTCTTGATCGTGTGATGACCCTTGCCGCCACGTTTTGGGCCATTTGCAAAATATTTAGCGTTTTCTTTGGCAGACCCTGTAGTATGGCGTTACAGTAGTCTAAGTGGGGCATAATGAGTGCTTGTGCCACCGTCCGAAAATCACAGGGTTCGATTAGGCTCCTCAGCGGTTGTAGGACTCTGAGTTTGTGGAAGATGGCCTTGTTGGTTTTTCGCAGGTGTTGTTCCATTTTCAGTTTGCTGTCGAGTGTGACTCCCAGATATTTGATCTCATTTTTTGAGTTGTATGTGTTGTTGCAGAGGGTGACTGTCGGAGGTGGTTCAAAGTTTGGTTTACTTGATATAAACATCACTTCGGTTTTCTTATGGTTGATTGACATGTTTTTTTGCTGAATCCATGCTAACATCTCGTACAGGCATGTTTCAAGTTGGGTATACTTCGGGTCAATTGCGTCCAGTTGCGTGTATAGCATAATATCATCTGCATAGATATGGTAGTTGATATTATGTTTTTTGAAGATGTCACAGAGGGGCTGCATGTAGATGTTGAAAAGTAGCGCCGAGAGAGCTGATCCCTGGGGTATGCCTTGAGTTTGAGTGAACCCTTCTGCTTTTTCTCCGTTGAATTGGACCTGTGGCCTTCTGTTTGTTATATAGGAGGAGAACCATTTAAGGGTGGTTCCCGAAATTCCTATTGATTCCAGTTTTTTTAGTAGGATGCCATGATGGACAGTATCAAAGGCGGCAGAGATGTCAATGAAAATGAGTAAGAACGTTTTCATCCTGTCTTCCAAGCCTTTGTGGAGGTTATTTAGCAGTGCTATTAAAAGCGTTTCTACCCCATGGTTTCTTCTGAAACCGTATTGTTGCATGTCTAGTATGTTGTGGTCGTCTAGGTGCTCTTGAAGTTGTATGAGGGCTGCTTTTTCGATGATTTTTGCTAGGAAGGATATGCTGGAAATGGGGCGTTAGGATGTAGGGTCTGCTTTGTTGAGTTTATTGTTCTTTAGTACTGGCCTTATTATAGATTTCTTGAGCTGGTCTGGCATAATTCCTTGATGCAGGGATAGGTTTACAATGTGTGAGACTTGTTGGACTATATCTTTTTTCGCTGCCTTGATCCAAGCAGTGGGGCAGGGGTCCAGCGGGGAGGTGGTGGTATTGATGCTAGTTATTATGTTACTTGCTTGCTGCTCATCAATTCTGTGGAAGTTTCTCCATGTCGGTTCTTGTTCCACAGTAGTTTTCCGGTGTGCCTCTACCCTACAGGGGTCGGGCATGGTTGCAGTCAGTTTGCTCGCGTAGTGGTTTGCTAGCGTTTGTGGGTGGATAGAGATATCCTGGTAGTCAAGTTGGGATGTTTTTGTAAGGGATTTCACCAGCTCAAATAGTTCCCTAGGTTTGTTGATCGCTTTGTTTAATAGGTTTGTGTGGTGCATCCTTTTCGCAGCGTTTACCTCTTCTTTGTACTTCGAGAGGAGGTTGAGGTACTCCATCCTATGTTCCATAGATTTCGTACGTCTCCGTTTTTTTTCACGCTTTCTGAGTTCTCTCTTCATTTTGGTCAGTGTTTCGGTGTACCAGGGTTCCGATTGTTGTTTAGTCAGGTTTTGGGTGGTGTTCCATTTAGGGTTTGAAGCGGTCATAATTCCAGTGTTCCAGCTGTCTGTTAATGCATTGAGATCCGTGCTTTGAAGATCTATGTGCGTCTTAATGTTACTTATAAGACATTCCAGGTTTAGTTTATTAAATCTCCTTTGTTGGAGTAGTATTCGTCGTGCTTTAGTGTCCTTTGGTAAAGACGGTAGTCTCATCTGAATATCGATTTGGTGGTGGTCTGACCACGGTTTCGGGTTGATCTTTATCAAAGGTTTCTCAACAATGCACTGATTTCTTATGGGAGTGAAGAACATGTCGAGTGTGTGGCCCTTGTCGTGAGTGGGTTCATTTATTAGTTGTTGAAATCCTAGTTGGGACATGGCTTCCATGAAAGACTCTGCGTGAGAGGCTGCTGTTGATGAAAGGTTTAAGTCTCCTAGAATAACTTGGAATTTCTTTGGTTGTGTTGAAGAGATGTTTTCTAGTACCGAGGCAAGTATTTCTTGGTTCGTCGAGGGGGCTCTGTAAATCAGACAAATGGATAGAGCTGGGTTCTCTACTTTAAGCAGGTCTACATCTGAGTTTGAGTCCAGGTACGTGGTGGCAAGTTGTAGATTGGTTTTAGCTATTATGAGGACTCCTCCACCTCTTTTATTTGTTCGTGGGCAATTGTACAGGTTGTATCCGGGATGGCTTATCTGGTTTAATATGGCTGCATCCGTGTCAGTGATCCAGGTTTCAGTTATACAGAGGATGTCTGGTTGTTCATCTTTGATGATGTCATAGATTATGTGGGTCTTGTTCCTGATTGATCGAGCATTGATGAGGGTGATGTTACAGTTTTCTTGCGTTCTTTGCGTATCAATGTCATGTGTGGCCTGGTGAGGGGGGAGCTTTGTCCGTGTTTCTGTTGTTCTAGGTTTGCTGTTTCTCTGTGTTTGACCGTTTTTGCTGATGAAGGCCTTCTGGTCAGGTGTGTGTATTTGTATATTTCTGGGGGTGGAGCAAGGTGCAAGTAGGGAAGGTGTAGGTGTTTGCATGTTGAGGAGGAGGTAGAGCGGAGTGCATATGTGGGTTATGGGTTGGTACAAATTTGAGTTGTATGCATAAGCTGGAATTAGTGTGAGCAGACATACTTTCAGAAGGAAATTTAGGGTACCCATAGCGCTCGAGTGGAGAGTTGGCAGGCTTGCACCGTCCTTTGGGATAATCTTTACAATTTCAGCTTTACCTACCAGAAAGGTGTTTAAATTGGATACAATGGCCTAATATTCAGAGATATTTTTTGCATTAACAAGAAGCTAATAACAGACTTAGGTTTTAGTATACTATTGCAATGGCTATTATTGGCTATTAGTGAGTAATAGTGACTTAGTATTAATATACTATTAAACAATAATATTCTTTAACAATATTATTAACACACTGCTGTGTAAGCAGGGTGTCACATTAATGGTCACAGAATCAGTAGCATTAACAAACACAGTAACAGCTGTTAGTGACAGTAATGGTTACATGAGGCAAGTAAGTATTGGCAAGTCACAGTCTCAGTAACAAGGGAAGTCCGAGGGTTCTCTGACCCTTGCTAGGCAAGGCTGTAGGTGCCTTGTAATGCACGTGTGGTAGCTATATATTTTCTTGCCGCTGGTTTTAAAGCCGTTTATTCTAATTTCAGCTTACCTCCTCGCGTGGACCTCTAAGTGTAGATGTTCATGTGGAGATCTCCAGTGACCAGGAGTTACATAGAGTACTTCTGGTTTTGCTTAGGAAGGTTCTCCCCGCCTCCGTTCCACCGCCTAAGGGCCACTCCAAAGGGCCCTCTAGCAAGGCCCTCAGGCGCGGGCCCGATTGGCGCTCCTTTTATTCTCTGCCGCTACTGCCCCGATTGGGCAGAGCGGGATGGGCTGGCGGTCGGAGCTGCTCTATCCCGTGGAGGGAGAGCAGCCTCAGCAGGGCAAAAACGGACGGCAATGTTCCCAGCACCCGATTGGCGCTCCTTTTATTCTCTGCCGCTACTGCCCCGATTGGGCAGAGTGGGATGGGCTGGCGGTCAGAGCTGCTCTATCCCGTGGAGGGAGAGCAGCCTCAGCAGGGAAAAAATGGACGGCAATGTTCCCAGCGCCCGATTGGCGCTCCTTTTATTCTCTGCCGCTACTGCCCCGATTGGGCAGAGTGGGATGGGCTGGCGGTCGGAGCTGCTCTATCCCGTGGAGGGAGAGCAGCCTCAGCAGGGCAAAAACGGACGGCAATGTTTCCAGCGCCCGATTGGCGCTCCTTTTATTCTCTGCCGCTACTGCCCCGATTGGGCAGAGCGGGATGTGCTGGTGGTCGGAGCTGCTCTATCCCGTGGAGGGAGAGCAGCCTCAGCAGGGCAAAAACGGACGGCAATAATACAGCAACTTATAAACAAAAGAGTAGCAAATCACCTGGATCAGATGGCATAAATCCCAGGGTGCTGAAAGAACTAAAAAATTAGATTTTAGACCTACTATCTGAGATCTATAATTAAAATCATCTCTAGTACTCGAAGTTTGGAGAGTGGACAAGTAACAAAAAATTTTAAAAAGGGTTCCTGGGGTGATCTAGGGAATTACAGACCAGTGAGTCTGACACCAGTAGCAAGCAAAATGGTAGAAACCATTATAAAAAACAAACTGTAAAAAGCGCACACTGTAAATAGCTCACTCTAATCAGCACACCCGCACCCATGCACCCTCACTGTACATAATCGTACCTGACATACACACCATTGCCAATGATTGTTTGATGTGTTTACCGCCTTGATTGAAGGATAAGGCGGGATAGAAATATCCTTAAATAAATAAATAAATAAATAAATAAAATTACTGAACATACAGAGAGTGATTGTTTAATGGGACAAGGCCAATATGGATTTAACCAATGAAGGTATGAATAAACAGATAGAATAAACTGAGCAAGTTGATGTGGAGCCCGATCCAGGAAGAGGCATCTCCGGGCTATCCAGATGTCCCAGACCAGTATGGGATCCATTCTACCCAATTCTGCACCATGGGAACAAGATGCTCACACTGTAGCAAGATCGGGCAATCAGATGGCCTGGTTTGCCCCTGCAGCAGCCACAGGGGACATACATATTGAAGGAAAAAGTGGTATACAAATCTGTATAAATAAATAAATAAATAAATACAGCTGGCAGGATGGCCAGGCCTCCCCCCGCTCCTGCTGCTGCGCTGGTGCTGGACACCCCTGCTGACCAACTCTCCAACCACCTGACACCCAGTGGGTTTGCCAGGGCCAGGATCAGGCAAAGGGACATTACCTTCCATGGCTCCATTCCAGTGGGAGTCTGCTGGGCTGGGGCATAGCAGCGTCCAGCGCTTATTCCATTTTTGAGGTGGAATAAGCTGGGCATCCCACTGGTGCTCACCAGAAATACCGGGTCATGACCTGAATCAGCCCTGTACGTTTGGGTGCCCGGCCTGCCCACGCTCCGCCCATGCCCTGCCCCTGTGCTCCCCCATCCTGCTCTCCCTACACAACGGCTCTGTGCATGCGGGGAGAGAGGCTGCCGGAATTCAGGCAGGATGGATAGCGGGACTGCACATCCCCCCAGGACGTACAGCCTCGCTAGTCGCCTTACAGAATTGGACCCGTAGTGTATCTGGATTTTTAGATAGCCTTTGAACAAGGTCCTTCATGATAGACTCTTGAGGAAATTAAAAACTCATAGGATTGGAAACAGTATTCTATTATGAATTTGGAACTGGTTAAAAGATAGAAAACAGAGTAGGGCTAAATGGCCAATTTTCTCAATGGAGAAAGGTGACTAGTGGAGTAGCTCAGGTATCTGTGCTGGACCTGCTGCTTTTGAACATATTTATAAATGACCTGGAAATAGAAATGAGTGAGATGACCCAATTTACAGATAACACAAAATCATTCCGTTGTTAAAATACAAGATTGTGAAAAATTGCAAGAGAACCATGAGAAATCGGGAGGCTGGGCTTCCAAATGACAGATGAAATTTAATGTGGAAAAGTGCAAAGTTATGCACTAAGGATAGGACTGTACCAAGCTAGAAATGCTCCCTTTTTCACCATTTGATTAAGAAAATGCCAGGTGTTTCTGAAAGCCTACAGCTAGCTCTGAAAGTGTAGCAACATTCCTATCTCAAAAAGAAATCTTCTAACTAACCATATTTAAGACTCAGGAGATTGTATTCTACATACAGGGTATGAGATTCAGGTGAAAGAAATGGGAAAATAGATTTAGGAAACAATGATATACAGCTAATTGGGGCATGTTTACTAAAGATTAATGCACATTAAGCGCTGCCACTGCCTATTCATTTTTATGGGCCATTGCAGTACTTAACACATGTTAACTTTTCTTACCGCACGTTACCCTTTGGTAAACATGCCCCAAAGAGTAAAGATGTCATGGAGCAAGGCATCAAACAGAAAAGAACATTTATGGGAATTAAGGGCCATTGCAGAAAGCTAGTGTGGGCTTTACGAGCCCCTAACGGCACGTTTAAGCAAAATTTATGATCCTTTAAATGCAAAAAACAGTCATAAATATCAACGGAAAAACTAGAGCCCAACTAACACCATGCGTATTTAAATCTATTTAAATGAACTTTCAATTCTTAAAATGTATTTTAATCAACTGGTCTGGTATGCAAATCATAGCTACACTGATGCAGAGACAGGCATAGAGGATTTCGCAACCAGCCATAGCACCAGCATTTTTACTGCAGAGTCTGAGTAGACGTTAACCTCTAATGCATACACCTGACAGTATTTTGATGGCATGGGGTGCTTTCCCCGATGCCTAGATCATCTTCTCCTCAGATGATCAGGCATTGGGAAAAGCCACCGATGCATTCAAAACACTGTCGGGGGCTGGTGCCCAACAAAAATGAATCCCTGGTGGCCCAGCAGCCCCCCAACAGTATTTTGATGGCATTGGGGATGATTGTGGCATTGGGAAATGCCCCCGATGCCATCAAAACACTGTTGGAGGCCCTGACAGAAGTAAGTACCTGGTGGTCTAGTGGCCCTTGTGCCCCCACCCCCCAACCCAAAGCAAAATAAAATAAAAGTCAAAACCTGGTAGTCTAGCCATGCCTTGAACCCCCACCCCACAACCCAAAGTAAAATTACAATTTTCTGGTGGTCTAGCGGCCCCTTGATTTGTCGTTTTACATAGAAACATAGAAATATGACGACAGAAAAAGACCACATGGCCTATCTAGTCTGTCCTTCCATAACAACTGCAACAGTCCCCTTTTTACCTTTAGAGATCCTCTGTGTTTGTCCCATGCTTTTTTGAATTCAGTTACTGTCCTCATCTCTATCACCTCCACTGGGAGACTATTCCACGGATCCACTACTCTTTCCGTAAAGAAATATTTCCGCATATCACTCCTGAATCTATCTCCCTTCACCCTTATCCCATGTCCCCTCGTAGCAGAACTTGCTTTCAATTGAAAGAGGCTCTCTCCTTGAACATTTATGCCATGGTGGTATTTAAACATCTCAATCATATCACCTCTATCCCGCCTTTCCTCTAAGGTGTACATATTAAGATCCTTCAGTCTGTCCTCATATGCTTTATAATGAAGACCACTAATCATTTTAGTAGCCACCCTCTGCACTGACTCCATCCTGTTCACATCCTTTTGAAGGTGCGGTCTCCAGAATTGCACACTATACTCCAAATGAGGTCGCACCAAAGACTTATACAGAGGCATTATCACCTCCTTTTTTCTGCTAGCCATTCCTCTTCGTATGCACCCAAGCATCCTTCTAGCTTTTGCCGTCGCCTTTTCTACCTGTTTAGCTACTTTAAGATCATCAGACACAACCACGCCTAGGTCACGCTCTTCTTTAGTGGACAAAAGTACTTCACCCCCTATACTATATTGCTCCCTTGGATTGCTGCAGCCCAAATGCATGACCTTACATTTTTTAACATTAAATCCCAGCTGCCAAATTCTAGACCATTCTTCAAGCTTAACTAGATCCCTCATGTTATCTACCCCTTCCTGGGTGTCTACTCTATTGCAGATTTTGGTATCATCAGCAAAGAGGCAAACCTTACCTGAAAGCCCTTCCGCTATATCACTAACAAAGATGTTAAAAAGAATCGGACCAAGGACAGATCCCTGGGGCACACCACTGATAACATCCTTCTCCTCAGAGTGAGCTCCATTTACTTGAACTCTTTGTCGCCTCCCACCCAACCATTTTCTAACCCAAGCAGTAACTTTAGGGTCCATCCCTAGGGTGTTCAGTTTGTTTATAAGTCGCCTGTGAGGAACAGTGTCAAAGGCTTTACTGAAATCTAAATACACCACATCTAGGACTCTCCCTCGGTCCAACTCCCTGGTCACCCAGTCAAAGAAATCAATCAGATTTGTCTGACAAGACCTGCCTCGGGTCAATCAATGCTGCCTCGGATCCTGTAATCCGCTGGACTCCAGAAACCTTACTATTTTCTCTTTCAGCAGCGTTTCCAATAATTTACTCACCACCGAAGTTAAACTAACTGGCCTGTAGTTTTCAACCACATCTTTACTTCCGCTTTTGTGTAAAGGCACCACATGAGCCTCTCTCCAGTCCTTTGGCACCACTCCTGACTCCAACGAGACATTAAAAAGGTCAGTCAGTGGAGCTGCTAGAACATCCCCAAGTTCCCTCAGTATTCTCGGGTGTATCCCATCTGGTCCCATTGCTTTGTCTACTTTAAGTTGAGATAGTTTCTCATGAACACAGTCTTTTATTTTATTTATTTACATTCTCTTATATACCACACTATTCTGCATCAGTGCAGTTTACATTGAACAAACTGAAATTACATTGAACAGGGCATTATAACTTGGAGATAACTATTTTACAGGGAACATGGGCTATGGAGGGTTAAGTGGCTTGCCCAAGACCACAAGGAGCACCTGTGGGACTAGAAACCCCAGTCCTTCTGGCCCAAGGTTGCTGTCCTCTAGTGGGATTTGAACCCCTGACCTTCCAGCCTGAAGTACCTTGCCCCAACCATTAGGCCACTCCTCCACTCCACACTTTTGAAGATTGTTCAAGATTTCCTTTGCTTCTGTTCCTATTTGTGGGTGTTTTTTGAGGTCCTGCTCCTGGTTCTTCATCTGTGAACACAGAACAAAAATATTTGTTAAGCAATTCCGCTTTATCCTTATCAGCTTCTACATATTCCTCCCCTGCATCCTTGAGTCTGACAATACCACTCTTGTCCTTCCTCTTCTCACTAATATATCTGAAAAATGTCTTATCCCCCCATTTTATTGCATTGGCTATTTCCTCCTCCTTTTGAATCTTTGCCTTCTTGACTACTTTGCTAGCTTCTCTAAGTTTTTCCAAATACAGATGCCTTTCTTCCTCTCTCTGTGATCTCTTTACAAGATGGCGGACCATAGCTGGAGCACGTAGGCAGCACTCCTGCCTATTTTAAGGTACAGGGGTGGAGTTTTGATTTTGGGGTCACTAGACCACCAGATAAATTTAATTTTACTTTGGGTTGGAGGGTTCAAAGGGCTGCTTGTAAACACCTTGGGGAGCTTATTAATGATCTCATATCGGAAAACATATTCATTTGTAATGCTGTTTACAGAATATACTAACATATGGTAATATGGGAGAAGTACCATTGTTCGTACGGTGTGCAGTGTATCTTTTTATAAAGTAGTGCCCATATATAAGGACTACACTTACCCAGCGATTCTGAAGAATTTACATGCTAGCATTGTCACCAAGTGTTTCTTACTTTAATGAGAGGCAGCTCTCCGATGGTGTTTCTTTTAAATGCTAGATTTGCGTGCCAAAAAAAAATGATTGGCAGGAAGATGTGCATGGTAAAGGGAAAAAGAAGAAAGTCTTCCGCAGGAGAAACAATGAAGCAGAGCGGAAGCTAAGGACCACGGCCAAACACAGAGGAGTGGTATAAAAACTCTTTATTAGCAGACCCAACTCAACGGTTTCGGCCAGAGGCCTTCTTCAGGGGTCTAAAAACAGACAAACACAAGCATCAATAATAAAAATAAATTGAAAGATAAGAAATATACAAAAGTAAAATAACAATAGCAATAAAGCAATAAAAATATCCTCAATTTATACCATAAAAATAAAATACATTACCATGAAGGGACAAACAAACAACGTGAAAATGGTGGAGCGAACCACTCTTCCCAGTCTACGGGGGAATAGGTAAAAAACATACAAGTATCATTGAATATACAACTGCATAAACATACTGAAGGGTAATCTGTGCGGCAGGAATAGAGAAAGGTAGAAATACAATTCATAAAAGAAACAGTATACAAACAAGTATAAGACATTAAGAACAATAAAATGCATATAAAAGATTAAATGCACATCAAAATATATATATATATATGACCTAACTCAGGAGTAATTAAAATGAAATATAACAAAAAACTTTATATTAGAATGACTATCACGTGGATAACAGAAGAAAAAAAGGAAGGAGCAAAGTACCTTAAAGTAACCAGTGTGATAGACAAAATGATACAATCCATAATACCATTAAACTGGAGAGCACCAGTACTGATTAAAAACTAAGGTATTTAAAAACAGAAAAAGAAAGTAGGGAATACAAATAAAATGTGCATAGGAAATCATAAATAGTAATTGGAAAACCGTGGAATCCAAAGACAACAAAACAGGTAGAAGTCAACTAAGATAACAGCATTGCAATATAAACAGGCTTTAATACATTGTATATGCAGGGGCAAATGCTAACGAAAATACATAAACAGCAAGGTGTTGCATACCAGTGAAATGACCAAAAGGGGGGGGAGGGGGGAAAGGCAAACATCAAACCAAAAAAAGAGAAAAACCCACTAGAGATATCAACATATTAGACGTGCCATAAAAAAAGGGGAAGGAAAGTGATATGGACAGTGTATAGCCTCGAGTAATAAATAACTCAACTTCATAAGTATAACCTGGCTGTGTAGAACGTGAGAAAATAGAGCAAGCACAACATAGAAAGCAAACGACAGTTAGAAAGTATCTCCACAAGGATCAAAAAATAGGTGGTGTGTGGACTAACAATAAAAAATCAGGTAGATAGAACTTGTCCAAAGAAACCAAGACAACGAACTTGTTTATGAATTACAGCACTGGCGTACATCGGGTGCAGTTTAAACAAATCGTAATAGCAAAAGTACAGAGGGAGAAAAGCATTCAAAACTAAATCGTTCATACATAAATGTGATAAAAGCATATGAAAAATAAAACATACCAGCGGGATCGCTTGAGCGGGAAAACGCCGCGCAAGTGCAAAGAGACAAACTAAAAGGCAAAAAAGGGGACCCTCACATAAAAACGTCATCATGATTGGCACCTCATAAAAACAAAACGAGAGTGAGAAACTGCTGTGGGTGCCATAAAGGAACTAAATATAGATGAACAAAAACATAAGAGGCGATAACGAAACCTTACATATCTCACGATAACGAAACCTTACATATCTCACATACAGTCTGAGTAATCAAAACGTACAGACCAACAAAAAGAAAAAAAATCGCAGGTAGAATTGCAAACCAAGGAGGATATATAGACATACCATAACTTATCAGGGCAACGTGAAGACAAAACAAACTATAAAAGGCAAAAAACAAATAAGTAGGAGACTCTAAAAACAAACTAAAATTAATAGGTATCATAGTGACCCTAATGGGAAATGCAGGAGTCGGAGGCAATGGAGAACTACACACACACTTCGTAGATAGCAGTTCGTGCAAAAATTGTAGGTAGGATCGCAAACCAAGGGGGATATATAGACATACCATAACTTTAAGTGCAACGTGAAGACAAAAAAAACTGTAAAAGGCAAAAAACAAATAAGTAAAAACTCTAAAAACAACAGACTAAAACTAATAAGTATCACAGTGACCCTAATAACTATGGAAAATACAGGAGACAGAGCCAATGGAAAGCTACACATGCACTTCATAGATAGCACTTCGTGCAAACCATTACAGCAAAGGTGCAAGAAGGAGAGAATCTATAAATGGGATTGTGCCTACAAGGATACAATAAAAAATATGTAATCCATATAAAACATAACAATAAAAGAATGTAAAAAATAAATAAATAAATAAATAGAGATAAAAACACCTTTACAGGAAAGCAAAGTGAAAATAAAAAGTATAAAATACTATATTGAACCTATGCGAGGGGGGAGGGGGGAGAGGGGGGATGGAAGGGGGAGGGGGGAGAGGGGGGATGAAAGGGGGAAGGGGAGGGGGGAAGGGGGAAGGGGGAAGGGGGAAGGGGGAGAGGGGGAGGGGGAGGGGGAGGGGGGAAGGGGGGGATTACTCTCCGGATCTAGGTTACTGTTTGGCACAATTAGTTTTTAATGCATGTTCATAGGACGCACAAAATAGGAGTTCTTTTGAATGAATTAGTTTTTCATCCCCATTGAGGGCACATATTAAGGGTAAGGTGTTTACCACACGCTCCTGCCATGTTTCTTCTCCCCTTTTTTGGTCTCTTCCGGTCTTTTATTCACATAATAAGCACACATTGTTTTTGCTTTTTGATGTAATTTTTTAACAATTATGTTTTTATATTTACCTTTTTAGTCATAATAGAATTACCTTTAAATTAAGGTCATTCTCTGAGGTGTCCTCAATAATCGCTACAGAGGTATTTATTTATTCATTTATCAATGTTGTTTGTCACAATCTGCATTCCTTCTCTTTTATCTCCTTTTATTTCTCTTGATATTATTCATGTGCATATAGTTTCTATTAAATGAGTTTTTAAAGTTTTATTTAATGTTTTATTTTATGTATTTATGCATTTATTGGTTAATGATTTGATACATTTTATCCACACTGTTTATCCCATGCATGTAACATGTTTTTAACAGTCAATAGATGGTTTTATATGTGTTACAGATTTCCATTGTAGCATCTGTCTTTTTAGGTTTTTATTGTGATATATGTATTTATTATTATTCATTTTTATATATTTATGTTTTTAGTTTTACCTGATTGATCAACCCCTGACAAAGTGTGCGAAACACGGCCTGTGTCGGGTTGGCAATAAGATTATTAATTAAACTCTGTCTTGTCTACATAATCACGCCTTGGACTGGGTTTGTTAGTACACGTGATTATTTGCCCTTTCGTGGTGGTGACCATATAGATAGTGCCATGGGTGCATCCTCACATGTGACAGCTCCAGTGGTCCTTGCTGGCTCGGTGGTCAATGAATGCTCAGGAGTTTGAGCACAGGCTCCCGCTCTCATTGAAGCCCAGCCTGCAGTGGTGGCAACAGCCCTGTCATCTGAGGAAGGGCATGCCACTGGACAATTTCTCCTGGATCCCCCTGGTGATGGACACCAGTCTCTCAGGCTGTGGCACCTATTGCCAAGACTGTATAGCCCAGGGCCATTGAAACTGCAGGGAAGCGGTGTGGTTCATCAGCTGCCTTGAGGTGAAGGCCATCAGGCTGGATCTTGGGCATTTCTAGCCCCTGCCTGAGGGCTGGGTGGGTTGAGTCTTTTCAGGCAATGCCATAGTAGTGGCTTATGTCAGTCAATAAGGTGGCACAAGGAGTTCTGGGATAGCTCTGGAGATGGTTTTCCTGTTTGCCTGGGTGGAGAAGATTCCCCCTAGCCTTGTCAGCTTAGCACATTCCTAGGGTGGCCAGTGTGGAAACAGACTTCTTCAGCCAGCACTTTCTGGATCCTGGAGAGTGGGAGTTGATTCAGGAGGTATTTCAGTGAATTCTGTGCTGGGGTCACCCTGAGAAGGATCTGATGTTGACCCACCAATGCCAACGTTTGCTGCTTCTTTGGTCACCATATGGAGACAAGGTCTGAGGGTGTCGATGCACTGACCCAGTCTTGGCCAAGTCAGCACTTGTTGTGTGTGTTTCCTCCATGTCCCATGGTGGGGTTTGTGTTTCATCATATAAAGTGCCACACGGCCAGGATTGTTTTGGTGGCTCCAGATGGCCAAGGACAGCATGTTTCAAAGACCTGGTGTGGCTCCTGAAGGCACTTTTTTTCTGATTGCCTCAATCTTGGGGCCTATTGTGGCAGGGACTGATTGTCCTGGAGGTCCCGATTCACTTCTTGCTTATGGCTTGGCTCTTGGAAGGAGACACCTAATGCTTAAGGGCTACTCTCTAGTTGTGGTCTCTACTCTGCTTGGAGCCCAGAGGAGGTATACCAAGCTAGCATAAATGCGGATCTGGTGCCTATTTGAATGATGGTGGGGCACTCAGCAGTTGGCTCCTGAGGTGGCCAAGGTGCCCTCTTTGTTGGTCTTTTTACAGGATGGCCTGGAGAAGGGACCATCCTTTAGCAGCCTGAAAGTTCAGGTGGCAGCTTTGGCCTGTTTCCAAGGTCTAGTGGCTGCTAAGTCTTTAGCCTTGCACCCGGACATCTCATACTTTCTGCAGGGGATTTGGCATTTGTGTTCTCTCCTCCGGTCTGTGATCCCTTCCTGGGATCTATGTCTGATGTCCAGGTCCCTGATGGCAGTGCCTTTTGAGACATTGAAAAGCACTACTTTCAAGGATTTGATGCTCAAGATGGTTGTCTTGGTTGCAATTTGTGCTGCAGGGCAGATTTCCAAGATGCAGGCTCTGTCTTGCCGAGATCCTTATATGGCTTTTCTAAGGAGGCTGTTTCCATTCAGCATGAGCCTTCCTACTTGCCTAAGGTGATTTCTCTCCTTCATGTGAAACAAGTGGTCTTCTGTCCCTTCTTCCCTAAAGAGCAGTGCTGGGGGAAGGATAAGGATCTTCACCTTGTGGATGTCAAGAAGGTGCATATCTGGTCTGTGGAGGTTACAAATTCCCTTTCTAAGCCTGATCATCTTTTTGTGCTGTTTGCAGGCCTGCACAAGGATGATGCGGTGGCCAAGCCGGCTTTAGGACACCAGATTAAGGAGGCCATTGCCTCAGCATATCTGTTGTGGAACTCAACAGTTCCAGAGGGTGTGCGACCCATTCTACCCAAACACAAGCATCCTCCTGGGCAGAGTAGAGCTCAGTAGCCCCTGCAGACATTTGTCAGGCAGCAATGTGGGCATCACTTTCCACTTTTGTCAAACATTACCATTTAGATGTCCATGTGGGGGCAGACACGGCCTTTGGCTGAAGAGTTTTGCAAGCTGCTGGGTCTTCTTCCTGTCCAGTGGATTTTATTTTATTTTTTTATTTTATTCGAATTCATTTTTATACCGCTTCTTCCAGTGATCAGCAGTGGTTTACATTTTAACATTTAATTCTGCACTGACAGCAGTTACATATAACAATATAGAAACTATCTACATAGCAAAGGTAGCGTAGGAATTCAAAACTCAAAACTATTTACATAGAGAACTGTGTATGTTCAGTTAACTATATACATAATATTTACATTGACGTACAATGGAGATGTCACATGGCTAATAGGTTTACATTTTAATATACTCTGTTGGGTTTGGTGTGTCATATGACAATGGAGTTGTTGGAATCCATCATGATATGATTTGGCATTTGGATCCCTTCCAAGGCAGTGGTGACCACATGATATGATTTGATAAACCACATGATATGATTTGATAGAGACCACATGATATGATTTGTAGCTTTGGTACATCACACTTGTCTAGCAGGATGATATGGAAGGTGACACTTTACTTACCAGTTAATGTCCTCTCCTGGAGTCCTGTTAGACCAGTCCAAGACCCACCCCTGAAACTGGATTTGATTTGTCCTTCTGCTGAGGTTCCCTTGAGTCCACTATGATTTTTATACTTGAATCTGCAGGTTCATTTTCTATGGACAGCTTTCTGTTTATGTTTTCCTGTCCACTGTTCTCTACTGTTGCTTATTCCTTATTGCCCATGATTAAAGATGTGTGAGGCTTGTCATGTTTCTCCCATATGCTTTGGGATAAATACTGAAGAGACCTCTGGTGGCTGAGACGAATAGAGGCATGGGAGTGATGTCATTGAAACCTAGGCTTTCCATTAGTCCTTTGTCTCCACCAAACTGCTGATAGGGGAACAAACCCACTTGTCTGAACTGGTCTACAGGATTCAAGGAAAAGACATTAACTGGTAAGTAAAATGTCACCTTTTGTTCCCCACAAATCTAGGTTTTGTTTCTGAAATTCTTACTTCTAACATTCAAAAAATTGCACTCCAGACTGCAAAAACAGAAGTAAATATTTAGTGGGATAGTCGACACATAGGCAAATTTCATTTTTATTTCATTTCACTTATTGGACTTATTCACCATCTATCCATAACTTCCTAAGAGGTAACATTCAAATATTTATAAATTAATAAATCAAAATGTATATTCATCTAAAAACTTATATTCTTGAATTATTAAAAACCTTACAGTTAAAATCTGAAAACATATAAATCATCACCATAAGCAAATCTATACAAGTCTGCCTTCAATTTCTTTCTAAAAGTCAAATAATAATTACATTCAAAGGGGCATCTTTTCTAATGAGACGGGTTAGTATGCAATTTCGGCACCACACTAAAAAGTAGCATGGGACCCTGCACTAATATCCTCCTCCCTCTTCTAGTAGTGCATGTCAGGATGGTGAATGGGTAGGATGGGGATGTTCCCAGCATGGCACAACTAGCCTGTGCATTGGTGGCCTTTGTTACCTGTGTTTGGAGCAGATGCAACTAATGCCACCTCAGTGGATGGCATTAGTTGCATTTTTGGCAGGTTTGCCACATTACAACACAGTAACTGTGGGGGAACAGATGCACATGATCCATGTAGTTAGCCCAAAGCCCTGGGCTAGTAGCGCCCATGTGAATTTCTACAGATAGAGAATTTTGGGAGTAGCCTAGTGGTTAGAGCAACAGCCTAGAGCCACATAATCAGTGTTTGATTCCCACTGGCACTCCTTGTGACCCCGAGCAAGTCACATTACCCTCCATTGCCTTGGAAAAAAAGGCCTTACAATCTACTTCTAGTCATACCTTGTCAAGAAAACCCAGGGGCTGCTGGGTTGCCAGGAGTCAGCATTGACTTGACGGCACCTAAAAAAAAGAATTCCAGCTTTGAGCATCTACTGTATCACTTGAAAAACATGCTCAATACTTGCTGTCATTTGTATTACACTTAGAAGGAGAACATACAGCAACTCCTATTGAGAAGAATATTGTGAATGAGTAGACACACACGTCTTTTAATTAAAAGAATTTGTTCATTATTCAGGTTCCTATATACAATATTGTTCACTATAGTCAGGCATTTAAATAGGCTATGAAACCTATCACGCCACAAATATAACCTCATCAATAAGAGTTACATGTTCCATATGCCTAAGCCCTCCTATTAGGCATGCTGCCACATTTTGGGCAATTTGCAATAACTTCCTACTTGCCCAGGGCAAAACGACAGATAATAAACTATAGTAATTTAGATGTCACCATTGCCTGTACTACTAGGTGAAAATCCTGTGACTCCAAATATATATGTAACCTTCAGACTAGCTTTATTTTAACAATCCTTTGTAAAACTTGTAATTTGCATTCAAGCCTGAATGCTGGAAATGCTGTTATAACTTTAAACAACAACTTATTCTTATAAAGCTATTCCTAATACTTCTGTAAGTTTATCCAGAGAGTGGATGATTTTTGCCATTCTCATTGTAATTTTAAGCCCTACTTCCCACCAACTCCAAATCCTGCATCACTTTAGCTGCATAGCTTTTAACTACATACTGACTTACATGGCAAAATATTTAACTTAACTGGGTAATACTGCATAAAAATCACTTATGCAGTCAGCATAAGTCAGCCTACTTGTTACGTGCTTTTGAGAATTAGGAGCAAAGGCTGGATCCCAGGGTTAGCCAAAATCAGGCCTTAAATTAGAGGAATGCATGTAGGAATGCAAACAGGTGTTTTGTTCCCCAAGTCACCAGAGGATACTTCTAGACTAGTTCTTTAATATACAAATTTCTGGAAGGGAACTACATATCACACAATATAGAATAGAAGGGTAGTTTTTGCAGTTTTCTTTGCATGTGGATGCCAAGTATCTTGTTCTGTTAAAGTTGTCCAATCCTAGGAATGGGAGCTGCTTTGTACAGGGAGCGACTCCACCCCTGAGGTAACAGGATTGGCCAAAGCCAGGTTAGAAGAATTCCTGGGAACCAGAAGAATACCCCTGCTCTGCAGTGATGAGAATTTTCTATTATTATTATTACTAAGCATTTATAAAATGCTGCAACATACGAAGCGCTGTACAAAAATAAAAAGAGACAGTCCCTGCCCATTAGAGCTCACAATCTAGTCAAGACAAAATATGAAATAAATTAGATAATACAAATAACAACAAGACAAGAATAAATGTTTATGGAGAGAATAAGAAAGGACGAGTTAGGAAAAAAAAGCAATAGTGAAGAAATGGGATTTCAATTTGAATTTGAAGATGGCCAGGGATGAGGCTTGGCGGACAGAGACAGGTAGAGTATTCCAGGAAAAGGGTGCAGACAGTTGAAAGGAGCGAAGTCTAGAATTAGCAGTACGAGTAAAAGGCATAGATAAACAAAGACAATTAGATGAGCGCAGTAGGCGAGAGGGGGTGTAGGTAGAGATGAGGGATGAAAGGTAATGAGGGGCAGAAGAATGAATACATTTATAGGTTAGAAGGAGGAGTTTGAACTGGATACGGAAGCAGATGGGGAGCCAGTGAAGTGACATGAGAAGAGGAGTAATGTGTGAAAACGAGACTGATGGAAAATCAGACGAGCTGCAGAATGTTGAATAGACTGGAGAGGAAAGAGGTGGTTAGCAGGGAGTCCAGCAAGGAAAAGGTTACAGTAATCAAGGCGGGAGGTGATTAAAGAGTGGACAATCAGTTTAGTAGTGTTATCAGAGAGAAAAGGGTGAATCTTGGAGATATTGTAAAGAAAGAAATGGCATGTTTTAGCAATGTTTTGGATATGTAAAGAGAAGGAGAGAGACGAGTCAAAGATAACACCAAGGTTCCGTGCCAAAGAGACAGGAAGGATAACAGAGTTATCCACAGAGATTGAGAAAGGGGAAGGAGGAGGGGAGGCATTAGGGGGAAAGACAAGGAGTTCAGTTTTGGCCATGTTCAGCTTCAAGCGGCGGTAGGACATCCAGGAAGCAATGTCAGAGAGGCAGGCCGAGATCTTAGCTTGAATTTCAGGAGAGATAACAGGTGTAGAGAGGTAGATTTGAGAGTCGTCAGCATAGAGATGATAGTGAAAGCCATGGGAAGAGATAAGGGGACCAAGGAATTGGGTATAGAGAGAGAAGAGGAGCGGACCTAAGACAGAACCTTGAGGTACACCCACAGGTAAAGGGGTAGAAGAGGAGGAGGAGGAGCCACCGAAGTACACACTGAAAGAGCGGTGGGAGAGATAGGAGGAGAACCAAGAAAGTACAGAGCCTTTGAAACCGAGTGAAGACAGGGTGATAAGAAGAAGATTGTGGTCAATGGTGTCAAAGGCAGCAGAGAGATCCAGAAGAATGAGGACAGAATAAAAGCCTTTGGTCTTAGCCAGAAACAAATCATTGGCGACTTTGGTAAGAGCAGTTTCGGTAGAATGTAGGGGATGGAAACCGGATTGTAAAGGATTTAGGAGGGCATGAAAGGAGAGGAAGTCGAGACAGTGGTGGTAGACAGCACGCTCAAGTAATTTAGAAATGAAGGGAAGTTCCAAGATGGCGGATGAGCTGGTAGCGTTGTCGGTTGTGTACTAGCCTGTTCCGGCTTGAGACGTGCGAATGGGGAGAAAGAGGAAACAACGGGCAGAGAAACCCCCCGCAAGCTCTACCCCTACCGTTGCTTCGTCCCAGTTGGTTATTCCGGGCTTTTTCCCTCCGATGGCAGCGGTTGTGGCTTCGGCGGATCAGTCGTGTTTTTCGGCTGACATGAGCAATGGGGTTAGTTTGAGCCCCCAACAAGTCTTGCCGCCGCAACCCGGAAGTGTTTCGCAGGTTGGTTCGCCTGCAGGAACGGCTCCTGATGGTGAGAGCTCTCCTACAGTGGGGGGTGCCGCCTCGTCTCAAAGGCAGAGTTCTCCTGCTGTTCAGCCTGCTGGATGAGAGGTGATGCTGCAGGCTGTTAGGGGCGGTGAGGTAGAGCCCAGAGAGATGGGCTCCTCTTTTCCTTTGGGTTCTTCAGTGTCGCTGGCTTTAGTAAAACCTGCAAGAATAACGATGGAAAGTTTGTGGGATGCCATATCTTCTCTCCAACAGTCCCTCATTCCCGTAGTGGCGGTACTTTCAGAGGATTTATCTCAGTTGAAGCTACAGAGTGCAGCCGAAAGCTCGAGGGTAGATGGTCATGCGGAGAGACTCTCTCGTTTGGAAACCCAGGCTGAGGAGTTGCAGGATCTGGGGGTGACCCAGACTAAAGGAAATTTGATCTTTGCGCGACGTCTGGAGTTTCTGGATAACCAAGCGAGGAGGAATAATCTACGCCTGTTGAACTTTCCTAGATCTCCCTTGTTGGACTCAAGGGAGTTGGTTCGCAAGTATCTTACTGAGATTCTCCTTATGCCCTCTGATAATTTGCCTCCCATTGTACGAGCTCAATATGTTTCTATTTCCTATTCAGAGGTGGCTGGTGGGAGAGTCTCGGTGGAACCTGGAGGGCCACCCCAGATGTATCTAACAGGCTTTCTAGAGAGCTCGCTTGACGTGGTAACCAGTAGAGCTACTCTACTGGTCTCCTTTGCCTTCGAGTCTGATCGGAACTCTGTTTTGCAATTATATTTTCTTAAAATGAATGTTTCCCAATTTATGGGCTCTAAGATTTTGATATTTCCTGATTTGGCAAGGGATACCCAAAAGAGGAGGAGGGAGTTTCTGGCTATGCGCCAACACTCCCTTGCTTTGGGGGCGCAATATAAGTTGAAATACCCGTGTAAATGTGTAATTGTTTATAAGTCTAAACAGTTTCTATTCTTTGAGCCCACACAATTAAGAATGTTTCTTGAGGGTAATGAGAGGGGAGGGATGGATCCCGCACTGGCTGCCACACATAATATCTAAGCTCTAAGGCACTCGTTGTCAGTATGTATTTCTTTATGGCTTTTTTCTTTTTTCTTGGAACCTTATTGTGGTTATATTTTTTGAGGTCTATACCAAGAGAAATTATTGCTTTAGTTTGATGTTGGTATTGTTTAATCTATTTCTTTATTCACTGTATGCTTAGTTTATTCTTTGTGTATATGAATAACGTTAATAAAGAGAAAAAAAAAAGAAATGAAGGGAAGGAGAGAAATGGGAAATGGGATGATAGTTAGAAGGACAGGAGGGATCAAGTGAGGGTTTCTTGAGGAGGGGTGTGACAATAGCATGCTTGAAGTCAGAAGGGAAGGTAGCAGTGGAGAGTGATAGGTTGAGAATATGAGTTATGGAGGGGATGATAGTGGAAGAAATAGAGCTAAGGAGGTGGGTGGGCATAGGATCAGAAGGGCAGGTAGTCAGCTTAGAGGAAGAAAGGAGGAGTGTTGTTTCCTCATCAGAGACCAGAAGGAAGAAAGAAAGGGAAGCAGAAGTAAGAAGTAAGGAGGGAGAGTTGGGAAAGGGGGGGGGGGGAAGAAGAGGAGGTAGTGAAATGGAGAGTGATTTTATGGATTTTGCCATGGAAGTACTGTGCCAAGGTTTGGGCAGGAAGGGAGGTAGGAGCCAGAGGTGGGGTCACACTGAGGAGAGAATTGAGTGTATAAAAAAGATGATGAGGATTAGAGACAAGAGAGTTAGTCAGATTGGTGAAGTAGATTTGTTTGGCAAGTGCAATGGCTGATTGGAAGGAGAAGAGCATGAATTTAAAGTGGAGAAAGTCAGCATGAGAGCGAGATTTGAGCCAGGCACGCTCAGCAGAGCAGGCACAGGAGCGCAAATGGCAGGCAAAAGGAGAGAGCCAAGGCTGTGGAGGAGAATGCCTAACAGGACGTGAGATGAGGGGAGCAAGAGAATCCAAAGCAGAGGAGAGTACAGCATTATAGGAGGCCACAGCCTCATCAATAGAATTAGAAGAAAGAGTGGATGAAAGGGGTGAGGAAATAGTGGAGGAGAGAGCTAAGAGATCAATAGCAAGAAGGTTTCTAAATAGATTAGTGGAAGCAGGACAAGGCTGAGGTGGAGGATGATGAACAATAAGACTTAAAAGGTGGTGGTCAGATAAAGGAAGGACAGAGTTAGAGAAGTTGGAGGGTGAGCAGTTAGAGAAGAAAATTAGGTCAAGGCAATGATCATGTTGGTGAGTAGGAGCAGTGGAAGAGAGTTGAAGGTTATACGAGGAGGTAAGAGAGAGGAGTTTTAGAACATGGGGATTGGAGGGGTCATCAACATGAATGTTAAAGTCACCAAGAATAAGGGTGGGGGAGGAGGGGTGAAGAAAGGTAGACAGCCAAGAATCAAAGTCAGAAAGAAAAGTGGAAATAGAAGTATCAGGAGGACGATAGAGAACAGCTACTCGGAGTGGGAGAGGAGCGAAGAGGCGGATCGAGTGGAGTTCAAAAGAGAGAGAGGAAAGAGATTGAGGTAGGATGAGAGACTGGAAGTGACAAGAGGGAGACAGAAGAAGTCCAATACCCCCACCATGACCAGTAGGCCAAGGAGAGTGGGAGAACTGGAAGCCCCCATGACAAAGAGTGGCAATGGAGGCATTGTCTTCAGGAAGAAGCCAGGTCTCAGTTAAGGCAAAGAGGTGAAAAGAGCAGGAAATAAAAAGGTCATGTACAAAGGGAAGTTTATTAGAGATAGAGTGAACATTCCATAAGGCACAGGAAAGGGGGAGAGCAGACGGGGAGAGGAGAGGAATGTGAATAAGGTTAGAAGGATTGTGAAAAGGCCTAGTTCTAATATGAGAGAAATGTTTAGGGAGGGTAGGAAACCTCAAAGAGTGAGAGGTAGATTTAGGGAGACCAGAATTGGGGAAGACGTAGATCAGGTTAGCCAAGTGACGAAGTGGCCTCATCATGAGATAGGAGGGAAGAGGGGACTTACTAGAGGAGAGAAGGATGAGGAGAAGCAGCGAATGAGGTAAGGAGTAAAGAGAGAAGGAGCAGAGGCTTTGGAGTAGGTAGAGTCAATAGGCAATGGAGCAGGAGATAATCATAATCAAATGCAGAGAGAAATGGAAGTTCCTTCAAGGTAAACTTCAGGTCAGATGGAAAGGCCCAGCTACAATGCACATCCTCCACTCTGGCTTGTAGTACTATGCCCTAGCTGACTTGATATCATGCTGTACACACAACTTGATATAAACAATCCTAATTTCAACCAAATAGAAGAATGCCTAGGAGAAATGCAAAATTGGCTCCAATAGAACCATATGGCAATAAACCACAAAAAAACAGAAGTGATGTTCATATCAGGAAAACAAGACTTCAAACCTCCTGTTTCAATCACCCTGAACAACAACACCTATCAATCTAAAAATGAGATCAAATATCTAGGAGTACTAATTGATGCTAACCTAAAAATGGACAAACATCTCCGGTTAACCAACAGAGCAATATTTCACAAGCTGAGAGTCCTGCAACCCCTACGCAGCATTATTGACCACACGGATTTCAGAACAGTAACTCAAGCGCTCATCATTCCCCACTTTGACTACTGTAATGCCATCTTGCAAGGTCTTCCGAAAAAAACCTTAAACATCCTACAAATGGCACAAAAGGTATCAGCCAGGATCATCATGAATAAGAAGCTGATAGATCACATTACACCAGTCCTGATTGAGCTTCACAGGCTCCCCATCTCTGCACGAATAGCTTACAAAATACTGGTAACAACATTCAAAATCATTCACAAAATATCCCCCTCTTTCATCAATAACCTCATCACCACACAGCCCCCCAACAGATGCCGACGGACTGCTAACCTGAACACACTCTGCGTTCCCAGCAGTATAAGGGCTGTCAAAGAGCGAACAAGCAACCAGACATACACGTATGCTGCACCCATGCTTTGAATCCAACTGCCTCATGAGATGCGCCTGATCAAAAACCTACTGGACTTCAGGAAAAAGCTCAAAACCCACCTGTTCCAATCACACTACGGCATCACCTAGGCGGCTTCAACCATTATCGATGCCCAAGTTGCCCACCTCCCTCCGAACCCCATGGGTCATAAAAAATCTATTTCTCTGATATCTCACAACAATGATGATTTAAAATGTATATATGTATATATTCCACTGTTAGTAAAATTGAATAATTGCCGATGTATTGTTATAACTGAAACCTATGTTGTTGATCAAACTGTAATTTATCTACTTGCTCAAACTTGTTGATCAAACTGTAAATTCTCTGATTGATCAAATGTAAAATTTTATTCTTGGGTTGGTTGTGCACCCCTCCCTCAAATCGGACTGTAATCTTAAATTGTTATGTACATACTCCCTTGTTTTTTACACCGCTGCTGATCGCTGGAAGTGGCAGCATACAAATGTATACCAAATAAATAAATAAATAAATTGATAAAACACTGAATTTTAAAATATACAGATTTTATCAGTTTTACTCCAAGAATTCCCTTTTCTCTAAGATTTAAAGAATGTCTCAGGTGATAAGTACTCATGCGTGCAGTTTTCTTCCGAGCAGTAGCAGCCCTCTTGGTAGTCCTTCAAGCATTTTAAGCATTGTCTAAACCCGGATGGTAGAAAGTGCAGTGGTTGTTGACAAGCCAGGTTCTGTGCCTCACCTAAGGGCCGCACCAAAGGGCTCTCTAGCGAGGCCCTCAGGCGCGGGCCAGCAAGGCGCAGGTGTGTCTGATGGCAGCAGCTGTTTAACGGCACGAGAGGCTCCTCCCACAGCCCTGATTGGAGCAGGAAGCTTAGAAAGGGAGCTGCTTAAAGCAAATGAAATCAGCTAGGCAGATGATGTCAGGCAGCCAGTCCTTTAGCAGCAGCTGTTTCTACAAATCAAAGCTCTTGCTTTAATGACTATCTGTCCTGTTCCAGTTTGATCTGTACTTCAACTGCAATCCCAGCTTTGATACAATCTGCCAAGCCCTAAGCTCCAGCTGTAGCTCCTAGTCCTAGCCTTGACTGTTGCAAATACCAATTCATGTTGATCTCTAAGGAAAGTTTAGTAAACACTCCAGGTTGGAAAAACTTGCAGCTAATCTGTAAACCTAATCAAATTAGAGAAGTCAGACTTAGAACCCAACTGAAAAGGAAGCAGGGGTAGTAAAATTGGTCAAAAAACATTTATTGTGCCCGACACGGCAATGCTTAGGAGGATAATGCCTACCTCAGGGGAAAATATGTGAGAACACAACTTAAGTTAAATAATTATTAAGCCGCCATGGTGGCTTATTTCACATGAAGATTGTGAAATCTTATACATATATAAGTCACAGCATACCATCCTCCATGTGTTTCCCCCATTGTTCTTTTTTCCATTTGTAGGCTTGTAAAACAGCTCCTCCCACTATATATGGATGCATAAACCACATGTAACCCTGCCCTTCCTTCTAGATATTTTAGAAACAGTTCCACATGTAGGAAAGTCCTTTCTGAAATACTGTCAAAATTGTAAGCATTGTGAGCAGTGGCATACCAAAGGTGGGTTGGTGGGTGCGGCCTGCCCCAGGTACTGACTGGGAGGGTGGTACAGAAGAACATAAGAACACGAGATATGCCATATTGGGTCAGACCAAAGTCCATCAAGCCCAGTATCCTGTTTTCAACAGTGGCTAATATCTAGGTCATAAGACCTAGCAATTTCCCCAAAAGACACAGGCTCCAAAATGCTTGTCTTGGGTCAAGCATTGATATCCTGGGTCCCCTTTAATAATGGTGTATGGGTCTTTCCTCCAGGAACTTGTCCAAACCTTTTTTTAAACCCGACTACACTAACAGCTTTTACTACATCCTCCGGTAACAAGTTCCAGAGTTTGATTACACATTGAGTGAAAAAATATTTTCTCTTATTAGTCTTAAATAGGTTACCCTGTAGCTTCATTGCATGTCCCCTAGTCTTTCTATATTCTGATAACGTAAACAATCGGTCTACATTTACTCATTCCACTCCATTCATTAATTTATAGACCTCTATCATGTCTCCACTCACCCATCTCTTTTCCAAGTTGAAGAATCCTAACCTTTTCAGCCTCTCTTCATAGGGGTATCCTTCTATCCCCTTTACCATTTTGGTGCTTCTTCTATGTACCTTTTCTAATAACGCTATATCCTTTTTAAGATATGGTCTGCACTTCAGAGGCAGTGCAGCAAACTTAGCTTAAAGATGGGTGCTTACCATGCTGCCACCAATCCAGGCTGGCGGAACTTTTCTCCCATCCGAAGACTTGTGAATAACGAGCAAAGGCGAAGCAGCGTCATATCGATGGGCACGTGAGATAATGCGCACCGCCGTAGTTTGCAGAGTCTGTAGCCGCTTCATCTGGTATTGGGGAATACCCAGGTAGACTATAGCCCTCATTTTTAATATTTTGCATACATTTAAGGATAGAAGGGAAATGGTGGAGGAAAGAGATAGTTAACACTAAATCACAGGGCAACAGCACAAAACAGAATGAAACTCTGTAAGAATCTTCAATTTAAAACTGCTGCACAGAATAAAGGGCAGATTGAAGCCTGCTCCAAAAAATAAAGGGACAAAGCAACACATTAAAGAACACAAGAGAGGTAATTTCCAAAGCCCTTTCTGTGGCTAAAGCACTGCTTTACTTGCAGCAATGGGCTTTTATAAAACTGCTTGCTCCATGTCCAGGTGAAATTACATGTGTGCGACCTCTATGCATATAGCTTTATCCACTGTTTGAGGAGTTGTTCTTGAGGAAAGAATCAGGGTGGGTTTCTCAGTTATGTACATACAGTATGTGATGGCAGATAAAAACCAGTACGGTCCATCTAGTCATAAGAACATAAGAACATAAGATATGCCATACTGGGTCAGACCAAGGTCCATCAAGCCCAGTATCCTGTTTCCAACAGTGGCCAATTTAGGTCATACGTACATAGCAGTTTCCCCAAAAGATACAGGTTCCGCAATGCTTGCACTGGGTCAAGCACTGATTTCCTGGGTCCCTTCTTAATAATGGTTTATGGACCTTTCCTCCAGGAACTTGTCCAAACCTTTTTTAAACCCAGCTACACTAACAGCTTTTACTACATCCTCCGGTAACAAATTCCAGAGTTTGATTACACGTTGAGTGAAAAAATATTTTCTTTTATTAGTCTTAAATAGTATACCCTGTAGCTTCATTGCATGTCCCCTAGTCTTTCTATATTCTGATAACGTAAACAATCGATCTACGTTTACCCGTTCCACTCCGTTCATTAATTTATAGACTTCTATCATATCTCCCCTCAGCCGTCTCTTTTCCAGATTAAAGAGCCCTAACCTTTTTAGCCCTCCTTCATAGGAGTATCCCTCCATCCCCTTTACCATTTTGGTGGCTCTTCTCTGAACCTTTTCTAATAGCGCTATATCCTTTTTAAGATACGGCGACCAGAATTGCACCCAATATCCACGGTGCGGTCTCACCATGGAACGGTATAGAGGCATTATAATATCCTTTGTTTTATTTTCCATTCCTTTCCTTATGATACCTAGCATCCTATTTGCTCTCTTGGCCGCCGCTGCACACTGCACCGAGGGTTTTAACATGTTATCCACAATGACGCCTAAATCTTTTTCCTGGGTGGTGGTTCCTAATGTGGAACCTTGCATCGTGTAACCATAGTTTGGGTTGTTCTTCCCTAGGTGCATAACTTTGCACTTGTCCACATTAAATTTCATCTGCCATTTTGATGCCCAGTCTTCCAATTTATCAAGATCCTCTTGCAATTTTCCACAATCATCTTGAGTTTTAACAACTTTAAATAGTTTTGTGTCATCTGCAAATTTGATATCCTCACTCATTCCACTTTCCAGGTCATTTATGAATATGTCAAAAAGCAGCAGACCCAGCACAGATCCCTGGGGTACACCACTATTCACCTTTCTTCATTGGGAAAATTGGCTATTTAGCCCAACCCTCTGCTTTCTATCTTTTAACCAGTTCTTGATCCACAGTAGTACTCTGCCTCCTATCCCATGACTCTTTAGTTTTGCCAAAAGTCTCTGATGAGGGACCTTGTCAAAGGCTTTCTGAAAGTCCAGATACACTATATCAACTGACTCACCTTTGTCCACCTGTTTATTCACACTTTCAAAAAAACATAACAGATTAGTAAGACAAGATCTTCCTTGTCTAAAGCCATGTTGTCTGTCTCCCATTAGGCCATGACTATCTACATGCTGAGTAATTTTATTCTTTATTATGGTTTCTACCATTTTTCCCAGTACTGACGTGAGGCTCACCGGTCTGTAGTTTCCCGGATCACCCCTGGAATCCTTTTTAAAAATTGGTGTTACATTGGCGATCCTCCAATCTTCAGTTATTAGAGATGATTTTAATGATAGTTCACAGATTACTGCCCAGTAATGTGACTAGTGGTTGTAACTGCAGCTCCATGCAGGCCAGCTGCCATATATTAAAAGATATTTAAGTGTGCTTTGATTTTATCCTGTTTCTATAAAGTGATCCACTGTGTCTGTCCCATGCCATTTTGAATTCTATCACTGTATTTGCCCCCACCTCCTCCATTGGGAGGGCATTCCAAGCATCCACCACCCTTTCAGTGAAAAAGTATTTCCTGACATTGCCTTTCATTTTCCTCCCTTGCAGTTTCATGCTATGCTCTCTAGTTTTACAGCTTCCCCTTCTTTGAAAAAGGTTTGTTTGTTCATTGATACCCTTTTTTTCCCTTTTCCAGCCTTTATTAAGTTTACCAAACAAGTTACATTCCATAAACATGATAACATCATATCTCCCCGTCCTTCCTCTCCTCTAGGGTATACATATTTAAGTCTGCAAGTCTCTTCTCATATGTCTTATTACCTCAGGAAACTTGTGCACATCAAATTGCAAGTATAACTATATGCACATAGTTCTGAGGTAACTTTCAAAGTGACAGTAGATGCATATTTTTGTTTTGCAAATCCAGCAGACTTAAAACAGGGACTGTATGTGTACAGCACTGCACATGCCTAGTAGCACTATATAAATTATAAATAGTCATTGTAGTAGTTTGAGTAATGAAAGGTACATGTGCACGTTTTACTAATACAGGCAATAATAAAATTACTCCCTGACTGATTACCTGACAATATGATTTATGATTTATTTGGCACGTGATATACTGTCTTTTAATAGCAAAACTCAAAGAAGTTTAAAATACAATTAAAACAGAAATAGAAAAGAACTATAAAAATTAAAAGATGAAAAAAAAACATATTCAGAAGACAAGTCTTACAGGCGCTGCCACCTGTTGTCTCATTACTACTACTACTACTACTGGACATTTGTAGAGGGCTACAAGAATATGCAGCGCTACACAGACATATGTAAAATATGGTCCCTGCTCATCAGAGCTCGCAATCTAGTCAAGACAGACAACACAGTTGTGTAGACATTGGGATACATCTAGAGGGAATGGTAAGGAAACACAAAGGAGATCAGGTGAGTCAAGATCCGAGAGAGGCAGTGAAGAGGTGATTCTCATACATAGAGCAGATGAGTCTCATACATAGAGCACAAAACATGATCTGACAACCAGAGAAGCTAAGTAAGAGGAGTATGTCTATGAAGGACCTAGACAAGATTCTCAAGAGCAGAGATGTCTCTCTCCATACAAAGATTCAACTTGTTCAAGCTATGGTACTTTCAGTAATATTATATGAAGGTGAAAGCTGATCAGTGAAAAAGATAGACAGGAAGAAAATTGATGCCTTTGAAATATGATACTGGTGACAAATGCTGTATATACTATGGACTGCCCGAAGAACAACCTAGTCAGTACTAGAGGAGATCAAATCTAAGCTTTCTTTAGAAGTTCAGATGACAAGACTTCAACTTTCAGATTTTGGACACATCATGCGAAGACAGAGATCTTTCTACCAACAGAGGCAGTTCAGCCACCGGTCCCAATATACATCAGAGGAGGAAGCAGGAGCCGCTGTCTCCTCCTGCTCCCCTCCCCACCCCCCAGAGGCCAATCGGGAGGCTTGAAGGACTGAATAACACCAGAGCATGCTACAGGCATGCCCACGCCTGGCGGACCCATGCCTGAGGGCCTCATCAGAGAGCCCTTTGGCATGGCCCTTATTGTGGATCACTGGCTGGAAAAGAATCCTACTATTCTCTAAAAACCCTGGAAAGAAGAAAAGCACCTTGCAACTGCATACCGTAACAAACTGTAAGTTTCTCATAAGACTGCCTTATCAAGCTACTGTAGATAGTTTAGCTTGTCTCCCAATGTTACACACTTAGAAGAACTCTTACACTATCTTACATGTTCGCATAAGCACCACCAAACTTAATTCAACTGTTCTGTCTCCATTTATCAGAGATTTGCAGATACCCGGCACCATTCCGCCCTAACCTCTGTGAATAATGCTAATGTGTAACTTATTTACTATCATACTTCCAAACTGGCTTTAGTTTTATCAATCTTTATATTGTTACTATTTCTGCTAATGTATCACCATTATTGCTATTGCTTTACCACTCCTGATATCGTCTTAGTAACACACTTGATTGGCACCCAAGTCAAGTTCTACAGATACCACTCAAATTCCCGTATATAACAGTCCACTAAAAACCCATCTCTCATTCATTTTGCACTCTGTCCAAACAAATTAATTGTCTGTCCCTTGCTTAAATATTCCACTGTATAATTATTTCAGTCCGAGAATTTATATCTGTCTCAAATCAGAACTTACTCAAGACACAATGGAACCTAAAATAACAATGATCTATGCATTAACCCTCATACTCCTTTCTGCTCGAATACTCAAAGTCCTATCTCCCACATATGACCCTTACCAACTTTTCCTAATCCCCACCCTAACCTACCATCCAAGACCAAAACAACACATTATGCCTCACAAACTCCTGCTAGATAAGGGGAACAATTCAAACCAGTACAGGTCAAATCACAGACTGATATACAGTACATAAATACTACAACAAGCACACTCAGAAAAGTTCACTACTCCCCACTCCACCAAGATTTATACTAATTAATACTAGATCCATAAGAAATATAATCCCTCTCATCCATGATCTCATCATAGACGAAACACCAGACATCACATATATCACTGAAAGCTGGCTCTCTGACACAGATAATGTCCTCATTAACCAATTAAAGGTCAAGGGATACAGCCTCTTTAACTGCACCAGGGACCATAAAAGAGAAGACGGAGTACTGGTACTTTCTAAAGAAAAGCTAAATATCTCACCCACCATATGTAGCAACCATGATGGTCTAGACCTTCTCAAAGTTAAAAACAGAAACATAGCAATATGTCTTCTGTGCATACCACCCACACCCAATTACCAGAACATTACAGCAATCCTAGAATTCGTCTGCTCCTCCTCAGTAAGGAAACCACATATAATCCTAGGCGACTTCAACCTCTCATCCCTCCCTCACCCTCAATTAAATGCACTCCTGGACTCTATGGATGAAATGGGTTATCAACAAATAATAAAGCATCCCACTCACAACAAGCGAAACATACTAGATATTATTATATTATTTATTTATTTATTTTCATTTCTTATATACCGCGCTCTTTTAATCAGTGCGGTGTACATATGAACAAAAACAAACACAATGTAAAAGGCAACATTGGTTTTTACAATGAACAGGGTAAACTAACATGGAGATAACTGGGGGAACTATATACATGGTATGATAATTAATTACATGGTTGTAGTAAATACATTACGAGTGCAAGCGCAGGTAAAGGGGTAAAGACAGGGCGTGGTGAGCGTAAGGGTCGTGTAGCTTAACCATTTTCTGAAGGGGTCATAGAAATGGAGTCACCTGGAGAGCAGTGCTCACTGGGTGTAGATTCCGAATAATATATTAGAAATAGGTGGTATTTAAGAGCTTTCCTGAATGACGATAAGTTTGTGATGGCTCTGATTTCAGGTGGGAGGGCATTCCAGGCTCTGGGTGCGAAAAGGGAGAATGCTCTACAGGCTGTTGTTTTAGAGCATTTTGTCAACAATCTTGGAAGATCAATGGTGTTCAAAGAAGAGGGCCTCCTGGTTCTATTAGCTGGAGTGGCATGTATAAGATTACTGATGGGCGAGAGGGGTTGGATCCTTGAGGCCTTGAATGTCATGACTAGAACTTTATAGAGAGTTCTGGCCTGTAGAGGTAACCAGTGTAGGCTCTTCAAGACTGGCATTATGTGGTCGGAACGTGATACTCCTATGAGAACTCTCGCAGCTGAGTTCATGGCCAGACGGAGAGGGTTCAGTGTTGATTGTGGGAGCCCGTGGAGGATGATATTGGCAAAGTCTAGATGTAGGATTACCAAGGCTTGGAAGATTGATCGGTAATCAGAAAAGTCAAGTAATGGGCGGAGATGTCAAAGTGATCGGATCTTATGGTATTTTGTTTTGGTGGAGTTCTTAATGTGCGCTGACATGTCGAGCCGCTGATCTAGCGTAATACCTAGATATTGGATTGTGGATTGTGCCTTCAGTTCCATCATGTTGACTTGTAGTGATGATGGTAGTTTGAAACTTGAGCTCCTTGTGATGAACAGGACGTCTGTTTTGTTGTGGTTTATACGTAGGTTTTGTGTGAGGAGCCAGTTCGCTACAGCTTCAAAGCATCTTACAATTGGTGCGAAGTCTGGCTGGTGAATCTTGAAAGGAGCATACATCAGGATGTCATCCACATAGGCTAGACATTGGATGTTGAAGGAACGGATCAATGTGCAAATGGGCTGCATATAGATGTTAAACATTATTGCAGATAGGGATGACCCTTGAGGTACACCTTGCATCAGAGCAAATGGTTCTGATGTCGCTGAGCCTGTTCGGACTTGTTGCCATCTGTTGCTTAAATATGATTTGCACCATGATAGAGCTAGGCCTTGAATGCCCTTTTCTTGAAGGCGTTGAAGAAGAGTATCATGGTTAACTGAATTAAAGGCGGCTGCAATGTCCAGAAAGATAAGAATAAATCCTTGCTGGATATTGTCAAGGCCTATGACTAGGTTGTTAAAGAGGGTTGTGAGGAGGGTGTCAACCCCATGGGCTTCTCTGAAGCCGTGTTGAGAAGGGTTGAGAGGGGCTTCGGTGTCCACATGATGTTGGATTTGTCGCTGGACTACTTTTTCCATGATTTTGGCTAACGGGGATGCTCGAAATTGGTCTAAAAGATTCGACTTTAGATGGGTCGAGTTTGCTATTTTTCAAGAGTGGGCGAATAGATGAGTACTTCAGGCTCTGTGGGAAGGACCCAGTTAAGAAAGAATGGTTGAAAATTTTACTTATGGTTGGGCTAAGCTTGTGACGCAGCTCTTTGATCCCGTTGGCTGGGCAGGGATTATTGGGTGCGGTAGTTAGGTTAATAGATGAGATGATATCTTCAATCTCTCTGTTGGATACCTCAGAGAATTTGCATAGAACGGATGGTTGGGTAGTGGTACCTGGGTTGGAGTGGGATGTGGAGGTAGAAATCGTGTTGGTCTGGATCATCTTCGATTGTAGATGATTTGCGTAGTCCTGTGGGTGTGGCATGGGTGAATGAGTTGTAGCTGGATCACCTGTTAAGGATTTTACGATATTGAAAAGGTCGTGAGGTTTGTTTATAGACCGCATTAATATCTCCGAGTGGTACTGTTTTCTCCTATCCATCATCATTTTTCGGTGAGTTTGTAGGTATGAGGTGTATACACAGAGTGCCGCAGAGGTCTGGGAGCAACACCACTGTCTCTCAAGTCTGCGCAGCTGAAGGAGGGATCTTCGTAGCTCTTGTGAGAACCATGGTGCATGTTCTCGTTTAGTCGAAACTCTGTTAGCAGCTGGGAGGCAGGCAGCGGCTCTAAGAACATTGTCCCAATTGGATACTAAATCGTCTGGGGAGAGTGGGGCCCTGTAGAGGGCAGGTAAAATCTTCTCCAGGGCTTCTTCCTTAACGAAGGGTCGGAAAGGTGTTGCTAAGGTTCTCGGGGGGGCGCTCTGCTTTACTGCAATCAACGGTGATGGAGTTGGTGGGGATGTGGAATAGAAATAATTTGTGGTCAGACCAGGGTACAGGGGTTATGGAGGTCAGAAGGCTTTGGGTTGAGTTGGCTGCAGACTGCGGAGCGAAGATCAGGTCCAGTTTGCTTCCTTTACTATGAGTGGGAGCGTCGGTGAGTTGTTCATAGCCCAATTGGGACATAGCTTTAAGGAAGGCTGATGAGTGATTGACTTGTAAGGAAGGCAAGTTGAAATCTTCTACTAGCCAATTTGGAGATCGCGGGTTAGAGGAATTACAGGCGATGTCGATTATTGTCGGTAGGTCATCTGGGGACGATGTTGGAGCTCGGTACAGTAGGTTGATCGTACAGTGCTCATTCGAGATGGAAAGAGCGTCCAGGTGGGGTGTGCTGGTGGTATTGTTTAACTTAAACTGGAGGGCAGATTTGGCAAGGATGAGTGTGCTGCCCCCTCTCTGGTTGGACCTATGGCAGACAAAGATGGAGAAGTCTGGCGGTAAAAGCTGGTTGATGATAACATTGTCGCTGTCAGTTAGCCACGTCTCAGTTATCAGCAATATATCAAGGCTGTGGGCTGTTATCAGGTCACTGGCTGCAGGCCATTTCGAGCGTATGGATCTGGCATTTATTAGTGCGCATTTGAGTAGGCGTTGGCTCTTGTGCTTCTCAGTTGGAGACTTCTTAGAACTCAGCAGAGGGATATTCAGGAGGTGTGAATATGATATCCTGGTTCTCGTGGTAGTATGGCAGGGGAATTCCGTCCTGTTTCCTCCGGGGTTGTAGAGGATTGGGATATGAATGATGCCGGGATCTAGAGTATGTGTTAGGATGGGGATCCAGGCAGTAAGGAGGGTAAAGAATAAGCACAGGAATTGATGCATGTTGGGAGTACTGATCTTAGGCAGGGTACTCGGTATAGGGATATGAGGATGAGTAGAGGATATCTTAAGCAAAACAGTAGGCAGGTTTGGGTGGAGTTCACAAATAACAATGTATCAGCCAGAAGAGAAACAATGAACAGCAAAATAGTTAGGATGTAACAGTAGCACTGTGATATATGATAAATGATATACTATTGTTATATAAATAACAATAGTAAGTTATTGGCAACAGTACAATGGTGACTAGCAATGGTACATACTACTGGCAACAGTACAATGGTGACTAGCAATGGTACATACTACTGGCAATGGTACATACAGCAGTGGTAAGTAGTGAGAATTTTTCATGGGGGGAGGGGGTGATTCGTGGTAAATAGCGTTGACTCACTTTGTTCCGTTGATGTGTATTGGTCAGAGAGGTGGTGCTGTCTGTCTGAATGCAGATGAATCCTTTTTGGCGCAGCGTGGATGTCAGAGGCTTCTGGAAGGTGTCTAGGGCGATTCAATGTTGGCCACTGCCTAAGGGCCATGCCAAAGGGCCCTTTGGTGAGGCCCTCAGGCGCGGGCCCGCCAGGCACGGGTGCCCCTTCTGGCATTTTTTTAAAGTTGCCACGGCTGCCCCGATTGGGCAGCAGGAGCCTGCTGGTGGCTTGAGGAGGCGGCCCCAAGGACGTCGGTGCTCTCTCCCTCCAGGGAGAGTGCTGGGGCAAAGAGGCTTGATCGCGCCTTCCGGCGGTTTTTAAAGTTGCCGCGGCTGCCCCGATTGGGCAGCAGGAGCCTGCTGGTGGCTTGAGGAGGCGGCCCCAAGGACGTCGGTGCTCTCTCCCTCCAGGGAGAGTGCTGGGGCGAAGAGGCTTGATCGCACCTTCCGGAGGTTTTTAAAGTTGCCGTGGCTGCCCCGATTGGGCAGCAGGAGCCTGCTGGTGGCTTGAGGAGGCGGCACCAAGGACGTCGGTGCTCTCTCCCTCCAGGGAGATATGGTATTTCTTCTAGAACAAACAACTGAACAATCAATGCACACCTCTCTGAAAATATCCCAGATTCCCTGGTCTGACAACTCACTAATCCACTTCACCTATTCCTCATCATTACCCCCCCCCCACCCCTGCCACATCACCAAACCCACATCCTAAACCACGATTCCAACCCTTTGATAGAGGTACATTCATAAATACCATTATAACACAGCTAGATCACTCCTCAAAAGACATTGATGGATTACTAATAAATTAGAATTCATCGATGGCTATAGCAGCAGAACCAACAACCAAAATATTGAAACCTCCTCGCAAACATTCATAAAAATGGTATACAGCCGAACTAACCAAAATGAAAAAATATCTCATGAAAATCAAATGCAAATGGAGATTGAAAAAGTCTATAGAACTTAAAACCCTCTACATGATGAAGCTATACAACTACAAAGAAGCAATAAACAACACCAAAAGAGCCTATCACACAAAAGTACTAAATAATGCCATTAACCATCCAAGAGAGCTCTTCAAAATAGTAAAATCAATAACTAAATCCCCACAAGATGAATCTGACACACTATCTATTCACCCCCAAATCCTAGCAAACTACTATGCCAACAAACTGAAACGCAAGGATCCCTCAAGTCCACCACCTTTGGCAAGGCTCACAACTAATACCAATAATTGGCATGCATTCCACATACTCAACTGCAGACAAATAATAGACATAATCACAAAAATCAATACTACCACCTCCCCCCTAGATCCCTGCCCGGTTGCTTATATTGACGCGACAAAAACTGAAATTGTGTCTGTCTTATTGAATATTGTTAACCAATCTCTACAACAAGGAATTATGCCAACCCCACTCAAACTGTCCTTAATCCTCAAGAATAAAAACCTCAACAAAGATGAACCATCCTCTTATAGGCCAATTGTCAGCATACCGTTCGTAGGTAAAGTCATTGAAAAATCAGCCCAATGGCAGCTCCAAAATTTCATAGATTCATCTGCCCCCTAGATGAACATCATTATGGATTTTGACCTTTCCATGGGGTCAAAACTCTACTCCTAGCACTATATGATACCTTAATATGGGGGATGGATAACACTAAACAAGCATTTATCCTCATATTCTTGGACATCACTTCAGCATTTGCCAATGTGAATCACAATATCCTCCTCGCTAGACTTAGGCACATAGGCATAAAAGGATAAATCCTCAAATGGTTCAAATCATATATCACCGACGGAGTCCAATGTGTTCAAATTGAACACAAATCCTCTGTATCTTTCCCTCAACGACAGGGAATACCACAAGGTTCTGCCCTTTCCGCTCTACTATTCAACCTATACATACAGCCGATTTGCTCCATATTAAAAAAATACAAATTAAACTACCATATATATGCAGACGATATTATGGTTTACTCCCCATTGGACATACACAACCCCTCTTATGACAGTCTAACATCTTGCCAAATCGAAGCAGAAAACTGGCTCAAATCACTTAACATGAGCATCAACTACAAGAAAACGGAAGCCTTAATCACTTCAAGGAACCCAAACCTCGCCCCACCACAAGCAATCTATTTACAAAACACCCCCATTCCTATAAAACAGTAAGTAAAATACCTGGGTGTTATCCTAGACAAATCATTCAGTATGGTATCCCACCTAAAACAAATATCTAGAACCATATTCTTCAAACTTAGGATCATTCAACACCTTAGATCCCTAATTGACATAAACGACTTTAGAACAGTAGTCCAAGTTCTCATCACACTTCATTTCGATTATTGCAACAGTCTATTACATGGATTAACTAAATATCCTCCAAATGGCACAAAATGTCACAGCCAGAATCATATTCAAAACAAAACTGGCAGACCACATCACACCCATCCTTTATGAACTACATTGGCTTCCAATCACCAGCAGAGTAAAATATAAATTCTTAATGACTATCTTTAAGCTAATCAACAACATATCACCATCTCACCTCTCATCGCTAATCTACCACCAATTAGACAATAGATCCAGGAGAAGAATCAACTGGAATACCCTCACAGTCCCCCTCTCAATCCAGAAAGCCAAACAAATCACTAGTAATAGGGCCTTCTCATATATAGCCCCCACACTATGAAACTCACTCCCAGAATCCTTAAGAACAATAAAGGACATCCAATATTTCTGTAAAGAGTAAAAAACCCCCATACCTTTTCATTGAACACTACAATACTCAGAACCCCAACTACCCCGCCCCCCACCCACCGCTTCCCCTGCTCCCATCTGCCCCCACCAATTAAAACCAAGCCAAATAACCTAAGTAATATGTCTGAATGTATATTACAATCTCCCCAAGCAAGGAACATCATCCAGATTGTAATACAAATGTATATAGTTGATGTAAATAGTTAAATTTTGCAACTCAATTATGTTCCATGTAAATGCTTTAATTCTTGCATAATGTTCTATGTAAAAGTTTTGTTCCAATGTAAACTGCCCCTGATCTCTGGAAGGAGCGGGATAAAAAAAGTTCCAAATAAATAAATAAATAATTAGAGAAAGATATCATACTGTACTTGGCAAGGTTGAAGGTCATTGCAAAAGAGGAAGGTCAGCAATGAGATGGATCAATACAATAACAGCAGATATGGGAGCCACTCTGTCAACAATGAGCCACCTGAATGAAGACCAAACACAGTTTAAGACAACTATTCAGAGGGTTGCCATGAGTTGGTACTAGTTCAACGGCTCTTAAGAATTTATATATTGATGTTGTCGTTATGTGTCAAAATCAAATTTTAAATTGAATACTGTAATCAACTGGCATTGAATACTGTAATGAACTGGATAAACAGGGAAGAGATATGATCAAACTTAACAAGCATGACAGAAATGGGGTTATTTTAGAAACTTTATTCATGCTTTGGATGTCTGAAAATGGGTATAGAGATGTCCAAAGCATGGAGATGTCCCTGGAGCCATTTTAGAAGTTGGTTCTGTGTGCATCCCCACCATGAAAATGTTCATATCTGAACAGGGGCATGGCAGAAGCATGTCCAGGTCATTACCGAGAACCTGGGCATCCTCATCCAAGTGCAGGACTTTACACCTAGGCATTCTGTTATAAAATTGCCCTATTCATGCAAGAGATGAGGGTTCAATTCCTACTGTCATTCCTTGTGACCTTGGGCAAATCACTTTACCCTCCATTGCCTCAGAATGAAAGACCTCACAATCTACTTCCATTCATACTTTGCCAGGGGCTGCTGGGTTGCCAAAAGCCAGCATTGACTTGATGGCACTTCAGAAAAACAAAAGAAACCCTCATGCATACAATTAGAGCAGGACTGACCCTTTCATCAGCTAAAGGCAAAGAAGTACATTGAGGCCCTCACTGTAATATAAATATCTTTTAAAAGTCCCACAAACAGAGCTTTGCATGTTTCCAGCTGAAGAAGAAAACTGACAGATGAAGAACCAGCAGCAAAGAAGCCCCGCCTACCAACTCCTCCTTCTGACTAGAGAGCCACGCACTGGGAGTCTGGAGAGTAGGCAGTCCTATTTGAAGGGTGGTCACGATGCCCTATCTCCCACTCTTTCTTTATGCCAGCAGCTGACTTACTAGTGCAAAAGTCTGTCTCTTAAACATTTGGGCCCTAGATTGTGCCTAATTTGCCATTGACTTGAATACAATAGCCAATAAACATCTATCATGATATTAATGTTCTAGGATGGTACATCATTAGAGAAAAATTAAAACCGTAAAACATATCAGTCTAGCTCCTAAGCTGGAAACAAACCCAACAATTCTATTGTGCTAGTACAAGGGTGCGAAATTCCAGCCCTGGATGGCCGAAAACTAGTTATGTTTTCAGGAATCAGGATACCCCTATTAAATATGCATGCACTGATATATTTGTATGCAATGCCCCCACTGTAGGCAAACATGTCTCACACATATCCATTAGGGACATCCTGAAAACCAGGCTGCTTTGTGGCCTTCCAGGACTGGAGTTTAACACTCCTGTGCCAGCATTTGCTACAGTCAGTGTGTGTTCCTGAATTTAGGGAGTTCCAAATGCCATGCAAATATTTCTAAATGCACTGCTAGCAATGTTCCTGCCTAAGTCTGCCCACAGTGCTGCTAGTAGGGAGAGATGCTGTGATATCACTGCCTCATCCTCACCTCTAAAAGCTCAATATCACAACAACTCCCCTCATTGCAGCAGCACATGCAAAGGACTCCTACACAGCTTTGCGGGAACTCAAACTAAGAAGGCAGCCTTAATCATTGAAAAATGAAACACATTGCTTTATATCTGCCATCCACTTTTTTGGTCAGGCATTTAAAAAAAAAAAATCTGAAAGTATGTGACCCCCCCCCCACACCCCTCCTCCCCCATTTAGTATACCTGCAAAAATGAAAATTACAAGACAAGGAGAAAAAGAATGCACTTAAATATGGCCTGAAGTTCAAGCTCATTCTCATGCCAGAGGCTCTTACATTCATTTTCCCTAATTTGTCATTTCTCAGTCCACCTTCCCACCTAATTTCTGTCATTGCTACTATTAATAATTACCTGCTGAGGAGAAGACTAGTGATTACACACATTGGCTGGAAACCAGAAAATCCAAGATATGAATCCTGGTTTTTCCACTGCACTCTTTGTGATTTTTGGCAATGTACATTACACTCCATTGCCTCGAGTACATACTTATGCCTCCATTTATTCACCTGTAGAAAAAAAATGTTTACATGAGATTTATTATAGGAAAAATTATTGTGGAATTCAGTAAACTATAGTACTTTAGTAATGTGGGTTAGTGAATTTGTGTTTTGTTTTGTTTTGCTGAAGCTGGGAATATCATATGATTCAGGCCACGGCAAACCAAAGACAGCAGATGCCCTGATGGTGAGTGCCACTTTAGTAGTACAGTCCTAATTATTTGTGGAAAAATATTTGGAGAGTAGAGTGAATAAGCCGGCTCCACGCAGCAGCTCTCCCTTCCACCTTGCCTCGTCACTCCTGCCCTCCTGCACCAGGACATTTAAAAGGGTTGCATTTTAGGCACCTACTCCTTTCAGAGCTTCACCTCAGGGGACCAGGGAGCTCATCTCCTCACGTCAATGACATCAATAGAAACAGGAACCACATCAAGGCAGAATCGCACAGCAAGCAAGGGAGAGAGGTAAGCTGGCTCCATGCTGCGACTCTCCCGCTTCCTTGCCTTGTCATTCGCCCTCCTGCAGTGGGACATTTAAAAGGCCTGCACTTTAGGCGCACCTGCGCCTAAGGGCCATGCCAATGGCCCTTTGGAGTGGACTTCAGAAATAACCACTGAGAGCTCCTCCCCCCCCCCCCCCCTTTGTCTCATCAGGATTCAGCTTTGTCTGAAAGGCTCACAATGCAGTTTGTCCCATTGGAAGGAATCCTTGTCCTGAGCTAGTCACTTCCAGGCAACAGACAGGTATCTGCTAACTAGCCGTCAACCCTATCACATCCACTTAGACTTCTGAAGGAGCCATCACTGTCCTGTCCCATCTAAAGGTACTGACCTATAGACTACTTGTTAAGAGTATACAGGCATCATGACTAATGCCAGTAGAAACTTCAATATGTGTTACAACGTATCATTATGTATTTCTGTCTTAATACTTATGTTACAGTCTCTATTTACACAAGCTGTGGAACACACACACCACTCCACATCACATATGATACCAATAATTATAGGCTATAGACATATCCAACCAAGGCAACCATTCTCCCAGACAAACCATAAGTGACATAGTAAACTATGGAGAATTGATCTCTTGCCACCCCAACCCAATCACAAAACTGAGTCTATTGAGCACACCATTAAAGATTGCCTTAATAAATGCCTACTCCATTAGAAATAAATTACACATAATTACAGACTTCATAATAGAAACTAATTTGGACATAATGTGCATTGCTGAAATATGGTTCACTGACACCGACCATGTTATACTAAATCAATACCATCCACTCCCTACACTAAAGAGTACCAGCCTAAGAAACAAAGAAGATTCAAGAGTTTTAATAGTGAAAGCTTCTCTCAACAAGTACTACCACAAATGGACACTAGCTTCTCAAGTTTGGAAGATATAATTAACAATTGGAACAGTACACTCCACTATGGTGCTGCTGTTCCTTGTAAAGATCTACCAAACAACAGGAATTACTCAGCACCATGGGCTTTCATGGAAATTAATAACACAAAGAGGACCATGTGGAGACTAGAGCGAAAATAGAGCTACTCCAAGAATCAAGAAGACCTAAAGAACTATACCACAACACTTACTTATTACCATCAACAAATTAGCTCATGTAAGAAGCAATTTCATACAAATAATGGGATCTCTCAACAAGCCAAGGGAGCTGTTTGAAATCGCATTTTCCCTTACCAAGGATCTACCTCCACCCAATGATAGTATTTCGATCATCCCGCAACTTATGGCAGACTTCCTGAAACATTAATATATGCACAACCCAGGAGCATCTGCATCCCCCACACTAGAACTATCATCCACAATCCCATTCTCAAAACTTTGGAGCTCCTTCCATGTGCCATCACTAGAATACATGGAGAAAATAATGGGCATAAACACCACCACATCACCCGAAAATGCATGCCCAGTCTCTTGGATTAAGATCATGATCAAGCATCTCTGCCCCAACCTACTTAACCTCACATGGCTAGCACTCATTCATGGTCAAGTCCCTGCCAGTCTCAAACATGCAATAGTTAGACCAATCCCAAAACCCCCTACAAATGCTGATCCTAGGGACCCCAACTCCTATCATCCAATCTCAAGCCTCCCATTTCTAATGAAGATGATTGAGAAAGTGATAGAAGACCACATTGATACTTATTCACCGCTGGACCAAAACAACATGGCTTCAAGCCCCAACATAACGTAGAAACACTTTTTACTTCACTCTTGGACAACATTCTCTGATGGTCTGGATAATATAAAAAGACGTTTTCTACTCATATTTATTGATATCACTGCAGCCTTTGATTCAATTAATCACAATATCATGTTGAGATGGCTACAGGAAATAGGACTCCATGACACTACCTTCCAATGGTTCACCTCTTTACCTATCGCACAGCAAGCTGCAAGTAAAATCCAACCAGGGCCTTTCAGACATAATAGATCAATCACAAGGAAACCCACAAGGTTCAGCTCTCTCAGCTACCCTCTTTAATATTTACATACAACCACTGTGTAATATTATCAAGCTCTTTAAGATACAATACAGAATTTATGTGGATGGCCATAAATTACAAAAAATCAGATGTGCTCTTTGTAACCCAGAGCACCTCCTTTATCCCACTAAAGTCTTTGAAAATCCTACACAGTGACATACAAGTTAAGGACAAGTTAAGTACCTTGGTGTGCACCTGGACTGGAACCTATCTTTTCACACTCATATTAGCAAGACTACAAAATTTAATTTAATTTAATTAACAGATTTTTTATATACCGCTCCTTCCATTGATCAGATGCGGTTTACATGGAACAACAGTAAACAGGGAGAGCTGTTTTTACATATAACAAATTGGAACTTATATTTAACAATTAACAAATAGTGAACTATGTACAAAGGAACAGAATTTAACTATATACAGAGTTATTTGTTATTCATTTGTCATCAATACATTGTTTTAGGGCTTCAGTTCTTCATTCCTTTTCTGGGAAAATATATTAGCTGGAATAGGATTATCCTTTATCTAGCTGAGAGGTGAGAGGTGAATTCGGCAAGGATCCATAGTGCATTGTAAATAAGTGTGTTTTAAGTTTTTTCCTAAACTCCATGATTTCAGGTAAGGATCTTAATTCTATTGGGATTGAGTTCCACAAAATGGGGGCTGCATGGGAGAAGGCTTTCTTGTTTGTGGATTTTTTGGTCCTTATAAATTCTTTTGGTGTTGTTAATTTGTTTAACTGGTCTCTCCTTTGAAGATTATGAGTGGGCTCTATTTTGATGAGGTTATTTATGGTCGGGGGTGCTGTTTTATTTATGGCTTTGTAGGTAGTTAAAAGAGTTTTGTAATCTATTCGGCTTTGAATCGGGAGCCAGTGTAAATAAAAACACTGGCTCCCGATTTAAAAAATAAAAACAAAAGCAGCTTATTTCAAACTAAACATACTGCGAAAGCTCAAGCCATTATTTGAACAGACCCACTTTCACAGTGTGTCAGGCCATGATTATGCCAATACTAGACTATTGTAATGTGATATACCAAGGACTCCTGAAAAATCCATATACCCATTTCAGCTAGTTGAGAACACGACTGCTTGGATTATCACAGGAACAGTGAGAAATGTCTACATATCACCAGCTTCACTGGTTGACGATAGCTTCTCATGCCAAATTCAAATCATTATTCATTATCTTTAAAATCATTCAACAGCTACACCCAAATTCACTTCAACAACTGATCTCCAAGGATCCAGAATTGAGAACAAGAAGAACTTCATAACAGAACCAGCTATTCATCCACTCAATCAAAACCAGAGCAAGACAAGTAACATGCAAGAGGGCATTCTCAGTATATGCTCCTGTAATCTGGAATGCACTCCCTAGGAATATTAGCACCATCAAAGACTTAATGGACTTTAGAAAAGCCTTGAAAACCTTCCTTTTCCATGAGCATTATGACAAATTCATGAAGAACCCTCAAGCATAACTCTTCCCAATCGTAGCCTCTGCCATTGAATTTCCACTCCATGTATTAGCTGAGCCAACTGATCTAAGCCCTCTTTCCTACTTTCTTCCCCACCCCTCCTCCTCCCCCTCCTACTTACTCACCTACTACCTCTCGAGTACACCCGTCCACTATGCCTTCTACCTTACTCACAATTACACATTTTTCCCTTTGGTTCCCTTATTCCCCAACCTTACATAGCATCTCCTTCCCGAATTATCATTTTGTAAACATTATTTGATGTGCATTATCTTCCCATAACTCCAAGTTATTTATTTATTTATTTATTACAAGCTCTTCTATACTGCACTTTTTAGTATCAGTGTGGTTTACAGATAACAAAACATTTTTTGCAGCAGACCAAACGGCCTTAAGCTTACATTGTAACAGGATAGATAACTTGGGACTGTAACTGGGATAACTATATACATGTACAAACAGTATTTACAAACAGTAAAACTATTTACAATTTATAATACCCGATGGAAGGTTCTGTTGTATACTTTGTCATAAGTCATGTTATGGATGTGTTAGGGGCTGTATGAGTGGTTTGAGGTGTGGGGGGAAGTTGTGTTGGGTTAGGGTGGGCAAAGTGGGGGGTGGTTGTGTTGGGTTAGGGTGGGCAAAGTGTAGGAGGAACAGGTGATGTTTAATAAAGTGGTTTAATAAAGTTCAATTACCTGTTCAATGTAAAGTTCTAAATGTTACCATGTTGTATGTGACCCACTTTGAATGTAAGAAAGGCGGTATATAAAACGTGATAAATAAATTAATACATACAATCACCACCATTCAGATAGATTTTTTTGTACATTATGCCCTGGATGTCCCCAATTTTACTTGAGCGTCCTTTCTAAAATTCCCATCTAAATGCAAAAATCTAAAACCACTTTATTAAAAGAGCCCCCAAAATTTTACCTGAAGCAATGGATGGTTAAGTGACTTGTCCAATTTCTCAAGGTGCAGTAGTGGGATTCAAATCTGGCTTCCCTGGGACTTGGCTCACTGCTCTCCCCATTAGGGTCCTCCCACTCCATTCAATTATAGAACTCGTTGGTACCTTTCCATGCTTCCCAGCTCATATTTTGACGTACATTGAAGTAAAAAGTCTGATGTTCTATTGTTTTATTGGCAAATAACAGGTTATTGTCAACTAAAACATGCTGTTTCTATAATGGAGCTCAGTAAATAGGAGCCTTAGCCTTAGTGATTTACCAGCTATAGTTGGATATGTAACTCACCTTGAACTTGTGTATGGAAAATTAAATCCAAATTGCACATTATGGTCTTTCTTAGTTGAATCATCTAATACCTCTGAGGTTTCCAAAAGCATTTTTTTCTGAATAGATTTCATATATGATTACTATGCCTTATAAGATGATATTGTTTGAAAGCCAAAAACCATTCAAAATATAACCTCTTATTGTGAACTTGTTTTTATTTATTTATTTAACTGGTTTTATATACCTCCTTTTGATACCTCAAGGCGGTTTACATTGCACAGTAACTTAGGGGCATGTTTACTAAACATTCCTAACGTGCGGGGCCGCGGTAGTGTGCATGTGCCATACACTGTTCCCTCTAAGCTGTGCGTGTGTGCGCGCGCACACACCTCACCAAGCGAGCGCACATACTTTACAACAGAGCGCACAAAAATTACGGCTCTGATTCTGATAGAAAACAACACAGACGTCTTAAAATTTAAAAGTTATGATTGTAATTACTAGAAATTTCCCGCTTCATTTAGTAATCATCTATTTTCATTTAATTTGATTAAAATCAATGTGGTGTACATACTGTATTCTGACGTGTAGTCAAATTTTAAAGTATATAACTCCGAGTGTCGTTATGTGGTGCACAAAAATTTAACTTTCCTTCAAAAGCTGCACACAGCTGATATTTTATGCGCACACAGCCTACAGAAAATTAGAGGGAACATTGGTGCCATATAAGGAGTGGGCGGTTCAGGCAGAAAGAAGAAAAACCCCCTACCGTACGTGTGCACGTCGCGCTAATTTGCGGGTCCCACATTAGCGCGTGGGAAGGCTAAGCGGGGCGCTGCTGAGCCCATATCAGAACAGAGCTGTAGCACAACGGTGAACACACTAACCAATGGTGCGTGGGCCACAGGTTCAATCCCCCATTGTGCGCAACAAAAAGGCCAGCAGAGGCAACACCTTGAATGTGTAAAAGTGGTTCAGGAGGCAAAGTACTTTTGGACGGCATAAGGCGGCACACTGTTCGTTTTGTACGGCATAAGGCGGCGCACTGTACTATCTGGGCAGCACAAGGCGGCGCACTGTTCTTTTTGGGCGGCACAAGGCGGCGCACTGTTCATTTTGGGTGGCACAAGGCGGCGCACTAATTGTGGGCAGCAGGAGGTGGCGCGCTGATGGGCATAAGGCGGCGCGCTGATGCCAAAGCAAAGGAACACAGCCACAGCATAATGGTTAAGACACTGACCAATGGTGCAGGGACCAGGGGTTTGATTCCTCACAATGCCCAGTGAAAAAGGCTAGCTGAGGCAGTATGTTATATGTTGTGGAGTGCTGTAGGAGGCTTTCTAATTTTATTTTGTGATAACTACTAGCAAACGCACTCTCACAGCATATTAATATAAGGCGGCCCATAAGGCACATGTTACAGTGCACCGTCCGCCAAGGCACCCTAGAATGTCCCCTACAGGGCAGCATGTATGTTGCGACACAGGATAATGTATAGTGCACCCTATATGGCTGGCAACCGTAACATGCCCTATAGGGCGCCCCATAAAGCACCCTCAGAGGCACCTTATGGGTACAGTACGCTGAGGGTGGTATTGCTGGCAGCAACATATGTACAGTAAATTAAAATAAATCTGTGGACACCCCTATCACATAACCCCACTATGGGTTTGAACCCATGACATCTGGCTGCACAGGCAGTGACGTAACCATTGGGCTACAGCTCTATAGCTGTAAGCAGCCCCTGGTTGGCTGCAGATAGCCTGTACATCACCTCACTGACTGTCTGCTGTTGTGAACCACCCGTACCCATGATGCACTGCACATGCAAATCAGCTGTCCACGATTGAACACAGGATGGGAAATGCACCCCTAAAGCTCCCCAGCCTGGTAGGGGGAAGTGTCCGTGTGCACCCACACAGCACCTCGGCCTGGTAGGGTGTCCTGAGTGGGTGGACAAATGGCAAAGAGTAGCTAAACACCATCACATTGTGCGGTTACTGTGCTCACCCTGAGTGTGAGATGTTGCGCCCAGGACCAGGTCCACAACACCAGGCATGGACAAATGTGGCCATGTCAGAGCTCCAAAGCAGCAATAACCTGTGGAATAGGTAGGTGCTGCATAAACTTTTTGGAGATCTCTGTCTGGCTCAGTTAGTGGGGACCCCCAGGTGGATAAAACAGGGCTTCCCCTCAACAGATCCCCCACCCCAATGGCAGTAGAGTGGACCATCAACCCCAGTCCTGCTAGGGAACAGACACCCTACAGGGCAGTCCAAGCAGCACACACATCCATAACACAATATCAGACAGACATTAGGTCTGGATATTCAAAGATGCACCCCACCACTATCTGCTATTCACCTGCAGCAAGCCATCAGCCATGGCATCCTGCAAGGCACTCCATCACAACACATATCAGCTGTGAACAGTCTGCTGGCTGGTCCTGATGGACATGCATGTACCCACAACTGGGGTGGCAGCACACACAGGACACCCATACATATCACATGGGAGAATCACAATATAGCACTATGGGGGTGCCTAGCCATGCTGCCGTCACTGCACACTCAGGGTGAGAGTGATCCCCCAGCAGCACATACAGAGGTCACCCTGTCTGTGTAGGTGGTGGCCGGGCACTACCATGCCCCTGCCAGTGCCCTATTCCCTGTGCAGCTGCATCCTGGTCAGTCCACTCTGTCTGAGATATACCCATGGTCCCTTGCTACTCATTATGCACATTGGCAGGCCAATACTGGCAACAGTGTTGGCAGTGTGGGCTGTGGAAGGGGCGTGCAGCCAACACCCACTGTATAGACAGACACACAATTCCACACCTATGCCATCATGGTGCTACTATTGAGGAGGTAATTATCCTTGCCCACCAAACCGGTGCTGGGGGTCTCTCCCCAGGGTGGTAAACACCGTCAGAGGCAAGGGCTGGAGCACGCACCGCAAACACCAAACAGATTGTTCGGATGGGGTCAACTAGCAGTATGTGCGTAACGTATGGATATCTATCTGCCAGTACTCCTAGAAAGCGTCTCAGAGCTGTGTACCGTATACCTCAGGTGTAGGGTTTCATTGCTAGGGTATGCAGGTGCTAGTATTGGGAGATGCACGCAGGGTCCAATGTTCTGCCTCTCCAGGAGACATTGGCCAATGGGGCCTGTGGGTGTGGGTGTGGGTGTGCCTGCCCCTGTTGGCTGCTGCTTTACGGCAGAGATTCCCAACTCCAGTCCAGGTGTGCATCACACTGATCGGGTTTACCTGCTGTTCCTCATGAATATGCATGAGCTACATCTACATGCCATGGGGGTGGTGCATAGATATACAGCACAGGCATTTGTATGAGTGGCAGCATGGACCCTGACTGGTGTGTGGCCCACCAGGACTGCATTTGGGAGATTCTGCTCTAGGTACTGCCCCTGTACATGGTGTCTGTGCTCAGTGGGGTAAAATATAGACGTAGTACCATTGCATATGTCCTCGCCACGAAAGGTTTGTCCTTACTATCACTGTGTAGCTGTGGGAAAAATATGTGGGAAGGATTGGTGGTAGCCCCAGCTGGTCTTTGAACCTGTGACCTTTTGTTCTTGTATGCACTGTCTGTGTGCACTGCACCACCTTGTAGCCACAGATTGGCTGGATTCCCTGGAATGTCCATGCCTGTGGATCTGGCAGGGCCTGTGTGTTGCAGTGGACTATGCCAGCCTGCACATGGCTTGGCCTCTGTCCTCTGTGGCTAGCTGCCACTGCCCCCTGCACCACATGTACTCGTGCGCCAACATGCTGGCATGAGCTTCTCTCAGAAAAAGCAGATGACCTGATTGCAATGTGGCAGTACGGGACTGCATTTGGGGGACTTGGCTATAGGTATGCCCATTGTTGTGGTGTGTGTGCGGTGTTGGGTAACATATGGGTGTTTCCCCCATGCTTATGTTCCCTGCAATACAGGGGTGTCTGCTCTATCTTTGTTTAGTGGTGGGTAAAATATATGGACGGGGCTGGCAAGTGCCCCAGCTGGGATTTGACCCTCTGGCCTTCTAGTCCTAGAGGTCATGGCTATGTCCTCTGCACCACACTATGGCCACAGAGACAGTGCAGCCCCTGGAGGTAGTAAACCTGGCAGGATGGAGTCACAAACCCTGCTGTATGCATTTTTACTGTGGGCTCCTTCACCCTGTGTGGTGACAAACGTGCAAATAAAACCCGGGAATGACCACGGAACAAAGGGGGAAAACATATACCCAAGCTGGGCAACAGTGATATTAATGGGCAACCCTAGATAACACTCCCAGGACAGCTCCAGAAAAAGGGAAATGTTTTTTGGACGAGTCTCCGCTCCGTACACCTTTCCATAAATCATTTCCTTTTTTTTGGAGCTGTCCTGGGTGTGTTATCTAGTTTTGCCCATCACTATAACTGTTCCCCAACTGAATTACTATTTTTCATATTTTTGTGGTGGTCATTTTCTATTTATAATTGCACTTTTGTGCTGTGCACATGTATCACACTGCTCACGTTTTTCAGGTTTCCCCGGTTTTGCTGTACATTGCTGACGGAAATGGTTTCTCTTCCCTTTAAATGCATTCTAACGCGAGTGATTCACTCGCGCTATTTTTTTTTGGAAATTCAGCCCCGATAATGTGCGGGGCGCCTCTCCCCTCCCCTTTCCCGCCCATTAACCCCTTCTCTCCGCCCCTCCGGGGCCTTCCTCCGCCCTGCATTAGCCTTTCCACGCCTCTATCGGACATTTGCGGGCACGTACTTGTGCGGCACCCGTTACTGTGACGCGCAAGTGTGCGGGGCTTCATTGCACGTTTGCGGGGCGTTTAAGCGCTCTTAAGTACCGCTTTTAGTGCGCTATTTTGCGGCGCGCTAATTAGCGTTTTTTAGTAAACATGCCCCTTAATGTGGGATACATAGAACCTTAAACTGTATAACCATAAAATCCAACCTCCCCCTCCCCCCCCAAAAAATAATAATAATGAAGAGATAATCTGGATCTTCATTCCTACTGCTCAAATGGATCTCATAGTGTTTTTTGTTGTCTTTAAGAATTTAACAACTTAGAACCTACCACATAAAAAAGTAATGTACTGATTTCTTAGGAAAACAGGAAATAATTTTGAAATTGAGTTGGCATGCTAAATAAGAAATTGCTTTCATTAACGTTGCTTGGTACCCTGGAGGGTCTTTGAATTGTCACAATTGAGCTCTCATCTTTAAAACCACAGGATTAATTCTCCCTTGTTTCTGTAAATCACTGCCATTCTTCATCACAGGAAACAATCTCAAGAGCTGTTGTAACTGACTAGTAAAGAACATAAAATAAGTGAACTTTGCATTCAATGCTGATATTTCTATTTATCAGAGTTTTCTTGGTGCATTTGCTAAATAATGTCATATTAACCAGCGCATTTTGAATGGGTTTCCAACTGTAAAGGTGCATGCATGAATATATGTCTGAAAATCAGCTTGATTTGTGCAAATACAAGTTACATTTTGGTTTCAGCATCAAGTTGCTATCCAGCTAAAAATCTGAGTGTGCCCTTTCCTGTTTCAGAAAATGGCATACAGGAAGTTAGGGCCATTAGCAGGAAGTTTGCAACATGCCTGCTTTTATAAAAAGTAGGGAGGGCAATTTCAAAACCATGTCCAGTGTTAAGACTGTGCATTACCTATGGAGATGGGTTTGTGTGAGTGCCTGTCTCACATGTGGGTAGAAGTATATAGGCAGTGCCATTATGAAAAATAGCACCTGGGATCCGCTAGTGCAGTGTGTTTTTACTGAATTATGAATTATTCTCGGGAGCATGTTTACTAAAGGTCGCACCAGCAGAGTATGATTGCAATGAAGTATCAATGTGAAGTCCTTTGGTTATGCTTGTGGGGGGGTGTGCCTCCATTGCTATCCATTGAGGTAGCACCAAATGCACCCATGCTAATGGCAACAGCTGTAGTTAGCATTTGCCCATAAAATCCGTGTTAACTGTGGCATGCTGTCAATACCCATGTTACGTCCCTACCTCCACCCACTAAAATGCTAACCGATCAGCATAAGGATACTAGCGAGGCACTCTGTACTAAATGTCATCACTGTTCAGTTAGTGCACGTTGAATCCCATGCTACATTGTATCACGCTTTAGAAAATATACCCCTTAATGCAAGATTTTCTTTTTTTTTTTATTTATAAGACTTTTGGATTTAACAATACCAAATTAACAAAGAAAAATACAAGAATAAGATAAATAAGCACTAGTAAAACAAACAAGGACATATACATGGAAAAGCCCACATCAGGGGGACCAGAATCCGCTATACAAAACTTTATGCCTAAACAAAGAAAAAAAAGGTACATCTGCCAATGATGAGGAACATTATTTCTCTTGACCATTTTCCACCTCAACAGGACCTCTCCTATCAAGGAGAAGTTTCTCCAGATGGGAAATATCCTGAAACACATCCTAGAAAGAGTAGTTACTCACCTGTAACAGGTGTTCTCCAGGAGCAGCAGGAATCAGTCTTCACATATGGGTGACATTGACGTCGATGGAGCCCTTGCGGAGCATTTCCCCAGCTTTCTATGAAAGCCTTTGGGAATGCAGGCACGCATGCATGCTCCCCTTCCCGCCTAAAGGTGCCATCTTGCTCAGTCAAATAACATAGCTAAAAACAGCACACAAAAATGTAAAAATAAACTATATACAACTGCAACTCCCAGGGGAGGAGGGAGGGTTGTGAGGACTGATTCCTGCTGCTCCTGGAGAACACCTGTTACAGGTGAGTAATTACTCTTTCTCCAGGACCAAGCAGGAAGTCAGTCCTCACATATGGGTGACTCCCTAGCTCTGGGCTACCAGGAACCCAGGCTGAACAAGAGAACTCCCTCTAGTCCCAGCATCAAAGAAAGGCTTTTCACTGAAAGGACCTCCACCGGTAGCCCAATGGAGGGCTGGAGGGCAGGAGTTGCCTAAACCTCAAAGAGATTGCGGAGTACTGCCTGACCAAAAGCACCGTCCCTACGGGACTCCCTCTCCAGACAGTAATGGGCCGCAAAAGTCTGTCTTGAGGACCAAGTTGCAGCCCTGCAGATGTCTACCAACGGTACAGAGCGGAGATGAGCCACTGAGGCAGCCATTGCCCTGACACGATGGGCCGTGACCCGACCCTGCAAAGGAAGGTCAACCACCCTGTAAGCCCAGGTGATACAGTCAGCCACCCAGATGGACAAGGTATGCTTGGACAAGCTAACCCCAAATTATTAGGGTCAAAAGATATGAAGAGCTGAGTAGCCCTTCTATGCCCCTGCGTACGGTCAAGGTAGAAGGATAAGGCCCTCCTACAGTCCAGGGTATGCAGAACTGCTTCAGCCTGGCTTCCATGAGGCCTAGGGAAGAATGTCGGAAGAACCACCTCCTGGTTGAGGTGGAAAGAGGAGACAACCTTTGGGAGGAACTTTGGATGAGTCCTAAGGACTACTCTGTTCCTATAGAAGCGGGTGTAAGGCCTGTCACAGACTAGGGCCTGGAGCTCACTCACTCATCTGGCCGAGGTTCGGGCTACCAAGAAGAATGTCTTCCAGGACAGGAAGCGGAAAGGACAAGTAGCCATCGGCTCAAAAGGTGGGCGAGTCAGTTGCTGCAAGACCACATTCAACTCCCACTCAGGAGCAGGAGGACGGATTGGAGGCTTGAACAAGAGCAAGCCTCTGAGAAACCGGGACACCAAGGGGTGAACCGACAGAGAATGTCCTTCCACCAGTGAGTGGTGAGCTGCTAGAGCTGAGAGGTGGACTCGAACAGAATTGGACTTAAGTCCCTGATTGGATAAGTGCAGTAGGTACTGAAGCACTACTGGTACAGCACAGGAGAAAGGATCTTCTGTACGTAGCTGACACAACATAGAAAACCTTTTCCATTTCAGGGCATAGGTTTTCCTAGTGGACTGCTTTCTAGAGGCTAGGAAAACCTCCTCAACTTCCTGAGATAGGCCCCAGGGAGCCAAAACTACCCTTGCAGCCATCAAATTGAGAGCTCTGAGATTTGGGTGCAGAAGGGAACCTTGATCCTGAGAGAGAAGGTCAGAATGCAACCCCAGAGGCAGTGGGGGATCCACTGCCAGTTGAAGCAGAAGTGGGAACCAAGGCTGTCTCGGCCATCTTGGAGCTACCAGCAGGACCGAGGCCTTGTCCTGTAGAATCGTGAATAGGGTTCGGGCCACCAAGGGCATGGGAGGAAACGCATACAGGAGGCCCTGGGACCAGGAAATCAGAAAAGCATCTGCTTCTAGTCGCAGAGGATACGGTTGCCAGGAGCAGAACCTTGGCAGCTGTTTGTTCAATGGACTGGCAAAAAGATCTATGAATGGAAGTCCCCATTTCAGGAAAATCTTCTGAACCACTAAGGGATGGAGCTGCCATTCGTGGGGCTGCAGAATCCTGCTCAACCTGTCTGCCAGGTAGTTGTCCTGGCCAGGGAGATACACTGCCTTGAGGAGCATGTTGTGCCTGAGAGCAAACAAGCAAAGGGCCTGTGCCTCCTGACAAAGGAGCCTGGACCCAGTTCCACCCTGCTTTATCACATAAAACATGGCTACTTGGTTGTCTGTTTGAACTAGGACAGACTGATGAGCCAGTGTTTGAGAGAAAGTCTTGAGGGCTAAACGAATAGCCCTGAGTTCCAGTAGATTGATCTGCTGTTTGGCCTCCCAGGGAGACCACAGGCCCTGGGTGCACTTGCCGAGACAATGAGTCCCCCATCTTTGCAGGGAGGCATCCGTGGTCAACACCACTGTGAACCCAGGAATCTGAAAAGGCACCCCTTGCAGTAGATTGGGTGGGTGCAGCCACCAGCGGAGGGAGTTCAGAAATTGTCTGGACACCCTTACTCTGTCTCTGAGGCTGCCTGTGGCCTGTGTCCACTGAGTTCGGAGGCACCACTGTGCAGGCCTCATATGGAGCCGGGCATTGGGGGTCACATCTACCTTCAAAGCCATGTGGCCAAGAAGCCTCAGGCAGAGTCTGGCGGAGACCAGTGACCTGCTGAGTAACTGGTTTTCCAAGTTTATCAGTCTTTGGGCTCTGTCTTCTGGCAAGAACGCCTTTGCCAGCAGAGAGTCCAACCTTGCCCCTATGAACTCCAAGTTCTGGGAGGGGAGCAAAGTGGACTTTGCAAAGTTTATGACAAACCCCAGGTTTTGAAGAAGAGCAATAGTTCGGAGGGTGGCTTGTCTGGCCTCCTGGCACGTCTGACCCCTGATGAGCCAGTCGTCCAGATAGGGGAAGACAAAGATACCCTGATTTCTCAGGTAGGCCGCCACCACTGCTAGGCATTTGGTAAAGACCCTGGGAGCGGAGGTGAGGCCAAAAGGCAGTACTCTGTACTGATAATGGTTTCCTCCCACAAGGAACCTGAGGTACTTTTTGTGGTCTGGATGAATGAGGATGTGAGTGTACGCATCCTTTAAATCTAAGGAGCATAGCCAATCTCCCTGCTGGAGGTAGGGCAGCAGTGTTCCAAGAGTAAACATCTTGAATTTCTCTTTCTCTAGGAACTTGTTGAGATTTCTGAGGTCGAGAATAGGCCGGAGGCCACTGGTTCTTTTGGGTACGAGAAAGTACCTGGAGTAGAACCCTTGACCTTGGAGGTGGGGAGGCACAGGCTCCACTGCCTTGTCCCGCAACAGACCTTGGAGCTCCTGAAGGAGAAGATCTGTGTGCAGGGGAGGCCTTGGAGGCTCCCCTGGAAAGTATGGAGGAGGCAGCTGTTGGAAGCGTAGCATATAGCCCTTGTGAACGATGCTTAGCACCCAAATGTCTCCAGTGATGAGTGGCCACCTGTGGGCAAACAGGGTAAGTCGACCTCCTGTGCAGGGTTGGGAGAGCAGGGACGGAGAGGCTATGCCTAAGGAGTCAAAAAACCCCACCCTGCTGAGTGGAAGCAGGGGCCGGAGGCTTGGGGGTTCTCTGCCTACGGGGCCCATTACCCTGCCCCTTGGCCTGCTGACCCTGTGGGGGAGCCTGGGAGGCCTGGTACTGTGGGTACTGTTTGTAGGCAGTGCCCTTCCTCGGGTAAAAGGGCTTTTTACCTGAGCCCTTCTTTTTGTGAGAAGGGGCAGAAGTCTTTCTAGACAGCCTTGTCCTCGTGAGGTGCTCGGTTTCGAGCTGTGCGGCCTTCTCGGTCATGGGCTTGCCAAAAAGGATCTCACCTCGGCAAGGGACATCGACCAACTTGTCCTGAACCCATGGCTCGAGGTCCGATGACTGCAATCATGCCTGGTGTCGGGCCGCGATGCCGGCTGCCGCAACACGGGCCGAAGCCTCAAAGCCATCATAGGCAGCGCGGGACATAAACTTGGAGCATTCCCGTATCCCCGAGGACAAGGACTTGAACCTCTGCAAGGGTTCCCCGGAGAGACCAACAGAGAACCCGGCCAGCTCCTTGGCCAGGTCCTGCAAGTACATGCCCATGTACAGTTGGTAAGACTGGACACGGCAAGCAAGCATCGAGTCCTGGAAGCATTTTCTACCAAAACCATCCAGGTTCCGGGCCTCCCTGCCAGGGGGCACCGCGGAGTGCATCTTATGACTTTTCAGGCGATGCATGGTCTATTCCACCACCATGGAATGGTGTGGTAGCTGCATCTTCGAAACCCAGGGCTCTTTCGGAGTCGATAGATGGAATCGATCCGCTTGCTTAGAACCGGCGCCCAGGCCGGTGCCTCCCACATCCGGAAGAGGAGCCGTTCCAGCATTGGTGGAGCCGGAACAGTAAAGGCCTCCTTTGGAGGAGAGTCATACTGTAGGTCCTCGAGCTCCTCGGCTCGAGGCTCCTCCTCGGGGTCCGCAGGGATAGCCAACGCAGTCGTACCCCCCTATCAGCACATTACCAGTCCCGAGAACCGGGTATCCTCCGGAGGGGATCTACTCTGGGGCTCAGACTGCGGTGAGTCCGACGGGACGCACCGAGTCCGGAAGGTGTCGGGGGACTCCTCGTCCTCCGTTTCCCAGGCGGACTCGTCCAATGAGGAATCAGATTCTGACCGCGCGGGGCCTGTGAGCACCCGCCCCAACGCCGAAGGCACCGGCGTCGATGCCCTTGGTCCCAAGCGGGAGGTCGTGGGAGACCGCGACCGAGGTCGACCTCGAGCCTTCATGGTCTCGAGTATCGGCTCGGTCTCCGGGGTCGACTTTGATGTCGATGTCCCGGTGGTCGGGGCAGATGCGCCAGACAGGCTGGCCATCAGCACCCACTGCTGTTCCATGAAGGCAGACAATCTGCACTCCAAGGCTGTCAGCCTGAGATCCAGCTCAGGAGACTCAGCAGCCACCGAATCGGGCCACGAGGACTACAGGACTTACGTGTCCAGCAGACTCTGCCTCCACACGAGGTACTTTTGGAGGCTTCTCCTGTTCCACGGGCCCGGGGCGGCGGTCTAGGGTCTGAGACCTAGCTCTCGAGGAGCCAGGGACCTCCTCCTCCGACGCCCTCATGAGCCGCTTCTTCCTCTTTCGTTCCCGGTCGGGGGACCCCCTGTCCGAGGAGCCCCGACGGTGCTCAGGATCAAATTCCCGAGATGTCGAGGCCTCAGACGAGGTCCGGGCCCGGCCGGAGGTCGAGTCAGAGAAAAGCCTTTCCTTTTTGTGCTGATGACTTCGAAGCGCCTTTGAGGACATCTTTCCACATGGTCCACAGATCTTAGGATCGTGGTCAAGACCCAGGCACCGAAGGCAGCAGTCGTGTGTGTCGGTGAGAGACATTAGTTTCTTACACCGATCACACTTCTTGAAACCACTGGAAGCCATCGGGGAAAAAAGAGTCCCCGCGAGGTCAAAGGACCGGCCTTCCAGGGAAAAAGAAAAAAAGGGCGCGAACGCCAGCCACGAAGGGCAAAAACCGAAAAAATAAGATTGGGCTCGATACCGGTGTACCGAACCCGGCGGGAGGGGAACCGGCGTCGAACCGGAGAAAAAATAGCGAAGGAATCGCAAAAAAATCCAACTATTTTCCAGGAGGACTAGGACACACGTCCGACGGGCTTCACGGAAAAAGAGAGACTGAGCAAGATGTCACCTTTAGGCAGGAAGAGGACCGCGCATGCGTGCCTGCATTCCCAAAGGCTTTCATAGAAAGCTGGGGAAATGCTCCGCAAGGGCTCCATCGACGTCGATTTCACCCATATGTGAGGACTGACTTCCTGCTTGGTCCTGGAGAAATATCCTGCTTGTCCCAGGTGTAAGCAGTGGATTCCCCCGGTCCATGTTAATAATGATTTATGGACTTTTCTTCCAGTAAATTGTCCAATCCTATTTTAAACTCAGCTACACTAATAGCTTTTACGACATCCTCCAATAATGATTTCCAGAGTTTGAGTACGCGTGTAATGAAAAAAAAGATTCTCTTTAATTTAAATGTGCTATGCTGTAGTTTCATTGTGTGTCCCCTAATCTTTCTACTTTTTGAAGGAGTAAGCAACTGATCTACATTTATCTGTTCCGCTGCATTCATTAAATTATAGACCTCTATTGCAGTAGTTCTCAACCTTTTTTGTACCGTGACCCCTTTTACCATTGGTCAACTTGCGGTGACCCCCAATGATAAAATCAAATGCGTCTGTCTTCCTTTACCGTTAACACATTGTCGCTGTAATCATTTGTTGAATTATTAATATATTATAGGCCTTTGCAATATGTTTTTATTTATAAAATTTACTTATTTAAACCACAATAATTAATCACAATAACAAGTAACAATATTTGATTTCAGAATTATGATGATTTTGTAGTCAAATCACTAATATGAAATAAAATTATGTTTTCTACCTTTGTTGTCTGACCAATTTATTCTCTGATCATGCTGGTCCCAATCTGAGGCTTCTGCTTTCCTGTCTTCTCTTAGCTCACTTTCTGTGGTCTATGATCCATCTGCCATTTCTTATCTCTTCTTTCGTTTTCTTCACTTCTTTCCATCAACCTATTTCCAGTCCCAGTAACCCTCCCCAGTATCAGCCCCTTTCCAGTTCTCACTCTCAGTACCTTCCAATGTCAACTTGCATTCCCATAACTGCCACTGGTGTCCATTCCCTTCCAGTCCCCCTCCTTCCCCACTGAGCAGTCCCTTCTAGTACAAATACCATGGCAGCCCCTCTCATATCCATTCTCTTCCAGTTCCATTCTCCCATCCCCTCGTATCAGCCCATTTGTAGCCTTAGCCCCCAGTTTTTTTCCAGGGCCATCGGCTCTATCCTCCCCTCTCCCCAATCAGCTCGCTTCCAGTGCTAGTCCCCCCTCAACCCCATTACCAATGCTAGCCTCCCCTAATCAGCTCAATACCAGTCAACTCCACCATCAGCTCATTACCAGTCCTAGCCTCACCTAATCAGCTCATTTCCAGTGCTAGTCCCTCCTCAACCCCATTACCAGTGCTAGCCTCCCCTAATCAGCTCATTTCCAGTGCTAGACCCTCCTCAACCCCATTACCAGTGCTAGCCTCCCCTAATCAGCTCATTTCCAGTGCTAGACCCTCCTCAACCTCATTACCAGTGCTAGCCTCCCCTAATCAGCTCATTTCCAGTGCTAGTCCCTCCTCAACCTCATTACCAGTGCTAGCCTCCCCTAATCAGCTCATTTCCAGTGCTAGTCCCTCCTCAACCCCATTACCAGTGCTAGGCTCCTCTAATCAGCCCATTACCAGTCCTACCCCCCCATCAGCGCATTTCCAGTCCTAACCTCCCCGATCAGCTCATTTCCAGTGCTAGCCCACCATCAGTCCATTACCAGTCGTACCCCCTATCAGCACATTACCAGTCCCAACCCCCATTGATTAGTCCATTCCCAGTCCTAGCCTTCCCTAATCAACCCATTACCAGTCCTAGCCCCCCCCCCCACCTTCTCATTATAGTCCTAACCCGCACTGTCTCTCCCTTCTGTCCAGCATTTATTGCCCGTCTTTACAGTATGTCCCCCTGTCTCTTCCCTTTGTCCATGTCAGCCCCCCTCCCTCCCTCCTTCCATGTCAGCCCCCTCCCTCCATGTCAGCCCCTCCCTCCCTCCATCCATCCATCAATGTCAGCCACCCCTCCCTCCCTCTCTCTCTCCATGGGCTGTGGGAGGGGAGCAGCAGCTCCTTTAAACAGCAGCCGCCGACGGCGGGAAGAACAGCTGAGCCGGTTCCCTCAGAGGCACGAGACCAACGAACTGCCTCCGGCCCAATCGGGGCTGTGGGAGGGGAGCAGCAGCTCCTTTAAACAGCAGCCACCGATGGCGGGAAGAACAGCTGAGCCGGTTCCATCAGAGGCATGAGACCAACGAACTGCCTCCGGCCCAATCGGGGCTGTGGGAGGGGAGCAGAAGCTCCTTTAAACAGCAGCCACCGACGGCGGGAAGAACAGCTGAGCCGGTTCCCTCAGAGGCACGAGACCAACGAACTGCCTCCGGCCCAATCGGGGCTGTGGGAGGGGAGCAGCAGCTCCTTTAAACAGCAGCCGCCGACGGCGGGAAGAACAGCTGAGCCGGTTCCCTCAGAGGCACGAGACCAACGAACTGCCTTCGGCCCAATCGGGGCTGTGGGAGGGGAGCAGCAGCTCCTTTAAACAGCAGCCGCCGACGGCGTGAAGAACAGCTGAGCCGGTTCCCTCAGAGGCACGAGACCAACGAACTGCCTCCGGCCCAATCGTGGCTGTGGGAGGGGAGCAGCAGCTCCTTTAAACAGCAGCCGCCGACGGCGGGAAGAACAGCTGAGCCGGTTCCCTCAGAGGCACGAGACCAACGAACTGCCTCCGGCCCAATCGGGGCTGTGGGAGGGGAGCAGCAGCTCCTTTAAACAGCAGCCGCCGACGGCAGGAAGAACAGCTGAGCCGGTTCCCTCAGAGGCATGAGACCAACGAACTGCCTCCGGCCCAATCGGGGCTGTGGGAGGGGAGCAGCAGCTCCTTTAAACAGCAGCCGCCGACGGCGGGAAGAACAGCTGAGCCGGTTCCCTCAGAGGCACGAGACCAACGAACTGCCTCCGGCCCAATCGGGGCTGTGGGAGGGGAGCAGCAGCTCCTTTAAACAGTAGCCGCCGACGGCGGGAAGAACAGCTGAGCCGGTTCCCTCAGAGGCACGAGACCAACGAACTGCCTCCGGCCCAATCGGGGCTGTGGGAGGGGTGCAGCAGCTCCTTTAAACAGCACCCGCCGACGGCGGGAAGAACAGCTGAGCCGGTTCCCTCAGAGGCATGAGACCAACGAACTGCCTCCGGCCCAATCGTGGCTGTGGGAGGGGAGCAGCAGCTCCTTTAAACAGCAGCCGCCGACGGCGGGAAGAACAGCTGAGCCGGTTCCCTCAGAGGCACGAGACCAACGAACTGCCTCCGGCCCAATCGGGGCTGTGGGAGGGGAGCAGCAGCTCCTTTAAACAGCAGCCGCCAACGGCGGGAAGAACAGCTGAGCCGGTTCCCTCAGAGGCACGAGACCAACGAACTGCCTCCGGCCCAATCGGGGCTGAGGGAGGGGAGCAGCAGCTCCTTTAAACAGCAGCCGCCGACGGTGGGAAGAACAGCTGAGCCGGTTCCCTCAGAGGCACGAGACCAACGAACTGCCTCCGGCCCAATCGGGGCTGTGGGAGGGGAGCAGCAGCTCCTTTAAACAGCAGCCGCCGACAGGCGGGCCCGCGCCTGAGGGCCTCGCCAGAGGGCTCTTTGGCGTGGCCCTTAGGCGCGGGCCCGTGGCAAAAATTATTCTATGTACAACCTCCTCCTTCTGTCTCTCCCTTAGGCTGTTCCTCCGTTTAGAGGTATGTCTGTATTACATGTTAACATGATGTAGTCTTTCCCTGTTACCTATGGATCCTTTGCTTATCACTTTGATATTTTGATAAGGTGGTATAAACTGGATTTATTGTTTGATCTGTATAGTCTGATGTTTGTATGTTTGTATTTTATGCTAACCTGATGTAGTCTTGTAACCGCTTTGATTGTAAGAAAGGCGGTATAAAAAACCTGTTAAATAAATAAATAAATGTCAGCCCTCCCCTCCCTCCTTCCCTCCATCCATGTCAGCCCCCCTCTCTCCATGTCTTCCCTCCCTCCCCCTCCATGTCAGCCCCACTGTCCATGTCAGCCCCCCTGTCCATGTCAGCCCTCCCTCCATACATCAGTGTCAGCCCCATCCATCCATCAATGTCAGCCCCCCTCCCCTCCCTCCCTTCATTCATGTCAGCCCCCACTCTCTCCATGTCAGCCCCTCTGTCCATGTCAGACCCCTCCCTCCATCCATCCATCCATCCCTCCATGTCAGCCCCATTGCAGGTTTCCTGCCCCCTCCTCCACTCTCCCTGTCTGCCTGCTGCTGCCCTGCTGTTCTTCTACAGACACGGCTCCCTGTCTCTTAGGGAACCGTGGCTATACCTGTAAAGCCATTGCAGAGCTTTTCCTGTCTCTTGACGGGCTCCGTGCAGCATTTTCCCACCTCCAAAGGAAGAGGTAAACAACTTCCTTTGGAGGCGGGACAATGCTGCATGGATGGAGCCCGTCAAGAGACAGGAAGGCTCTGCAACAGTTTTACTGGCATAGCCACGGTTCCCTAAGAGGCAGGGAGCCGCAGCTGCATTAGAAGGGACTGGGAGGCGGTGAGTTTGCCGCTGCCTAGAAGAGGACTCAGCAGCGGCAGCCACTTGGGTGCTTTTTTTTTAACAGAGGAGTGAGGTGAGGCGAGACGACCCACGCTAAATCCTGTGGCGACCCCCGTGGGGGTCGTGACCCACAGGTTGAGAACTGCTGCTCTATTGTATCTCCCCTCAGCCATCTCTTTTCCAAGTTGAAGAGCCCTAATCTTCTAAGCCTTTCCTTGTAGGATAACCTTCCATCACCTTAACCATTTTGGTCACTCTTCTCTGCATCTTTTGCAATTCTTCTATATATCATCTTCAAGATGCAGTCATACCATTGAGCGACACAGAGGCATTATAATATCTTTGGTTTTATTCTCCATTCCTTTCATTATGATTCCTAGCATTCTATTTGCATTCTTTGCTGTTGCTGCACACTGTACAGCCACACAAGGCTTCCAGGCCCGATTCCTCCTCCGGCTCTCCCCGTATATCCTAAGTATCAGAACGGGGAGAGCCAGCAGGAAGGGGCAGGGGGGTGGGCCAGCCCAGGAGGACATACTGTGGAGACACACTTCTTATTCCTCCTCAAAGATGGAATAAGCAGTACAAACCCGGCAATTGGCAGATTGTCCTTGGGTCGGGAGGCAGGGAAACCCCCTAGGAATCGGGGGCGCCTGCGGGGAGGATGTCCCCGCAGGCAGCAGGGGCATACTGGGCCATCCTCTGGCCAAATTCTGGTTTCCGCAGGAACATTTTGTTCCCATGGTCCAGAACTGGGTTCAAACAGACCCATTTTGCTTGGGGCCATCCGGACGACCCGGACATGCCCATATCTGAATCAGGCTCCATCTGTGAAAACAAAGATAGAATGTAACTCCCAGAGCTAAAACTCTGAGCTTTAAGTCCCTTTAAGTCCAGGAGTTGTCTCTGATGGAGCTATGTGATCTGTGTTACATCTAAGAAAATATTCAATCGTTGCCAAAAAATTGGACATCTTTCCTCTTGAAATAAGATTTAAAAATCTTAATTTTAACAGCTTCAGAAGCAATAAAGTGGATCTCTTAGAAATAGTATCCAATGAATCCTCTAGGAAGGCAGTGAGATTTTGGCTCTCAGAAGAAACTAGAACATCTAAACCCCTCTCGGTAGGGTTAGCTTTTCTAGACCGAGAAAGGATATAGTAGGCTTGACCTCGATAGGTTCAGAAATATTTAGACCTTCACAAAAATATTTTTTTCAAAAGAATATATGCAAAAAGAAGATGAGTATGGGGAAAATTTAGAAACCGCACATTTTGTACATGGAGTGAATTCTCCACTGACTCCAGTTTAGCATGTACTGTATAACAGGATAATCTTTAATATAGTCCATGTTTGTCTGCTGAAGAGGTTACACTTGTGAAGCCAACTTAGAAACAGCTTGGGCTAAAGAAAAAACTCTATTATCTAGGTCTTGTAGCATAGCTACAGAGAATGTACATAAAGAAGAAATAGGGACTTGTCCAATCCTCTTTTAAACTTTAAAAAGGAGATAGAGCAGCTTTTAAACTAGATAATAGGGGAAAGCCGACAGTCGCCCAAGAGCGCATGATTCGGAACAATGTGTCCTTGAAGGATACTAGCAAAAGAATGAAGTTAGAGCATATCAGCAGAGCTTCCAATAAAGACAAAAGTAGACTGAATGTCCTTAAGTACAGAGCAGACAGAGCTTAAAGATTGCAAATTACCCCTGCCTACCAATAGCCAGTTTAATATGAATAAAATACAGCCTCTGAAATGCTTGTATGTTAATGCTAGAAGTCTAAAAAATAAGGTGGGAGAGTTAGAATATATAGCACTAAATAAGAGGTTAGATATGACTGCTATCTCAGTGACATGTGGAAGGAGGACAACCATTGGGACACTGTGATAACTGGGTGCAAACTATATCGTAATGATAGAGCAGATCAAATTAGTGGAGGGGTTACACTCTATGTTAGAGAGGGCATTGAGTCACAAAGGATTAAAGTTTTGCAGGAAATAAAATTCACTGTAGAATCTCTATGGATTGAAATTCTATGTAAAAAGTGGAAGGGGAAGACGATGGCAGTTGGGGTGTACAATCGACCATCTGGCCATAATGAACAAATGGATGATGAAATGCTCAAAGAAATCAGGGAAGCTAACAAAAGTTACAGCACAGTAATAATAATGGGTGAGTTCAATTATCCCAGTATTGAGTGGGTCAGTGTCATGGCAGGACATGCTAGGGAGATAAAGTTTCTGTATGAAATAAATGACTGCTTCTTGGAGTAGCTGGTTCATGAACTGATCAGAGGGGAAGCCATTTTGGACCTAGTCCTTATTGGAACACAAGATCTGATGCAAGAGATAAGGGTATTGGGGCCACTTGGCAATAGTGATCATAGTATGATCGCGTTTGATTTAATAAATGGAGGAGGGAGGGTAAGGAAATCCACAGCACTACCTTTTAAGGTTTAAAAGGGAGACTATGATAAAATGAGGAAAATAGTTAAGAAAAAACTAAAAGGAGCAGTTGCAAAGGTTAAAGATTTACATCAAGCTTGGGTGTTGTTTAACACTAGAAGCCCAAAAGGAATTGTACCTAGAAACCCCAAAGTGCATCAATTGATGCATTATCACGACGACTGTGTTTAGCATGAAATGCAGATGTGAATTAATGTGAAGTTACTTATTTGTTAAATACGTGCAGTATGGGACGTCATTACATGACGTCATCGTGTGTTTATTGTTTGTAATGTCGGAGTAAAATTGTAAACAGTGATTGAGATGCGCCACCTAGTGGGAACATGAATTTATAACTAGAAGCCCCAAAGTACGTCAATTGATGCATCCAAGACAATTGAGTGCATCAATTGACGTACTTTGGGGCTTCTAGGTATAAATTCATTTTCCCGCTAGGTGGTGCATCTCTCATTAATTGTTGAAGCACATATTTGAACATCATGGTTCTAGCAGTGGCGCTGGTATACAACTTCGAAGATGCATTTGCATCAAATGACAAACTTTGGAGCTTCTAGTGTTAAAAATATTATCTTGGAAGCCAAGACCTGCTTTAAGAAACATGGAAGGAAGTCCAAAAACTGCCAGCATGGTTTAAAGATGAAGTCAGAGAGACTGTTGTTGCCAATTTTTTTTTTTTCAGAAAATGGAAAAAGGAGCCATATGATGAAAACTGGAAACAACACAAGCACTGGCAAAGCATTGCTAAGGCAGGCAAAGAGAGAATTTGAGAAGAAGCATGCTGTGCAAGCAAAAACGCATAATAAATACTTTTTCAATTACATTCTTAGCAAAAAACCTGTGAGTCATTTGGATCATTAGATGATAGAGGGGTAAAAGGGGCACTAAGAGGGGACAAGGCCATAGTGGAGAGACGGAATGAATTCTTTGCTTCAGTCTTTACTGAGGAAGATGTAGGGATGTTATCCATGACGGAAATGGTATTTAAAGGTGATGCTGCAGAAGAATTGAAAGAAATATCGATGCACCAGGAAGATGTATTACAACTATCTGATAAACTGAAGAGTAGCAAATCACCTGGACTGGATGGTATACATCCAAGGGTGTTGAAAGAACTGAAATAGGAGATTGCAGACCTACTATTAATAATCTGTGAACTATCATTAAAATCTGTATTACCTGAAGACTGGAGGATGGCCAATGTAACACCAATTTTTAAAAAGGGTTTCAGGTGTTATCCGGGAAACTATAGATTGGTGAGCCTGACATCAGTACTGAGAAAAATGGTAGAAACCTTCATAAAGAAGAAAATTACTGAACATGTAGATAGTCATGACTTAATGGGAGACAGCCAACATGGTTTTATTCAAGAGAGGTCTTGTCTTTCTAATCTGTTATGCTTTTTTGAAGGTGTGAATAAACAGGTAGACAAAGGTGAGTCGATTGATATAGTGTATCTGCACTTTCAGAAAGCCTTTGACAAGGTCCCTCATGATGAGGGACTTTTGGCAAAATTAAAAAGTCATGCGATAGGAGGCAGTGTACTATTGTGGATCAGGAACTGATTAAAAGACAGAAAGCAGACAGTAGGGCTAAATGGCCAGTTTTCCCATTGAAGAAAGTTGAATAGTTGAGTACCCCAGGGATCTGTGCTGGGTCCACTGCTTTTTAACATATTCATAAATGACCTGGAAATAGGAATAACGAGTGAGATTATCAAATTTGGAGATGACACAAAACTATTCAAAATTGTTAAAACCCATGAGGATTGTGGAAAATTGGAAGAGGATCTTGATAAATTGGAAGACTGGGCATCCAAATGGCAGATGAAATTTAATGTGGACAAGTGCAAAGTTATGCACCTAAGAAAGAAAAACCCAAACTATGGTTACACGACGCAAGATTCCACATTAGGAACCACCACCCAGGAAAAAGATTTAGACATCATTGTGAATAACATGTTAAAACCCACCTCCCAGTGTGCAGCGGCGGCCAAGAGAGCAAATAGAATGCTAGGTATCATAAGGAAAGGAATGGAGAATAAATCAAAGGATATTATAATGCCTCTGTATCGTTCCATGGTGCGACCGCACCTTGAATATTGTGTGCAATTCTGTTCGTTGTATCTTAAAAAGGATATAGCGTAGAGAAGGTAGAGAAGAGCCACCAAAATGGTAATGGGTATGGAAGGATACCCCTATGAAGAGAGGCTAAGAAAGGATAGGACTCTCCAAACTGGAAAAGAGACAGCTGAGGGGAGATATGATAGAGATCTATAAATTAATGAATGGAGTGGAACGGGTAAACGTAGATCGATTGTTTATGTCATCAAAATATAGAAAGACAAGGGGGCATGCAATGAAGCTACAGGGTAACCTATTTAGAAACATAGAAACAGAAAAATGATGACAGAAAAAGACCACATGGCCTATCTAGTCTGTCCTTCCATATCAACAACTACAACAGTCCCCTTTTTTCTTTTAGAGATCCTCTGTTTTTGTACCATGCTTTTTTGAATTCAGATACTGTCCTCATCTCTACCACCTCCACTGGGAGACCATTCCATGGATCCACCACTCTTTCCTTAAAGAAATATTTGCACATATCACTCCTGAATCTATCCCCTTTCACCCTCATCCCATGTCCCCTCGTAGCAGAACTTGCTTTCAATCGAAAGAGGATCTCCCCCTGTGCATTTATGCCATGAAGGTATTTAAACGTCTCAATCAAATTACCTCTATCCCGCCTTTCCTCTAAGGTGTACATATTAAGATCCTTAAGTCTGTCCTCATATGCTTTATAACAAAGACCACTAATCATTTTAGTAGCCACCCTCTGTACTGACTCCATCCTTTTTATATCCTTTTGAAGGTGCGGTCTCCAGAATTGCACACGATACTCCAAATGAATTCGCACCAAAGACTTATACAGAGGCTCTATCACCTCCTTTTTTCTGCTAGCCATTCCTCTCCGTATGCACCCATCCATCCTTCTAGCCTTTGTTGTTGCCTTTTCTACCTGTTTAGCTACTTTAAAATCATCAGACATAACCACGCCTAGGTCCTGCTCTTCTTTAGTGGACAAAAGTACTTCACACCCCATACTATATTGTTCCCTTGGATTGCTGCAGCCCAAATGCATGACTTTCCATTTTTTAACATTAAATCCCAGCTGCCAAATTCTAGACCATTCTTCAAGCTTAGATAGATCCCTCCTCATGTTGTCTACCTTCCTGGGTGTCAAACCTTACCCGACAGCCCTTCCACTATATCGCTAACAAAGATGTTGAAAAGAATCGGACAAAGGACAGATCCTTGGGACACACCACTGGTAACTTCCTTCTCCTCAGAGTGAGCTCCATTTACCTGTACTCTTTTTCGCCTCCCACTCAACCAATTTCTAACCCAAGCAGTAACTTTAGGGGCCATCCCTAGGGTGCTCAGTTTGTTTATAAGTTGCCTGTGAGGAACGGTGTCAAAGGCTTTACTGAAATATAACTAAACCACATCTAGGGCTCTCCCTCGGTCCAACTCCCTGGTTACCCAGTCAAAGAAATCAATATTTTTTCACTCAACGTGTAATCAAACTTTGGAATTCGTTACCCTGAGGATGTAGTAAAATCTGTTAGTGTAGCTGGGTTTTAAAAAGGTTTAGACAAGTTCCTGGAGGAAAGGTCCATAAACCATTATTAAAGTGGACCCAGAATATCCACTGTTTGACCCTATCAAGCATTGTGGAACCTGTGTCTTTTGAGGAAACTGCTAGGTACTTGTGACCTAGATTGCCCATTGTTGGAAAAAGGATATTGGGCTTGATGGACCTTGGTATGACCCAGTATGGCATATCTTATGTTCTTATGTACTTAGTAGAACTCAGTTTTTTACTTTTGATCACCCCCCACACACTCTTCAAAGTAACCTCAACATCACCAGGCTCCCAGGATAGTACATGAGAGCAATTCCACAACTACTAACTAGGGGATTCTTCGCCAAAAAAGTAGAAGATAGGGGAGGAACTAGACAAGGTGGCAAGGTTCTGCCACCAGAGCTTTAAGAAGCCTCTTCAGGTAAGAAATGGATTGCTGATAAAAGCAATGAGATGCTTATCCATAGGACTGTCAGCCTTAACTGTCGGTACAGTGGATACTTGCATCTTCAATCCAGCCTTGTTCTTCTTTTTCCCCATATTATTACCTCATCAAATAATGCCAAAAGAAAAAACAAACAAACAAAGAACAAGGATCTCTGCCAAACGCTTCTGTGACTCTGAAGGGTGCCAAAGAGACATAACCTGCCCCTTTGTACCACACCTCATAGCCACGGCCTACAGTTGTAGGAAGCAGCGATGGAGTCTTATACTCCAAGAGGTCCTTCTGTGAATGTGCTGCCCCCTCGATGTTTGCCTGAATCGTCAGCACGGGATCTCCAGGAAAGGCACTCATTGGTAAGCAATGCAATTGTAGGGTCGATGGACGGGCCAATACACACCTCCTTCACACAATCGGAGCTGATTCCAATTGGGCTCACTGGAACCAGAGTCTTATAGTCTAAGGAGGTCCTTTCATGAACAGGCTGCCCGAATCACCAGCATGGGGTCTCCAGGAAAGGTATTCAGCAATAAACAAGGCAGTTCGTGGGGTCAATGGATGAGTTAATACACACCTCCTTCATACAATCAGAGCTGGTCCCCCCTCCCCCCCCCTTAATGCAGAAATTTTACAGAGGCATTAGACTTCTCACATTGAAAGTTAGGGTCCTAAATTGACTTCTTTGAAAATCTGCTAGATTTAATTTCCTATATTTATGCTCCAAGTTGCAGTAGGCTCCTAAATGTAAGAGCCTAAATTTGTGTGGCAAAAAAAGGATGCATTTGGGGTGGGGAAAAAGTTAGGAGCTTCAGTACTAGGCATCTAAATTAGGCTACTAAACCCATACAAGTCAATATCAAGCAGCAGCGATGACTGCATTTTTTTTTTTAATTATTGGCATCATGTTGCCTTTATAAAATAGACTTAAAATAGACATCTTCTTCGACTTCTCACATAGGTGTTTAACTTGGCAGTTAACATACGCTGTTAATATACTGTGTTAACTATTTTGTTTTTTGAGTTCTGAGTTAACAGTTAGGACCTGATTCTGACATGGATGTCTCGTCCCTCTGTGCGCCCAGTTGGAACTGGACGCAGAGTTAGCTGGGATTCTGAGCCCGCGGGGCACATCTAGCCCCACGGGATCAGAATTGCATCCAGGCCTGCCTGTGCAGGCCAGGACCCCAATTCAGGTTGGCCTGCACGTACAGACCTGCCTGGATAGCTCAGTCAGGGCTTTTCAATGGAGCTGTGGTGCCATGGCATCCGGTTGCCGTGGTGCCATGGCGTCCGGTTGCAGTGGCACCACGGCTCCATTCAAAACCCGTGATCCCCAGATGCCGATAAAAGTGCTGTATTCCCTGCATCCTGACCCCTGATCTGGCCTCCTAAGGCCAGGGTCAGGCTACGAGGAATGTCATCTGCCCCCTGCTGCCTCTTTCCAGCCACGGACTTGCCCATTCCTCCTGACTGGGGTACTTATTCTACCTCAGAGGGGAATAAGTTCCCCATTCAGGCTGCCAGCCCCGGACGTACAGGGCCGACATTGGAATCGGCCCTGTATGTCCAGGGCTGACAACAGTCCACTGCCCGCCTAACACCACCCCAGATCTGCCCCTTCCCCGCCACCATCTAATGATGTCCATCCTTGCTATTCGTGCCTCAGAATGATCCCATTAGTGTTTAATGCAGGTTTTAACACACACTAACACAGAAAAGAAAATACGCCCCATAATATCCTTTGGACTATGTCTTTAAAGTATAATGCAGAAATAAGGGGAAATGTTCATTTCCTCTTTGCATTCTAAATTTGAAATCAAGTGGCCAAATTAGCAGAAAGTACAATGCTAATACTGTGGTAATGACTAAGAAGCAATTTCTCTAATCCCTATTAAGGGACATCAGTCTCCATTATAGTTTGCAAACCACAAATACATTCTAGACCAATTAGTAAGCTAAGTAGGAACAGGTAAATCAACAGCCTGTTAATTTTATGAGTCAAAAGTAATTAAAACAATAATTAAAATTAATGCTGAGAGACAATCAAACTCTTTTTAAATATACTTGTTTATTGGTCAACTGTAGACTATAAAATAGCATAGCTAGTCCCATTTTCAAAACTGTTTTTTTATAAATCTGAATATATAAATTTCTTTATAACTAAAAACAATAGGGATACTAGATGATTCTTTGAAATCCATGATGTTTTGCTCCAGTCTTGGACTGTAATTCAAATTAAAACAAATAAAGTTTGGATTTGTAATTCCTTTTTTTTTTTAAATACCATCTGTTGCTGAGTGTTAATCTGTCTGTCTTTCCCTCCATCTCTGTGTACAGCTTTCTTTGTGCATGAACAAACAGTGCCTTGCCTATGGAGACAGAATGCCATCTACAGCTGGCTGCCTGTTGCAGAGGTGTCCATTTCTTCCAGTGGAACAATTCATGGAAGGTTTGCAGCACCTCACCTGCTCAAGATATATGCAGTGCGGCAGGCAGGGAGGGAGACTCAACCTGCCTTCCAAAGAGAGCAGCACGGCCAGTAGGGACCCTGGGCCCCTTCTGCCAAGGAAGTACAGAGACTGGCCCAACATAACAGCATGACAGGTAGAAAGTTTGGATGCCCTTTGCTGAAGAAGTTCAGAGAATAGCGGCAGCAGGGTTGCTTCAGCCAGTAATAAGCCTAAGGAATTGTTTAAAATAGTTAAAGAATGTACAAGTGTGGAATGTAAGGAGGATTGTTTAGCTGTAGCTTTGAAGAGTCAGAGGTTTTTCAGAGATTTTGGTCAGAAGATCCCACTGTTTGTGAGAACTGGCTGCCAAATGTAAGAGTAGTGTAGGAGTAATTCAAAATACAGATTTAAGTAGGCAGTCAAGCAGTCAGAATGGATTAGGGGGAGGGTGATGCAACACCTTTGTTGCAATCTGGAACTAGTGGTAGTTGGATCACCTTTGGTATAGTATAAGGTTAGTATAAATGTTTTTTTGCACGCAAATCTGGGACACTTGGCAGTTAAGTGTGTAAGTGTGTGTGTGTGGGGGGGGGGGAGGGAGGGCAGGGAAGAGAGGGAGAGACAGCTTACTTCCAGGTTTGAGCAATAAGGCATGGAGGAGGAAAAATGAGTAATTAACCTGCCCCCCCCCCAACCCCATCCATCCAATGAGTGCAACAATATCACTCCCAAGCAGATAAAGTGACAGAGAAATCACAACAGTTATGCATTTCCTGCTGATATTCAAAAATATTTATTTGGTTTATGGACCTGTAAACCATGTAAGTGCCCCTAAGCGGGATATTCAGTGGCATTAATATAGCACTACAAGTCACACTGGGCGTATTTATGACTCGGTACAGCCCTGATAGGTATATATCAAAATCCTGGATAAAGTTGTGGAGAAAGTGGTGAGTAGTCATCTTAGTTATTCTGTGGAGTCTTGACAGCTCTTTCGTTATTCTCAGTCTGGGTTTCGGTGTTGCTTGTCTCTATGCTCAATGAAGTGTATTGCGTGCTTGATAAGAGGGAGGTGGTTCAGTGGTTGCTATTCTATTAGACCTATCAACTGTATTTGTTGTTGTTAAGTGCCGTCGAGTCGGAGTCGACTCATGGCGACCCTCTGGATAGCTATCCTAAACTGTGTTCGGTCTTGAGTCAGGCGGCTCATTGTTGACAGACTGGTACCCGTAGCTGCTATTATTGTATCGATCCATCTCATTGCTGGCCTTCCTCTTTTGCGTTTACCTTCTAGCTTGCCAAGCATGATGTCTTTCTCTAATGATCTCTCTCTTCGCATGATGTGTCCAAAGTATGAAAGTTGAAGTCTTGTCATCTGAGCTTCTAAAGAAAGCTTAGGTTTGATCTCCTCAAGTACCGACTGGTTTGTTCTTTGGGCAGTCCATGGTATTGTCACACTCCCCCTGCTGGCCAGGCCAATAGGCAGAAGGGTGGCCTCATTTGCCTTTAAGTAAAGAGTCTCTAGATATTTCTCTCACCAGGGAATTCTGGGAGTTGTAGTTTCTCACAGTTACTTGTAGACAAAGTAGTTGCAACCACTCGGTTTGTTTAAGGCAAAACATAAAATTTATTTTTTGATCTGGGTTCCCCTTTCACATCAAAATTCAAAACACAAGGCAGTAAAGGATTATTCTCCAAAAGAAAACTCAACAGGAACGTAAAGCATCTGGAAGATCTAGGCACATTCACAATGACCATGATTACTTTATGTCTCTAATACATAATATAACTTGCATAATTTATAAAGCTCCTTTGTTTGAACTGTATGTGGTTACCCTGTACTTCCTTTGTTTTGAACTGTATATAGTTACCCTGTTACTTCCAAGTTTCAATCCCTATTACAATGTAAGCAAAAGATATTGTTTCTAATGCAAAATGTTGTTATTATGTAAACCGCACTGATGCTAAATAGCACGGTATATAAGAATTTGTAATAAATAAATAAATAAATAAATCAGAACTTGGCAAAACCCTTTTCAGACAAAGTAGCTGTTCACAGCCATTCTTCAGCAGTAAGAAAATCACAGCTACTTTCCTCAACTTTAAATCAGGTACAGTTCTTTTCTCTTTATCCAAAATTGCTCAGTTAACACTCAGGATTCCAGGAATGTTCTTCACTTCAAATGGAAGCTTTTGTTTCTCTTCTAGCTAAGAGACACAGGCTATGCAAAGACTTCCCTTCATAGTCTTTCTTCTAGCACATGTGAAAGCTTCTCTTTTTACAATAAGAACAATCCATTGGCATTACATCACACTCAGTTTCAGGCATACACAAATCTACTTGCATATCTTCCTGTATTGCAAGTTGTCTGTCCCTCTCTGGACTTTCACTAGCAGATTCAAGCTTACTGTTTGGAAGAAGCTTCTGGAATTCCTTACAAACTGCTCTCCTGGAGAAAGGTTAGCTGTGCTTTGAGAATAAGCTCCTCTATCCTGCAACAGTTGCCTTAGCTTTTCAATTAGGTTCAGGTCTGTCTCACTGCCTTGGCTGGGTTCTGGTTATCAGCATTTGTAATAGCTTTCACCCACCTTCTGGAAGCTCGGGTTCCTGGAGCACTCTGCTCTGCACTCTTTCTCAGTTCATTAGCAACGTCCTCTGCTAAGCTTCTGCTGGACTCTGAAGCAGACACACCTTTTCCAAAAGGATTGCTTCCTTTGTTGCTGGAGCCAAATTTCCCCGTGGAATAAAACCTTCCACGTCTCCCCTCTCTGGGCTTCCTTAAACCAGGTTTCTCCTTTGAACACTCTGGCTTCAGTACTCCCTCTGAACAGGATCCTGGCCACGAGCTTCCTGCTCTCCCTGAGCCTTCTGTCCACTCTGACCTCTCAGCTCTCTCTGAACCTTCTGCTTCCTTTCCTCCTCCAGATTCTCCAGATCCTCCAGCTCTTCCAGCTTCCTCTGTCCTTTCTGACTTCAGTGACACAGGTTTAAAAAGGTGCTTTCCAGCTACCACGCCCTGCTCTCTGCAAACGTGTTTGTTATCAGAGCTCAAACCTGACCCTACGTTAGGGCTTGGGCGGGGCTCTGCCTCAGCCAAAGCATGCTTCTCTAGTTTGTTTGTAGTTTGAGCTCTCTGAGAACCTTGCCTTTCTTCTGTCTTAAAGGTGTAGTCCCTATTTTTCTCTATTTCCATTTGCTCACTACAGCTCACATTGTCACAGTATACACAGTATTCGCCGCCAGCACCATAATTCAAAAACATCAATTTTCTTCCTGTCTATCTTTTTCACTGTCCAGCTTTCACATCCATATGATGTTATTGAAAATACCATGGCTTGAACAAGTCGAATCTTTGTATGGAGAGAGACATCTCTGCTCTTGAGAATCTTATCTAGGTCTTTCATAGCCATTCTGTCATGAGCAATGCGTCGTCTGATTTCTTGACTGCTTGTTGCTTCTTTATTGATAGTTGATCCAAGTAGCTAAAGTTGTTCACGATTTCAATTTCTTCTCCTTCAACGATGAACTTGTTGATTATGCCAGTTGTCATGATCTTTGTCTTCTTTACATTAAGGTGCAGGCCCATATTGAGACTATGTTCTTTGATTGTGAGAAGCAAATGCTTCAAATCACCTTCACTTTCAGCCGGTAATATGGTATCATCAGCATAGCGAAGGTTGTTGATGAGTCTTCCACAAATCTTCACACCTCTGTTGTCTTCATACAATTCTGCTTCTCCGATGATTTGTTCTGCATATAAATTAAACAGGTAGAGGGAACGTATGCAGCCTTGTCTTACACCTTTGCTTATTTTAAACCATTCTGTTTCTCCTTGATCCGTTCGAACTGTTGCTTCTTGATCAATGTACAGATTGTGCAAGAGGACGATCAGGAGTTCTGGTATACCCATGTTTCTTAATGTGGCCCAGAGTTTCTCATGGTTTACACAGTCAAAAGCCTTGCTATAGTCGATAAAGCACAAATAGATATCCTTTTGATATTCTTTCGTCTTTTCAAGGATCCATCTCACATCCGCTATGATGTCTCTCGTTCCTCGCCCTTTCCTGAACCCTGCTTGCACTTCAGGTAGTTCTTGTTCCAGGTATGGTTGTAGTCTCTTTTGAATAATCTTCAGAAGAATCTTGCTGGCATGTGGGATCAGAGCGATTGTGCGATAATTTCCACAGTCAGTTGGATCACCTTTCTTTAATATTGGTATAAACACAGATCTTTTCCAGTCAGATGGCCATGATGTTGTCTTCCATATTTCTTGGCAGAGCCTTGTAAGTACGGTAACAGCTGCATCAGATTGCTGTAGTACTTCTATGGGAATGCTATCAATGCCTGGTGCTTTGTTCTTTGATAAGGCTTTCAATGCTGCTTTAACTTCTTCTTTCATCACCAATGGTTCCCGATCATAAGGTACAGGTTGAAACAGCTGTTGGTCCACTTGATCTTTATTGTAGAAAAACTCTGTATATTCCTTCCACCTTTTCTTATCTTCTCAGCATCATTCAACATAGAACCTTGGGCATCTTGCAACATTCCAATTTGAGGCTGGAACTTTTTCTTTAACTCTCGTAGCTTTAGGAAAGCCGATCTTGTTCTTCCTCTAATAGTTTCTGCTTCTATTTCCTTGCATGCGTCATTGTAGTACTTTTCCTTGTCCTGTCTTGCTGCACATTGGAAATCTCTGTTGAGTTCTGTTATTGTCTTTCTTTCTCCTCTGGCTTTAGCTTCTCTGCATTTATGGGCAATTTTCAGAGTTTCTTCCATCATCCATTTTGGCCGTTTTTGCTTTTTCACCTTTTGTAGAGACTTCTCGCTTTCTTCCAACACAACCTTCTTGATGCCATTTCATAACTCTTCTGGGCTCTGTCATTTGTATCTAAAGCAGCAAATCAATTTTGCAGGCAGTCTTTAAATTCCAGTTGTATATTCTCAAGGTCATATTTTGCTGCGTTCATGAGTGGTTTGCTCTTTTTCAACTTTAGCTTGAGTTTGCATACTAGTAGTTGATGTTCTGTACCACAGTCAGCTCCAGGTTTTGTCTTTGTTGATGTTATAGAACTTTTCCATCGTTGACTTCCACAGATGTAGTCAATTTGATTTTTATACAATCCATTGGATGAAGTCCATGTGTACAGTCGCCACTTGTGTTGATGGAAGAAGGTGTTTGAGATGAATAGATTGTTGGTCTTGCAGAATTCTATCAGTCTTTCTCCAGCTTCATTTCTGTTGCCAAGTCCATATTTTCCAACTACTTTGCCTTCTTCTTTGTTGCCAACTTTTGCGTTCCTGTCACCCATGACTATCAGGATATTCTGTTTGCATGTTCTGTCAATTTCAGCTTGTACTTGTTCATAGAACTCTTCAATTTCATTCTCTTCTGCTGCTGTTGTTGGGGCATATACTTGAATTATAGTTGTGTTGATAGGCATTCCTCATAGACAGAGATTAAGCGTTCGCTGACTGCATTGTATTTCATTACAGTTCTTGCAAGTTTCTTCTTTATTATAAATGCAACACCATTTCTTCTTTGTCTTTCATTTCCAGCATAGTAGACCATGTGATCATCTGATGCAAAGTGCCCGATGCCAGTCCATTTCAGTTCGCTGACACCCAACAGATCAAGTTGTACACGTTCCATTTCATTCTTGACCACCTCCAACTTCCCTTTGTTCAAGCTTCGTACGTTCCATGTTCCAATACGTAAGACATCTTTACAGCTTCTGACTCTCATTTCATGTGCAGCTACTTCAGCAGTCAGACGTCCCGAGGGCTTTGATCCAACCACATCATAAATGCTAGCTTTACTCTGGAAAGTCTTCAGCTCTTCCCCAGTAGCTAGTTGAGTGCCTTCTGACCTGGGGGTCTCATCTTCCAGCACTATAGCACAATTTGTTTTGTTGTAACTATCCATTGGGTTTTCATGGCAAGATACAGAAGTAGATTGCCGGGCTTTTCTTCCGCGAAGTTTAAGTTTGGTGTTGTTGCCGTTGTCACAGAAATGTGATCCTCCGCCGTCAACACTATCCCATTCTGCTGCTGTCCAGATGGGTGGTTTGTCTTGGTCTGGCACCTCAGCTGAGACCTGTCCATCTTGGGAGACCCTGCCAGTATTAAACTATCGATACTTTAGCTCTCAGCATCACTGATGCACACAAGCCCTCACAGTGCGACAAGCTGCAAACCAAGTGAGGGCAACTGTATTTAATACAGTTTATTATGGGATATTATTTAAATGTCTGATGAAGATGGGTTTGGGAAAGTTGCACTACAATGATTTGTGTCATTTTTTTCAGGAAGAAAACAACAAATAGTGTGGCGGGGGGTTGTATCTGAGGAAAAGGATTTGTTTTGTGGCGTATTGTAAAAATCAGTACTTTTCCCTACCTGTTTTAACTTTTTCATGCATTCATTATGTTCCTTGTTGGAATCTTTGGGTTGTCAATTCTACCTTTTTTTGCAGATGATATTTAAATTTCTTGCTGATAGGTTAGCATGGGCAAGAAGATTTTCATTAACCAAATCAAGGATTAGATGTCATGGCTCATTGGCTACATGACGTAAGAGGGTATTTACTAAAGTGCATTACAGCAGTAACATATGTTATTTGGCCCTTAAAGCATGATGCATGGCAATAGTATGCTTTTTTCCATAACACTCAATTTGCTACTGCAACATGTGTTGAACACTTGTGAGATGCAAATACATGCAAATGCATGCAAAACCCTTCATTAGTATCAAAACTGGCATTATTTCTCTTGGCTGGGAGTATCAGGCTGCTAACTTGCTGCCCAATGCTCCAGGCCACAAAATTAGAGGCCACATCTATCAACAGAACAGGTGATCTTGTGGTACTCTTATCCTGGCATATTGCGAGCCCACTCAAACTACCCCCTCCCCTTGCAGCTCCCAAAGCCTAGGTACATCTTCCCCCAAGAGCTCCCACACTCTGATCTCAAAAGCCAAACTCCCACCCAATAACGCAAGATCACAGGGATCTATCTCTTTAGTTCCTGGTGGTCTAGTGAGGTAGAACAAAAGGAACAATTTCTCCTTGTTTCTGCCAGTGCCGGCTCTGGGTGCAAAATGGTGGCCAGGATCCTCTAGAGCATTTTTAGAAGGTCAAGAGATGTATAGATGCGGAACGTTTGACAAGTTCATCTGTTACTAACCTGGATATATTTTATTGAATTCCCACTGTCCTAGTTTAACTTTACTTACCTAAGCTTCCTGTCCACTTGTATGGGTTGAATTAGGATTACATTCAAACCAATTTAATCTTCCTTAGTGTTCATTTCAGAATAATAATAAAAAAAATACAGGCCTCCTTTCACCTTTACTCAAATCAGTTTAAATTAATTTCATATGAATTTCAAATGAATTTCTGCAAATGAGTTTTGAAATTTAAATGGAATGGGTTTCCAAACTCATTTGACGGAAGGTTAAATCAGGACTGCACTTACTAAAAATACAAAAATCAATAACAAATTATCTTTTTTAGATGGGATGGAAAGATCATAGAAGGACAAAATTACCAATTCTTATTTCTCATCTATTGCCAGTCACAGAAATAAAACAGTATAAATAAGGAATGACTGAATCTAGGTTCAGTCCGCTGGGATATCTGAAGTAGGCACACATTGAAGAAGAACAGTGTTTCTGTACATACCATTTCAATTTTTCTTGAAATTGTATCACTAAATAGTGATGTTCACCCTTAATCCTTGTAGTTTCCTCTCAGCATTTTTTAAAAAAACTTATCTTGCTCTATTCTCAGTTACAATGGAAAGGAAGATGCTGCCCTGGCTAATAATAATACAATTAGAATTCTAGACCTGGCAATTATTTCACCATATGTGCTACATTTGCACTTACTGCACATTAGGTGTTAAAAGTAACTTGCAAGATCCTGTGTGAAATTTCAGGGGCATGAACAGCATCTGTCCTGTATTTGCTACACAGGGCAGATACTTCTCATGCTGCCGATACATTTACCATGTGTTAAGTCCATGTGCTATCTGTGATGCATTTACTACAGTCCCATGCATTAAATGACTGCAGTCCCTGAAAGTCATCCAGCTACTCCCCTACCATCATCATCACCCCACCTCCCAACTATCCCAAGTAGCCTATAATCACCCCAAACACTATCCTGCAAGTAGCATGAAAGGACTTTCATTATAATCAACCCTTCTAGCTCCTTTCCCCACAGAGGCACCTAAACCTCTCCCCCCCCCCCCCCGTACTTACCAGAGGTTTGTCTGGTGGTATAGTGATGTGCAGGAGTACTCCTTGGACTTTCCTGTCCTTTTGTTTTCTAGATTCAAAATGGCGTGTCTAACCCCAGCAGTGGTGCACCTGCACTGTCTGCAGCAGTGACAGCTCATGATAACTTACCATGCACTAACTGTAAGTGCTGTCTGTGCCCTACCTCAACCCATAATCAGCCCAGTTCCTGTCCCCATATCATACTAATTAGTTAATGCAGAATTCATGGAGGCCAATTCTGAGCGGGACCCATCTGGGCCGTCTGCACGCACAAAAGTTGCACGGGGCTGATTGTACCCGATTCTGCAACCGTAGGAGATATATGTTCCCGTGATAGCATAATCAGGGCACTTAGATGGCCCAGTGTGCCCCGAATTCTGCTGCAGGAGTCGCCCAAAGCCCTGCCCATCCCGCCCTCCCAATGCTCCTGCTGGTGTGCCGGTGTAGCGGGTCCTGTTGCCATTGCACCTGCACATCCAGTAGGAGCAGCAACGGACTCTGCAGTAAAAAAACAACCCTCTCCCCACTGTCTGGCCCTAGAGGGGGCTCCCCCAAGGCTGGGATCGGGCTCCGATATCACCCTCGTGCGATGCGCGGGGGTAGTGGAGGCTGAGGACAGCAATCGCTGTGGTGCCTGGCACTTATTCCACCTTCTTGGTGGAATAAGTCAGGCATGCGGGGAGGGCTCCCACAAGGCCAGGACTGGGCTCCGGGATACTCCCGCGGCGGTGCACAGGGGTAGTGGAGGCTGAGGATAGCAATCACTGAGGTGCCTGGCATTTAGTCCACATGTAGACAGCCGGTGGACGTACAGGACCAATAGTTGAATACCACATTGCCACTCCCTTACTCCGTCTCCATCCTGTCCTCTACCAGCGCTCCCCGCACAATGACCTTGTGTGTGCAGGTAGCAGGAGGGGCAGAATATGGTCCCGGGCTTGTTTTGGGATTGTACATACAAGACAGATGTTGAACTCCACTTTTCAGGGACTGGAATGACCACTTTAGTGTACTGGCTGTTTTATGTGTGATAGCTGCTAACATGGGCCTGTGCTACTGGTTAGCGCATGATAAATGGTAGTGGAGGAGTAGTGATAGTGGAGGAGTAGCCTAGTGGTTGGGTCAAGGTACTTCAGGCCGGAAGGTCAGGGGTTCAAATCCCACTAAAGGACAGCAACCTTGGGCCGGAAGGACTGGGGTTTCTAGTCCCACAGGTGCTCCTTGTGGTCTTGGGCAAGCCACTTAACCCTCCATAGCCCATGTTCCCTGAAAAATAGTTCTCTGTGTGCTGTGCTTTCCTGTCTAATCAATGTGTTTATACCTCAAAAATTTCCTGTCATGATTTGACAATTTCCAATCTGTAATCAAAAACTGCTGCTGATCACTGGAAGTAGCAGTATACAAATGTATACTAAATAAATAAATAAATAAATCTGTGTGCTTAAATACTTAGCCCACATTAGTAATCCAAATGTTGACCACAATGTATAAACCAATGAAGTACAGATTAAGAAGTACTTTAAAATACAAGCACTGACATTCTTAAGAGGAACTCGGTTTCAAGTAAGGTAATGCTCTATGGCTTTTAACTACAGTCTCTCTGCCTGAAATTTCTTAAAGGGGTTTTGGTTTTCATCTGTAAATGCCAATTCTTTTTGTTCATTTTTTATATACTGCAAAGAGGGAATTTTTGGTGGTGTTGGGCAAAAATGAAGGGCTATGAGCAAGACCTCAGAAAACACCCACAAATAGGAACAGAAGTGACGGAGATCTTGAACAATTTTCAGAAGACTATGTTTGTGTGGAACTAGCTAAACTAAACTTAGACTAAGCAATGGGACCGAATGGGATACATCTAAGAACACTGAAGGAACTTGGTGATGTTCTAGCGGCTCCACTGACTGACATTTTCAATGCCTCTTTGGAGTTGGGAGTGATGCCAGAAGACTGGAGAGAGGCACATGTGGTTCCTTTACACAAGAGCATAAGTAAATATGTGGTTGAAAACTACAGGCCGGTTAGTCTAACCTCTGTGGATAGTAAATTATTTGAAAAACTGCTCAGAGAAAATAGTGAGGTTTCTGGAGTCCAATGGAATACAGGATCGGAGGCAGCATGGATTGACCAGAGGCAGGTCTTGTCAGACAAATCTGATTGATTTCTTTGACTGGGTGACCAGGGAGTTGGACCGAGGGAGAACCCTAGATGTGGTGTACTTGAATTTCAGTAAAGCTTTTGACACCATTCCACAAGGTGACTTATCAACAAACTGAGCATCCTAGAGATGGACCCTAAAATTAGTGATTGGGTGAGAAATTGGTTGAGTGGGAGGTGACAAAGGATACAGGTAAATGGAGCTCGCTCTGAGTAAAGGGAGATTACCAATGGTGTGCCGCAGGGATCTGTCCTTGGCCCAATTCTTTTTAGCATCTTTCTTAGTGATATTGTGGAAGGGTTGTCAGGTAAGGTTTGCCTCTTTGCTGATAGTACCAAAATCTCAATAGATTATAAACATCCAGGAAGGTGTAGATAACATGAGGAGGTATCTAGCTAAGTTTGAAGAATGGTCTAGAATTTAACAGCTGAAATTTATTGCTAAAAAAATGCATTGTCATGCATTTATGCTGCAAAACTCCAAGGGAGCAGTATAGTGTAGGGAATGAAGTACTTTTGTCCACAAAAGAGGGCGGGACTTGGGTATGATTGTATCTGATGAGCTTAAAGTAGCTAAACAGGTAGAAAAGGCGACAACAAAAGCTAGAAGGATGCTTGGGTGCATAGGGAGAGGAATGGCCAGCAAAAGAAAGGAGGTGATAGTGCCTCTTTATAAGTCTTTGGTACAACCTCATTTGGAGTATTGTGTGCAATTCTGGAGACCGCACCTTCAAAAGGATATTAACAGGTTGGAGTCAGTGTAGAGGGTGGCTACTAAAATTGTTAGTGGTCTTCATTATAAAGCATCTGAGGACAGACATAAGGAGCTTAATATGTATACTTTAGAGGAAAGGTGGGATAAAGGAGATATGATAGAGATGTTTAAATATCTCCGTGGATAAATGCACAAGAGGAGAGCTTCTTTTGAATGAAAGCATGCTCTGCTACGAGGGGACATAGGATGAGGGTGAAAGGGGGTGGACTGAGAAGTAATATGTGGAAATATATCTTTATGGAAAGAGTGGTAGATGTGTGAAATAGTCTTCCAGTGGAGGTGGTAGAGATGAGGACAGTATCTGAATTCAAAAAAGCAAACACAGAGGATCTCTAAAGGAAAAGAGGGGAGAGACTATTGTAGTAGATGATATGGAAGGGCAGACTAGATAGGCCATGTGAACTTTTTCTGTTTCTAGATATAAATTTGTCTTTCAAAGAGTCAAGGTTATTTTATTATCTGAGTTATCATTGCACTGAAACAGCATTGACAATTTTAATAGCCATTTTCATAGGTAAAATGGGGAATTCCCCATGGAATTGAGCTATTATATAATTGTTCATCATACATGTGGGTAAAGGTATGCTCAGTGCAGTTTTGTAAGTCAGCAGACAAATCCAAGAAACTACTACTGCATCTAGCTATATATTCAGTCATATCCATCCCATGCCCTTGACAAAATCCTGATTGATCTCAATTCAACAAAGATTTATCTAATATCAACTGCCCAAATTGCATCATCACAGCCTGCTCATTAGTTTGTTCAGCTATTACAAAATATATGGAGATCTATAATTTCAGACCTCGTGCAGGTCCACACCAACCTTTTTTTAAAACAGGATAAGTGTCATCTTCAACGTAGAAAGGAATACTCTAGAACTCAAGGATATATTGTACAGTACTAACTATATTTGGTAGAGCTTTGGCCAGCAGAGTCTTACAATTCTTTTCTAACCAGGCTACAAAAGGAGAAAAACATTTACAAGTAGGCTTCTTAACCAAGATTATGGACTCAGTCTCTCTGATTTTAAGTAGCACTAATGCATCCATCTGATTTTGAAACACAATATTATTTGACCCTGATGAAATTATTTCACAATCCCTATGAAATTCCCTTTGGATAGTATGGGCTTTATTCTCAAGATGCATATCCCTAAGTATCTTCAAGGGATATGGCGTCTACTTGGTATTATTTGGAGTTTGGCATCTTGAATACAGAGGCAACTACCTCAGTTCCAATCTGTGCTGAAAAAATATGACCTCTTTGCTTCTTTTAACCTATGACTACAAATGCTCAACTGGTTCCTATGTAATCAACTAGTCATATAATTAGTATTATTCCACCATGCTCACTCCAGATGTCTGTTTCTCTGCTTCTGCTCATGAAGCTCCCATACAAATCATGGAACCTTCTTATCCAAATGTGCAATTAGAATCCACTCCGGAGAAATAGTTTCCATAACATCCATCAGCCCATACCTAGGTCTACACATCTGGCAAACTCCAGAATGAAAAGTACTGTATGTGTGCACTTTTCACCAATGTAGGGAGTTATACGATGCTATTTCCTCCCCCTCCTGCCCCCCTCCCCCCCCAAAAAAGACTAATGTCTCCCAGGGAATGTACTACAGGAAATGCACCTGTCCTCACCAAAGTCAGCCATGTAATTGGCCTTTGGGATCTGCACAAGACAAATTTGTTCTGTTCATTTTCAGTTTGTTTAGGCTTTATCCCTGGCTTCTGGATCCTTTGTTCATTTCACACATTTCAATAAAAAATGAATATGCATTAGAACTTTTTAAGGAAAATTAATTGGCAGTAACCTATGAATTAATGCACATTAAGCTGATTTAACTTGCACTAAATTTTTTAAGGAACATTACTGAACTGCCTGCATTAACAAATGCATGTCCTAGAATTATTTCTTGCCATTATAGCGCAGAAGAAAGAGATGGGCCATGCCATTCACTGAGAAAACCTGCTCCCCTTTCATTTTGAACTCAGTCCTTGGGAGTGACTTACTATAGCAAGGCTTAATGCAAGGTAGAATTTATCTTCTAGCACTAAAATCAAGAGACACAGTATTATTCAAATGCAGTCTAAAAATCTAAATGCCATAAGGCTAGTATTATAATTAATACCATCAATACATTGCATCTGTTAATCTGGCTCAATATTTTTTCCATATTACAGGAGAGATGCGCTTTGAAATCAAGTAAACTGAGGAAAATCCTGACTGCATTTTATGATTCTCTGTTTAATATCCCTTAGTTCCCTTTCAAAGTCATCATCCCAGTTTACAAAATGACAAGCTGATATCCTCGGGAAGTCATTTAGGGGCATGTTTACTAAAGCTTAATGGGCATTAATGAAAGTTAACACGCATTAAGTGCTGCCATGACCCTTTCCTTTTAATATTCATTAACCTTTAGAGGGAAATTTTAGAAGTGCAATTTGGGATGTCTAAACCAGAAAGTCTGGAAAAAACGCCGGCACATCCAGATGTAGACATGATTTCACAAATGCAGACGTGCCTGATATGACTTTCTGCAGAATGTCTAAATTGACATCCCCAGAATAGTATTTCAGAATCTGAACTTTAGGAACAGAAGCTTTGGTTCAAATCCCACTGCTCCTCTCATTGAAATTGTGTTGAGTACTGGGAAAAACCGAGGAAGGTCGGACTCGATGCTCACCCTTTCCAACCTCCCCCCTTATCTCCCCCGCCCCCGACCACAAACAACACAGAAACCGTTCTTTGGGAAACATCTGGCCTCTGCTTTATTAACCTTTAACAGATCAACAATTCCAACATAAATCCTTTTAACCATACAATAGTGGAACGATGCCTCACCAGCCATGCCACTAGCAAGGTGACCTCGCCTCCGCTTCCGCCACGGTCAGGCCAGGGGCAAGCTTCCCTACTCCTCGTGTCTCCGACTTCACCATGTAATTAGAAAAAGTCATCCAGGGGTTGACTGGGTCGACGGGTACCCCACCCCCTGGCCTAAGCTTAGCCTAAGATTCCGGACCCCGGCAACCTCTGGGATCCCGCCTACCCCCCCCAAATGCTGCGACACCCCTTCACCCATCCCCCATCCCTGTACAGGGTAGGAGGGTGGAACACAGGCCGCCGGACCTCCCAGCATGATAGTGAGCAGCGGACCGTTGCTTTGGTCCGGCTCCGCCCACCTCACGGCACGCCGCTCCAGCAAACTCATTGGCTCCTCTGTGCTGGTGCACGTGGGGGGTGCCAATGAGCTTCAAGGATGCGCCCCACGTCACACCACCCCGTGCCAACACCCGCCGAAGGACGACCGCCGGGTCCCTCATCAGGCTGCCCACCCGGTTATGGGCGGCCACACCGGACTCTGCCGCACGGCCTTAGATTAACCAAGGAAGGTCGGACTCGATGCTCACACTTTCCAACCTCCCCCCTTATCCACCCCCGACCACAAACAACACAGAAACCGTTCTTTGGGAAACATCTGGTCACAGCTTTATTAACCTTTAACAGATCAACAATTAATTCCAACATAAATCCTTTTAACCATACAATAGCGGAACGATGCCTCACCAGCCATGCCACTAGCAAGGTGACCTCGCTTCCGCTTCCATTGCGGTCAGGCCAGTGGCAAGCTTCCCTACCCCTCTTGTCTCCGACTTCGCCATGTAATTATCAAAAGTCATCCAGGGGTTGACCGGGTCAGAGGTACCCCACCCCCAGCCCAAGCTTAGCCTAAGGCTCTGGACCCCGGAAACCTCCGGGATCTCGCCACCGGCACTGGTGACATCACTGTCCCTGAGCCGCCCCCCCCCCCCCCCCGAAGAAAGTTGCGACCAGCGAGAGTCCCGCCGAGCTACCCATTCCAAGGCCTCCTGCCAGTCGTTCAATAGCAAATCCACACCAACAGGGGATAAGTACACCCCATCTCTACTGTACCATTCGGCACAACCCACCTCTACCCAGGAATATAAGATTTGATAGCCCCCCTGTTCACAGACCCAACGGCCGATCTGGCGATTGATTTTGGTCAGTCCCCGCAGCCAACACTGCTGATCCCAACAGGCAGGCCTTGGAATGATATCAGACCACATTAGCACTACATCCACATTAGCACTACATTAGCACTACATCCACATTAGCACTACATCCACATTAGCACTACATTAGCACTACATCTCGGAACAAGCGCAACACCTCCACCAGATCCTTCTTCACTACTCTGATCAATTGCTTGCAAGTCCATGATGATATGTCATTGCCTCCCAAATGTAGTAGTGTCAATGCAGGCTGACTCTGTAGGCGCCCATGGTGCTGAAGCAAAGGCAGCTGCTGTGTCCATTGGAGACCTTGCTTGCCCAGCCATAACACGGACCCCAAAGCCGGATCCAGTCCAAGATTAGGCCCCACAGGCCGCACTGCTGCTCGCTGACCCGCCCAATAAATGTAGGAATGACCAATCAGCCAACATACACGGGGACTCTGCCCCTTATCTGAAAAAGAAAATAACTGTTATCCCCCTGTGATTGCCATCCCTTTCCCCTCAAAAATGAACATAGACCAAGAACACCCTAGAACGCCATCTCTCGATGCGTTGCACAGCATGGTCAGGCAAACCCGCCGCCGCTGCACTAGCTGCAGCACCAATGCAGAAAGAGTGAGCTGCAAACTGTTGCGGATCCTCACCTATCCACCACAGCACCATTTGCAACCCTGCTGTAACCTGAAAATGCGTCAGCAAACGCACATCCGCATGTATAAAGAGTGATCCCCCTAAAGAAGGGCACAACCATAAGTACTCGCTCAATGCAGCCACAGTGCACGTTGACAAATCCCCAATCAGTCTTAGATCTAGCAATCAGAACCCATACACGCCCCTTCTCTATGTGTACATGCTGCAGGTGCATAAGAAGATGGTCAGTACATCATTCCTAACATTAAAATCCAGCGAGGAATATTTCAGGGAGATTCTCTGTAGCCACTTCTGTTTGCTTGGCGCTAAATCCAATGAGTGCTCTCATTAACTCTTTGGGGTACGGATTTAACCTGAATTCTAAAGACTGTACCAATCCATAAGCAACTTCCCATCTGCAATTTATAGATGATCTGAAACTCTACAGTTTCAGCGACCAACAATTAGCAGAGCGGCTTCGTGTGGTGAAAAGCTTTTCTGATGACATCAGGATGACTTCTGGCCTTGACAAATGCACTAAGGCAACTGTTTTCAGAGGATAATTGAGCAAAACCAAAAACATCTACCTTGTTGAGGGCTGTGACATCAAGGACCTTGAACAGGAAGGTGTATATAAGTATCTCGGAATAGAGGAAGGAATGACACTCAGGCAGAAACTATTGAGAGAGAAGATCAGTAAAGAATATTACAGGAGATTAAAACTGTTATTGAAAAGTGCTTTAACATCACAAAATAAGATGCATGCCATCAATCAGCTGGTAATTCCTGTACTCTCCTACAGTTTGGGGATTGTGGATTGGCCTCATAAAGAGCTTGAAAAACTGGATGTGCGAACAAGAAAACTCCATGCTTATGAAGTAATTTACAAAAATCAGTGTATGCCAATATTGTACATCCCTAGAGATGAAGGAGGGCTAGTAATTATAGAAATTGACTACACCTACAGAGCTACTATCATAGGCCTCCAAGCCTATCTGAGAGCATCATCGGATTCAAATGCACAAAAAGTGCTGAAATATGAAAGTAAACATCCAGAATCTGTCTCCATCATCAAACTTGGACAAGCGTTCTGACGATTAGAAGGAATGAGTGAGAATCCACAGGTGTGCATGAGAAAGAAAGTAACAGAATTTTCAAAACAAGAGAAAAAACTCTTCAAAGAATTAGATCAGCAGATACGGAAAAACAAGTGGCAAATGCACAAATACAGTGGAAAATTCAAAGTGTTACTCCAAGAACCTTTTGTCGATCAAGAACAGACACATGAATGGTTGAGGAAAGGTAGACTGAAACCGAAGGATGAAACATTGATAGTTGCAGCCCAGGACAGCAGATTGCAGATGAGATGGTTTACGGTATGTATTGAAAAACTGACACAACAGACATATGCTGATTCTGTAAGAAAGAGTTGGAAACAGTGACTCACCTAATAGCAGGCTGTGAAGTTCTGATGGCGGAAAATTTCTATATGGAAAGGCACAACAAAGTAGCATGCCTCCTGCACTGGAAACTCTGAAAACACTATAACATCACTGTCCCTGAAAATCACTGGGATCATGACCTGGAGAGAATAACATAGAATGAAGAGGTTATGATCACCTGGGATATCCCCATTCTGATGGATAAGAAACTGGATGCCAGAAAACCTGACATAGTGGTAAAGGAGAAGAACACCAGAACGGCATTGATAAAAGATGTGTCGGTACCGAGTGATTATCCTGTGAATCAAGTGGAGAGGGAGAAGATCTTGAAGTATCAAGAAATGCAATCAGAGACCAAGAAAATTTGGCAGAAAGATACAGAAATATTTCCCATTGTACTGGGAGCCACAAGCCCGATAAAGAAGAATTTCCAAGCACATCTCGACAAACTACCCATATATGTTACATCTTATGAACTCCAGCAGGAGGCTGTCTTTGGCATGATGCAAGTATTACACTGAGCATTAGCTGTAAATTTGATAGATTAAGATCATATTCCACATACCCTGGCTTAGAAGTGAGGTTCACGACTGCCATAGTATGCGCAAAACTAACCCATTAGGAGAAATTACCCCAAGACAAACAATCCCTCTAGGCCACACAAATGCCACTACAATGCTGAAACACTAGGGTGCTATGAGCTCCCAATAAAATCTGCCTCGGTCAAATATCAGCACTGATGAGAGAAAATTTGAAAATATTTTGCCAAATGGCTATCTAAAATGTTTCCAAATCTTGGGGATCCAGGAGAATTTCCCAGCTATTGATGTACGTATGGTAGGAGATGATAGCTTTAAGGGTCTGCTCCCTCGCCTTTACTCTGAAGTCAACCTGGAGTTAACTTTCCCAAATAACATTACCTCAGCATCTCTATGATCTTGTGAGATTGGAAATTCGTTCAGGAGCAGTATCAAAGTTTCTGATTTGGAAATACTATAAGAGAGAGAATGGCCTCTCAAGCATAGACATGGGTTATCCCTTGTCCATAAATTGTTCCTTAGAGAAAAATTGGGCATAGATGAGGGGATGAAATTCACCAAGGGGTGTGCCAAAATGTTATCCTGATATCCCTTGTGAATTGTTGGACACAAAGAGAGTAATTTTATAAGTAGGGCCTAGTTAATTCACGTTTTTACACGTACATTTTATGTCTTTGTATAAAGTCAAATATGTTGTGGGGTTGTTTATTTTATTTTTTATTTTGCTGCTGTGTTTTGTAAAACAACTGTTCCCACTGCACATGCTGGCAAATGCAAGTGTTCTTCTGCATATTCTTACATATAATTTACAGAACTCCACGTTCAGCAAATCTTTTGTAAAATACCCAGGAAATGTTTAATGTCTCAACTTTGACCTTCCTCTTCTGACAGACATTCTATGCAAAATAGGGATCATTTTATAAGAAGTGACTTACTTTAAGCATGAAGGTAGACACCTATATAGGGCACTGTTTTATATAGAAAAGTAGGCACTGCCCACAGAAAAAGTACATGCCATGCAAACAACAGACACACTTTTGCACTGGTTTGTACATTTTTAAGAGGTTGTTTACCTGCATATGTGGCCACATACACAAAGAACCAAACTATCAACATTTATGAATGTTAACACCTAAAAATAGACAAATCCTTATAAAACTAAACTAAAACAAGTACCGTACCAAGCTAGAAATGTACCCTGTGCGACTAATGAATCTGGTGCCCCCCACCCACTCAGCCAAGTGCAGTAACTCACTCTTTCTGAGTTTTCTGGCAGCCCTGTGATGATTATCAGAGTCCCCTCCATAACGGCATCCTGTGTGACCGCACCTCTTGCATAGCCCTTGCTACAGCCCTGCCTGTAACTGTCTTACATTATCAGAACCAGTTCATCTTCTAATAATACTAGCCTGGTCTACGGGAACAACATACGGGATGTGAGACTCAGTCTTAAAGCACATCAGTCTGCCAAATATTTTGCGGTCAACATCTAACTGTGAGGTGGAAGTATAGATACCAAATAACAAGGTATGCCTCCCATTTTTGGCAATTATTGAAATAGAAGCATCATAAGAAATATTGAATCATCTTCCTCTTGCAAAAATTGCACTGAAACATTCTCGTAAGGTTGTAGCAAAACATTCCAGCATAGTTTAACATTCATCTAGAAAGGAATCTGGGCACACAGTTGTTTTATTATTCTTTAAACTCCTAATACCTCTCATCACTTCCTGTAAGGAAATGATTTACTGAAAATTGACAGATATCTTCACCCAGATGAGGAATATTCTGGGATTCTAACCACTGAATAATACTCCTCTGACCAACTGAAATCTGGAAGGATTGCAAACTGACATAACTTAGCAAAGGACTCAGCCCATCTGCTTAGATATAGCTGTTTCAATGTCACTGCAGGTTTTGATCTTTATAATTCTCTTCTTTATTCTTATATGCTTAAGTTGCCAAAGCAACAACTTAGAGGGCTTATTAGCAAACTCAAAGAAGTGACAATGTAAGCTGTGTATAATATGCAGTGTGGATACTCTCTAGTTAAGCTCACCTCTGATCCTTATTAGTTTAAGTAATGCATCATCTCTCTGACATCGCTTATGTTCAGCATCCAAATATAGCAGCTATATTTTCCAGAAGAGAATTTTCTCTGCATCTGCCTTTTAAAGGCTGAAAGCAGAGAAGTAATCTATCCTAAGACTTAACTGTATTCCAAGCTGTAACTACATCAGTTCCCTTTTCATAGGTGAACTGAATTTATTCTTTCCATGCACCAGAAAGTTTCTGCATAAAAATATTATCAGATCATAAATGTCAGTTTATAGATCTGATCCTAGCTGGGCTATTTTCTGTCAGGCCCATCAGTACTATAAAAGGTTAGGCATGGTTGGAAATTAAGGGACTGGAACATCTTTTAATCATAGGTGTAAAACCTTTCAATCATAAATAGTCTTCAAATTTATTCATGCATCTGTGACAAAGCCTATAGTGAAATGGTAGACCTCCACTGGGAAGAAGATAAGTATTGTGCCGGAGCCTGAGGCTAAGAACACTTTAGTAAAGTGAATGACAAATATACAGGCCGATGCAGAAAGCTGGCATGGGCTTTACGAGCCCATAATGCCACATTTAAGTACATTTTATGATCTTTTAAATGCAGGAAATAGACGTACATGCCAATGGAAAAACTAGCACCCAATTAACACCACACGTATTTAAATCTATTTAAATGAATCCTAATTATTTAAATGTATTTTAATCAGCTGGGTTGGTAGATGATCAGGCATCAGGAAAAGCCCCTGATGCCATCAAAATACTGGCGGGGTCTGATGCCCCGACAAAAAGTAATTACCTGGTGGTCTAGTGGCCCCTGAAACCCCCCACCCCAATACCCAAAGTAAGAGAAAATCACCCCCAAGCAAAAATAAATAAAGTAAAAATTACCTGGTGGTCTAGTGGCCACTAAATCCAAGTCCGAAGCAGAAAATGTGTGCTGAACATGCGCATTACAGAATTTTTACATGTTTACATAGTACATCCACAACGCACAAGTCTCAATGCGCAATGCAGAAAGAAGAGGCCATGAAAATGAAGGGCACGCAAAACCAAGTGTATGCAAATGTGATATGCATAAGACCCCAGTGCTAGGGAAAAAATAATCGTTAAATGTTGGCGTTAGAAATCAGGTAATGCATGCACACAAAAGGAAACACAAGAAGAAGTAAATAGTACATGCACATAATTTTGCAATCTGGTCCCCTGTAGATGTCGTCACACAATGGCATGCACATTTGTACGTCCACTGCAGTGCATAAATATAAACGCTGCAGGACCATGCTTTTCTTTCTGGTTGCAGACTATGTTGGGCTACTGTACGTCCACTACAGTGCATAAACGTTTTCTAACAAGTTTTCTTCTGTAGACTCAGGGATGTCTCGTGAGTACATATCTAGAAGAACCTAGAATATTTGGGTGGTGGGCCTACAAGAATGCTCAATGTTACAGTTATCCCATTTCTCATTTCTTTCTGATTTGTAGAGATGCTATGTGATTCAGGATCAGGTTGTGAGGCTGAGCAGACTGCCAGCCAGAGGGCAAAGCGGTCTCACTCTTCGAGGTTTTCAGAGGAGGAAAAGGATGTGCTCTACCGTTGTGTGGTTGCCAGTTGTAATCATTTATTTCTTGCAAAGAATACAGCTGGACAAAGGAATACATTTTGGGATCAATTTGCAGCAGTGGTGAACGCCCTAGGGGTGAAGGTGCGCATGATACCACAACTGAAGCACCGGTGGCGCGATGAGCAATGTGTGATAAAAAAAATGATTGCAATTGAGAGATCATGGCGGAAGTCTGGGGGTGGGCCTCCATGTTCCACTGAGCTGACCCCACCGGAGCAGTTGATTGCCTCCATCTTTCATCCGGAAGCTCTGAATGGTTTGTCCAGTGGTGTAGATTCAGGGATGTCTGGTGAGTACATATGTAGAAGAACCAGGTGCATTTGGGTGGAGAGATTGCAAGCATGCTCAATTTTACCGCTATCCCTTTCTCATTGCAGTGTTTGCTTCCATCACCTCCACCTCTTTCAATGAGTATACCCATCTTGGACTTCTTTTGAGAGTTGGGCCTGGGAGGAGGATGTCTGTATTAACTCTTCCCCTTGCTTTCTCATTGCAGTGGGTTCCTCTCCAAGTCCTGGGGGCCTGTCTGTTCTGCCCTTCATCTGTGTCAGTGAATATACCCATCCAGCCTCTTCTTTTGGGAGAAGAGGTCTAGACTTCTTCCATTGTCTGCGTGAAATTTGGGGCCAGTGAGTATTGTGTTGTGGCCTTGTCGCAGATCAGTTACTTTCAGCTGTCCTATTTTATTTCAGTGACTACAGATGGAGATCTCTTCTGTGTGTTTTGGCAGAATGCACTGCATACGCAAGAGATAGCAGCTACTGCAGACCCCCTGGAAGATCTAGCAACCCAAGTTTTGATACGGCAGGAGCAGGCACATGACGCACTCCTGGGGAAGCTATGTGCTGTTAGGCAAGAGCTAGCTAGTGTGAGACAAGAATTAGCCGGGTTAGCTGGCATGCAACAAGGGCTAGCGGGCATAAGTCAGCATCTAAGCAGCATAAGCCGGGAGCTGCAGACTGTAGGGCAGGCACTTCTAGCCCTGATTTCTGCACAAGCCCAGTGATAAGTATCTGTGCCTGGTAAGTGGATGCAAGGTTTTGGAGGTCTCACTGTAGTATTTTATGTGCATTGCTTTCTTTAACAAGTCTCTTCTTCTCTTTCCTCCTCACAGGTTGTACTTCACTCCTGGCAAGATACAGCAAAATGAAGTTCTTTTTTGTTTCATTTTCAACTTCAGCATGTTAAATACTTATGTATAGTTTTGTTAATATATGTACAGGGGATGTAGTGTATTATATTGCATTGTACTGTGCATATTGTAAGTATATCCTGGTGGCCTTTTCCAGATTAAATATTTCTTGTTGGATCAGGTGTTCTATTGTGATCCCACATACCACAATTATCCCCCACCCCCTTTCCCAAAAATAGGCAGGGCAAATTTGTCATTCCAAAAAACTATTTACAGAACTATTTACATGGGTGGGGGGAGAAGGAATGTAAAAAAAAAGGGCCAATCCAGGAGGAAGAGGATCAGCGGGGGGAGGGTAGGTGATGGGCAATATGCTCAACATCCTCCATCACTCCTGCAAAGAGGATGTTGAGCATATTGTCCATGGTGGCTATGGTTGCTAGCTGCCCCCTGATGTCCTATAGCATGCTGTGGACATCTCCTGCTGATTGCATGCGGAACCCTCACATCCCTTTCATCCTGATCATGCCCGGACATGGAGATAGGATGGGGGGTGGTGGGGGAGAATCAGGGGAAGGTGGTTCTGCAGGGAGAGGAGTGGTTGTTTCAGGGGGTGGTTGGGGGGGTTGTTCAGGCTGGAGGAGAGGTTGTTCGGGCTGGTGGTGATGGTGGTGTGGGTGTGGGTGTGGCTGGGGGCTTCTTGTTCGGGGGGGTGGTGGTGGCGGCAGTGGTGTGGGCGGCAGGAGGGTCCAGGGTCATCTTCGCCCTCCTCTGGGCTGGACTCTGCCAAAAGAAAAGAGAAGCATATGTCATGTCATCCATACAAAGTAGTGTACACACCAAAAAATAGACCAAATGCAACTGCTCCCAGCTTTTGTTTACTTATGATGCTTACCTGAGGATATCTCCAACTCACATCATATCCACAGTAGATACCGTGGGTGCCTCCTCAGCTCTCTGGCTTTTTTCTTGAGGTCCTCAATCTGAAATACAAGAACCTTTTATGTGTTATAAAAATAAAATATTAAAAAATACAAGCATCATTTGTTATAAAGGTGCCTTCAGGTGCCCAAGGCCAAAAGGAGTGCTAGGTAGCGGGCCATTGCTCTAACCACTAGGTTACTCCTCCATACCCATCTGTCCCCCCCACAAGGAAATCCCTATCCCAGAATAAATAAAAATTGGCTAAGTGCCACACTCACCTCCAGGTAAAAAATGGACTTTTCTTTGAAGGCGTTGCAGAGCTTCTGCCATGCCCTCCACATGAGGTGGTAGTTGCACCTGTGGTTGGGCCTTGGGAATAGCAGCTTGATGTCTTCTTCTACAGCCATTTTTATGCAGGGATGCATGCACACACGCACCTCCACTGCATGTGCATACCACCATACATCCCCGCAGGCATGCTTCTATCCGCATCTGCCTGCAGGCGTGCTTTTATCTGCATCTAGTTTGACATCTCTTTTTCTTTACCTTGCCAGGATGCTGGGATAGTAATCATAAAGGTGCCTGCATTCGTTTTCAGCCAACAATACAACAAAGTTGCATTGTGTTATGTTCCATCTTCCAAAGTAAAATCAGTCCAGCAAGGGCATGGGTGCAGCAAAAAATCATCTCAAGAAGGGAAGGGAAGGAAGGTCAAATTTGTATTGGGTGGGTTTTAAATTTTGAGAATATTGTTTACATCATTTGCCCTTGGTATGATATCTTGCCAGGATGTTGAGATGGTCCTAAAGGTGCCTGTATTTCTTTTTAGCCATTTTTTTCTGCATCTCCTTTTCCCGAGACACATTTTACTTCTGATTATTGGTATTCATGGTACACTATCCAATCCAATCCAATCAGCAAGTGTTTTTCAAGAAAGGAGGCATCAAAAAGAGATGCCAGATCCTTAAAAAGACCAAGTCTCCTTATTCCTTGACATCATGGCAATATTGGGCAGATGCATTGGGGAGGCGACTTAATGACCAAGGAGGCCTTCTGGATGCATAGTATCTCCACCCACATCCTCAGTTCCATATTCGATTGTTTCCTTACCATTACCAGTCATACCCACAGGCCAGTCACAGCCTGATGCCACTCACCTCCTCCCTAATATTACTAATTAAAAATATTCTCGCCCCCAAAACCATGTATTAAGAAAAGACGAGTAATCATATCATATCAATCTACATAAGGATTACTGATAACATGAAATGCAAAGTCATCTAGAAAAGTAATCCTTCATCTCTCATTACCCCTTGCTGCATCGGGGTGGGCACGGGCAGGTGCATAGATGTAAGGTTCCAGTGGCAAGTCAGGACCTATTTTGTATGGCATTCTGTGTTCCAGGGCTATGTAATCAGCATGCAGCAGATTACAATGTTCCCAACCTTTCCAGGTGTGTATTACAATGCATCCCTACAATGGTCCAGACAACAGAAACAACTCTTGAGGACCCCAAAGGTACGCTCTATCACACCACATGTAGAAATGTGTGCCTCACTGTAGCACATCTCTACAGGTGTGCTTGGTGAAATCAGCAGAGCCATCAACTAGGTCTTACACCCATATCTAGCACCACCTATGGCATTAAAAAGAAAGACAGCAGCTTGAAAATACATACAGGGTGCCCCAAAAAAAGTGAGAACATCTCGGAAATTAAAAGTTTAAATAGTTTGCTTATTTACCTTTTTTAGCTATATAACGTCTTTATTTTGACAATTTCCGGTCGCCATCTTTTTTTTTTTTAAATTTGTCAATCGTTTACATCTGTCTTTTTGAATTTTTAAATAACTTATATGCTACGAGATGTTCTCTCTTTTTTTGGGCCACCCTGTATATATATAGATATATAGATATACCTGAAGCAGAGACAGGCGTAGATGATTTTGCAACTAGCCATAGATCCAAAACTTTTACTTCAGGGTCTGAGTAGAAGTAAACCTCTAACACGTGCCCCCGACAGTATTTTGATAGCGCCGAGTGCTTTTCCCAATGCCTAGATCATCTTCTCCTTAGATGATCAGGTATCGGGAAAATCCCCTGATACCATCAAAATACTGGTGGGGGTTGGTGCCCCGACAAAAAGTAATTACCTGGTGGTCTAGCGGCACTTGAACCCCCCACCCCAAAACCCAAAGTAAGAGAAAATCATCTAAGCAAAAATAAAGTAAAAATTACCTGGTGGTCTAATGACCCCTGGTGGTCTAATGACCCCTAAATCCAAGTCCCCCCCCCCATACCAAGTCTCAGACCGGCCCGATCGGCAACGAGGAAGGGAGCAGGCAGGTATGCTTCTCCCTGCTCCCCACCGCATGGCCAATCAGACCAAAGAATCAACACCAGCAGACTTTTAAATTTAAAGCACTTCGAGGCGCGCCCGCGCCTAAGGGCCACGCCAAAGGGCCCTTTGGCGTGGCCCTTAGGCGTGGACACTGTGGAGTGGTTGCATTCTCCTCCACCACCCCACTCCAGCAACTCCACCGAAGAGCTGACCAGAGCAGAGGCAATGGAACCTCAAGAAACATCACCATGTAAGCATTCTCCTAAATCTACTGTACCCCATGATGCCCAGCCTGCCTGTAATTTAACCCTCGATATGATGTAATGTGTTCCACGATGCCCAACCTGCTTGGACTGTAATTATCTTACTGTGTGCGTAGTAAATGCTGCTTTGATGTAACCCAGTGACCCACCTTATCTCCTTTTCCCTACCCACACCTCTCTGTTTGTCCTAAAATCAGATCATAATCTCCCTGTGTTGTATTAACTAGATTGTAAGCTCTGTCGACTGACTGTCTGTCTGTCTTTTATTTAAATATAATTGCACAGTAGTACTAGTAGTAGTAATGGGAGACACCCAACCTGGTTTTGCCCTAACTAGACTGTTGCTCTGTGTTTTTATTGTCTGAATTAGATTGTAAGCTCTGACGAGCAGGACCGTCACTCTTATATGTCTGTACAGCGCTGCATACGAGTTAGCGCTTTGTAAATGTTAAATAGTAGTAGTAAATAGGCAGGAGTGCTGACTATGTGCTCCAGCTCTGATCTGCCATCTTGTAAAATGGCACACCTGGCCCCACTCGGTGCATTCTGGGATGCACTGGATGGGGTTAGACTGCCATATAAGACCTTTGGAGTGATTGGGGTTGATTTTATTTTACTTGGGATGATTTCACTTTTACATTGGGTGGGAGTGGGAGGTTTCAGGGGCTGCTACACCAAAGGCAAAGGTAATTACTCTTTGCCGAGGCACCAGCCCCTGGCAGTGGTTTGATGGAATCGGGAGCTTTTCATGATGCCGCGATCATCCTCGATGCCATCAAAATAGTGTCGGGGCTGATATGCAAATTAGCCACATGGTGCCTGGAGAGCAAGCCAAACTAGTGCAGACTTCTTGTGTGTATGTGTTTGGCTTGCTCTCCCAGTTTAATGCTGTGGTGGCTCATTTCCATGTGCACAGTTACAGCGGTGAGTATTTGCATACCCTAACCTTTCTGCATTGCGCGTTAAAATGTGTGCTTTGTCAGGAACGTTAAAAAATTGATCCAGCGCGGGTCTGGCACCGGTTTTCTGCATTGGCCCAATAGAATGCTAAACCATTCCCAGCCAATAACCTGCAGGGGATTGGAGTTTGGAAATAAAAGGGGCATGGCCCTATTGCTCTATAAGACAAACACAGACTGCAGCTAGACAGCTGCAAATGGATGCTAAAGCAGGATCTGAAGTCATACGACGTGAAAACCTGAGATTGTGAAATTTGCTGAGCAATATCAGGTAATCCTGGGCATCTTAGAGGGGTCTGTGCAAATGTAAGGACATTCTAGGATTTTAAAAGGAATATTGTGATTTTTTTTTCTTTTTGGTCACTGGAGAACACTGTTAAAGGACTATGTGGACTCTGACACAAAAGTCCTCTAGGGGCCAGAGATATTAACTGTCCAAACAGAACTTTTCATAGGAAAGCATCAGCGATCATGTAGAAAGAAATTCTTAAGTGTAGAGAATGAGAACTTGTGGTCAGTAATTGTAATAAACTGCAGCAAAGTAAGCTGAGTTTGGAAACCTAAAAGAGAATGACCAGAACATAGCTAGGCAGTGGTGGGATCCACAGGACCGCATGCGGAGGCAAACTCAAGTTATGACAGCGCTGAAAAGACTGCAGGTAGAGAGACTGAGACAGCAACGGATGTGCAAAACCCCGGCAATGCGAATCCTGCCGTGCTATAAGGTTATGGTGTCTGGGGCATGAAAAGACAAGCTACCTGTGGTAGAAATGAGTTGCACAAGTTGCCCAGCAAATTTATAGGCATTTAAAAGAAGTCTTTTGCTAAGCAGAAACACCAGGGGGTGGTGACCCAAGGATCAGAAACTAGTGGAAAAGGGAGCCCTTTTTGTTGGTGATCTGCACTTGGGGTTGCTTTTGTTTCTGTTTTATAGCCACGATGGAGAATGTGCAAGTCCTAGAGTGGATAGCTAAGCATAGGGTTGTCAACCGGCTAGTTTTCAGCTGGCCTGGACAGTTTTTATATGGCCAGGCCAGCTGCCGGCAAAGAGTTAAAACCGGCAGTTGAAAAGCCGTTTTTTTCCCACAGGTGGGATGAGGGTGGCTCTATCTTCATCCAATCTGTCTTTCTCCTCCTGCAGCCTTACTCTCTCCTCCGATCCAGCCAAAACAGGTGTGCAGCCATTGCAGAGGCTTCCCACCTGCTGCTGCATCCCGGTCCCTCTAGCATAACTTTCTTTTGGGGGTGCGACACAGCGGCAGACCGGAAGACTCCACAGTGGCTGCACACCTCTTTTGGTTGTTTTTAAAATTATTATTGCTATCACAGACGCTCCTCTGTAAAGTGCAGGAGCCACAGCTGGATCAAAGGAGGGTGAGGATTTTGTTTATTATTATTTCTAATGCAGCTGCGGTTCTGTCTTTTTGGTGCAGGAGACATGGCATGGTAAGAGTATGGTACTGGGCCAAATGGGAAGGGGAGGTGTCATGTAAGATTGGAGGGAAGAGGTAAGGGAGATGTTGGATCAGTGTGTGGGGTTAAGGAAGAGAGAAGGGCAAAATGGTGGTTTAGTGGGAAGTAGGGAAGATAGGAGGAGGTATTGGATGGGGAGTAGAGAAGAGAGATGGAGAGATTCTGGATCATGGAGGGGTAGAGAAAGACAGGGGTGTGCTGGACACAGGGAGGAACATGCTGGATTGGAGGGGGAAAGAAACAAAGGGGTCTGTTTACTAGGCTGCGCTATCGGCTTCTGTGTGAAATTGGAGCCGTGGCCCCATTTTATTCAATTCTATTCTGATTTTGCATAGAAGCCACTAGCACCACTGAGTAAACAGACCTCAAAGTTGGGACTGGGAGATGGTAGGTTGGGAGAAGGGAGAAGCAGTTTAGAAAAGTCTGATGCTTGGGGATGACACAGGGGATGGGAGAAAGGGGATGATGCTGGCAGATACTGAGGGATGGTGGTGCGAGAAGGGGCTCATTTAGGGCTTTGTGGCTCATGCATGTGCTGTACTGAGCACATGGGCTTCAAAGCCCTATGCTGTTTCAACTTCATCTCCACCAAGAACTGATATTGATGGCTTGGGGGGGGGGGGGGCAAGGGCAAGGAAGGAGAGAGTGAAAGAGGTCTTGGGGGGATAGGGCAAGGAGGGAGAGAAAGAGAGATCAGGTGATGGTTGTGGGGTAGGCAGTGAGAGAGAGAAAGATCAGGAGGTAGCTGTAGGAGGGGGGTCAAGAGAGTTGCTGGACACTGGATAGGGCATAGGAGGATGGAGAGCAGATACTGGGCATGGGAGAGAATGGGGTGATGGACTACAGGTGCTAGACATGGGATGGGAGATAGAGGGCAGAAGGCAAATAGTGGCCACTAGGTGGAGGGCAGAGGGCAAATGATGGCCACAGAGTGAGGAAGGTGGAGGACAGACAGTGGACATGGGATGCAGGCAGAGAGCATATGTTGGACTTGGAGTGGAGGAAATAGGGATATGGAGGGCAGATGCTGGGTATGGGGCAGAAATAGGGGAGAAAGGGTGATGGAGGGAGATTCTGGGCACAGGGCAGAGATAGGGGAGATGCTGGACATGGGGAGGGAGGAGGAAGAGAATTAGAAATGAGCATTGGTTGGGGGGGGGGGTTAGAATGACAGAAGAGAAATGATAGACACAGGAGAAGGGAATATGAGAGAGGTAGTGTTGCCAACTGACCGGTTTGAGGCCAGACCGGCTGTTTTTCACAAATAGGAGGCTGGCACTCTGCAGGACAGTAAAACCGGGCAATGAAAGGCTGGGTTTTCTGCAGACTCTTGATCACTCCTATTCCCAAATGCCACCCTGTTATACCTAAATGCCTCCACCTCCATTGCAAAGCTCTGGATCGGGCTGTAACCTGATGCAAGAGAGCAGTGCGGGGCCTGCATTTAGACCATGTGCACACTGATATAGCTCTATGATGTTCCGGCCCATCCAATGTCTGATGTTAGAGCAAGACTGGACATTGCAGAGCCATCTCAGTGCATGTATAGTTTAAATGCAGCTCCCACACTGTACTCTTGCCTTTTCGTTTGCTGGATATTGGGGGATGGGTATTATGGACACACTGAGGGCATGGGAGTCAGGGATGCAGAAGGGTGACGTTGGATATAGTGGGGGCAGGGATACACAGGGAAGATACTGTACATAGGGGATAGGGACACAGAGGGGGAATGCTCGGCATGGGAGGACAGTGACAGGGGCAAGAGGAAAGATGGACATGGCGAATAGAAACACAAAGGGAATATGGGTAGAAAGGAGGGAGGGATAGGAAAATACTGGATGAGAGGAGGGGAAACAGGACATGTAGATGGAGGATACATAGGGGACAGAGGAGGAGAATTAGTGAATGACTAGGAAATAAGAGGCTGGGGAAGGAAAGTGAGCTAGGAAATGGAAGGGTTGGGATGAGGTAAAGAGTGAAATTGAGGAGTGGTTGGTAAGGAGAAGGAGTGAAATTTGCATAGAGAAGCAGAAAAATAAATGGTAGAAAACTAAAAGAAAAGGAACAGTGTAAAAAACTGATATAAGGGAGGAAGTGATAAAGGGAAGGGAGGAAAGAGAAGAAATGGCAAATGAAGAGAAGACCGTGAAAAAAAAAAAGAGATAAGAGAAGAAAGAAGAAAATAAAAAAAACAGAGACTGGGGGGGGCGGAGCCTGATGTCCAGCGGGTAGGACGCTTTGCGTTGAAGCTCCCGAGAGGCCTACTTAGAATCCTGACTTAATACCTATACAAATTTACTATTTCGCTCCGAGCTGACCGGGGCACCTCGGGGGGAATGGCGGCCCATAAACCAGCGCGCTTGGACTTCGGGTCTCCTTCTTCTTCTCACGGAAAACGCTCCAAAACAGAGGTGTCCTCCCCACAGAAGATGGTTCCATTTCGTGAAAACCCCGAAATGCACCTGGAGATTTTGGAGGAAATACGCGGCGTGAAGGAATTGGTGCAGTCCAATGGAGAAGCGCTTCGAGCCATGCGAGAAGACTTTGGAGTGCTCCAGGACCGACTTGAAAGTCTTTCATTACGGCAGGACAATATGGCGGGGGTCCTCGACTCGCACGAGGTGCGCTTGGGCAAACTGGACAAGGCTGAGCGCCAGATACAGAATCTTCAAAAGGAGTTAGAAGATAGCAATAATCGAGCCCGTCGCAACAATGTGAGGCTCCTCGGAATGCCGGAGGGGGTGGAAGCAGGAGATATAAGAGAATTCTTGCTCAAAACTCTTCCCTCCTTGCTGAAGATCACTTTTCACAGAGAACTGGAAATCGATCGAGCACACCGTGTTCCTGCCCACATGGCGCTCAACCGCACGACCCCCCGGCCTATTGTCTTTAGCTTGCTACGATATCAACAAGTGGAACAAATTTTACATGCTGCCCGAGCGAATCATCATTTGGAATTTGAAGGTCGTAAGGTCTCCTTCTTTCCTGATTTGGCAAAGCCTACCGTTGACCGTCGGAAGAAACTCCTTGCTTTTCGCCCTCGACTTCAACAGCTACAGGCTCGCTTTGGCCTGTTGTATCCAGCGAAGCTCCGAGTGACTCTCCACAACCAAACCAGGACGTTCGAAGATCCTGATCTACTATCAACATTTTTAGACTCCAAAGAAGCAGAGCAGATGCGCTAATCCCAAATCTTGGACTCTTATTTGCCGGCTCTATCCGCCATTTTGAAGGGCCCGATGCGGCGGTCATAGCCAAGCACAGAAATAGCCTGGACTTTCTTTCTTTCTCTATATGACTTTTGTTTTTTGGTCTCCTATCCCTTCAGGATGTGTGCCTCGGTCGGATTCGGAGCACGCACAGTCCTACAGGTTATGTGTTTTTTCAATTTCGGCCTTCTCTGGGGTTTCTCCCCGCAGACACATGGTCGCCAGTAATTTTGGGGTTTTGCTTCTCCTCTACCGTACTGCGGTTTTCTTTGTTAATGTGGGGCGCTTCATTGTATTATATTAGCTTATTTTTCCTATGTCATGTGTACAGCCAGATACAGTCAGTTTGAGGGACATAGTGAAATTATGTGTGCTATCATGCTCAGAATTTTTAACTTTTCTGAATGGCCTTATGTAAAATCTTATCATTCACCGTCAAAGGCATTAATGGTCCACTCAAAGGAAAGAAAATCCTTAGCTATCTTAGCCATGAGCATGTTGATTTAGTGTTTCTTCAGGAAACGCATTTAAACTCTGCTGAAACACTGAAACTCAATGCTAAGCCTCACATGGTAGCTGCCTATTCTCCCACCGTTTCCAAATGGTACGGGATAGCCATTCTGGTTAAGAAGTCTTTGCACGCTACTGTACCTGATATTAGCGCTGACAAGGAGGGTAGATGGGCCCGTGTACACCTTGAGGTTGGAGATAGTGAATTCACGTGTATTTGCATTATGCCCCGAATGTGGACAACCCTGCTTACTATGCAAGTATTGCGCAGTTGGCCTTGGCCTCTGCCAATGCTCCATTAATACTTGGTGGCGATTTTACTCAAGTGTTCCCTCAATCTTTTCTTCTCAAACAAGGTGCTCGTTGGTTGGAAGATCCAGTACCGAGTAGACCTGTGTGGCTAGATATAGAAGCGGGCCTTTGCAAACCGATTCCTCTTACCTTTCTCCCTGGTATGACTCTCCCATCAGACTCCCACTATCCACCAATGCTTTTAGACACTTTAGGTGCCTTTAATACTCTTATGCAATCTTTAGACTCCCGACTCTGGTCAGTGCAACTTCAGCATCGCCTTCGGTGCACTAGAGTACTCCCGCCATCGGCATTCTCTACATAAGGTTGATTGGAGACTTTCCGATCTCTCGGTAGTTCACCGGGTGTAGCATCCAATTTTACTAAACCTTCTGTAATGCTATAACTAGAGATACCCCTATAGCGCAGAAAGTATGGGAGAGAGAATTGCATGTGACTTTGACCTCGGAGCAATGGAGCCTTATCTGGAGTAGAGGGACACGGGTTCCCGATCCGCCTCACTCACTCAGACCCTCTTCTTTCTAGCCCACCGGTGTTTTTACACTTCTCACAGATTAGACAAATGGAACACTACTCAGGGCAATGGTTGCTGGACACGTCCTGCGGCCATTGGTTCATTGCCTCATGTTATGCATGAATATCCCGCACTACAGTATTACTGGCGTCGGGTCTGGGGTCGTATTTAGTCTATCTCGCACTCTCAGGAGCCCCTTTCTTGGAGGATAGTGGGACTTCGCCCAGTTGCGGGGATCCCCTCTCTCCCAAAAATGGCTTATCTCCTTTCGAACTTTATGCTTGGCATTGCTATTTCCCTAATTAAGTAATACTGGAAAATTAGCTCCCATTTGAGCTCCAATGAATGGTGGAATCATGCCTGTCTTTACAGTAAATATGAACAAATACCTCGTCTGTTCGCTTCCTCCGTTCAGACTCCTTCTCATTGGTCTCAATGGAAGATGCTCAATGACTATGTACATTTTGCTAATTGCTCTCATCTGACTGTCTAACTTTGTATATATCTCTGTCCCATGATCATGCTGTATTGTAGATACTCTTTTGATCGTTTGATGTATAATCACTGTTAATTGGAAGCGCTCACATGCTGATATAATCGGGTAGAGAAGAAGCATCGGGGTGGGGGGTAATGGGTTTACTTTTCCTTATTGTATACTTGTTTTGTCTCTTTTGGTGTGTTGTTTCTTTTGTTTGTTGCAAAATGAAAATAAAAGTTTAAAAAAAAAAAAAACAGAGACTGGGACCAACACAGTGAGAAACATAAAATGACTGACAACAAAGATAGAAATAAAATATTTTATATTTTGTGATTGGAAAATGCTGGTGTTTGAAACGAACATCTGCCAGGAGCCAGGACTGGTGTTAGACATGATGGGAGCCTAGCCCAGGGCAAAAATTTGAGAGGGGGACATAAAACATACTAGCAAGCTGTGACTTTTGCAGTCTCAGATCTGAGGCCCTCGCTGGCTTGGGGCCCAGGACAACTTCCAGGTTACATCTCTCCTAATGACAATCCTGACACCTGCTGTCTTTTATTTTGAACAATACAGGGAGAAATGCTTTTCTATTTCTCTTGTGTTGCACTGCATGCAGTTTCTGGCTTTCAGAGGTTTAACTTTAATTTTATCTACATATTTCTTTTTTTCATTTTGTGCTCACTTATTGGCAAAGGTCTGTTGGTATTGTGTGCATGTTCAGCTAATGCTGGGCATTCTGTTAGTATGGAATTTCTGTTTAAGAATGGAGGTCATTCCATAATGAAAATAGGCCATTTGGAAATGCGCGTGAGATGTTTTTTTCGTGAAAACATCTATGACCATATTCTAAAACCCTGCACCCGTGCACGTCCATGGTGCTAGCACAGGGATCTCAGAATGTGCTTGGGATGAGCAGAACAGGGGTGTGGTTCGCTGCAGAGATGTATAAAGCGTATTCAGGAAAGGCCCGTGTAAATTTCCTGTGTTCCCTGCAGACATGCTGATTATTCCTGCAGAAACATGGAATAAGACTAGTATTTAGAAATATTTCTAGTGTACTTGTACAGAGGTTGTGACAAGTATGCCTGAAACTGGTGTGAGTACAGTTTAGAAAACCCAGCTAGATGCATGTATAATGAACAGAAATCAGAACAATAGAAATATGATGGTAAGAAAACACCACATGGCCTTTCTAGTTTGCCCTTCCATATCAATTACAATTGTCCCTTTTTAACCTTTAGAGATCCTCTGTGTTTGTTCCATGCTTTTTTGAATTCTGTTTCTGTCCTCGTCTCTAACATCTTCATTGGGAGACTATTCCACACATCTACCACTCTTTCCGTAAAGAAATATTTTCACATATTACTCCCGAGTCTATCTTCTTTCACCCTCATCCTGTCCCCTCATAGCAGAGCTTGCTTTCAATCAAAAGAGACTCTCCTCCTGTGCATTTATGCCATGGAGATATTTAAACGTCTCTATCATATCTCCTTTATCCTGCCTTTCCTCTAAAGTATACATATTAAGATCTTTAAGTCTGTCCTCATATGCTTTATAACAAAGCAGATGTAGCCACCCTCTGTACTGACTCCAGTCTGTTTATGTCCTTTTGAAGCTGTGGTCTCCAGAATTGCGCACAATACTCCAAATGAGGTTGCACCAGAGATTTATATAGAGGCACTATCATCTCCTTTTCTCTGCTGGCCATTCCTTTCCCTATGCACCCAAGAATCCTTCTGACTTTCACCACTGCCTTTTTTGCCCGTTTAGCTACTTTAAGATTGTCAGACACAATCATGCTCAAGTCCTGATCTTCTTTTGTGGACAGTACTTCACCCCCTACACCAGTGATGGCTAACCTTTTTGAGCCCGAGTGCCCAAACTGCCGCACAAAACCAAAGAATTTCCTCAAAGTGCCAGCACGTCAATTTGCATAAATATTTGCATAATGCTAACATACACTAACTTTTAGTAAACATGTCTCTTAATGAGTGTATGGATAAAGACAGACTAAAAGATTTCTACATTACTATAATCCAGTGCCAACCGCCAGGCACATTAGGAACTACTACAAACACTGCCCATTTAGAACCAATAGCAAACCCGCCGTATCCTAACAGCACTACCAGGACTCACAAAGCACCACACCATACCTATCAAAAGGCAACACTGCAAATATTAAACCAATACATTTCAGACAATAACAATACATGACCTACTGGGGAAAGAGAACAAGTGGCAATGTCAAAAAGGAATTACATAAACAGAATACCTCAGCTCAGTTACACAGTTGCAATTGCTCCAGCCACTTTCTTCTGGTTTCTTCATGTTTTCTGCTAACTCTCCATCATCTGCTGTCCATTTGTCCTTTCTTCTCTCTTCTAGTTTTTTTTTTCCATTCTCTCTCTCTACATCCGCTTTAACATACTAATCTTTCTCCTTTTGCTCTTTCCTCATTCCTATTTCATCCACTCAAATTTTACCCCTCCATCCTCAATCCCCACTTACTCTCCCAATACCCGGCCAATTGTAGATTTTTTATCCCTCCCACACAAAATATTTTTCCCCTCTCCATTTTACTCTCCCAGCCCCATCCCATTCTAATCCTCCCCCAACATCAGCACCCTTCTAGTTCCAGCCTCACCCAGCATCCATTCCCTTCTAGTCCCTGCATCAGCCCATTTCCAGTCCTAGCCCCCCATCAGCCCATTTCCAGTCCTAGCAACCCCCAACCCAATACCAGTCCTAGCCCCCCCCATCAACCCACTTCCAGTCCTAAACCCCCATCACCCCATTTTCAGTTTAAGCCCCCCCTATAACCCATTACCAGTCCTAACCCCCATCACCCATTTCCAGACAGCCCCCATCAGCCCCCAGCCCTTTAGCAGTCCTACCCCCCCCGCCCATTAGCAGTCCTACCCCCCCCCCGCCCGCCCGCCCGCCCATTAGCAGTCCTAACCCCCCCAGCCCATTAGCAGTCCTACCCCGCCCGCCCGCCCGCCCGCCCCCCCTGCCCATTAGCAGTCCTAACCCCCCCCTCCCTCCCTGCCCATTAGCAGTCCTAACCCCCCCCCTCCCTCCCTCCCTGCCCATTAGCAGTCCTAACCCCCCCTCCCTCCCTGCCCATTAGCAGTCCTAACCCCCCCTCCCCTCCCTCCCTGCCCATTAGCAGTCCTAACCCCCCTCCCTCCCTCCCTCCCTCCCTCCCTCCCCATTAGCAGTCCTAACCCCCTCCCTCCCTCCCTGCCCATTAGCAGTCCTAACCCCCCTCCCTCCCTCCCTCCCTCCCTCCCTCCCTGCCCATTAGCAGTCCTAACCCCCCCTCCCTCCCTCCCTCCCTGCCCATTAGCAGTCCTAACCCCCCCTCCCTCCCTCCCTCCCTCCCTGCCCATTAGCAGTCCTAACCCCCCCTCCCTCCCTCCCTGCCCTGCCCATTAGCAGTCCTAACCCCCCTCCCTGCCCATTAGCAGTCCTAACCCCCCCCTCCTCCTCCCTGCCCATTAGCAGTCCTAACCCCCCCCTCCCTGCCCATTAGCAGTCTAACCCCCCCTCCTCCTCCCTGCCCATTAGCAGTCCTAACCCCCCCTCCCGGCAAATTTTTTAAAAAAAAAAGCAGGCTCTGGCTGCTGCCGCGGCAGATTGCAATGTCCCGCGGGGCCCCCTCCGCCCGCTAAGCCCCTCTGCAAGGGCTTTCAGATTCGCGAGGGAGAGCATCTCCCTCGCGTCTCTGTTAAGCCCGCAGGGGCTAATGGGAAATTTCCCATCAGTCCCTCGCGTCTAAAGGGGCTGATGGGAAATTTCCCATTAGCCCCTGCGGGCTTAACAGAGACGCGAGGGAGACGCTCTCCCTCGCGAATCTGAAAGCTCTTGCAGAGGGGCTTAGCGGGCGGAGGGGGCCCCGCGGGACGCTGCATTCTGCCCTTGCCGCGTCCGCGGCAGCAGTCAGAGCCAGCTTTTTCTTTTTTTGCGGACCTTCCCGCGTGCCAGCTGCAAGGCCTTCGCGTGCCACAGCTGGCACGCGTGCCATAGGTTCGCCATCGCTGCCCTACACTATACTGCCCCCTTGGATTTTTGCAGCCCAAATGCATGACCCTGTATTTTTTAGCATTAAATCTCAGCTGTCAAATTCTAGACCATTCTGCAATCTTAGCTAGATCCCTCCTCATGTTATCTATTCCTTCCTGGGTGTCTACTCTATTGCAGATTTTTGTATCATTCACAAATAGGCAAACCTTACCCAACAGTCCTTCCGCAATATCACTAACAACAACTACAACAGTCCCCTTTTTACCTTTAGAGATCCTCTGTGTTTGTCCTATGCTTTTTTGAATTCAGTTACTGTCCTCATCTCTACCACCTCCACTGGGAGACTATTCCATGGATCCACTACTCTTTCCGTAAAGAAATATTTCCACATATCACTCCTGAATCTATCTCCCTTCACCCTCATCCCATGTTCCCTCGCAGCAGAACTTGCTTTCAATTGAAAGAGGCTCTCTCTCTGAACATTAATGCCACGGAGGTATTTCAACATCTCAATCATATCACCTCTATCCCGCCTTTCCTCTAAGGTGTACATATTAAGATCCTTCAGTCTGTCCTCATATGCTTTATAATGAAGACCACCAATCATTTTAGTAGCCACCCTCTGCACCGACTCCATCCTGTTCACATCCTTTTGAAGGTGCGGTCTCCAGAATTGCACACTATACTCCAAATGAGGTTGCACCAAAGACCTAAAGAGAGGCATTATCACCTCCTTTTTTCTGCTAGCCATTCCTCTCCGTATGCACCCAAGCATCCTTCTAGCTTTTGCCGTCGCCTTTTCTACCTGTTTAGCTACTTTAAGATCATCAGACACAACCACGCCTAGGTCCCGCTCTTCTTTAGTGGACAAATGTACTTCACCCCCTATACTATATTGCTCCCTTGGATTGCTGCAGCCCAAATGCATGACCTTACATTTTTTAACATTAAATCCCAGCTGCCAAATTCTAGACCATTCTTCAAGCTTAGCTAGATCCCTCCTCATGTTATCTACACCTTCCTGGGTGTCTAATTTATTGCAGATTTTGGTATCATCTGCAAAGAGACAAACCTTACCCGACAGCCCTTTTGCTATATCACTAACAAAGATGTTAAAAAGAATCGGACCACCACTGGTAACACCACTGGTAACATCCTTCTCCTGATTTCTAACCCAATCAGTAACTTTAGGGTCCATCTGTAGGGTGCTCAGTTTATCTATAAGTTGCCTGTGTGGAATGGTGTCAAAGGCTTTATTGAAATCTAAGTACAACACATCTAGGGCTCTAACTCAATCCAACTCTCTGGTCACCAAGTCAAAGAAATCAATCAGATTTGTCTGATAAGACCTGCCTCTGGTAAACCCATGCTGCCTTGGATCCATTAGACTCCAGAAACCTCAATAGCCTCTCTTTTAGCAGCATTTCCAATAATTTACTCACTACAGAGATCAGACTAACTGGTCTGTAGTTTTCAGCTTCATCCTTACTTCCGCTTTTGTGTAAAGGGACCACATATACCTTGCTCCAGCCCTCTGGGACCACTCCCGACTACAAAGAAGCACTGAAAAAGTCAGTCAGTGGAGCTGCTAGAATGTCTCCAAGTTCCTTCAGTATTCTCAGATGTCTCCCATCCGGTCCCATCACTTCATCTACTTTTAGTTTAGCTAGTTCCTCACAAACACAGTCTTCTAAAAATTGTCCGAGCTCCCCATCACTTATGTTCCTATTTGTGGGTGTTTTCTGAAGTCCTGCTCCTGGTCCTTCATCTGTGAACACAGAACAGAAATATTTAGAAATATAGAAAAATGATGACAGAAAAAGACCACATGGCCTATCTAGTCTGTCCTACCAAAGAAACAACTACAACAGTCCCCTTTTTACCTTTCACGATCCTCTGTGTTAGTCCCACTGGGAGACTATTCCACGGATCCACCACTCTTATAGAAACATAGCAAGTCCGCTTTATCCTCATCAGCTTCTACATATTCCTCTCCTTTACCCTTGAGTCTGGCAATACCACTTTTGCCCTTCCTCTTCTCACTAACATATCTGCAAAATGTCTGAACCCCCTATTTTATTGCATTGGCTATTTCTTCTTCTTTTATTGCCTTTGCTTTCCTGACTACTTTGCTAGCTTCTCTAAGTGTTTCCAAATATAGAGCCTGACTTCCTCGCTCTGTGATCTCTTGTATTTCCTGAAGGCCTCCCTTTTTCTTCACCTTTTCAGCTACTTTTTTTGAGAACCATTAAGGTTTCCTTTTCCTTTTACATTTATTTACATTTCCAACAAAAATGTTTGTTGCCCTTAAAATATCCCCTTTCAATTTTGCTCATTGTTTTTCTATATCCCACAGCTGTTCCCATCCTGCTAACAACTCCTTGAGGTATTGGCCCATCTTGGCAAAGTTAGTTTCCTAAAATCTAAGACCCTCACTTTTGAATGGATTTTATCAGCCCTAATACTAATACTGAACCGCACCATCTGGTGATCACTGGATGTGAGATGGTCTCCCACTTTCCCCATTGGTAAGCACCAAGTCCAGGATGGTGCCTTCACGTGTGCGTTCTGTTACCATTTGCCTGAATAGTTCTCCCTGTAGAGAATCCAAGACCTCCTTATTTCAAGATGATCCTGCAGTAGGGATGTGCCAATCAACACACCTATTGAAATTATCTATCAGTAGCACTTCTCCTTTCATGGCAATGCTACTTATGTCTTCTATTAAATCTCCATCCACTTCTTCTCCCGGTGAGGGGGATCAGTATATCACACCAATGCAAATGGATTTCCCATTCCATCTTTTTAGTTTAACCCACAGTGTCTCCTCTCTCCCTTTTAAGCCCTGTAATTCTATAGCTTTATTATTTTATATTTTTTTTACATATAGTGCCACTCCTCTTCCCCTTTTCCTACCCTGTCCTTTCTGAATAAAGTATAGCCCAGTATAATTACATCCCAATCATAATTGTACGTAAACTATGGGTCTGATTCTGGGATGCGGATTGCGGGGCTTTCAAAGTCTATTTACTCTTATTTTATATTCCTTGCTAAGCTATGCTCTACTTTGACTTAAATACAAAGCTCACTGGTGATACTAAGACGACTGACTTAGAAAAAACAATGAATTCTAAAATACACAGATGTATCAGCTTTAACCCTAAGAAGTCACTTTTAGCCCACGATTAAATGATGATGAAATGCTCAAAGAAATCAGGGAAGCTAACAAAAGTTACAGTGCAGTAATAATAATGACTGATTTCAATTACCCCAATATCGACTGGGTCAGTGTCATGACAGGACATGCTAGGGAGACAAAGGGGTATGTTTACTAAACTGCGTTAGTGCAATTCGCGTTAGGAGCCGCGGTAGTGACAGAAACCCCAAATAAGGACATGGGCAGCGCGTTCCAAAAACTAACGAGCGTTACAGGGCGCCGTGTCGCGTTACTGCGCGTTAATCGTAAGAAGGCGTACAGACACAAAGCACGGAAAAAGAGCTGTAGCACAATGGTTACTGTACTGACTGCTGTTACAGGCAGCATGGGTTCGAGTCCCCAGTGTGCCTAACGCAGAAGGCTGGCCCAGGCATCACCCTGTACATTACATAGGGAATGAGGAGGCATGTTTTTCTTTATGTGGAGTAGTGGTGTCAGAAACACACCCTCGGAGTGTGCCTAGCCACGTACGTTGGTGCGTGCGAGGCTGCGTGCGTGGCTGCGTGCGTTGGTACAGGCGTAGCTGCGTGCGTTGGTGCGTGCGTACAATCGTGCGTGGGTACGTGTGTTTTTACCAGTGTGGGCACCTTATATTACAGACTCTTTAGGGTGTCTTTCACCTATACATTATGCTAACAGATGTACGTGTGATGGCCTATGGTTTATCAGAGCCTGTGAGCAGGTGCTGGATTTTCCCAGGGTTGGATTGTGCCAGTCACACCCATGATGCACTGCACATGCAAATCAGCTGTCCACAGATGCACACCATGGGGAATGCACCCCCACAGCACCTCAGCCTGGTAGGGGGAAGTGACCATGTGCACCCCCACAGCACCTCGGCCTTGTAGGGGGTACTGACCGTGTGTTGTACTGGCACAGAGTAGCTACACACCGTCACATTGTGCAGGTACTGTGCTCACGCTGACGGTGCAGTGAGGCGCCAGCACCAGGTCCATAGCACCGTCCATGGCTGAAAGAGGCCATGGCGCAGGTCCACAGCAGTGTTAATGTGTGAGATAGGTAGTTTCTGCAGAAACACCTTGGATATCTCTGTCTGTTTCAGTCAGGTGTAGCCCCCATGGACCCCTAGGTGGCCCATGTACCACCCCCCCCCCCCCAGGGCCGAGGGGGGCAAACAGGGTCTCCTAACAATAGATCCACATTCTACCTCCCTGCAAAGGTGGCAGTAGAGGGGAACATCAACCCCGGTCCTGCTGAGGAACAGACACCCCACAGGGCAAGTCAATGCAGCTCTGTACACATCCATAACACAATAGCAGACAGACATTAGGCCTGGATATGCTAAGCTGCACCCCACCACTATCTGATATGCTCCTGCTGCAAGCCATCAGCCGCTGCACCCTGCAAGCCACTCCATCAAGACACATACCAGCTGCAAACTGCCTGCTAGTTAGTCCATAGTGCATGTGCCCAGTGGAGATGCATGCACCCAGAACTGGGATGTCAGCATACACAGCAAGCAGATAAATCAGTGACTGGGCCCCAAAAGGAAACCCATATCTATCACATGAGTGAAATGCTATATAGCAATATGGGGGTGCCTAGCCATGCTGTGGTCACTGCACAGTCAGGGTGAGAGTGATCTCTCAGCAGGACATACTGAGGTCACCCTGTCTGTGTAGGTGGTGGCCGGGCACTAAAATGTCCCAGTCAGTGCCCTATGCCCTGTGCAGATGCACCCTGGCCAGGCCACCCTGTCCAGCCTATACCCATGGTACCTTGGTCCTCATTGTGCACATTGGCAGCCCAATACTGGCAACATTGCTGGCAGTGTGGGCTGTGGAAGGTGTTTGCAGCCACCACACACTGGATAGACAGCCAGCCACCCCCACACCTATGCCAGCATTGTGCTACTATAGAGGTGTTCAGCAGCCATACCCACCACACCAGTCCTGGGCACAGTACAGGCATGGATATGGTACGCAATACTGTTGGGGGTCACTCCCCAGGGTTGTAAACACTATCAGAGACCAGACCTGCAGCACACACCGCAGACATCAGAATGATTGTTATGGTGGGGCTCAATGAGCAAAATGTGCTTAACCTAGGAATTGATATCTGCCAGTTATCATAGGAAACGTTTGATAGCTGTGTACCATATACCCAGGTGTAGGGTGGCATTGCTAAGGTATGCAACTGCTAGTATTGGGAGATACAGGCAGGGCCCAATGTCCTGCCTCTCCAGGAGGCATTGGCCAATGGGGCCTGTGGGTGTGTGTGTGGGTGTGTCTGCCCCTGTTGGCTGCTGCTTTACGGCAGAGTTTCCCAACTCCAGTCCTGGTGTTCCAAACACTGTTCGTGTTTTCATGCTGTCCCTCATAAATATGCATGAGCTACATCTGCATACCATGGGGGTGGTGCATAGATATGCAGCACAGGCATCTTTATTAGAGGCAGCATGGAACCTGAATGGTGTGGGGCCCTCCAGGACTGCATTTGCGGGACTCTGCTCTAGGTAATGCGCCTGTTTATGGTGTCTGTGTTTGGTGTGGTAAAATATAGGTGTATTAACCATGCGTATGTTCTCTGCAATAAAGGGGTGTCTTTACTATCACTGTTCAGTGGTGGGTAAAACTATGGGGACTGGGTTGGCAGGAGCCCCAGCTGGGATTTGAACCTGTGACCCTCTGGTCTTACAGGTACTGGCTGTGTCCGTTGCACCACACTGTGGCCACAGAGACAGTGCAGTCCCTGGAGATAGGTCAACTGGCCTGACGAGTCAGAAACCCTGCTCTGCACAATTGCACTGTGGGCTCATTTACCTTGTATGGAGACAAAAGTGCACATAAACCTCAAAGAAGACCTCGAAAAAAGGGGCAAACACCCATAACCAAGCTGGGCAACAATGCTATCATTGGGCAACATTACAAAACACTCCCAGGACAGCTCCATTACAATGAAATGATCTTTGAAAGGGTCTACGGAGCGTAGACCCTTCCAAACATCATTTATTTTTTTTGGAGCTTTCCTGGGAGTGTTTTTTATTGTTGCCCAATGATAGCATTGTTGCCCAGCTTGGTTATGGGTGTTTGCCCCTTTTTTCGAGGTCTTCTTTGAGGTTTATGTGCACTTTTGTCTCCATACAAGGTAAATGAGCCCACAGTGCAATTGTGCAGAGCAGGGTTTCTGACTCGTCAGGCCAGTTGACCTATCTCCAGGGACTGCACTGTCTCTGTGGCCACAGTGTGGTGCAACGGACACAGCCAGTACCTGTAAGACCAGAGGGTCACAGGTTCAAATCCCAGCTGGGGCTCCTGCCAACCCAGTCCCCATAGTTTTACCCACCACTGAACAGTGATAGTAAAGACACCCCTTTATTGCAGAGAACATACGCATGGTTAATACACCTATATTTTACCACACCAAACACAGCTGATGCAGCTGTTACCGTACTTACAAGGCTCTGCCAAGAAATATGGAAGACAACATCATGGCCAACTGACTGGAAAAGATCTGTGTTTATACCAATACTAAAGAAAGGTGATCCAACTGACTGTGGAAATTATCGCACAATCGCTCTGATCCCACATGCCAGCAAGATTCTACTGAAGATTATTCAAAAGAGACTACAGCCATACCTAGAACAAGAACTACCTGAAGTGCAAGCAGGGTTCAGGAAAGGACGAGGAACGAGAGACATCATTGCGGATGTGAGATGGATCCTTGAAAAGACTAAAGAATACCAAAAGGATATCTATTTGTGCTTTATCGACTATAGCAAGGCTTTTGACTGTGTAAACCATGAGAAACTCTGGGCCACGTTAAGAAGCATGGGTATACCAGAACACCTGATCGTTCTCTTGCGCAATCTGTACATTGATCAAGAAGCAACAGTTCGAACGGAACAAGGAGAAACAGAATGGTTTAAAATAAGCAAAGGTGTAAGACAAGGCTGCATACTTTCCCCCTACCTGTTTAATTTATATGCAGAACAAATCATCAGAGAAGCAGGACTGTATGAAGACCACAGAGGTGTGAAGATTGGTGGAAGACTCATCAACAACCTTCGCTATGCTGATGATACCACATTACTGGCTGAAAGTGAAGATGATCTGAAACATTTGCTTCTCACAATCAAAGAACATAGTCTCAAAATGGGCCTGCACCTTAATGTAAAGAAGACAAAGATCATGACAACTGGCATAATCAACAGGTTCATCGTTGAAGGAGAAGAAATTGAAATCGTGAACAACTTTAACCTACTTGGATCAACTATCAATAAAGAAGCAACAAGCAGTCAAGAAATCAGACGACGCATTGCTCTTGGCAGAATGGCTATGAAAGATCTAGATAAGATTCTCAAGAGCAGAGATGTCTCTCTCCATACAAAGATTCGACTTGTTCAAGCCATGGTATTTTCAATAACATCATATGGATGTGAAAGCTGGACAGTGAAAAAGACAGACAGGAAGAAAATTGATGCCTTTGAATTATGGTGCTGGCGGCGAATACTGTGTATACCATGGACTGCCCGAAGAACAAACCAGTCGGTACTAGAAGAGATCAAACCTAAGCTTTCTTTAGAAGCTCAGATGACAAGACTTCGACTTTCATACTTCGGACACATCATGCGAAGAGAGAGATCATTAGAGAAAGACATCATGTTTGGCAAGATAGAAGGTCAACGCAAAAGAGGAAGGCCAGCAATGAGATGGATTGCTACAATAACAGCAGCTACGGGTACCAGTCTGTCAACAATGAGCCGCCTGACTGAAGACCGAACACAATTTAGGATAGCTATCCAGAGGGTCGCCATGAGTCGACTCCGACTCGACGGCACTTAACAACAACAACAACAGTGCTATCACTGTTGCCCAGCTGAATTATAATTTTTACACTGTTTCCTGTGGTCATTTTAAAGTTTTATTTGACATTTTTTTCTGTGCACATGTATCACACTGCTCACGTTTTGTAGGTTTCCCCGGTTTTGCTGTACATTGCTGACGGAAATGGTTTCTCTTCCCTTTAATATGCCTTTAACGACAGGTTTTCATTCGCGTTGGAATTGAGCTCTGAAATTCAGCGCGTTGGTGTGAGGGGAGCATCTCCCCGCCCACTCTCCACCCATTGACCCCTTCTCTCCGCCCACTCTCCACCTTCTGCGGTGTTTTAACACGCCGCGGTGGTTTATGATCGTTAACTGCAGTTAACGCGCGTAACGTACACTTAACGATCGTTCGCACATCAGAACGCGCGTTATGACGTGCGAACGATCATTAAGTGTATGCTACGCGCGTTATTCACGATTACCGCAGCTTAGTAAACATACCCCAAAGTTTCTAGATGAAATAAATGACTGCTTCTTAGAGAAGCTGGTTCATGAACTGACACGAGGGGAAGCCATTTTGGACCTAGTCCTTCATGGAACACAAGATCTGGTGTAAGAGATAAGGGTGATAAGGGTGTTGGAGCCACTTGGCAATAGTGATCATAACATGATCACATTTGATTTAATAAATGGAGGAAGGATAGCAAGGAATTCCACAGTACTACCTTTTAACTTTCAAAAGGGAGACTATGATAAAATGAGGAAATTAGCTAAGAAAAAATTAAAAGGAGCAGTTGCAAAGGTTAAAGTTTTACATCAAGCATAGGTGTTGTTTAAAAATACTATTTTGGAAGCCCAGACCAGCTGTATTCCACGCTTTAAGAAAAGTGGAAGGAAGTCCAAAAAACTGCCAAATGATGAAAACTGGAAACAACATAAGCAGTAGCAAGTGCTTATGGAGGAGTGGCATAGTGGTTAAGACAAGGTACCTTAGGCCAGAGAGCTTGGGGTTCAATTCCCATTTGGGGACAGCAATCTCAGGCCAGAGAGACTGGGGTTTCTAGTCCTATAGGCACCCCTTGTGGCCTTGGGCAAGCCACTTAATCCTCCTTTACCTCAGGTACACATAGATTGTGAGCCCTTTGGGGATGAGGAAATATACCCAGTATCTTTATCTTTATTAGCAGAGCTTGATATACCATCCAAGCACAGGTGTCAGGACAGTGTACAAAAAAACACAGGCTGCAACTGGAGGAGAAAGAGAGAAGAGAATGCCAATGGTCAGATAGGAAAGCAATAGGTGAGAGGGAAAGAGAGAAAGAAGCAGAGAAACAGAGACTTTAGTCATTGCTGGGGGGAGGAGCAGAGCAAAGGCAGGGGGCCTACAAGAGGGAAGGAGACTCATGGACAAGGGCCTACAACAGGGGGTGGTGTCATGGTCAGGGAGGGGAGGGAGGGAGGTCAAAGGCCTGGTGGAAAAAGTGAGTCTTGAGCAAAGTCTTGAACCAGGGAAAAGACAATTCTGTACAGAGGGTGTATGGGAGTGAATTCCAGAGAGCAGGGCTAAGGAAGAAGAAGGTGAAGTGATGAGTGAGTTCAAGACAGGTTTGAGTGGGAGAAGGAAGGAAGAGGTGGAGTGAAGGAGTCGCGGGGTAGGTTGAAGGCAGACGAGGTCAGCTAGATATTGTGGGAGACTGGTGTGGAGAACTCTATGAGTGATGACAAGCAACTTATAAACAAATCTAAATCTAATTGGGCACCAGTGAAAACTGATAAGCAGGGGGATGACATGATCAAAAGCGGAAGAGTGAGTGAGGAGGTGGGCAGCGGTATTCTGAACGCACTGTAAATGACACAACTGATATTGAGGAAGACCTGTAAAAGCAGTGTTTCAATAATCAAGCCTGGAGATGATGAGTGAGAGGACGAGGTTAACGAGAAAAAAAGGGGGGAGGAAGGAGCGGACGGTGCAAATTTGACAATGGTGGAAAAAGGAACGATGAGTGAGCAGGAAGACATGATGGTGAAAAGATAGCAAGGAGTCCAATGTAACTCTGAGGTAACGGAGGGTGGGGATGAGAGGAACTGGGGTGACAGAGAGGGTGGGGGACAGAACAGGGAAGGGGGCACCAAAGGAGAACCAGAAGGCAGCAGATTTAGAGGGATTCACGTGAAGGAAGTTATTGGCAAGCCAAGTGGTGACTCAGGCAAGGCAAGCATCAAATGCAGTGAGGTCAGGAGCCATGGGACTAGTGTGATGCAGAAGCAAGATGTCATCAGCATAGTAATAAGCAGAGATTCTGGACTGTTGAATGATCAGAGCAAGTGATGCAAAGAAGACATTGAAAAGAAGAGGGGCAAGGACTGAACCTTGTGGGACATCACAGTAAAGAGGAAATGAAGGAGAAGTAATGGAGCCAGACTGGACGGCAAAGGTTCCCATGAAAGGAAAGAGAGGAACCACCAGTGAATGGTACCATGGACCCCAAGTTTGATAGGTGGATGTGAAGAGTGCGATGGTCGATGATATCGAAGGCAGAGGAAAGATCCAAAAGACAGCAAGGGAGAGGTTACCGTGGTCGTGGGATTGATGAAGCTTGTCCAGGAGTGCCAGGAGGGTAGTCTCAGTGCTGTGTCCAGGTCAAAAGTTGGATTGATGGGGGTGAAGGGAAAGAGTTGAGGCAAGACAAGCTTCTCGAGAACTTTGGAAAGGAAAGGGAGATTAGACATGGGATGCTAGTTCACTGGGACAGAAGGATCAAGGCAGGGCTTCTTCAGGAGGGGCCAGATGAGTGCATGCTTCCAGGCAGAGGGAAAGAGACCAGAGGAGAGGCTAGTATTGATCATATACAGAATGTAGGGGAGCAGAGTGAGGGAGGAGTCTAGGAGCCAGGCAGAGGGAAAGGAATCAAGTGGGCATGTGGTCTTGTGGGAAGAGGTAATAGCTTTGGAAAGTTCACCAGAGCTGACAGGGTGAAATGCATGACAAGTGTGGGGAAAGGTCAGAGAGGGGGGGGAGTGAAGGGGGCTAGGGGGGTGAGGAAGGAGGGGAAGGGGAAAGAGGGGGAGGGAAGGTAGGGAAGGAGGAATGAAGGGACTGTATTCTGCTGAAGAAAAAAGAGGCAAGGGGGGCTGGGTCAGAGCATCAGTAGGGAGGATGGAAGGAATGGGAGAAGTGGAGGACAGCAAAATGCAGTGCAGAACCTGATAGAGCCATTTAGAGGAATTAGGAGAGGAGTAGTACGACTGCTTAGCAGCAGTGATCATAGAACGATAGAGCTTCTGACAGTGGTAGTAGGAGGCCAGGGAGTCTGGGGAGGGATGTTTATGCCAGGTTATTTCGGCGCGACAAAGATGTGTACATTGTAGGTACAAGCCAGGATGATGCCAGGTGTGATGGGAGGAGTGCCGTGAGGGGATAGAGTGGAGGGGAGCCAAGCAGCCAAAGTAGAAGAGAGAGTAGAGGTCCAGGTGTCTACCTGCCTATTCACCAAGAGGGCAGAAAAATCAGAGGGAAGAAGAGAGGCAGCTGAGGGGAACTGTTGGAGAGTTTGTGGGGTAATATGGCGCTTGAGCCTTTGAGAGTGCGGGGCACAGGCCTTGGAGGTCCGCAAGGAAGAAAGGGAAAAGGAGAATAAAAGACACAGACGATCAGACCAGGGAAGAGAGAGGGACGAGATGTATGAAGGAACATAAGTGGAGCTGGTTAGGGTGAGGATGAGGTCCAAAGCACACCCCATGACATGTGTGGGGCAGGGAACATGTTGGCATAAGGACAGGTCATCCAAAAGTGACAAAAGAACCTTGTCCTGCTGTTGAGTAGGGGAGTCAAGGTGAGCATTGAAGACACTCAAGATGGTAAGATGGGAAGACTGGAGGGACGCCTCAGAAAGAGAGAGAAGAAGTGAATCCCAAAGATCAGTGCGGAGAGAGGGAGGAATATAGAGGATAAGGAAATATATGGGTGTTGAAGTCCTGAAGTGGAGGAGGAGGGATTCGGGGTAATGGGGAGAAGGAGAGATTACCATAAACGGTAGGGAAGAATGATAAATGACTGCCACGCCCCCACCACTGCGATTGAGACACAGGGTATGGTAAGTGGAAAATCCAGGGGGGAGACAGCAATGCAGGAGGGCATTCTCTCCCTCACGGAGCCAGGTCTCCGTGAGCAAGAGAGCATCCAGGGAGTGGTGGGCTACCAAGTTGTGCACAAGATGTGTCTTTGCATGAAGTGAGCGGCCGTTTAGCAAGGCAAAAAAACCAACAAGCTGCAAAGACACCCCTGGAAATTGAGAGGGAGTGGGGCAATAGGCTGGGCGGAGGGGCAAGGCAGGAGATTGAGGCAGAGGACAGCGCACAGGGGGCAGGCAGTGGCCCCAGAAAACCAGAATAGCAGCCATGGTGGTGCAGCAGGAAGCAAGAACCAGCAGAGCCAAGAAAAAGGTGTAAAGGGAAGCAAAGGTGATAGGAGGGTGGTGGAACCCGGCAGTATCGGAACAGGAGGTGAGAGTGACCACCAATGCCCGCGCGCCTGTCGTCGCAACAAGGAGCATACCCAAGGAGCATGTACTGGTCCTTGGGTGTGCTCCTTTGTGGTGCGGGACACCGCGGTAGACTCTAATTTATGCAGTGGAATACCTGGATGGAGACGTGGAGGCGGGATTGGACCGGAAACAGGCACAGGAGGGCAAGAAAATTCCTGGAGACAGTGGAGACACAAAAGAAAGCACAGCTCACAGGTGATCCAAAAAGGTAGATGCAGGCAGGAAACAGCAGATGCAGGCAGGAACTTGCTTGTAGTGATTGTAAACTGCTCTGATGAGCTTCAGCCTGGGAGGTATATCGAGAATTTGCATAAACATAAAAGTAATGCTAATTTTTAAAAAGGGTTCCAGGGATGATCCGGGAAACTACAGTCCAGTGAGCCTGACATGAGTACCCAGAAAAATGGTAGAAACCATTATAAAGAACAAAATTACTGAACATGTAGATGATCATGGCTTAATGGCCAAGGAAGGTCTTGTCTTACTAAGCTGTTATGTTTTTTTGAAGGTGTGAATAAACAGATAGATAAAGTGAGTCGGTTGATATAGTGTATCTGGATTTTCAGAAAGCCTTTGACAAGGTCCCTCATGAGACTCTTGGCAAAATTAAAAAGTCATGGGATAGGAGGCAGTGTACTATTGTGGATTGGGAAATGGTTAAAAGATAGAAAGCAGAGGGTAGGGCTGAATAGCCAATTTTCCCAGTGGAGAAAGGTGAATAGTGGAGTAACCCAGGGATCTACGCTGAATCCGCTGTTTTTTAACATTCATAAATGACCTGGAAATGGGAATAACCAGTGAGGTTATCAAATTTGCAGATGACACAAAATTATTCAAAGTTGTTAAAACCCAAAAGGATTGTGAAAAATTGCAAGAAGACCTTGATAAACTGGAAGACTGGGCATCCAAATGGCAAATTAAATTTAATGTGGAGAAATGCAAAGTTATGCAGCTAGGAAAGAACAACCCAAACTATGGTTACACAATGCAAGGTTCCATATTAGGAACCACCATCCAGGAAAAAGATTTAGGCATCATCATGGATAGCATATTGAAACCCTCCGCCCGGTGTACAGCAGCAGCCAAGAAAGCAAATAGAATGCTAGGAATCATAAGAAAAAGAATGGAGAATAAAACAAAGGATATTATAATGCATCTGTATTGTTCCATGGTGCAACCACACCTTGAATAATGTATGCAGTTCTGGTCACTGTATCTTAAAAAGGAATAAAGTTATTAGAAAAGGCACAGAGAAGAGCCACCAAAATGGTAAAGGGGAATGGAAGGATACCTCTATCTGGAGAGGTTAAAAAGGTTAGAGCTATTCTACTTGGAAAAGAGACAGCTGAGGGGAGATATGATAGAGGTCTATAAATGAATGAATGGAGTTGAACGGGTAAATGTAGATTGATTGTTTAAGACATCAAAATATAGAAAGACTAGGGGACATGCAATAAAGCTTGTCGCCCCCACCTGGTTGGGTATATAGCCCGGTACCAGGGTGAGTCGCCTTTTTACCTTGAATAAGTTTTTCCCTCAAAATGGCCGCCAGGAGGGCTGCTGGGAGTTGTAGTCTTTTACTTATTTAGGCAAAGGAATTGTAGTCAAGTGGTCAGGCGAAAACAGAGAAATTTATTTATATCTTCAGGGGTCCAAATATATATATATACAGGATTCGAATGGGAAACAAAAATAGGATACTTGCTCCAACGCAAAAGCTTTTAACTTTCAATAAGGTAAGCACAATGCTGCCTGGGTTTAACAAATGCAGCTTCTTCAAACTTAAGCTTCGTAAAACTTCTTTCTTACAAAAACAACATTTCTTAAAGCAAAAACAGCTTTTAAAAATTGTCCACTGACTGTTTCCTTCAGCTTTTAGCTTCACACGATATCAGTTGAGACAATAGCATTCGGCTGTTTCCCCCTGCCGTGCCTTTCACACAGGTTAGGTTTCTTTCAGGACATTCATACTTCAGACAGCTTTTAAAGTTTAGCATTCTTCTGAGTCAGCTGCTTTGCAATAAGCACATTGCATTTCACACGGGTTATCCTCAAACACTGTTCCCTCTAAGCTGTGCGCGTGTGCGCGCGCACACACCTCATTGAGAGAGCGCACGTACTTTACAACTGAGCGCACAAAAATTATGGCTCTGATTTTGATAGAAAACAACACAGATGTCTTAAAATTTTAAAGTTATGATTGTAATTACTAGAAATTTCCCGCTTCATTTAATAATCGTCTATTTTCATTTAACTTGATTAAAATCAATGTGGTGTACATACTGTATTCTGACGTGTAGTCAAATTTTAAAGTATATAACTCCGAGTGTCGTTATGTGGCGCACAAAAATTTAACCTTCCTTCAAAAGCTGCACATAGCTGATATTTTATGCGCACATAGCCTACAGAAAATTAGAGGGAACATTGTCCTCAAAACAGTCTCCAATTTCCATCTCCTCGATGCTATCCCCTTCACACTTCTCATAGGGTACCTGTCTGGAGAGCTGACTGTTTTCTCTCTGAATCATATCATTGAGCTTTTTGAGTAGAACCTTCTTCTGTCCTAACTCCTCTGCAAGCTGAGCATATTGATAGTCAGTTAAAATATCCCTCTTTCCCTTAGGGTTTAACTGATAGCTAGAATTAGCCTTTATCTCTGGAGCTAATTCTCTTAAACTTTTTATAGGCAGGAACTGGGGAGGACACACTTGCCTTAAGTCAGGAGTATTCAGCAATTCTCCTTTCTCCTGGTATAAGTCACGCTGCCTTCCGTCTACAGAGACTTCCCTTGGTTGAAACAGCCTTTCCTTCAGCTGGGACTGCCTTGGAGTCTTTCCAATCAGTTCCCCCTGTTCACCTGGAAGCTTGAGCTCAGCAGCCCTTCTATCTCTTAAGGTTACTGGCTGGCTTCTTCCCTGGCTGTAACTCTTCCCGGAGCTGCAACTAGAATTGGCACCATCTCTTTCTCTCCAGCTGCCTTCTCCCAAATGGTCAGCATCAGCTCCAGTTTTTTCTCCTCCCTCAGCTGCCCTCCCTGACTTTCTAAAAGCCAGCGTTTTAAACTGCTTTCCTTTCTGTGCCACGCCTTGCTCCCAGCACCTGTGAGAAGAGTCAGGCTTCTCTCTAACCCTGATGTGCTGCTGTGGGCGGGGCTTAAGGGTGACTGTGTTGTGAGTCAGAGACTCCTGGTTACCGGGGAAACCCTGAATGCTTTCGTTTTTAAAGGTACAGGGCTCCTTTTCCTGTGTATCCATAGCCTCAATAGTGGTTTCCTCACCACAAGCTACAGTGTAACCTATTTAAGACTAATAAGAGAAAATATTTTTTCACTCAACACGTAATCAAACTCTGGAATTCGTTACCAGAGGATACAGTAAAGTGGTTAGTGTAGCTGGGTTTAAAAAATGTTTGGACAAGTTCCTGGAGGAAAGGTCCATAAACCATTATTAAAATGAACCTGGGAAATACACTGCTTTCCCCAAAACAAGCACTGTGGAATCTGTGTCCTTTGGGGAAATTGCTGGGTACTTGTGACCTAGATTGGCCACTGTTGGAAACAGGATACTGGGCTTGATGGACCTTGGTGTGACCCAGTATGGCATATCTTAAATTGTTATGTCTATAAATTAATGAATGGAGTGGAATGGGTAAATGCAGATCATTTGTTTATGCCATCAAAATATAGAAAGACTATGGGACATGCAATGAAGCTACATTGTAACCTATTTAAAACTAATAAGAGAAAATATTTTTTCACTCAATGGGTAAGCAAACTCTGCAATTCATTATTGGAGGATGTAGTAAAAGCTGTTAGTATAGCTGTTGTGGAAACTGTGTCCTTTGGAGACACTATTAGGTACTTGTGACCTAGATTGGCCACTGTTGCAAACTGTGCTTGATGGACCTTGGTCTCACCCAGTATGTCATATCTTATGTTCTTATGGGACAAGTTAATCCCATTTTTGCTGTATGTGACTTGAAGTGCCACAAGTATCTATAGGTCTATCCGCATGTGAACGTATGTTAGGGCAACAACCTCAGGTATTCCTAGAAGTGATTAAATAACACTGAGAAGGTAGAGACACAGGGTCTTTAGATAGTTAATTGAGATTAAAGAAGAGGATATAAGCTATTAGGAGACTTGCATAGGAGAAATTATTTACAGTCAGAGGAAACAGCAGACCTACTATGATAAAAAAGGATAGAGAATGGGTGTTTTGCTGTTGGGGATAAGGTTCTGACTTTTTTGTACCGACCTTTACAAAGAAGATATTGGAAAAGTGGAAAGACCATCAGTAATTAAGAGAAAACTGTGGCCCCTGGATTATGAGGTACAAGACCTCAATGTACATTTTCAAGCTTATCATGTAAATTTTCTAAAAGAATGGAAAGAATGAGAAGCATTTTCAGCTTGGGCAGAGATTGGGGAGGAGAAAGGTCTGGGTCCACAAGTAGCTGAGGAGGTCAGAATTTCTCAGGAGCTGTCAATAGGTCAAAGGAAATAGGTAGAGGAGATGGTTCAAGATTTTAAGAATGTATTTTCACCAGCCATATCAGTTGCTGGAGGCCTAGAGAAGAGAGGTAATAAAACAAATCAAGAAAATAGAAAAAAAAATGAGAGTTATAGAAGAATCCCAGAGTCCCTGCACCAGTCCAATTGTCCTAGTTCCATAATCTGAAGGGACTCAACAATATTGTATAGACTTCATACAGGTTAATGCCATATCCCAGCATGACAATTACCCTATACCACACATAGATGACTTAATAGAGGCTCATTATCTGATCATTTTAGACTTCACTAAAGGCTATTGACAGATTCCTTTAAACCTACAAAAACAGAAACATAGGAAATGATGCCAGATAAAGATCATACAGCCTATCAGTCTGCCCATCCATAAGAACTATAAAGTTCTGAAATTCTCAAATCACTTCCTTCCCGCTTTATAAGCCTTCTAGGTATTTGGAAGCCTCAATAGGCTTCCAAATAATCTAGCAAAGTTGTCCATGTGTTCTTGGACATCCTTGTTGAGTTATCATCTGCTTTGGGGGCCAGTGTCAAGAATTGCATCCACTGGAAACCAGACAAAGTATCTTCAAAATCATTAAAGATGCCTTGACATGGCATACTGTCAAAGTTATATTCAGCAGTAGGCAACACAGGGCTATCAACTGAAGAAACTCTGACAACAACAGTCCATGGGCACACTGTTGGTTGATAGCCTGCACCATTGCTGCATTCTCTGACTGCAGGACAACCCTATGATGCAAAAACCAATTGTCCCAGACCACCACTGCCACCCACACTGGGAATAACTTAAAAAAGGAAATGTTCTGACACCTCTCCCTCTTCCACCAAGCCCAAGGCCATGTTGGTGCACATCAGTAACTATGGAATTAAAGGCTGAAGTCCAGTTCACCTGAAGCATCAGAAAATAGCTCCAGATCCTAGTTCATCGCCGGGGGTGCCTACTACATCCAGACCCCATTGAAATGTTCCAAAAATGAACCTTACAAAGTCAAATCATTTTGCATGTCATGTGGTACCCCCGTCAGGTAATGCTTATGCACTAGCCTCCGCATTAAGCATGCTAAGTGGTACATGAACACATGCCCATGAGAACCACTCAACAAGTGAAGCCAAACCTCCTGAGCAGTGACTGGATCTGGAATAGAGGAAAGAATGACACTCAAGCAAAAACTATTGAGAGAGAAGATCAATAAAGAATATTACAGGAGATTAAAACTGTTATTGAAAAGTGCTTTAATATCACGGAATAAGATACAAGTCATCAATCAGCTGGCAATTCCTGTCCTCTTATACAGGTTTGGGATTGTGGACTGGCCTCTTAAAGATCTTGAAAAACTGGATGTGAGAACAAGAAAACTCCTCCATTCTCATGAAGTAATTTACAAGAATCAGTGTATGCAAAGACTGTACATTCCTAGAGATGAAGGAGGGCTTCGACATATAGAGATTGATTACATCTAAAGAGCTACTATCATAGGCCTCCAAGCCTACCTGACAGCATCATCGGATCCAAATACGCAAAAAGTGCTGAAATATGAAAGTAATCAAAATATATAATCAGATCCAATAAACAACACAAAGGACAAACAGTAAACAACAGGACAATATTTTTGTTTGTCAGGTCAGGGGACAGTGTAACCCCTTCGAATAACGAACTTCTCCCTTTAATCTTAAATAACAATGTGCAGACAATTTAAAACAGAATTTCAGAAATGGACCCATAAAGTCACATTGCTAAGGAACAAAATTTAGAACCAAAGTTCTTAAACTCAAACTTAGCTGGCAGTTGGGTCCCAGATGAAAGATGACGAATAGATCGTAGCAATTCTAGTTGAGTCAGGAGACCATTCACCCTCCCCCGCCCCCCCCCCCCCCCCGCAAGGGTTAAGAGATATTATTTTCCCCTATCGGGGTAATCACAAGACAGTTTTCTCCCCTGTCGGGGTCACCACGACACAGCGCCGCGATTCGGATCCACTGATCCTGCCTCAGGTGATAAAGAATTAGAATTGCTTCAAATTCCCAGTCAGCACTCCAAACTGATAAAAAGTCCTGTTACAAACGCAAGATGTCCTCTAAAGAGGATGGCGTCTGACATCACACGGAGAACCAGATGACTCATTTATACCCGACATATCAGCTGAGAGTAATCACACAGACAAGCAGTTTCAAGCAGGTAAAATGCTCCAACAATCAAGCTCCAGATTAAGTCCCCCTGGAGTCACAGTATCCAAAAGAAAAATCCAGCGCTGTTCAAGGACCTGTTATCGCTGCTCTCGATCTCCCCCTCGAGGATCTGAAGGCATGGTTAAGATGGGCTCATGATAACCCAGGACATTTTTCCTGCCATTCAGCACGATGTGATCATTGTAAACAATCGCAAATTGGCCAATCTTGGAAGCATAATAAGACTGATCAGGTTTTTCATTTGAAGTGGCATACTGACTGTTCTTTGACTTATGTTGTATATGTACTTACTTGTCCTTGTGGACTTCACTATGTGGGACGGACTATCCGACCGATTAAGAGGCGTCTTTCTGAACATAAATCTCGAATACATACAAAAACTTTAACGGCCCCTTGGTATCTCACTGCATTCAAGTCAACCACATTTTTACTGATTTTCCTTGGTGTATTTTGGATCATGTGCTTTGGATCCTCGAGGGGGAGATCGAGAGCAGCGATTACAGCTCCTTGAACAGCGCTGGATTTTTCTTTTGGAAACTGTGACTCCAGGGGGACTTAAAGTGGCACTGTGTCGTGTTGACCCCGACTGGGGAGAAAACTGTCTTGTGGTTACCCCGATAGGGGAAAATAATATCTCTTAACCCTTGCGGGGGGTGAATGGCATCTTTCATCTGGGACCCAACTGCCAGCTAAGTTTGAGTTTAAGAACTTTGGTTCTAATTTTTGTTCCTTAGCAATGTGGCTTTATGGGTCCATTTCTGAAGTTCTGTTTTAAATTGTCTGCACATTGTTATTTAAGATTAAAGGGAGAAGTTCGTTATTCGACAGGGTTACGCTGTCCCCTTACCTGACCAACGTTCCTACAAAAATATTGTCCTGTTGTTTACTGTTTGTCCTTTGTGTTGCTTATTGGATCTGATTATATATTTTGATTATTTGGAGCACTGATCTAAATTTTTGGTATATATTTTTTGAGAAATATGAAAGTAAACATCCAGAATCTGTCTCCATCATCAAACTTAGATAAGTGTTGCAATGATTAGAAAGAATGAGTGAGAATCCACAGGCATGTACAGGAAAGGAAGTAAGAGAATTTGCAAAACAAGAAAAAAACTCATCAAAGAATTAGATCAGCAGGTGAGGAAAAACAAGTGACAAATGCACAAATACAGAGTGTTACTCCAGGTACCCTTTGTCGATCAAGAAAGGACACCTGAATGGTTAAGGAGAGGTGAACTGAAACCAAAGGATGAAAGATTGATAGTTGCAGCCCAGGAAAGTGGATTATGAATGAGATGGTTTATGGCGAGCATTGAAAAAACTGGCAAAACAGACATTTGCCGATTCTGTAAGAAAGAGCTGGAAACAATGACTCACCTTATAGCAGGCAGTGAAGCTCTGATGGTGGAAAATTTCTGTACAGAAAGGCACAACAAATTATCACACCTCCTCCACTGGACTCTGTAAATACTACAACATCACTGTCCCTGAAAAACACTGGGATCATGACCCTTAAGAGAATAACAGAGAATGAAGAGGTTATGATCATGTAGGACGTTCACATTCCAACGGATAAGAAACCGGATGCCAAGAAACCTGATATAGTGTAAAGAAGAATACCAGAACGACATTGATAATGGAAGTTTCGGTACCGAGTGATTATTCTGTGAATTGCGTGGAGATCCTGAAGTACCCAGAAATGTAGTCAGAGACAAAGAAAATATGGCAGAAAGATACAAAAATCTTTCCCGTCATACTGGGAGTGGCAAGCTTGATAAAAAAGAATTTCCAGGCACATCTTGATAAACTACCCATACCTGTTACATCTTACAAATTCCAGAAGGAAGCTCTCTTTGGCATGATGCAAGTATTGCGCCGAGAATTAGCAGTAAAATTGAGAGACTGAGATCATATTCCACATACCTTGGCTTAAAAGTGAGGTTCATGACTGTCATGGTATCAGCAAAATTAAACAAGTATAACTGCCTAAGGGTAAACTTAAACAAATCACCCAATAATATCCTTAGTAAACCCCACAATACAATTATTAACTCCAGAATTTTTTGGAATAGTGTGAATTTTGTGTGGTGAAGTGGTTCGAATGATGTCATTGAGTGTCAGTGATTCTATTGATGGATGGTTCGTTTAAAAGTGTTGACGTTGGATGCTTAGGTTCCAGTAGTGGTGAGCAGTATTTTGCAGGTTAACTGCTAGTGAGGAGATATTCCATCTGTTTGATCTTTACCTGCATTAAGAATATATGTCTGATGTATTCACTGCATTGAAAAACCCTTGAGAAAGTCGATTTTGGTGAAACAGAAGCTTTTGTCGGGTATTTGATTGCGGTGTTTGACAGCTTGTCCGCGGCTGCAGTAGCGATTGGAAGACGTGTCTTACAACTACTTCAGTGCATCACATCCAGGAAGCTGTTCAGTTAAGTGGACGTATACTTTGTAAGCTGGATAAAGTGGTGGTTTAAAAATTGTCCCTTTGTTATGTTACAGGGAAATTGGTCAGCTTTTCTGTGAGCGTTTCTGGGCACTGGAAAGTATTTTGTACACACCATGTTGAAATGCAGACGCCTTACTTTTAAATATTAATGTTATTGTCTTGTTTTGAGCTTTGAAGGATCCTTGAAAGTGTTATAGTTGTTATAAGAATTGGATTATAGTGCAAATAGAATTTATTAAATTAAACATATTAAAATTATCAGGCGGAAGACCTATGATGTGAGCGTCTGCCATCTCCCTATGGTGATTAGGTTTGCCATATGTAGGGGTTAGGCCATACAGAGGTCTTTTAATGCCGTATTGTGTTATTGTTATTTGAAATTTTGGAGACAGCATATCTGTAAAAAATTATCTGGAGTTAGTAATTGTATTGCGGGGTTTACTAAGGGTATTATTGGGTGATCCACAAAATTAACCTATTTAGAGAAAATGCCCCAAGTGAAGCTAAACCTCCTCAGCAGTGACTGGATCTGTCACAGTGTGATTTTTCTGATGGCCCCATGTCTCTGCAATCGCTGCCACCAGTGCTTCCATTTTGTTTCTGGACAACTTGGACTCCATATGCTCTGAGTCCTACTCAATTCCCAGAAAAGTGATCTGTTTACAAGATCCCTCTGACTTTTCTTCAGGTAAAGGGATGCCCAAATTGTCAGCCACGCAATGGAAGACCGAAACAAACTGAGAACAGCCTTCTCCCCAGTCACTTCCACGAAAAGAAAATAATCCAGATAATGCATCAGCAAGACTCTCCCTGAAATCCTCTGTTCCACCCAATACACAAAGTTTGTGTAAACCTCAAAACTAATGCATGCACGTGTCAAAACAGAAATCCCCATTAAATTCAAAATCCAGCAAACAGAAAGACCCAGCATTCAATAAGCAAAATAAGACTCAATATCAGCCTGTACCATCAATACCCCTGGAACTAGCCAATGCAGTCTATCAAAGGAGGCATACAGTATCAAGCAGAAACTAGAGTCAATGAAGGAATTCACACTGCATCCCTCTAGGTAAGACAGGTTGTGGATTAATTAAAACTTGTCTGGCTCTTTCTTGGTCAAAATACCCAAGTTGAAACAATGAAATACTCAAATAGATACTCCCAGAAAGGACCAGCAATTTGTCCAAGCAAAGCACTTTGGCCAGCTTTTCATGCACCATGTCCAGATTTTGAACAGTTGATGGAGAATTATGTCTCTCGTACCACACAGAAGAAAACCAAGGGAAGAAGGGGTATCCGCAGGCGTGGGTGGGAGAACCAGAAGCGGAACCCAAGGACCAGGCCTACACGTCAGTATATGGCACAAAACAATTTTATTGAGGGACCCAACTAAATAGTTTCGGCCGGAGGCCTTCTTCAGGGGTCTAAAATTAAAAAAACATACATTAAAACAACCATACTCAAGATAAAATGTAAATTTATACAGACACATGATATAATTAATAATAAAAAATAAAAATAAAAATAAAACAAATTATATGGTTTGACAAAACAATTAGATTTATAGTAGGTGACATAAAACTGTGTGAGTATTAGAGCATGTAATACATTACCGCAGGGTGTAGCAACTACATAAAAAAACGCACACAATGCTCCTCTCAATCTGTATAAATTAAGAAAACAAAGTGAGCATTAGATAAAATGTCATCTCATATATGCTGAGTGTGAAAACCTCATGTTGTATCTCAGAACTAAGAACATTAATACATATAGAAAAGGAGAGAGAAGAAAGAAGAAATGGAACAAACTAAACTGTGAGCTTGGCAGACATATATGGAAAGCTGGTCAGACTCAGCAGGCAAATTGTCGATAAGCCAATGTGAAAAACCAATATAACAAAGGAGAAAAAAAGAAGAAAAAAGAAAAATAATTAATTTTAAAAGGACCTGCATGCACATGCAGCTAGGGGAGTGCTGGCTATGCAGTGGTTGGACGTCTCACAACACTATCAGAAACACGAGTAAAACAAGAGACAATATATAACTTGAAAATGCATCTAGTGAGAGTTAAAAGAATTTCTGTGAAAACGAAGGTGCAAAAATGTATCGCGCTCCAACCGTTAAAAGGATCCATATAAAACCATTGTTAATAAAAACCATTAATGAAAAACCCTTATGCATGCCAAAATGTGTAGATGCTAGAGAGAAAAAAGGTTCTACAGACATCAAGGGCAAAAAGCACATTAATGCCATCTCATGCGGATGCTAACAGAAATCGGAAGAAAATAATGACTGTCATTCTACGATTGTAAAGAGAATGTGGTTGCACGTACTGTGCAAAAGCATCGCAAAAGTATGATTGAAGGTGAAATATACGGCTATGAAAATTTTTTCAGGTATTTAAAAGGCATTACATATGTACAAAAAAAGGCATACAAAAAACGGCACCAACGAAGTATAGATGCAAAAAACCAAAAAATGAAGAGCAGAAAGTGAATCCACTCTAAACAATACATTAACTTGATACAGAAGGGCAACGCACCATAAAAACAAGGAAAAAAGAACAAAGAGAAAGCCAAACTGTTACCTGGAGCGTTGCAATGGGCGGGAAAAAGTCGCGCAGAAGCAGAGGTAGTATTTAAAAAACTTTTGTAAGGGTACTGATAAGAATGTAATTGTATATGCAAATAAACCACATGAGTATCGAAGCATGTTGATGCCTAGCATTAATGGTGGCAATTATATCAAGGGAAACACATATATAGATATCTGTCTAAAATACAGCTTGCCGGAAGCAGGTATTGTGTAGGGCAGGATTAATATTATATCGTGCCAAAACTAAATGAGGTAGATCAGCTGTGTTTGTAGTCGCAATGCTGGAGACATCGGACCCTATATTTGGAGTAATCTAAGGCAAATATGCAATTAAGGATAGAACCGATATGATACAAATTGGATCTCTCTGTTATACGCAATTTGAAAGAAAACGGAAACACAATACAAATGGATATAAATTAACCTGATAGAAAGACAAGATTACAAACAGAACCATGTGTCATTAAGGACAAAACCATAATTGGAGTTGCAATAGAATCTATGTACATGCACGTGACAAAATCAGCAAACAAATTAAAACATAATAAAAAAGCCAAGGAAAATGAAAAGAGGACAAATGGTTGGGGCCACACAAAGTGTGTGCGTCCAAAGACGTGTAAAGGTTTGATTGCCAATTGACTAAAAAACAACATGGAAAGTGAATACAAAACAAACCGCGAGCCAATGCCAGAAGCTGCATTAAGAACAAAGGTGAGGAGCGTAAACAAAAATAACTCTATGTAAAGCATTTATAATCCTTTTAATATAATTTATCGCTGTAGATTTAATGTTTACATAGAGTTATTTTTGTTTACGCTCCTCACCTTTGTTCTTAATGCAGCTTCTGGCATTGGCTCGCGGTTTGTTTTGTATTCACTTTCCATGTTGTTTTTTAGTCAATTGGCAATCAAACCTTTACACGTCTTTGGACGCACACACTTTGTGTGGCCCCAACCATTTGTCCTCTTTTCATTTTCCTTGGCTTTTTTATTATGTTTTAATTTGTTTGCTGATTTTGTTACGTGCATGTACATAGATTCTATTGCAACTCCAATTATGGTTTTGTCCTTAATGACACGTGGTTCTGTTTGTAATCTTGTCTTTCTATCAGGTTAATTTATATCCATTTGTATTGTGTTTCCGTTTTCTTTCAAATTGCGTATAACAGAGAGATCCAATTTGTATCATATCGGTTCTATCCTTAATTGCATATTTGCCTTAGATTACTCCAAATATAGGGTCCGATGTCTCCAGCATTGCGACTACAAACACAGCTGATCTACCTCATTTAGTTTTGGCACGATATAATATTAATCCTGCCCTACACAATACCTGCTTCCGGCAAGCTGTATTTTAGACAGATATCTATATATGTGTTTCCCTTGATATAATTGCCACCATTAATGCTAGGCATCAACATGCTTCGATACTCATGTGGTTTATTTGCATATACAATTACATTCTTATCAGTACCCTTACAAAAGTTTTTTAAATACTACCTCTGCTTCTGCGCGACTTTTTCCCGCCCATTGCAACGCTCCAGGTAACAGTTTGGCTTTCTCTTTGTTCTTTTTTCCTTGTTTTTATGGTGCGTTGCCCTTCTGTATCAAGTTAATGTATTGTTTAGAGTGGATTCACTTTCTGCTCTTCATTTTTTGGTTTTTTGCATCTATACTTCGTTGGTGCCGTTTTTTGTATGCCTTTTTTTGTACATATGTAATGCCTTTTAAATACCTGGAAAAATTTTCATAGCCGTATATTTCACCTTCAATCATACTTTTGCGATGCTTTTGCACAGTACGTGCAACCACATTCTCTTTACAATCGTAGAATGACAGTCATTATTTTCTTCCGATTTCTGTTAGCATCCGCATGAGATGGCATTAATGTGCTTTTTGCCCTTGATGTCTGTAGAACCTTTTTTCTCTCTAGCATCTACACATTTTGGCATGCATAAGGGTTTTTCATTAATGGTTTTTATTAACAATGGTTTTATATGGATCCTTTTAACGGTTGGAGCGCGATACATTTTTGCACCTTCGTTTTCACAGAAATTCTTTTAACTCTCACTAGATGCATTTTCAAGTTATATATTGTCTCTTGTTTTACTCGTGTTTCTGATAGTGTTGTGAGACGTCCAACCACTGCATAGCCAGCACTCCCCTAGCTGCATGTGCATGCAGGTTCTTTTAAAATTAATTATTTTCTTTTTACTTCTTTTTTTCTCCTTTGTTATATTGGTTTTTCACATTGGCTTATCGACAATTTGCCTGCTGAGTCTGACCAGCTTTCCATATATGTCTGCCAAGCTCACAGTTTAGTTTGTTCCATTTCTTCTTTCTTCTCTCTCCTTTTCTATATGTATTAATGTTCTTAGTTCTGAGATACAACATGAGGTTTTCACACTCAGCATATATGAGATGACATTTTATCTAATGCTCACTTTGTTTTCTTAATTTATACAGATTGAGAGGAGCATTGTGTGCGTTTTTTTATGTAGTTGCTACACCCTGCGGTAATGTATTACATGCTCTAATACTCACACAGTTTTATGTCACCTACTATAAATCTAATTGTTTTGTCAAACCATATAATTTGTTTTATTTTTATTTTTATTTTTTATTATTAATTATATCATGTGTCTGTATAAATTTACATTTTATCTTGAGTATGGTTGTTTTAATGTATGTTTTTTTAATTTTAGACCCCTGAAGAAGGCCTCCGGCCGAAACTATTTAGTTGGGTCCCTCAATAAAATTGTTTTGTGCCATATACTGACGTGTAGGCCTGGTCCTTGGGTTCCGCTTCTGGTTCTCCCACTCTCGTACCACACAGACAGGCCCTCAAACAGAATCACAAACCCATTTGAAAATCTGTCCTACAAAAACTGGGTGCCCTACTAATCTGGATACACCCACAGCCACTGCTGCAATAATCATAACATAATTGGGAAAGATGCTTGGTGAGAAAAGGCTGTTGGAAGTGGCAACTCAACTACTACTACTACTATTTAGCACTTATAGAGTGCCACACACGCAGCACTGCACAGCTAACCTACAAGAGGTAGCCAACATACAAAAGACAATCCCTGCAGCTAACCTTCAAGAGGTAGTCAACATACAAGAGACAATCCCTGCCCGTCAGAGTCATGCTCATCGGAGCTTACAATCTAGTTAGAACAGTACAGAGCATTAGTCAGTTCTGCGGAAGGTACGGTGTGGTACAGTTTGGTCTATAGTTTGGTCATATATGTTAACGGGGGTTAGGGTAAGATGAGGATGGAAGTCAGGATCTGAATGCAACAGTGAAGAGGTAGGTCTTCAACCTGGATTTGAAGAGGGCCAGGGAGGACGCCTGGCACACAGACGCAGGTAGGCTGTTCCGGGAGTAGGGTGCAGCAAGGTGAAGGAGTGCAGTCGGGAGTTCGCGGTGCGGGTAAAAGGCATTGATAGAAGTGATTTGTTAGCGGAGCACAAATTTTGAGAGGGGACATAGGGAGAGATAAGAGATAAGAGGTATTGGGGGGCCATAGAGTGAATGCATTTATAGGTCAGCAGGAGAAGCTTGAATTGGATGCGGAATTGGACAGGGAGCCAGTGAAGTGACTTGAGGAGAGGAGTAATGTGGGCATGGCGAGGCTGGAAGAAGATTAGTCGAGCAGCGTGATTTTGTATAGACTGAAGGGGAAGGAGGTGGCTCACTCCAGCTGATCTCTCTGACCTCTCCTCTGAAGACCTAGTGTGGGCTGATGCACATGCTGCATCATTACTGAAATTGACATGCTGGTTGCTCACACCTGCCAACATTAAAATGGAAATTGCAATAAAAACCACCATAGAAATAAACCCACCAAAAAATGTAAATTTTGTTTTGTCGAAGCCCACCGAGGGGAGGCTAGAACTGTTCCCCTAGCCCCCTCCAGACGGTAGACTGCTTTTATTTAGAATTCACCACAGTGTTATTAAAACAAGTACTTATCTTCTGAATCACAAGACTCCTCATTCATTTTCAACCACGTTGCTAATCGTTGAGGTGCAGCAGATGTGCACGTTTCGGGGACGTGCACGTTTCGGGTGTGCGCCCTGCTTCAAATGCTCTCAAACCGTTCAAAAGTGCAACGAAAAAACGCCGTCATTGCAGCCGTGGGTAATCAATTGTCAATGGCCCTGACAAATCGTAACTTTATACGGAAGAAGGCCAACCGGAAACGTCTGGAGGGGGCTAGGGGAACAGTTCTAGCCTCCCCTCGGTGGGCTTCGACAAAACAAAATTTACATTTTTTGGTGGGTTTATTTCTATGGTGGTTTTTATTGCAATTTGGATTTCCATCATTGAAGAGGGTGTTTTTTCCATTAGAACATTAAAATGGAAGCAGAAATTACCCACCCTTCCCCGTCTTTGACTGAGTGACATGTCTGCACTTTATGCCATGGGGATTGAAGTAGCCTCCTCAATTCCCATACACATCCCCCACTGAGGTGATGGGCACCTGGTGGCTGTAAACCCTCCCAAAAGAGGTCTCTGACTGACAGGGTCACAAGCTCCCCAAACCTTTGTGTACCCCTTTTCACTTGTCACTCTTAGATTACCTCTCACCCTCCTCCAGGTAAGTCCAGGTGCTCCTTGTGGTCTTGGGCAAGCCACTTAACCCTCCATAGCCCATGTTCCCTGTAAAATAGTTATCTCCAAGTTATAATGCCCTATTCAATGTAATTTCAGTTTGTTCAATGTAAACCGCACTGATGCAGAATAATGCGGTATATAAGAGAATGTAAATAAATAAAATAAACAAATAAATAAATAAGTCAGCCTGCATGCCCCCATTCCATGCCCCTCCTCTTGCAAAAGTGTCTGAGCTAGAGACTGCCAACTCACTTCCTCTGTCTTTTCCAGATGTGTTCCCAACACCTAGGCCTTTTCTTGCTTGTTTTGAGACTGCTGGACATGTCATCTGCTCCCAAATGTCATTTATCTGCACTACTGCCCTACCTTTAATGATGGATCATTGAGGTGGTCCCAATGCACTCTAGCCTGTAGGAGATATTGTCAGTAGCAGATAAATACACATGTATAAATACTTGGTATATCTATGGAAAACTGCTACTTCTCACTTTCCCAGGATTCCATAGGTCTACCTGACAAACAAACCTTGTGATAAAACAAACAACCCTGTGTTTATATATAAATTAGACTTTATTTTTGATAGAAATATAGTACAAAATTAGCATAAATTAGTTTTCTGAGGTAGTAAGTTATGGAGCCCTATGATTACAATTACCAAGATACCTAATCACTGTTTTAGCAACCAACGTCAATGATTCACTCTGTACTCAGACATACAGTACATTATCTGTCTGTTTAAGCTAGCCCCATCCTTGGGGGGGGGGGGCGGGGATTAAAGACCATTACCTTAGCTTTTGCCAGAACTCTTGTGGCTGGATACGAGAAATTGTCTCAGGAACAGCATGAAGTCAAAGTATGGCAGAGATCCAATGTCGGCTACAGGAAGTAGAACCGAGCCGCAGGTCTGTGGGAGAGATTCACTCTGTCACAAAGTTAGTCTTCATCCTTGAGGCAGACAGGCAGTAGGGCTAAGAACTGCAGAAAACAAACTGCCAGAGAAAGGCTAAGTTAAAGTTCCCAAGTAGTACATCAAAAGTTTTGCAAGTCTGGAAGTACCCAGAAATGTGTACAGAAGTCTGTGCATAAAAAAAGTCTGCAGAAGTATAGAATCTGTGTGTCTCTCTTTGAGTCCAGTGCATAATTCTTTGTCCTGACCCCCTCATCATGGCACATGATTGGCTGGTCTCAGATACTATATGTCATCTTCAGCAAATCCTGTAACAGTGGTCAGGTGGTCCTTCTCCGAACAAAGGTCCGTGGTACAGGAAAGATGATGGTATGCAGGTGCACACATTGTGGCAAATCCTAGGCCCAGTGGCACAGTCTCTGGATGAGAGCAAGTTCTCTAGCACATAGGCATGAACAATGATTCTGCTGAATTGCTTGATCTGCAGGGTTTAATACTGGCACAACAGAAAAGAGTCCCATCTTATTTGGATCATGCTTCAGTTTCTGAGCAGACAAGGAATCCATCTTGTTTGATTCAGAATAATTCAGAGCAGGCCCCATCTTGTAACAGGAAGCCATGCTGAATGGTTCAGACATCAGTTTCTGAACAGGCACCAACCCTACAGGCCCCCCCAGGTACTTTGTCATCTCGTAACCCATTACTTCTCCCTGTCATGCCTTCTGGGGCCCTTTTATTCTCAACCTGATCAATATACTGTAACAGATGAGCATCTGTAGAGTAAGTTTACTGGGCATACTCTGTCACCCAGCACCCCTATGAACCACAGCCCCATCTGGTGGCCACACCCCTGGTAAGAGCCACACCCTAGATACTTCGCTCTGCATCCCAAAAATCGCTGCTCCCAATAGCCAGCAGAGCAGAACGAAGTCTAGAAAACAGGAAAACAAAACAAAGCAAAAGAAAAGAGAGCAGAAATGAAACAAGAAAACCAAACACCAAGATTGTCCTGCTATTAAGGTTGGCTGAAATCCAATAAATCTGCCAACACTAGCACTCAGCAGCCAATGCACCCTCACAGCCACAGCCTGCAAGACAGGCATGCCCCCACCAGAGCAGGAAACATTCAGCCCCCTGCACACACTGTTCCAGGCCTCCAGATGTGCCCTTTCCCTAGAAATAGAAACATGATGGCAGACAAAGGCCACATGGCATATCTAGTCTGCCCTTCTGTATCAACTACAGTAGTCCCCTTTTTACCTTTAGAGATCCCTAGGATCGAGACTCATCACAATGGTGCAAGCAGACATGCCGCACTACTATCGGAGGGCCCAGCCTATCACCCCTACCGCAACCACCACCTCGGGTCATAATGCACATGCCATGATCACAGAGGAGACTGGCATCCCAAACTTTGCAGGTAAGGCTAGGTATGGAGCAAATAGACACAGGCAAATAGACACAGGCAAAAAATCCAAGCCCTGCTGAAGGAGTTATCTTTTTAGTAAAATGTTTTCCCAACAAATCTCAACAAAACCAATTCTTCCTGTTAATCCCTTGCCTAGCCCTACCCTGAACTGCCTGTTAACTCATGCTCCACCAGCCTCTTGCACTCTCTACCCCTTCCCACTCACCCATCCTACCCAATATCTGCCCTCTTCCTCCCACCCACCTCAATTATCATCCCTGGCCTTATAGCCCACTCTATAAGGCTCAACCTTGTTATGGTGCCCCTAATATAAGTCTGGGGCTGTTACGTATGAATGATGTTTTTTATCAGAATGGATTTAATGGGTGGGACTTGGGCTTCGATGATATGGGGTGTGATTAGAGAGCTTGGGTGTCCAAAGAGTTTGGGTATATTTGATGATCCTAAATGATCTACATTATTTAATGAATTGGATGACTGTGTTAATGTAAAAGGCCATAAAAGCGGCGTCCCTGCTCCCAGAGATGCCGCTGCCCAGAAGCAACACCTCTTCGGTTCCTGCCCAATCTGGGGCAGTGGGAGCTCCTCCCGCAGCGGTCGGCAGGCCATAAAAGCGGCGTCCCTGCTCCCAGAGACGCCGCTGTCCAGAAGCAACACCTCTTCGGCTCCTGCCCAATCGGGGCAGTGGGAGCTCCTCCCGCAGCGGTCGGCAGGCCATAAAAGCGGCGTCCCTGCAGGGCGTGCCCGCGCCTGGCGGGCCCGCGCTTGAGGGTCTCGTCAGAGGGCCCTTTGGCGTGGCCCTTAGGCGCGGCACGAAGGAGAGCAGAAGGAAACAACCAAAGGAAACAGTATCGCCGACAGCATCACAGCAGAAACCAACAAGGAGCAGACCGAGGCGAAGGACGTCAGAAACGCAAGTAAAACTCTCACAGGACATCACAACAAATCAACATGCTCACAACAGTGTTTCTCCCAATCAGCCTCCTCCTCACACACATCCTACCACCAAACACTCACTTCCACTACCCACACTCTAACTCACCATGGCATCCCCCAACCACTTGGACATACATAGAACCACAGTGCGCACATTCTGCCACACACAGCACATCAATGACAAAAAGAAAAAACACACACAAATTACACTCCCACACAATACATTCAAAGGAAACACACGAAACAACAAAGCCCACAAAGCATACAACCATAGAACTCATAAACGCAAGATCCATATGCAACAAGATACACACAATAGCAGACCACATAGAAGACCACCAGCCAGATATACTTTGCATAACAGAGACTTGGCTCAATCCCACCGACAATGTTCTACTCAATCAACTGGTACCAGACACATATACAGCATACAACTGCCCACACACCCACAAACGTGGAGGAGGAGTCTTGATAATTGCAAAGAAGAACCTAAAGTTCAAAACTCAGAGCTTCACTGACACACCACAAGGTAACACACTCAGCATCGTGAACAAACACATGGCAATCTGCCTAACCTACAGAGCACCCAGAGCCTCACCCGACGAACTAGCCTCAACGCTCGAAGCAGTATGCGCCATCACCGCAACCAACAAGCCCACGCTCCTGCTAGGAGACTTCAACCTCAAGTCCACCAACAACAAAGATGCAGAAGCTTTCCTTCAAGCAATGACCTCACTTCAATTTACCCAAATCGTTGACGCCCCAACGCACAGACACGGTTATACCCCAGACCTCATCTTTGCAACCAGCTACCTAACATCAAGAGGCCTAATATCAACACCCACCATCATCCCAGTTCCATGGTCAGACCACTACCTAATCAAGATAAAGTTGCAACTACAAAAGGACAATCTCAACGAACAATCGGACAACACACCCACACAAAGACGATTCAAGAGCTTCGACAGAGACGCTTTCCTACAGGACACGATACAACAACTAACCACAGAAACGGACGACCTGGAGACTCAAATCACCAACTGGAACAACACACTATCCAACGCCGCCACAGCAACAGATGGCAGACCCAAGAAACACCATCACAACAAGAGACAACACAAGCTGTGGTACTCCACAACCATACGACAAGAAAAAAGAGAACTCAGAAAGATAGAATGGAGATGAAGAAAATCCAAGGCTGCTGAAAACCAGCAACTATACCTAACAAAGCAAAAACAATACAATGAACACATCAACCAATCAAAGAAAGAATATCATACAAACATGATAAATACCTCCATAAACAAACCCAGAGAGCTATTTGAAATAGTGAAAATCCTCACAAAGGAGCAAAGGACAGAAGAGGAAGTACAAATAGACCCGCAAAAATTTGCTGATCATATCAAGGAAAAATTTCACTCTGTGGAACAAACAATGCCTAGCACATCAACTCAGCCCAACTCACACCCCAAGACCTGGGACACATTTTGCTCACCCTCAACAGAGCAGCTCTCCCACATCATCTCAGCAATCAAAACAAGCACTGCTCCTATGGACCCTTGCCCAGTGTCATGGATCAAAGCCACCAAATCAAGCTTCATCCACCTCATACACAACATGGTGCACAACTCCCTCACCCAAGGACTCATGCCAGATCAACTAAAGCTAGCTACAGTACGACCAATACCAAAGAAAACAACCCTTGACAAGAGCAACCCAGCAGCATACCGACCAATATCCAGCATACCCTTTCTAGCAAAAATCATCGAAAAATCAGTACAACACCAACTACAGGAACACATTGACAACCATGCACCTCTAGATGACAACCAACACGGCTTTCGCCCCAACCATGGAGTCGAAACACTGCTGATCTACCTCTTCGACAACATCCTCCGAATCATAGACAACACCAAAAAAGGTATCTTAATGATCTTTATTGACATCTCTTCTGCATTCGACACAGTAGACCACAAAACTCTCCTGGAAAGGCTAAAGAACATTGGGCTTCATGGTACCACACTAAAATGGTTCCAATCATACCTAACCGACAGGCGGATACAGATCAAGGTAGGCCACAACACCTCTCAACACATAAAAGTCCTCCAAGGAGTGCCTCAAGGGTCCGCCCTCTCGGCACTACTGTTCAACATATACATCCAGCCAATATGCGACATCCTGAAAGCGAACAGTATTCAATATACAATCTATGCAGATGATATCATGATATACACACCCATCTCAGTTGACAACCTAGACTACTCTAAAATAACAGACTGCCTCACACAAATGACAAGATGGTGTAAAGACAACAACCTCTCAATCAACTACAGCAAGACGGAGGCACTAATAATCACTCGCAACCCAGACTTCATCCACCCACCGGACATCAGAGTACAAGACACAACCATACCAATAAAATCGGAAGTAAAATACCTCGGAGTGACCCTGGACAATGAACTGAATCTCAAGACACACGTAAACAAAACAATCAAAAATGCATACCACAGGATGAGAATCATCAGAAGACTTAAACCCCTCCTTGCCACTGAACACTTCCGTACCGTATGCCAAGCACTAATTACTCCCTTACTGGACTTCTGCAACCCCATCTACCTTGGGCTAGCAAAACAAACACTCAAACCACTACAACTAGCACAAAACACTGCAGCCCGCATAATATCTGGATCAACAAGACATGAACACATTATTCCTGTTCTGAAAGACCTACACTGGCTCCCAATCAGCTCACGCATCAAATACAAAACAATCATAAACATATTTAAGATCAGACACCACACTTCAGCCAACAGCCTGCACACCCTCATACAACCAGACACCAGCACTCGCCCAAGAAGAAAAGGAACTTCCAACAGAGTCAACACCCCGAGCGACTTCAGAAAAACACGCAAGGACACCACAGAAAGAGCACTCTCCCTGGCTGCCCCAACAATCTGGAACTCCCTCCCAGACGAACTGAGATCGACAACGGACCTCAAAGACTTTCGCAAACAGCTGAAGACAACGCTGTTCATAGAACACTATGGACACATCACTTAATCGCACTAACAGGAACTACCAACCTACCCCTTCCAACCCCCTGATAAGAAATTGTACAATGGCACATGATATATCTCAAACCCTAAGTGTATAGAACAATGTATTATATCTCATGCTGTATAATAGCGCACAATGTACACAGTTCAACCTAATCTAATATACTACAACATCTTACATGCAATTCATGACATTTCTTTCACTGCATGAAATACACGTTCACTACTTTTGATTGTATTGCTGTGACACCGCCTTGATTATAGGATAAGGCAGTATAGAAATACTGTTAAATAAATAAATAAATAAAATAAAATAAAAGATGGAAATTCTATGGTCAACTACTTGAAGCAAGATCTGAAGTTACTCAAAGTCCACATGTTGAAGGACGCCTTTTCTTTACTCTCTATTAAGGCTGTTACATGTGGATGTCCATTTTTCTTGTCTCAGTTTGATAATTTGTGTTTTGTTGTTTAATTATTATGGGAGTAATTTATGTAAACCATATAGAATGGTTTGAAATCAGTTTTGTGGTCTATAATTTGGTTGGAAATAAATAGATGATCCATTTAATGGGTTAAAATCATGAGGGATATACATATAACACATGGCAATGGCTTAAGAATATTCCAAATGATTACTGGAATATTAGAAGACTTTAAATGGCAATGTTGGATGCACAGTTGAAGTAGAAAAAGAAACATAGAAACTTGATATCAACTACTATAGTCCCTTTTTGTCTTTTAGAGATTTTCTGTATTTGTCCCATGCTTTCTTGAATTCAGATACTATCTTTGTCTCTACTACCTCCACTGGAAGACTGTTCCATGCATCTACCACTCTTTCTGCAAAGAAATATTTCCTCATATATTACTCCTGAGTCTATCCCTTCTCACCCTTATCCTATGTATCCTCATTGCAGAGTTTACTTTCATTTGAAAGAGGCTCTTCTCTTGTGCATTTATGCCACAGAGGTATATAAATGCCTCACTCATATCTCCTCTATCTCACTTTTCCTGGGTTTAAAAAAGGTTTGGACAAGTTCCTGTGAGGAAAGGTCCATAAACCATTATTAAAGAGGACCCAGGAAATCAACTGTTTGCACCTGGACAAGCTTTATGGAACCTGTGTGCCTCTTAGGGAACCTGCCAGGTACTTGTGACCTGGACTGGTCACTGTTGGAAACAGGATACTCAGCTTAATGAACCTTGGTCTGACCCTATAAGGCATTTCTTACGTTCTTATATTCTCCTAAGATACATATTAAGATCTTTACGTCTGTCCCCATATAGTTTATAAAGAAGACCACTAATCATTTTAGTAGCCACCCTCTGCACCAATTCCATCCTGTTTATATCTTTTTGAAGGTGTGGTCTCCAGCATTGCACTCAATATTCCAAATGAGGTTGCACCAGAGACTTATACAGAGGCATTATCACCTCTTTTTAAATTATTTTTTAATTAAATAGCTCTCTGTGAATAGTAAACAACTGTTGTAAATAGTTCTCTGTAAATAAATTGTTAAATAGTTAAACATGTTCCATGTATCATAGTTATTTTTTGTGCCAAAATGTTCTATGTAATTCAATGTTCAATGGTTTTAACTTGTTCTCTGTAAACCGCCCCTGATCTCTGGAAGGGGTGGTATAGAAAAGCACACAAATAAATAAATAAATAAATTTTGGCCATTCCTTTCCTTATGCACCCAAGCATCCTCTGGCTTTTGCAGTCACCTTTTATATCTGCTTAGCCACTTTAAGATCATCAGAAACAATCATGTCCAGGTCCTGATTTTCTTTTGTAGACAGAAGTACTTCACTCTCTACACTGTATTGTTCCCTTGGATTTTTGGAGGCCAAATGCATGACCCTGCATTTTTTAGCATTAAATCTCAGCTGTCAAATTCTTGACCATTTCTCAGGCTTACCTAGATCCCTCCTCATGTTATCTACTCCTTCCTGGGTGACCACTCTTTTGTACATTTTCGTATCACCTGCAAAGAGGCACACATTACCTGACAGCCCTTTGACAATATCACTAACAGAGATGTCAAAAAGAATTAGACCAAGGACAGATCCCTGCAGCAAACCATTGATAATCTCCTTCTCCTCAGAGTGAGCTCCATTTATTTTTACACTTTGTCACCTCCCATACAACCAATTTCTAACCCAGTCAGTCACTTTAGGGTCCATCCCTAGGGTGTTCAATATATTTATAAGCTGCCGGTATGGAATGGTGTCATCTAGGGCTCTCCCTCAGCCCAATTCTCTGGTCACCCAGTCAAAGAAATCAATCAGATTTGTCTGACAAGACCTTCCTCTGATGAATCCATGCTGCCTCGGATCCTGCAATTCATTGGACTCCAGAAACTTCACTATTCTCTGTTTTAGCAATGTTTCCAATAATTTACTCACCACAGAGGTCAGACTAACTGACCTGTAGTTCTCAACCTCATCCTTCCACTTTTGTGTAAAGGGACCATGAGTGCCTTTCTCTAGTTCTCTAGGACCACTCCCAATTCTAAAGAAGCATTGAAAAGGTCAGTCAGTAGAGCCCTAAGAACATCCTCAAGTTTCTTCAATATTTTTGGATATATCCCATCTGTCCCAATTGCTTTGTCTACTTTTAGTTTAGCTAGTTCATCATAAACAAAGTCTTATGAAAATCGTTCAAGATCCTCTTTATTTCTGTTCCTATTTGTGGGTGTTTTCTGAGATCCTGCTCCTGGTCCTTCATCTGTGAACACAGAGCAAAAATATTTATTAAGCAATTCCGTTTTATCCTCATCAGCTGACAATTCCACTTTTGCACTTCCTCCTTTCACTAGAATATCAGAAAAATTTCTTGCCCACCAATTTTATTGTATTAGCTATTTCTTCTACTTTTTGTATCTTTGCTTTCCTGACTACTTTCCTAGCTTCTCTAAATTTCTCCAAATATTGATGTTTGTCTTCCTCTTTCTGTGATCTCCTGTATTTTATGAAGGCCACCCTCTTTTTCCTCACATTTTTAGCTATTTCTTTTGAGAACCATCGTGGGATCCTTTTCCTTTTACCTTTATTTACCTTTCTAACAAAAAGGTTTGTTGCCCTTAAAATATCCCCTTTCAGTTTTGCCCATTGCCTTTCTAAATTCCCTCAATATATTAAGACCTGAGTGAAAAGGAAAAGAAGAAGAAAAACATTTCTTTTGTCGGAGCAGCCCTGCAAACACAGACGGATAAAAACCGACTGTCCGCTGTGCTTGCTCCTTTTAATAGTATTTTGTAAGTGAAACAAACTTTAACAATTAAAGCACTCAGCTGGTTTTCTGATGTGTCACGTTTCAGATCGCTAAACTAACGATCCTGCTCTAGGTAAAGGAATTCCTGTGATAACTTCAAAGCTTCTAAGATACTGAAAAAATGTTTCCGTATTTAATAGGCTTGGCGTCTGACATCAGTGCAGGTGATGTAAGCTCACTCGTTCTTCTCATGATTCCTTTGATGACCGATGAGGCAACTCCCGAAAGGGGAGGAGATCCCGACGACCCGGTCCAGGATGAAGAATCCACAGTAATCAACTTATCGGGACATTTATTAACTTTAACACAATTGGAGGTCCTGGAAATAGGTCTCTCATTTGTACCAACTCCTCGCTATGATGGTTTTGAGATCCGTTTAGCCTTACATCATTTTTTTTGAAAATTAAAAATTATACATTACTTTGCACAGCAGATTACCTTACCTGACCCTTCGATCTTACATGCCTCTTCAACCTGGATTCCTCCAGGGCCAGCTGATGCAACATTAACCACATTTCAAGATCTAGTATTACAGGAGGTGACTAAGTTGGAACAGACAGCTTGTAGATCTTTTTCTAACTTATCTCAGGCTCATTTTGCAGCTATTAAGTAGTTATTGCAAGCTGATTTAGTTATTCGTAGAGTGGATAAGGGAGGAGCAGTAGTCATATTATCTTCTGACCAATACAAATGGGAAATGGCTAATCATTTGAATAATCGTATGCATTATTCACTTTTAGATTTGGATCCTACATCAAGTTTGTTAGAACGCATTAAAATCATGGTATCTACAGCTTTCTTTAATAACTGGATTACTAAACAAGAACAATTTTTAATTAATAATACTCCAAAAATCCCGGTCTTCTATCTTGTGCCTAAGATTCATAAATCTCTAACAAATCCACCGGGAAGACCTATAGTATCCTGTCGGGATTCTCTGCTAGAACTGCTTTCAAAATTCTGCAATGTTTTCCTGCAACCAGCAGCTATGAAAGTACCATCTTATGTGAAGGATACTGGGGATTTTCTCACACAATTATCTGGATGTACAGATTATTTGTCTTATAAATATATGGTTACTCTTGACGTCCAGTCTCTCTACACCAATATAGATCAAAATGAAGCATTACAATGTTTGGCTACTTACCCCTTGGATCTTCCACCTTGGATCCCAAGATCTTTTCTTTTAGATCTTCTTGAATTGGTCCTTAATAATAATTATTTTTTGTATCAACAAAGTTTTATTTGCAGACCTTTGGGATAGCAATGAGGACTACAGCAGCCCCTTCGGTTGCCATGATTTATATGGCGTGTTATGAGGAACTTTACATCTATTCATCTTCATTTTTTTGCCATATTCCATTTTGGTGCAGATTTTTAGATGATATTTTTTTCTTATGGACTGGCACTGAGTCACAATTGGATTTATTTTAGACACAATTAAACACACACAAATCTAATATCCAATTTACTGCTCAAATTGAGAAATCTCAGATTCAATTCCTTGATATCACAATTACTCATAAGGCTGAAGGTTTCATTACCTCTCTGTTTAGGAAACCAGTGCAGAGAAATACCCTTTTAAGTTATTCGAGTTTTCACCCGGCACCATTGAAATGGGGGTTACCATATGGGCAATTCTTGAGACTTTGAAAAAACTGTTCGACACGTCAAGAATTTTATCATCATGTGGATGATCTCAAAAAATGCTTGCTGGCATGGGAGTATCCCTGGAAGGTCATCACTTCAGCTTGTAAAAGGGCTCGTTTTACACACTGAGAATGGTTGTTATCATCTCAAAAAGATCAAGTTTCTGAGACAACGACGGATACTATAACTGGTATTTTCCCATATGTTAGAAATGTAATGAATGTGATGAAATTCTTCGTAGATTATGGCCCATTTTATCCCACACCATAGATGTTTTAGGGGGACAAATTTACATGTAGCCTATTCTCGAGGGGCGAATTTGCGTGATTTTATTGTTAAATCAACATCTATTGAAGACCGTCCGATTTTTGGTCATGATAATCAGGGCCATTATCAATGTGAAACTTGTGTTTCTGTGAAGGTTCCCTAGTGGGAACATCATGGCTGGATGTTCATACTGACCAGGTTTATACTACAAAATGGCATACAAATTGTCTATCCACTTTTGTGGTATATTTAATAGTCTGCCCATGTTTCCTTTACTATATTGGTCACACAATCCGCACATTGAAGATACGTTTAAGTGAACATCTTTCTCGGTTACATACTCAGACACTTACAGCCCCACTGGTGGAACACTGCCTTCAGCGGGAAAACGTTTTTGATCAATTATGCTGGCATGTTTTGGATTATGTTCCAGCAGACCCAAGAGGTGGCAATTGAGTTATGAAACTCCAAAAACTTGAACAACGATGGATTTTTTATTTAAACACAGTTTCACCGGGGGAGCTTGAATGGTAAGCTAGAATGGCATAGTATTCTTTAGTCTCATGCCTTTATTATGTTGATCCTCTCTATGTTCTCAATCATGCTGGGGGATTCCCTTTCTTTCATAGGGCTTCCCCTGTTGAAGGACACCTTCTTTTGCATTTCATTGGCTGATCGGATTACATCACCTGCACTGACCTCAGACGCCGAGCCTATTAAATACGGAAACATTTTTTCAGTTTCTTAGAAGCTTTGAAGTTATCACAGGAATTCTTTTACCTGAAGCAGGATCATTAGTTTAGCGATCCAACAATAATAAATGTTTTTCTTCTTTTCCTTTTCACTTAGGTCCTAATATATTGGTTCTTTATTTATTCCTGAGCGGGCACCTTGGTTTTATGTTATTTTCTATATTCCCCAGCTGTTTTCATCCTGCTAAGGACTCCTTGAGTTATTGTCACATTTTGGCAAAGTTAGTTTTCTAAAGTCTAAGACCCTTGCTTTTGAATGGACTTTATCAGCCCTAGTCCTAATACTGAGCCACACCATCTGTGATCATTGGATGTGAGATGATCACCCACTATAACATCAGAAACATTTTCTCCATTGATAAGCACAAAGTCCAGTATGGCCCCCTTCACGTGTGGATTCAGTTACCAGTTGACAGAATAGTTCTCCCTGTAGAGAATCTAGGATCTCCTTACTTCTAGATGACACCGCAGCAGGGATGTGCCGATCAACATCCATCATGTTGAAATTACCTATCAATCTCCACCTCTTGTAATGGAAATCAGTATATCACACCAGTGCAAATGGATCACCCATTCCCTCTTTCTAGTTTAACCCACAATGCCTCCTCACTACCTTTTAAGCCCTGTAATTCTATAGCTTTAATATTATTTTTTTCATATAGTGCCACTCCTCCTCCCTTTCTTCCTACCCTGTAGTTCCTGAATAAACAATAGCCTGGTATTACATCCCAGTCATGGTTGTCCATGAACCATCTCTACATAACTGCCAATAAATCCAAGTCAGCCTCTTCCATTAAAGCCTCAACATCTGTGATCTTAGTTTCCATACTACGGGCACTTATGCACACCACTTTCTAGATGGTGCCCCTTTTACCCATTTCTACAGAGGTATTTCATGGTTTACTTATCTGAGGGCTTACATTTAACCTGCATCCCCAACAAATCTAGTTTAAAGCCCTCTTCAGTAGGTTAGCCAGTCTGCTGTGAAAGACTTCTTGGATAGGAAGATACCATCTCTGCTCTGCAGCCCTTGGAAAATCATCCCATGGTCCAAGAAACCAAAATGCTCTCGATGACACCATCCACATAGCCACACATTCATCTTCAGGATGTGAGCTTCTCTGCCTCGACCCTCAACAGGGAGTATTGAAGAGAACACCATCTGCACACCCATTTGCTTCACTCTCTGTCCCAGAGCCATGAAGTCACTTTTGATACACTCGGACGGATACCTAGCAGTAGCATTTGTGCCAATATGGATGAGCAACATTGGATAATAGTCAGTAGACTTGATGAGTCTCTGCAAACTCTCCATAACATCTCAGATTCTGATACCTGGCAAACAGCACACCTCTCTGGATATCAAGTCTTTGACAGTAGATGGATGCCTCAGTACCCCTCATCAGAGAGTCACCAGAGAGTCACCAGGGATCTGCACTATCAGCCCTACTTTTTAACATTTACATAAAACCGGTTTGTAATATCTTTAAAAAATTTGGAGTACAATATCACCTCTATGCAGACGATATTATGATGTACATACCATTTACTATCCCTAACCTACCGTTACAACTCCTCTCAGACTGCTATAATGAAATCACAATTTGGCTAAAAACTCAAAACCTCTACATAAACCATGCTAAAACCGAAGTCCTAATCGTAACAAAAAATCAATCATTTATCCCCCCAACACATATAACACTACAAGATCAAGAAATTAAAATAAAAAATGAAATAAGATATCTAGGTGTTATCCTAGATACACACCTTACAATGGAAACCCACGTTAGAAACACCATAAAGAAAATCTATTTCAAACTTAAAATTCTCAAACAACTACGTCCTCTAGTATTTGTACAAGATTTCATTAATATAACACAAGCTATCATAACCCCTCACTTTGATTTCGCCAACCTAATACTTATGGGCATTTCAAAACAGAACATTAAAAGAATACAACTAGCCCAAAATGCAACGGCTAGAATTATACTAAAAATAAACTCACTCCACCACATAACACCAATAATGGCATCCCTTCACTGGTTACCAATACAAAGCAGGATAATATACAAAACAATAATAACCTCATTTAAAGCATTAAACGACATGGCGCCGACAACACTATGTAATCTAATATGCAAAGAAACACCTAAGCCTACTCATAGAAAAGAACATTTAAATAAACTAAAGATTCCAAAGGACTTCATAAAAGCACATAAATTAACCAACAATAGAGCCTTCTCTCACATAGCCCCTACTATCTGGAATTCCTTACCAGAGGATCTACGTTCACTAACAGAGATCATGGAATTCCGCAAAAAATTAAAAACGAATCTATTCACTAAACACTACAATACCATGGAAAACCTTGCACTCAACTTAGATAAAGGCTAAACAGGTAACCGTCCACATAAAGCACAAACCCCCACCTAAATGGACAACACACTTAGCTCTAACGAAATAACGACCCTATCTCTTATGCCCTAATACCTAAGCATGTATATAGTTGTATCTGTTATGTATTGTCTTATGTATATAGACACTACACTTTGTTAGTTAATTGTTTTAACACGGTTCCAGTTTAAACTCACTTTGTTTAACTTACGATATTTTAAGATGTTCTATGTAAAATTAAGATGTTCTATGTAAAACAAACTTCGCTTTGTTGACTGTTGTTATTTGTGCACTGCAACTGATCTCTGGAAGATGCGGTATAAAAATGAGTGTTAAATAAATAAAATAAATAAACTACCACTACCCTTCACTTCCTTGTGGTCACCGATTCCTCAACATCGGGTGCTTGATTTCTGGTTCTTCTTTTTCTTGGGATGCTTTCACCTCCTCCTCTTCCAGGTCTGCATACTGGTTCTTCAGTTCAAGGGCTGGAGGGTTTGGATTGTTGATTCTGCAGACTCTGGTGACTCGTGTCCACCTCTCTTCATTCTGTAGCAGACCATCTTCACCTCTTTTGGAGAACTTGTATGCTTCAAGAAGCATCTCATCAAAGTATTTCTCACTGTCTCGAATGTTTCTCAGCCTTGCCACCTCTTCTCAGAGCTCCTCCACTTGTTTCATGAAGGCATCTTGCACATGGAACCGGTCCTTCAATTGGCATTTGGCTGTCTGTCTGGACAGAGGCAGAAGCTGTAACGGGGACAACAGCTTTAACAATATGTTTTTTTTCACAGATATCATTCAGTTGATGGAGCTTTGGTACCTGTTGAAGTAAATGAGGTAGACTTACCAAAGTCCCTAATTTTTCTTCAGCTTTCCTTTAAAGGAAAAAGCAGCAAACCTCTTTTATGTGTGTTCTAACAGTGATGTTCTATATCTCTATGTCTAGTCCCCTCCCCCTGCACAGCTGAGCGGCGTCCTTTAAAGCGGCAGCGCCAACGGGCACATCTTGCCACGCTCCTGCACATAACTTCAGCTGATCGCCGTGATTGGGAGACGGAAGGGAGTCCCCTCCCCCTGCACAGCTGAGCAGTGTCCTTTAAAGCCGCAGCGCCAATGGGCGCGCCCACGCTTGGCAGGCCCACGCCTAAGGGCCATGCCAAAGGGCCCTTTGGCATGGCCCTTAGGCAAGGGACCTTAGCTTCAAGCCGTGACATTATCCTGAATTGAGGACATCTTCCCGTCTCATATGCCTGACAAACTGAACTGTTTTCTCTTTGCTTGTGACTATCTCCTGCTCTATGGTCTGCTGATTTTACATGCTCCTAAGCCTATAGTATGATTCTATGATAACATTTGATTCACCTTTCTCTTCAGTCTTTGTCTCCACGTCCCTCTATTCTCCTTTCCTCATACTCTGCTTTTCCTCATCCTCCTCTCATCTGGTAATTTAATCCCTTCCTTAGCCCTTCTGTCATTCCATGTTATGACGAGGCCTCCACGTAATTTAGCTAACCTTATCTCTGTTTTCCCTAATCTTGGTCTCCCTAGATTTACCTCTCACTCTCTGAGGTTTTCCGCACCCCCTAAACATTTCTCTTACGTTAGATCTAGGCCTTTTCGCAACTTGTCCAACCTTATTCACATTCCTCTCCTCTCCCCATCTGCTCTCCCCTTCTCCTGTGCCTTGTGGAACGTTCATTCTATCTCTAACAAACTTGCTTTTGCACATGACCTTTTTATTTCTCGTGCATTTCACCTCCTTGCTTTAACTGAGACCTGGCTTCCTCCTGAAGACACTGCTTCTATTGCCGCTCTTTGTCAAGGAGGCTATCAGTTCTCCCACACTCCTCATCCCACCAGATGTGGTGGGGGTATTGGCCTTCTGCTTTCTCCCTCTTGTCACTTCCAGACCCTCATCCAACCTCTATCTCATTCCTCTCTCTCTTTTGAGTTCCACTGCATCCGCATCTTCACTCCTCTCCCACTCCATGTAGCTGTTATCTATCATCCTCCTGACATTTCCATCTCCACTTTTCTTTCTAACTTTGATTCTTGGCTGTCTACCTTTCTTCACCCCTCCTCCACCACCCTTATTCTCGGTGACTTTAACATTCATGTCGATGTCCCCTCTGATCCCCATATTTTAAAGCTCTTCTCCCTTACATCCTCATACAACCTTCAACTCTGTTCCACTGCTCCTGCTCACCAACATGGTCACTGCCTTTACCTGATCTTCTTCTCCAATTGCTCACCCTCCAACTTCTGCAACTCTGTCCTTCCCTTATCTGACCACCACCTTTTAAGTCTTTTTTTTTATTATTATTATTTTTTTAAATTATTTATTTATAGAATATTACAAAAATACAAAAGGAAATCATTACAATTACAATAGCCATACTACTATACAGCTTCAAAGAACAGACAAATAACACTAGTCCACATCAAGGAGGTGCTTTCAAATTTAAATTTAGAAAAAGCTCTGAATGGTCCCTGAAATAACTCTGAAAACTCCTTTTGTCTTATCGATGAACCGAGAAAATACATAAGGCAAAACTAAACAAAGATTAAGCCTTACTGTCTAGAAAAGCAATCAACTCATCAACTACGGAAAATATATATCTTTTCCCCTGATACACGATATGACATTTACAAGGAAATTTAAGGTAAAATGACGTACCCAAAGCCAAAGCGCGTGGGCGAATTTCCAAAAAAGATTTATGTCGCCTCTGAGTCTCTCTAGAGACATCCGGGAACATTTGAATTGTTTGACCACAAAATTTCTCATTCTTTTTAGAAAAATAAGTACGCAGGACCCTATCCTTATCCAACTCTAACATAAAGTTAACCAAAAGGGTGGCTCTTGAAGATATAGCATCATTATCAGATTCAATGAATTCTGAGATATCCAGAGGAGAAGATACCAGTTGCTCAAACTTCTCCTACTTCCCCATCTCTATCCACTTTACCTTGAGGGACATAATAAAGTTTGGAAATCATAATTTCATCAGAATCATTAAATAACAGAATCTCCTTAAAATATTTTCGCAAAAGAATCATTGGAGACAGAAAATGAGTTTTTGGAAAATTTAATAACCGGAGGTTATGAGATCTTAACATATTTTCCAAAAACTCATCCTGACGGTGCAACAAAAAGGAATCTAATGAGAACTTTTCAGAAAAAAACTTTTGTGATAAAGATTTAGAGTCCTGAGCATCCATTCATCTTTCCAGTGATAATACCCTATCCTCATGATCTGTTAGCTTCAAAACCGTCTCTTTAGAGAAATAGGAAATCTTCTTCAAGGAAGAGCCCAAAGCCATTTCCATGCGAGAAACAATCGCCCATATGTCTTTTAAAGAGACATCCGAGGGTGGAGAATTAGCTTCTGACACGGAGGGGAAAGTAATTACAGTTGGTAAAGCCGGTGATAGCGTCGAAGCTGAATCAACACGGAGAAAAGAAACAGGCAGTAGGGCTGAGCCGGGATCGGCCTTCACCGGATTTTCTCCCAGAAAGGCCTCTCCAGGCAAGGATTTAGGTTCATCGATGGGGGGAGTTAAACCCGATTCGCTCAGAGAAGGAATAGAAGAAGAGGTACTCACAGCCGACATGTCCATTGCACCATCCTTCGAAAGCTGAGCAGACGCTGACAAATCCTGCACTCTGACATGGGCATCCATCGGGCCTACGATCTTCAACGCCTTCATTTGGACAACCGGTGGGTACTTCTTCTTCCCTTTCCCCATAACAGGGAATGCCTTCTCACGCTGACGTGCGCCGAAGGGGCGCCAAAGGGGCGTGGCCTGCCCCTTTGGTCATGCCCCTTTGGGCACGCCCCCAGGGGGACGCCCGCGACCGCGTCCCACGGTGGGGCAGTTGGATTTAAAGCCCTCAAAGCAGACCTGAAGTCAATCAGTGCAGCCGCTAGTGCCAGCAACCATCCAGGAGCGTGTTCCACCAAAAGAATCAGGAAATGAAGCACCTCAGCATCCCGCGGTGGGGCAGTTGGATTTAAAGCCCTCAAAGCAGACCTGCAGCCAATCAGTGCAGCCGCTAGTGCCAGCAACCAACCAGGAGCGTGTTCCACCAAAAGAATCAGGAAATGAAGCACCTCAGCGTCCCGCGGTGGGGCAGTTGGATTTAAAGCCCTCAAAGCAGACCTGCAGCCAATCAGTGCAGCCGCTAGTGCCAGCAACCATCCAGGAGCGTGTTCCACCAAAAGAATCAGGAAATGAAGCACCTCAGCATCCCGCAGTGGGGCAGTTGGATTTAAAGCCCTCAAAGCAGACCTGCAGCCAATCAGTGCAGCCGCTAGTGCCAGCAACCATCCAGGAGCGTGTTCCACCAAAAGAATCAGGAAATGAAGCACCTCAGCATCCCGCGGTGGGGCAGTTGGATTTAAAGCCCTCAAAGCAGACCTGCAGCCAATCAGTGCAGCCGCTAGTGCCAGCAACCATCCAGGAGCGTGTTCCACCAAAAGAATCAGGAAATGAAGCACCTCAGCGTCCGGCGGTGGGGCAGTTGGATTTAAAGCCCTCAAAGCAGACCTGCAGCCAATCAGTGCAGCCGCTAGTGCCAGCAACCATCCAGGAGCGTGTTCCACCAAAAGAATCAGGAAATGAAGCACCTCCCACCTTTTAAGTCTTATTATTCATCATCCCCCTCCTCAGCCTCATCCTGTCTCCACTAACCTATTTAGAAACCTTCTTGCTATTGATCCTTTAGCGTTCTCCTCTTCTATTTCCTCTTCCCTTTCGTCCACTCTATTCTCCAAATCTATTGATGAGGCTGTGACCTCCTATAATGCTGAACTGTCCTCTGCCCTGGATGATCTTGCTCCCCTCATCCCATGTCCCATAAGACATTCTTCTCCCCAGCCCTGGCTCTCCCCCACTGCCCACTATTTGTGCTCCTGTGCCCGCTCTGCTGAGCGTGCCTGGCTCAAATCATGCTCACATGCTGACTTTCTCCACTTTAAATTTATGCTTTTCTCCTTTCAGCCATTGCACTTGCCAAACAAGTCTACTTCATCCATCTGACTGACTCTCTTGCCTCTGATCCTCGTCATCTCTTTAGCACACTCAATTCTCTCCTCAGTGTGCTTCCACCTCTGATTCCTCCCTTCCTTCCTGCCCAAACATTGGCTGAGTACTTCCATGACAAAATCCACAAGATCACCCTCCATTTCCCCTCCTCCCCTTCTATTCCCCCTATTTCCCAACTCTCCCCCCTCACTTTTGCTACCCTTTCTTCCTTCCCTATAGTCTCTGATGAGGAAACTGCGTTCCTTCTTTCTTCCTCTAAACTTACTACCTGCTCATCTGATCCCATCCCCACCCATCTCCTTAGTTCCATCTCTTCCACTATCGTCCCTTCCATCTCTCATATTCCCAACTTCTCACTCTCCACCACAACCTTCCCTTCTTACTTCAAACATGTTGTGGTCACACCCCTTCTCAAGAAACCTTTACTTGATCCCACTTGTCCTTCTAACTATCGACCTATCTCTCTCCTTCCCTTCACCTCTAAACTACTTGAGTATGCAGTCTACCACCGCTGTCTCGATTTCCTCTCCTCTCATGCCCTCCTGGATCCTTTACAATCTGGCTTCCATCCCCTACATTCCACTGAAACAGCTCTTACCAAAGTCTCTAATGATTTGTTCCTGGCAAAATCCAAAGGCTTTTATTCTGTCCTCATTCTTGATCTCTCTGCTGCCTTTGACACTGTTAACCACAACCTTCTTCTTATCACCCTGTCCTCACTTGGATTCAAAGGCTCTGTACTATCTTGGTTCTCCTCCTATCTCTCTCATCGCTCGTTCAGTGTGTCCTTCAGTGGCTCCTCTCTTCTTCAACCCCGCTACCTGTAGGCGTACCTCAGGGTTCCGTCTTGGGACCACTCCTCTTCTCTCTCTATACCCAATCTCTTGGTGCCCTTATCTCTTCCCATGGCTTTCACTACCATCTCTATGCTGATGACTCTCAAATCTACCTTTCTACACCTGTTATTACTCCTGAAATCCAGGCTAAGATCATGGTCTGCCTCTCTGACATTGCTTCTTGGATGTCCCACTGCCACTTAAAATTGAATATGGCCAAGACTGAACTCCCTTATCTTTCCTCCGAATGCCTCCCCTCCTCTTTCCCCTTTCTCACTCTCTGTGGATAACTCTGTTATCCTTCCTGTCTCTTCGGCACGTAACCTTGGTGTTATCTTTGACTCCTCTCTCTCTTTCTCTTCACATATCCAACTTATTGCTAAAACATGCCATTTCTTTCTATACAATATCTGCAAAATTTGCCCCTTTCTTTCTGTTAACACTACTAAAATTATTGTCCACTCCTTAATCACCTCCCGCCTTGATTACTGTAACCTTCTTCTTGCCGGCCTCCCTGCAAACCACCTCTTTCCCCTTCAGTCTATCACTCTTCTGCCCCCCAGTACCTTTCGTCTCTTATCTCTCCTTACACCCCCTCTCGGTTACTTCACTCTTCTAATAGTCTTTGTTTATCTATTCCTTTCACTCATACTGACAATTCTAGACTTTGCTCCTTTCAACTGGCTGCACCCTTCGCCTGGAATAATCTACCTGTCTCTGTGTGCCAGGCATCCTCTCTGGCCATCTTCAAGTCCAGACTGAAATCCCACCCTTCACTATTGCTTTCCGTTCCTGATTCCCCCTTTCTTGATCTCTCCAACAACATTTGTATACTTTGTCTTGTTGAATTGTTATTTGTATTATGCAATTTATTCGTATTTTGTCTTGACTAGATTGTGAGCTCTGATGAGCAGGGGCTGTCTCTCTTATATGTTTGTACAGCGCTTCGTATGTTGCAGTGCTATATAAATGCTTAATAATAATAATAATAACAATAAGGTCTTGTTCACAGTGTTTTTTCAGGCACAGTGATGTTATAGTGCTTACAGAGTTTCCAATGGATAAGGTGTGCTACTTTATTGTGCTTTCTGTATAGAAATTTCTTGCCATCAGAACTTCATAGCCAGCTATGAGATGAGTCACTGTTTCCAGCTCTTTCCAATAATTTTGATATTATGTGTCTGAAGTATATAGATTAATGTGCTTCCTTTGTAAAATTACCTAATCAAAACTCCTTTAAGAATGCCAAATTGCTTACTTTTAGTAGATATCCAAATGTGGAACTTTTGCTTCCTTGATTTTCCCTACCAAGCAATAAAAATCAGTTATCTTTTGGCAACAAGCTAATGGGAAGTTGCCCTATATAGCAAGAATTTTTACATGGGATTGGTGGGAGCTGGGGTGGGAAGAGGGGGACCAAACACCAGATGAGGTCAGTGGCTTCAAAGAGCTTGCCACCCCTTTGAACTTGAAGGAGGGAAAAAAAGAATTTTAGCAGCAGAAAAATATCTTTACCCAAGAACACAAAAAAAATCCCCTTATGCAATACAGCTACAATGTAGCAGAAAAATAATTAGCTATTAAAAATGAAAAAGAAAACAAAAAACAAAAACTTTTAAGGGCTCTCAGACAGAACGCTAGAATTCAAGAGCCACATAGTATTATCTTGCTTAGGAAATCATGAAGTGTGAAATGGCTTACACTGTTCTCACTTTCCATTTTAAACAAATACAGATGTAACACTTTAGACTTTGAAGGGAAATTGACAGTCTTTTGCCCACATATAAAATGCTCTAGATGACTGTGTGTCAGTTGTGATTTATCACACTGTGAAAGTGTTTATCTTCAATTCTTGTTTGTTTTGAAGAAGAGAAAAATATCCACAGTGTTCTATTTAGCTATGACTTTTTTTTTATAATACTCTCCAGCTTACAGAACCCTTCAAAAACAAAAGTGTTTTGACAAGCAAGTTGACAGTTCTGTCATCAATATAGAGTGCTCAAGAATAAAATTCATGTCGTGGGCACAGTTTGCTTTAATCATGTCATTCTTGTTTCATCTTGAAAAAACAAATTTTTGCAGGTGTATATCTTGTCAATTGAAGTAGGTTGTAACCACTGGGTTAAAGCAACATAATCTTGCACAGTCTATTTTCTATAAAAAAAATATTTTCACTGTGATTTCAACAAGCTGTGTTAATTGTAGAAAGAGATTGCCACTCGCTAGCATCCGGCATGTTCTACAGGGAGAGGAAGGAGTCCTGGGGCTCAGTACTTGCCTTGAAGCTCTGGCTGCTAGACTTGAAAGGAGAGCTGGCACTGCTGCAAGCGACCAGCCTATTTATCCTTCGCAGCTGGCTTAGCACAGTCTCTAAGGGAACTGGGCACAACCCAGTACTTCCCCTCTCCAATAGTCCTCAATCAAAATCAAAACAGTCAATAAAAATAACAAGCAGAACACACTTGCAGTCTCTGTGAAAACAGGTAAAGCTACAAAGTGAGCCAATCGATGTTTTCCTCACAGTTCATTGCCAGGAATCAATTGACTACTCCCTCCTGGTTATTACACAAGGTTGCAAGTCCCTCTTAAGCTTCTCCTCACCAAGAGTGCTTCTCACCGATACACTCTTCATCTATAACAATACATAACATTAGCAGCAATTCATCAACAATTCAGTCCATTTCACTCTTTTAAACCTGGCAAACCCTTACTCCTTCAATGGTTTGGAGTAGGGTTGGGGAAGCCTTCCACCCACACCTCCCAGAGGCATTCCCTGGCCCAGCCCATATCCACAATAAGGCAAGGAAGTGAACTGAAGATCCAACTTTGTGATATTCCATGTCTTCAAAGATGCAGTCCCAGTGTTCTGCTTCTCCTAGCTTCATAGGCTCAGATACCTCTGGAACAGTGGAAAGTTCGCATAGTGGCTGACTCCAGGTAGGGGGAGCTCATTAGTGCTTTGGGAGCTTCCTTACATAAGCCTCACTCTGCCAAGGAGGAATATTGGCCCCACCCTCTTCCCCAGGTTCCCAGGAAACCACCCTGTCTGCATTTCCACCCTTTTGACCCAGATCTCCTTTCCTTACTGCAGGGAGATCTCTAAAACCAAGGTTGGATCCAGCCCAGCTCCTTCACCCTAGCTTGCCCTTGATTCTTCCTCCTCCTCCCTTCACAGATGGCCCTGACTAAAGGGTATTCTTGGGGATGATGGGTCCTGCGGGCTTTTCCAGCTCTCTGAATGATGAAAAAATGTTGACAGAGAAGGACTATTTTGGCTGATCCAGTTTTACCATTTCTATTTGGCTACTGTTTTATCACAGGTCTTACTAGTTTTGTTGTCATCTCCCTCTTTTTTGTCATTAAGGTTCCTATGTGCCTCTATAATGGATGCTTGAACTCTTTGAATGTTTGGGATCTTTCAATCTCCACATGAAGTCTGTTCCTGGCATTTACCACCCTTTGTGTTTCCCAGTCTTTAATTTCATATGATGGCCCCATATGGACCCTGATTCCATTTGTTAATACCTAAAGATCTTCTTTTTCTCCACGCATAGAACATGCATCATCACTTGGTTCTGACATATTTACTTATTTATTTAGCTATTTTTATATAACGCTTTTCACTGGGTCAAAGCGGTTTACAGGGAACAGAACATTTTACAGTAAACATATGTCATACAAGGAACAAAGCAACAGTTAACAGTTGGAACAGTTAAACATTTTGATAACAACCATACTAAGTGTTATAAATATTATAAACCGTGGTGCTATATATAAACAGTGAAACTATATGGTGTAATCAAATAACTATTTACACTTGTGTTTTTGTTTGCTATTTTTGTGTTGAGGGAGGGGGGGTTAGGTGGTGGGACCAAAGTGTTCGGTGAATAGGCGGGCTTTCAGATGCTTGAGGAAGGCTGGGATGTCGGTAATGTTTTTCAGTGTGTTAGGAAGGGAATTCCATAGGAGAAGGGTGTAGAGTTTGAACGCTTTGTGGCATGTTTGTTTGTTGGTTGTATTTAGGTTTGGCTTGTGGTATGTTCAGTTTGTTGATTGTTGATTGCCTTTGTGGTCTGTTTGCAGTGGGTTTCTGTAGCAGGGATTTGAGGCAGGCATTTTGGTGTGAGTGGATTACTTTGTGAGTGAGAAGGATGCATTTATATCTGATTCTATTGTTAAGGGGCAGCCAGTGTAGTTGTTTTAGAATGGGGGTGATATGGTCATGTTTATTAGCTCCTTGAATGGTACATGAAGTGGTGTTCAGTGTGGTTTGTAGGGGGAGAAGTGTAGATTTGGGTAGACCCTGGTAGATATTGTTACAGTAGTCTGCATAGGGGAGGGTGAGAGCTTGCAGTGCTAATCTGAAATCTGCTGGTTCGAGAAGGGGATGGAGTTGTAGGGTCTTTGTTTGAAATAGATTTTTTGGCTGTCTTTGCTACTTGTGTTTTGAAGGATAGTTGATGGTCAATAGCGATATTGAGGTATTTCAACTCTGTTTTTACATTTATCTGTGTATTGTTTAGTGATATAGTGGTTGGGGGTGTGAAAGAGATGTCCTTTGTTATGAACATGGCCTCCGTCTTTTTAAAATTGATTGATAGGTTGTTGATAGCCAGTGGGTAACTTCTGTGAAACAGTCTTGGATTTGGGTATAATCCAAGACTGTTTCACAGAGTGGAGTGGGCAGTAGAGCATAATGCCATCGGCATAAATGTGGTAATGGGTGTTGTGTTTTTTGATAAATGAGCATAGGGGTTGTAGGTACAAGTTAAAGAGGGGTGTGGATAGGGTTGAACCTTGGGGTATTCCTTGTGTTTGTTGGTATGGTTTAGAGATATTTGAATCAATTTTTATTTGTTGTTGTCTTTCAGTAAGATATGATTTGAACCAGTTGAGTACAATGCATTGGATTCCAAATTGTTTCAGTCTTTGTAGTAGGATAGTATGATTTACTGTGTCAAACGCAGCAGAGATATCCAGGAATATCAGGAAGAAGGTTTGTTTGTGGCCTTTGGTTATGGTGTTAATGAGATAGGTCATAAGGGTTTCTACTCCGTGCAGTGGGCAGAAACCATGCTGCTGAGGATCGAGTAGATGGTTTTCATCAATATGGTTTTGGAGCTGGAGCTGTACAGTTTTTTTTATGATTTTAGCCAGGAAAGGGAGACTAGCAATTGGTCTGTATGATGCTTGGCCTGATGGGTCGAGGTTTGGTTTCTCCAGTGTGAGGCAGACGGAGGAGAGCTTTAGACTGTTTCGCATTGTTCCTTGTTGGAGTGCTTTGTTTGTTAACTTGGCTAGAAATGGACTGAGTTCAGTTCTTGCAGATTTGACCCAGTTGGTTGGGCATGGGTCAAGTGGCGAGGTGGTGGTGTTTAGCTTGGTTAGTATATTCTCAAAATCTTCATTACTGACTGTTTGTAACATGGGTCAGCTGCTGTTGTTAGAAATGGCATCGGTGTGAGGGGGGATGTTGTAGTTTGGGTATGGATATAGTTGTTTGTATTGTGTAGTTAGCTGTTCAGGGGTGATGTTGGTTGTTTGGTTGGAGTACGTGGGGGAGTTCTGTGAGGCATCTGACTAGGTCAAATAGTTCTCTTAGTCAATTTATTGTGGTATTGATGATTTGTGAGTGATAGTCTTTCTTGATTTTGTCTATAGTGGTGTGATATTTCTATACAAGTAGAAGGTAGCTGCTCCAGTCTTCATCAGAGGTGGGTTTCCTCCATTTTTGCTCCATTCATCTGAGTTTAGTTTTTAGTTGTCGTAGAGCTTGGGTGTACTATTGAGTTTTAAGAATGTGACTTTTTTGGTAGGGTTTTGTTGCTTAGGTGGTAGTTTTGCTGTGGCTCCAAGTACTTTATTCCAGTTGTCTATCAGTATTGTGGTGTCTGATGTATCTGTGGTTACTTGAGGTAGTGTGCTCTAAAGGAAGGTGTCCCTGTTGAAGTTTTTGAATTTTCGTGTTGCTTGCTGGTGATCTGTTAGAGTTACTGGCATTTTCAAAGGCATGGTGAAGGTGATGAGGCTGTGGTCTGTCCATGGTATGAGGCATGTTTTTTGAGTAGGGGACTGGTGTGTATTGGGTGTTGGGGTAAAGATTAAGTCTAGGGTATTACTTTTATTATGAGTGGGGGATGTCACTCTTTGAGTAAGTTCCAATGCTTCCATGGCAGTGAGGAATGTGCCTGCTGTTATTGTTGGTAGGGAGGGGAGGTTTAAGTCTCCAAGGATGATCATGTCTTTCTTGGATTTAGAGTGCTCAATGCAGCTTTGAATTATGGTGGATAGGTTGTTAGACGTGGGAGTAGGTATTCTGTAGCTGAGGACGATGGCTAAGTAGTTGTTTGTGATGGTGATTGAATCAATTTCATTGGTGCATTGGTTGAAAGGAGATAGAAATGTATGTGTGATTTGGTTAGGAGTAGTACCCCTCCTCCTCTTCTGTTGCTTCTTGGGCATTGGAATAGTGAGTATTCATCTGGTTTGATTTGATAATGACATTGTCGGTGTCAGTGAGCCATGTTCCGGTGATACATAGGATGTCGAGCTGATATTCTGTTAGAAGATCTGTGATGGTCTGGATTTTGTTTCTGACTGATCTGGCATTGATCAGAGCACATCAGATCACCTGTACTGTTGTGTCAGGGGTAGATGTAATGTGCGAGGAGAGTTTTATGGTTATGGGGCATCTTATTTGTTGTTGACGTGATTGGTTAGGAGGTGTGGGTAGTAGAGGGGTGTATGTTTTATGGTAGTTGTATGCTGTATGGTAGTTGTATGGGATGTGCTGGAGGAATTGTGGAGTGTTGGGGTTATTGTGTGCAGATACTAAGAGTATGAATGTGAGTATTGAATATATTGCAAGGTAACGAGAGAGCATGGTTGATTTGTATGGTAACTTGCGTGTAGTGGTTAACTGGTAGTTCTGTCTGTTGGTAGCAGCCTAAGTCAATTTTATTTATTTATTTATTTATTTAGAAGGATTTAGTATACTACCTTATCGTTAAATCAAGGCGGTGTGGCACATCATTCAAAATCAATAATAAAGTGTGGTTTGTAGCATGCAGTGTGAGAACTGAGAAGTGTAGTGTGTGGGGCAGTGCGTTAGATTATATCGGTGAACTATTTACATAATGAACTATATACATATATACAAAATGGGGCTGTTTGAGAGGCATGCTAGGATTGAAATTCTGTAATGTCTTAGGGGTAGGATCGTGATCCTGTAATATCTTGAGGTAGAAAATTTATGTGAGGTCCTTGAAATGTACTGTAAATAGATCAGTCTTAAGAAGTTTTCTGAAGTCCTTGAGGTTCTTGGTTGATCTTATGTGGTCTGGGAGAGAGTTCCATATAGCGGGTGCTGCCAGGGAGAGTGCCCTCCTTGATGTGGCCAGCCTTGTTTTAGCAAATTCTTTTGGTGTTCTGATGGTGTCTGAGGTTCCTTTTCTTCTTGGTCTCCTGTTGTCATCGGTTTTTATGAGAGGGCGTAGGCTGTCTGCTGATAGGTTGTGTATTATTTTAAATATGTGTAGAAGTACTTTGAATTGGATCCTGGAGCTGATTGGGAGCCAGTGTAGGTGGTACAGTATGGGGGTGATGTGATCGTGAATTGTGTGATCTGTCGTGAGTCGTGCGGCTGTGTTTTGTGCTAGCTGTAGTGGTTTTATTGTCTTTTTAGGTAGTCCTTGGTAGATGTGATTACAATAGTCTAGGGTTGGAGTGATGATGGCTTGACAGACTGTTCGGAAGTATTCATGGGCGAGGATGGGTTTGAGCCTTCTGACTGTCCTCATTTTGATGTAAGCGCTCTTTGTTATTTTTGCAATGTGGGACTGAAGGTTGAGGTCCTTGTCGAGCGTTACTCCCAGGTATTTTATTTCTTGTCTTACCGGTATGATGGTGTTGTTTAGGTTGATGGTGGCGGATGGTGAGAATGTCCGGTTTCTTGTGATGAATAGAGCTTCGGTTTTGTTGTAATTTATTGATAGGTTGTTTTCTTGCAGCCAGGTTGCCATTTGTTGGAAGCAGTTGGCTATGTTGGAGTAGTCTGGGTTGTCCAGTTTGATTGGTGTGTATATCATTATGTCATCTGCGTATATGGTGTATTGAATCTTGTGGTCCTTGATTATGGTGCATATGGGTTGTACGTAGATGTTAAATAGCAGGGATGAGAGAGAGCTGAGCCTTGTGGGACTCCTTGAGTGGCTCTGAACGGTTGAGAGGTCTTTGTTCCACACTTGACTTGTAGTTGTCTGTTGTTGAGGTAAGATGTAAACTAGCTCAGATTAGTACTGTGTAGGCCTGCCTCCTGTAGTCTGTTTAGTAGGGTTGTGTGGCAGACAGTGTCGAATGCTGAGGAGATATCTAGGAATATCATGATGACGCCCATTCTGGTGTTGTCGATTGTCCTCAAAAGGCTGTCGAATATCTGGATCAGTATGGTTTCAACCCCATGTCTGGGTCGAAAACCGTGTTGATTGGGGTCCAGTGGATTGTAGATGTCAATGTGTTGTTGGAGCTGGTGTTGGACTGTTTTCTCGATGATCTTGGACAGGAATGGTAAGCTTGATATGGGTCTGTAGGCAGCTGGGTCAGTTTTAGCCAGGGTGGTTTTCTTGGGGATTGGACGTATTGTGGCTAGCTTCAGGGAGTTTGGCATTGTTCCCTTGGAGAGGGAGTTATCTACTATTTTCCATACGACTGGTGTTAGTTCCTTTTTCGTTGCTTTGATCCAGGCTACTGGGCAGGGATCTGTAGGGGCAGTGCTGGTGTTGAGGTCAGTGATGATCTTGGAGAGTTGTTCATTCGATGGGATGTCGAATGTGCTCCAGCTCCGGTCAGGTTCGGATGTCTTGTATTTCACTGACGCGCTGTTGTTCTTGGGTGTTGCAGTGAATTTGTTCTTGAGGTGGTCAGCGAAGATCTGTGGGTCTATTTGTTGTTCGTTTCTGTTGGAGGGTTCCTTGGTGAGGTTCTTTACGATTTTGTAGAGTTCACGGGGTTTGTTAGTGGACTTCATGATAAGGTTAGTATGGTATTCTTTCTTCTGCTGGTTGATGAGGTTGTTATATTCCTTTTGTTTTGTCTGGTATTGTTCCTGTAGGGATGTTGATTTGTTGCATCTCCATCGGCGTTCAAGTTGTCTTAGTGCTCTCTTTGCTATTCGTATATCCTTGGAGTACCATGGAGTGGAGCAGTCAATGAGTTTTTCTAGTTGTCTGTGGGGAGTGGTTTGGGATCAGTGGGTTTTGCCTGAGGATGGCAGTGGAATCTTTACAACATGACTGAGTGCAATGAGTTTACATACATTTGGTTTTGTACATTTGAACACAGTAGTTGTATAGCAGCTTTGGTTAACACTGTAGTAGTAGCAGTAGCAGCTTTAGTTAACTCTAAAATTAACAGTAGCAGTAAAGCAGTAACAGTAGCATATTAGTGAAATCACAGTGGTAGTAACATAGTAATGATAGTTAACATACTAACTACTAGGTGGTAAGAGGTTTTATTGTTGGTTAGATATTGAGGTTAGGTGGATAATCTTAAAGGTGGTTTGACGTTGCGGTTCTTTCTTGTTTACTTACAGTTTTGTGTCTAAGGGTCCTCTGCTGAGGTCCTTAGGCTCGGGAGGGTCTGTTGGGCTCCTTTTTATTGCTGCTGTGTGCAGTGTGCCTGATCAGCCTTGTGGAGGCAATCGGGGAGGGGCTTCTTTTCTCATTCATCTCCTCGATGCTGGTCTGGCTGGAGTGGAGGACTGCAGGACTTCGAAGGAGATGGCACTGATAGATGTTTTGCTCAGGGCCCCGCTCAAGGGTCATGCCTAAGGTCCCTCTGGTGAGGCCCTCAGGCATGAGTGCGCCTTCCGGCACTGGTTTTGAGGCTGCTGGGTGATGGGCCTGATTGGCCTTCGATGCAGGGTGCGGGAGGAGCTTCAGGCCTGCTCCCTGTTGCCAGATGATGATCAGGATGAAGAAATGGCTCTTCGTGCCTTCCAGCACTGGTTTTGAGGCTGCCGAGTGATGGGCAGTTTCTCCAAATGGGTGAGCTTTATGCATATCATGACAGTCATGAACCTCACTTCTAAGCCAGAGTATATGGATCACAGTGGGTTCGGGTAGATTGTGACCTGCAACACAGAGACATCAAGAGATATCCCTGCATAATGCCTTCTCTGCTTTGGTTAATGAGGATCACCAATCCATGGAAACTGAAGGGCATTTAAATGAGTCAGTCAATGCCCAATCTCCTGCTAAAGCACCAAATATGAAGAAAAACTCACCATACAGAAAACTACTACTACTTGGAGATTCCATCATCAGAGACACCAACCTGGGAACACAGTTCAAAGGAGAGAAGATAGTCAAATGCCTCCCAGGCTCTTCAGCCAGCAGGAATACAAACCAAATTGTTGATGTACTTAGTGCAGAAAGTGAGCACTGCAAAATTGATGTTGTCATCCACCTGGGTACAAATGACCTGGCTAGATACAGTGCCTCTGCAGTTCAAAGGGACTTCCAGTCTCTGGGAGAGAAACTCAAGCCCATTGTTAACACTGTAGCATTCTCAGAAGTTCTACCTGTTCATGGTAAGGGGGCAGAAAGGCTGCATTGCAAAAACAGCTTTAATACATGGCTCCAGACCTGGTGCGGATGAGAAGGATTCAGTTTTATTGGTGACTGGGGAAACAGATGAACAAAACAAGAGACTATACTGTGCTGATGGACTACATCTCTCTGTCGCAGGGAAAAGAATCCTAAGTGAAAAATTCAGGCAGTATGTGGATATGCATTTAAACTAGAAAAAGGGGGTGACGGATGGAGAAGGACTAGTTCAGAACAACATCAGAAACAGACACATTTTTAAACCACACATCAATGACAAGTTGAAAGAAGTGGGCAGAACAAAATCAATGCAAAATACATGTAAGTCAGTTAAATGCTGGAAAGCAATGAGCACAAATGCTCGAAACTTAGCCAACAAAGTTCCAGACCTGGAAGCCCTAATGGTGGAAATGGACTTGGACATTGTGGCCATTACAGAAACATGGCTTAATGAATCACATGAATGGGATATAGCCATAGCTGGCTATAATCTATTCAGAAGAGACAGAGGAAAAGGAGGAGGAATAGCATTGTATGTAAAATGCAATATTAAAGCTACTGCAATGCAGGGGACATGGGGAAAAGAAGAAGTGCTCTGGATTGTGTTGGAAAGAGGAGATGGCACTGTAGTCTACAGACCTCCGACTCAAATCGAAGAAATACATAATTAATTGATTATAGATATTGCCAAGATAGCCACAAAGGGGGAAGTGATCATATTGGGTGACTTTAATCTACACGATGTGGATTGGAGTACTCCTTCTGCGAATCTGGCAAGAAGCAAAACAATTGTGGATGCTTTCCAAGATGAGTAACTTAAACAAATGGTGATGGAACCAACCAGGGAAAGCTCAATGCTGGATTTAGTGCTCACCAACGGTGAGAGCATGTCGAATATCTGAGTGGGTGCCCCTGTGAGCAGCAGCGATCATCACACGGTGTGGTTTGAGATAAAAACCACTGTGCAGTCCAATCATAGCAAGCTCAAAGTCCTAAACTTCAAAAACACTGACTTCAGTAAAATGGCCAAGTACCTGAAGGAGGAGTTGACAGGGTGGGAGAGGATAAGGGAAGTGGAATTGCAATGGGCTAAACTAAAGGTGGCAATAAAAGGGGCAACAGATAAATATGTAAGGAAAGTAACTAAAATAAAGGAAAAAAACATAGCTTTCACAAAATTCAAAAGCTTGCAAACAGAGGAACACAGTAAAGAATACAGGATCAAACTAAAAGAGACAAAAAGAGAAATAAGGAAAGCAAAATCAAAGGCAGAGGAAAATATGGCTAAAGATGTGAAGTGTGGCGACAAAACTTTCTTCAGGTATATTTCGGAGAGGAGGAAAATCAGAGATGGAACTACAGGACTCAGAAGTGCTGGGAACGGATTAGTGGAAAATGACATTGAAAAAGCAAAATTGCTAAACAAATACTTCTGCTCTGTTTTTACTAAGGAAAATCCTGGAGAAGGACCATCTGTGGCTCCCAAATATAAAAATGGGAATGAAGTAGATACCACACAATTCACTGAAGATGATGTGTTAGAACAACTTGCAAAACTGAAAGAGATCAAGGCCATGGGACCGGATGGGATACATCCCAGGATACTGAAAGAGCTCAGAGAGGTTCTTGCAGGGCGTTAAAGGATGTTTTCAACAGATCCTTGGAAACAGGAGTAGTTCTTCAGCACTGGAGAAGGGCGGATATGGTACCTCTTTACAAAAGTGTTGACAGGAAAGAAGTGACAAACTACAGGCATGTGAGCCTTACCTCAGTGGCGGGAAAAGTAATGGAGTTGCTTCTGAAAGAGGAAATAGTGGACTTTCTCAAAACCCACAGGTTGCATGATCTGAGGCAACATGGTTTTTACCAAAGGACGATCTTGCCAGACAAATCTGATTGAGTTCTTTGACTGGATGACCAGAGAACTAGATCAGGGGCATGCGATAAATGTCATCTACCTGGATTTCAGCAAAGCCTTTAATACTGTTCCTCATAGGAGGCTTATCAATAAACTCAGTAGTTTCGGGATGGGTCACAAGTTGGTGAACTGGATCAGAAACTGGTTAACTGACAGACAATAGAAGGTGATGGTAAATGGAGCTCACTCAGATGAAAGGAGGGTGATTAGCGGGGTGCCCCAGGGTTCGGTCCTGGGCCCGGCACTGTTCAATGTATTTGTGAGTCATATTGCTGAAGGATTGCATAGAAAAGTCTGTCTTTTTGCAGAAGACATGAAAATTTGCAACAGAATGGACTCCCCTGAGGGAGTGGATAACATGAGGAAAGATATACAAAAGCTGGAAGAATGGTCTTATCAATGTTCCCGCTAACCTGCGCTGTGTCCACTTCCAACATTCCTGCTGGCGAGGGGATGTGTAGAGCGATCAACGCTCTGCCCCTCCCCCCACCGGCAGGAATGCCAGTGGAGGATCTGGCACAGATTAAAGAGAACATTGCAAGGGTGCTGTGGCGTGCCTTGGACACAGGGTCTAACACACGCCACAGCACCTTCGCAATGTTCTCTTTAATCTGCACCGGGTCCTCCGCTGGCATTCCTGCCGGTGGGGGGAGGGGTAGAGCGTCAATCGCTCTGCATCTCCCCCGCCGGCAGGAATATTGGCGGAGAACCCAGCGCATGTTAGCGGAACATTGGATCTAATGCTTGGCAGTTAAGATTTAATGCATGAGAATAAGTGCAGTGCCATGCAATTGGGAAGCAGAAATCCAGGAGAAATGTATGTGATAGGGGGCGAGAGGTTGGTTTGCATGGACCAGGAGAAGGACCTTGGTGTGATTATTTCTGCAGATCTCAAGGTGGCAAAACTGTGCGACGAGGCGGTGGCAAAAGCCAGGAGGATGTTGGGCTACATACAAAGAGGAATCACCAGCAGAAAGGAAGAGGTACTCATGCTACTGTACAAGTCACTGGTGAGGCCTCACTTGGAATACTGTGTTCAGTTTTGGAGACCATATCTTGCAAAGGATATAAAAAGACTGGAAACTGTTCAGAGGAAGGCAACCAACATGATTTGCAGCCTGTGTCAGAAGCCTTAAGAAAAGAGATTTGAAGACCTAAATATGTACACTGTGGAGGAGAGGAGGATCAGGGGAGATATGATTCAGACCTTTAAATACTTAAAGAGAAATAATGAATAAACAAACCTCTTCCAAAGATGGGGAAGCTGTAAAACTAGAGGGCATAACATGAAGCTGCAAGGGGGTAAATTGAAAGGCAATGTCAGGAAATACTTTTTCACTGAAAGGGTGGTGGCTGCTTGGAATGCTCTCCTGATGGAAGTGTTGGGGGCAAATACAGTGACAGAATTCAAAATGGCGGTGCTATTATCACATGATAAGTGACATTATCGCGGGATAATGTAACATTATCGCGCGATAACATCACTTAGCGCGCGATAACGTAGGATGCGGCGTTAAGGCACACTAACGCTATGAAATCCAGCTCTGAAGGGTGGAGTAAGGCTTCCCAGAGGACGGAGAGAAGGGGTCAATGGGCGAAGAGTGGGAGGGGAGAGGCTCCAGCCACACTAATGCTGTGAAATCTGGGTCTGAACACTAAGACCAGTGAAACCCTCGTGTTAAGGCACATTTGCAGGAAAGAGAAACCATTTCAGTCAGCAATGTACAGCAAAGCCAGGGAAACCCAAAAACGTGAAATTAGTGATACATGTGCATGGAACAAAAAGGCAAATAAACACAGAAAATGACCTGAACCACATTTAAAATCCCAATAGCCAAGCTGGCCAAAAGTGATATTAATGATAAACATAAAGCAACACCACTGACAAAGCTCAAAAAAAGATATCATGTTTGGAAGGGTCTATTATCTGTCCCCTTACAAATTGAATGATCCCACATTGAAATAGTGCTGATCAGGGTTTATTCACGTCTATATTGGGCAGGTTTGTTATGGTGTGGCAGGGTGGGCATGTAGGAAAGGGCAACTGTATAGATTCTGGAAATGGGATATAGAGGGCTGCAGGTGGCCATGCTGTGGTCCAGCTGAGGCACAGTGAGTGTTAGGCAGATGCCTAGGTGGCGCATAGGAATACTGAAACTGTAAAGCAGCAAGACAGCAACTGACGAGGGTGCAACATGGGCACGAGTGTGTGTCCCAGGGAGATTATCCAGCAGGTACCCCTAATGGCACATAACATTGGCAGGTGGTGTGTGTGTGGGGGGGGAGGGAAAGCATGCATGTCCATGTAGGCATCCCTACCCGAGAACGCACACCATAGGCAGCTGCCTACCGGCATACTGGATGGCCTGGGACTGCACACCACTGGCATAATGGCATGGCAGCATTGTGGCGGAGGGGTGCTGGTGGTGGAGAGGGCAGTGGCATCTGCCCACAGCAGACCATGGCCTAGCCCCATTTAGGTGGGTGCCGTGCACTGCAACAGACAGGCTCTGTCTGACAAACAGTCATGATATCCCCAGGGAATGACCCATCCCTGTGGCAACAGTGTGGTGCAGCACACAGGAGAGCAGGGCTCCTGCAAAGATCAGTCAGTACACAGGGAGCAGAAGCAGTGGACGACCCAGTTGCTTAGTATAAATTCAAAAAGCTTTATTGAAGATCCCCAATAAAGCTTTTTGAATTTATACTAAGCAACTGGGTCGTCCACTGCTTCTGCTCCCTGTGTACTAACAGTGTGGTGCAGTACACACAGCCAGTGTGTTCATGAGCAAAAGGTCACAAGTTCAAGTCCCAGCTGTGGCTCCTGCCAACCCAGTTCTCATATTTTACCCAGTACTAAACCATGGTAATAAAGACAGAACCTTTATTGCAGATAACATATAAATGCCTGAAACGCCTATATTTTACCCTACAGAACACAGACACCATAAACATGTGCAATATCTAGAGCAGAGTTTCCCAACTGCAGTCCTGGAGGGCCAAACACCATTCAGGTTTCATGCTGTCTCCAATAAATATGCCTGTGCTGCATTTGTATGCGCTGCCCCATTGTATGCAAATGTATCTCATGCATATTCATTACAGACAGCATGAAAACTCAAACAGTGTTTGGCCCAGCAGGACCGGAGTTGGGAACCTCTGCCCTAGAGCAGCGGCCAACAGAGGCATAAACACCCACACCCACAGGGCCCACTATCCAAAGCCTCATGGAGAGTCCAGCTGTTGGGCTCTGCGTGCAGCAGCATCTCCCAATACTAGCACTTGCATACCTTAGCAAAGCCGCCCTAAACTTGGGAATACGTTAAACATATATCAAAAGGTTGTTATGATTAATGGCAGATATCAATTCCTAAGCTAAGCACAATTTCCTGAAAGAGCTGAATCATAGCAACCTTTCTGATATCTGTGGAGTGTGTTTCAGTTTTGGTTTCTGACAGTGTTTACCACCCTGGGGAGTGACCCCAACAGTATTGCGTACCATAGTCATGCCTGCACTGTGCCCAGGAATGGTGTGGTAGCCAGGGCTGCCAAAAGCCTCTATATTTGCACAATGCTGGCATAGGTATGGGAGTGTGTGTCTGTCTATCCAGTGTGTTGTGGCTGTCTACACCTTACTCAGCCCACACTGCTTGCACTGTTTCCAGTGTTAGCCTGCCAATGTGCATAATGAGGAGCAAGGTACTGTGGGTATGGCCCAGACAGGGTGGCCTGGGCAGGATGCATCTGCACAGGGCATAGGGCAATGGCTGGGACATTGTAGTGCCCGGCCACCACCTGCATGGACTGGATGGCCACAGCATGTCCTGCTGGGAGTTCACTCTCACCCTGACTGAGCAGTGACCACGGCATGGCTAGGTTCCCCCATAGTGCTATATAATATTCCCCTCAAGTGATATTTATGGGTTATCTTTTCTGGGGCCGAATCACTGTCTTATCTGCTTGGTGTGTGTGCTCACGTCCCAGTTTTGGGTGCACACATCTCCTCCAGGAACATGCACTTTGGACTAGCTAGCAGACTGTTTGCAGTTAGTATGTGTATGGCTGAAACACCTTGCAGGGTGCAGCAGCTGGAGACTCACTGTGCTTGCTGCTGGAGAATGTCAGATAGTGGTGGGGGACAGCTGAGCATTTCCAGGCCTGCTGTCTATCTGCCAGCCATTGCTTTATGGATGTGTACAGATCTGCATTGACTGCCCTGTAGGGTGCCTGTTCCCCAGCAGGACTGGGGTTGATGGTCCCCTCTACTGCCACCATTGCAGGGATGTAGAATATGGATCAGTTGGTGGGAGATCCTGTCCCCTACTCTGAGTCCCAGGGGGCAGGTTGGGTGGTGCTACATAATCCACCTATGGGTTCAAACACCACCCCCCTTAACTTAAATCATGTGACAATGGCACCCATACAGGATATGCACTATTCTGGGTGCATCATAGTCCACAAGGACTAGATAGAACTGGGAAATACTGATAGACACAGGTGTATCTGCAAGGACTACCTATCACACACTGGCACTGATGGCAACCTGCAGCATAGCCTATCTCAGCTAAGCCAGGTGCTGCGGACCTGGTGCTGGGCGCCCCACCTCGCCCTCAGGGTGAGCACAGTACCCCCACAATGTGACGGTCTGTAGCTACTCTGTGTCAGTAACACACACGGTCAGTTCCCCCTACCAGGCCGAGGTGCTGTGGGGGTGCATACCCCATCTTGTGATCATCTGTAGACTGCTGATCTGCATCTGCAGTGCATCCTGGGTACGGGTGGGTTAACCCTATCCTGGTAACCACAGCAGACAGTTTGTGTGGTGACCTGCAGTCCTTCTGTAGCCAGCCAGGGGTTTGCTGGTAGCTATAAAGATGTAGCCCACTGGTTACTTCACTGACTGTGGAGGCAGAGGTTGTGGGTTTGATCCTACTGTGGTGCTATTTGATAGGGCTGTCTGAGGCATTTTCTTTTTTAATTTAAATTAGTGCTGCCAGCAAACACACCCTCATAGTGCTGTAACCTTAAGGTGCCTCATAAGGCGCCCTATAAAGCGCCTTATAAGGCACCCCATAGGGAACATTATAAGGTGCCTTGGTGGACAGTGAACTTTATAATGTGTCCTCTGGAGTACCTTATAGGGCGCCTTATGCAGCACCTTAGGTATGGCACTGTGAGGGTGTGTTTGCTGGCAGCACTAATTTAAATTAAAAAAAAACCCTGCCTCAGACAGCACTGATTTAAAGTAAAGGGTAATGCCTTGGACAGCTTTACTCATTAAGCCCACTGGGGGGTCAAACGCATGACCCCTGTTTCATCAGTCAATGTATTAACCATTGTGCTACACCTCTGTTGCTGTGCTTATAGGTCAGCGCGCCTAATTAAGGCTAACGCGTGTTAATGTGCCACGGCTCCCTCTATCGCATGATAACGGACTTAATCGCGCGATAACCTGAAATGCTACCTTAAGACCGGGACACCCACTCCTTTTATGGCATTCTTCACATTATCGCTGGAGCTAACACCGGTAACATTAAGACGGTTTAGTAAACATACCCCTAAGTGATGAAATAATTGTTGCTCCTATCTTCCTAAGTTCTTTTTCAATGATATGATGTCATTTATATTTTTACCATAATAATGCTTGTCTTCTGGGGTGGAGGCTATCTATATTACTGCTGTTATCAAGTATACATGCTGTCTAGCATAACATGTTCTTTTGGATTACTCTTGCAATTATTGTGGTTGCCCTATTCATTCTTTTTTTTCATATTGGCCTAGATAGGCACATAGCCTGAATTTTAGAAGAAGGATTTTATGGGTTGATGGGAGCATTGTACCTGAGCTGTTTATGTTTGTTTATTTTTGTGTCATGTCATTTTTCTTGACTCTCAAAAAAGTTCTATACATAAAAAAGGGGGCATTAAGGGAAGACAAGGCCCTAGTGGAAAGACTGAATGAATTCTTTGCTTCGGTCTTTACTGAAGAAGATTTAATAAAAGCTGTTAGTGTAGCTGGGTTTAAAAACATTTTTGGACACATTTCTGGAAGAAAGGTTCATAAAACATTATTAAAGCATTGTGCAACCTGTGTGCCTTTTTGGGAATCTGCCAAGTTCTTGTGACCTGGATTGGCCACTATTGGTAACAGGATACTGGGCTTGATGGACCTTGGTCTGACCCAGTATGCCTTTTTTTTTGTTCTTATATTCATTGAATGGTATGATTTCCTATTCCTATACGTGGCTTCCCATGTTTGCAGAGGGCACAGGCCAGATGTGTCCAGTCTATTGCCCCCATCGCCATGGGAATGTCTGTTACCTGATAGAAGTCCAGTATGGTCTGTTGGTGCTGCTGAGCTCTGCTGGGAAAGCTTAGTACTTCACTATCCTTGGAAGGAACTCAACGAGGAATTGTATGAGACACATCAACATGGCTGACTGATGCCTGACATGGCAGACAGCACTGTCTGGAAGCTGCCAGTCACCAGGAATATGATGGCTTTGGTGACCTCTATGTGGACAGGGATGGGATATCCACTCTCTCTGTTTTGGCACTGAGGTCTTGCTCTAGCTCCTGACAGAGCTGCTATATGGTGGCTTTGTCAAATCAGAACCACGCCAGGCACTGTTCACTGGTGAGGCCATGTACTGGGCCCTCAGATGGTATACCCTTTGGTAGGGGTGCCATCTATGCACCTCTTGTGCTCCCTCTTCAGCTCCTCCTCAATAACTATGGTGAACCAACTGTTCACCCACTTTATTGCTACTAGCCTTCACCAGCATTCATGGGGCCCACCACCAGATACCCCTCTCACCAACTCCAGCACTCATGTACTGCCACCACCAATATGTAGTGCTCTGTGCTATGTGAGATGCAGATACAGATGGATGTGGGCATTCAGACATGGGAGTGTACCCACGCAGACAGTCACACACACTCCTTAGCTCCTTCATTTCTGCACAAAATGATACATGCGCACTACCACTTCAATGCTAGACCACAGACAGGAGTAACTTGAAGAGATGCAGGGAGTGGGGGTCCAGGAGCTGGAGTGGTGGATGTGATTTGGCAGAGGGTATGTGGCCAAGAAGCAGGTTGGATGATCATGGGGATGGCTATCGGGGTTGGGTCAGCAGGGACAGATGAATGGGGAGCTGGTTTTGGACACAGGACATGTCACACAGCAGACAGGGACAAAAGGGGAGACTGCTCTCTCTCTCTCCTTCATGCTCCTCCTAGTACAATCACATTCATGGTCAGCTTGGACAACAGGGTCCCTACCTATTTGTACATTATAGCAGGTCTAAGCCAGCAAGTCTGACTGCCACACCTGGCATGTCCAGGATGCTATACAAAATATGCTGTGGACGTCTGTGCCCTTGATTCAACCTGGCCATGTTCCAGAATGTCTTCATCTATTCCCCGTTTGGGATGCTGGCACTTGGACGTTCCATCCATGGGCACATTCAGATCTGTCTGTTTCTGTAATCACACTTTATATGTTCCTGCTATTTGCACATCCAGATCGTTCATTTCAAACATCCAAGCCATGTCCAACTCTTGTAAAATTACCTCCATAGTATTTACATGGAGGCCCATTCTGACATGTGCGTCTCCGGACTGTCTGGACTTTCAGACTTCTGGACGGCATGGAGATGCACACTATTCCACTCCCTCAGGGGCTGGATGTCCCCATGGGAGCAGAATCACATCACAGTGGCTGGATGTCTGGCAGGTGCTCTGATTCAGGCACCCTGGATGTTCAGCAACTTTCCCGGCTAACTCAACAGGCTCCTTCATGGAGCCGCAGTGCCATGGCATATCGTTGCCATGGCACTGCAGCTCCATACAGGAGCTGCAATCCCTGGCAGCAGCAGTATCTGGCGTGTTCTCCACAGCCCAACACCCGATTGGGCCTCTCATTGTGGTATCGGGCTATGGGGAACCCCCTGCACCCAATCATCTCCTTGTTGCCCCTCGGCGCCGCAGTCCCTCGACATCCAGGGGACTTATTCCGAGGTGGAATAAGTCCCCCGTCTAACTGGCTGACCCCAGATGTGCAGGGCCAACCTCAGAATAAGCCCTATATGTCCAGGGTCACATTCCCATCCACTGCCCGCCCTTGCTCTTCCCCCAGCCCATCCCCTCTTTCCCATGAACAGAGCTCCCCGCACCTATCGCCTAGATGTACGGGGAGCTCTGTGGCCACAGGACCACTCCAGGTGTTTACCGGATCAGACATCCAGACCTGCTAAATGAGGATCGGAATGAGGGCCATAGTTTCTAGAAGAGAAGATCTGCTACCTTATTGTGCCTTTCTCCATACAGTTTTTCTGATGTCAGCATATCACACCCAGCTATGAAGTATGTGACCATTTCCAGTTTAGTGCTGCAAATCTGCATTTGTCTTATTGATTTTCCTTAGCTGACTGTGAACCACTTTGTCCACAGTCCACTATCCTGTGCTGCAATTATCAGTGTATTGTCTTTGTTTTAAATTCTTTTTTGTTACCATTTCCGTGTTATGTTTTGTTCTACTTATTGTTTCTGAAGTAATTCTGTATTAATGAAAGAAACTACTGCAGCTCCTTTTAAAGAGCCAAAGCCCTGCTTCTAAACTGATGTTGTAGTTTCTCCCATTAATGCAGCTTCTTTCCAGCAATACCCCTAAAGAAAGCACACTACTTACAAAGACATCGATGTCGGTTGTTTGGACTTGCAATCATTTGTCCACAGCGCAAATTCGTATTACTCTATGGACAATTTGGATTCATCATTGGCTATGCCTTTTGAAAACTTCTAGTAATTAGTTAGGACATCTGTGGGAGTACACTTAGAAATGGAACTGCTATATACAGTATGAGTGATGGATTTGGTTGAAATTGTTCAGAGGGTTCACTGAACTTGGACAAAATTAAAAAATCTTTTTTTTTGCCAGCGAGACAAGCGATAATTTTGACGGGTGGTTGAGCTAGCTGAAGATAACCAGTTTATAGCCTCTTTTGGTGTGTCCTCAGTTTCTTTGTTTAAATGAATATATGTTTGAATTTCAAATCAATATTTAGCCTGTTGTTTGATGTATTTATATTTCAGTCAATTTGTTTTCCTCACTTATTGGTCTGATTCTATAAAGAGTTGACTTTCTCTTATCTGAAAATTCTGTGCTATTTTCCAAATAGGTGCTCTTGGATTCTCTCCCTTTTCTTACATTTCTTGGAATGCTTGCACTAGAATAAGAATGAAGACAAATGCTGAACATCTACTTTCATACTTCAGCACCTTCTGTGTACTCCAGTGCTGAATATCTCGTTTCACTTTCAGCTGCATCAGTCAGGCTCTTTAAAACATGATGAATGTCACAGCTGAATATAGGGCGCCACCTGTCCAAACTTTATGCGGACACTAATCCTCTTAGCAGACTGAAGAATCACAGAATTAGTGCCAGGGCTGGCCTCGGCCCACTCATGGACCGCTCAGAATAAACCAGGTATCTTTATCGCTGTCTGTGAGGATATTCAGCGACACTATCTGGATAATGCTGCAGAATATCAGGATCACAGGATTTGTGCTTTGCAGGAGATGCAAACCAAATAAACCCATCTGAATATTGATGCCAAAGTATTTGACATTATTTTAAAGAGCCTTCTTCCTTTAGCAATTCAAAGAAATTAAGATTCAGCCAGTTGCCCAAAAACAAGAAGAGAGTTATCCAGTCTTTTCCACTGAATGCCACATGTGTGATTATCTGCCAGTTGGTGAGAGATTGAATGTGTGCACTTGGCGCCAAGAGTTCAAAACTCTCAGAAAATGAGTCCAAGCTCTCGAAGCTGGAGAGGAAGACCTGAACAAGCCAATAAAACAAAAAGGTATGTAAAGGAGGTCTTCAGAGAGTTAGTAGAGTAGTTCCACCTTCAATCTGGCAATCCTGTGCTGCCTTGGAAGGGAAAGGTCATCTGGAATTGCATCATAGCTTCCTACCACACAAGGTATCTTGTAGCTAGCACCTGCTCTAAAGGTAATGCAATCTATTTAAAACCAAGGCCATGTCTCCAGGAGCATATTTCCAGGAGGGAAAATTCTGGACTGCCATTTTAGTAACTTGATTAGTTATGCAGATAGATGGGTGGATGGTGGATGTGAGGATTAGTAGGTAACCTCCCTGCCTAATATGAAGGTAATAGACCTCATGGCATCACCTACATAAGAATATGCCATACTAGGTCAGACCAATGGTCTATCAAGCCCAGATTTGCCATACTAGGTCAGACCAATTGTCTATCAAGCCCAATAACCGTATTTTGTTTCCACAGTAATCAATATAGGTTAAACATACCTGGCAAGATCCTAAAAGGTAGACAGATTCCATCCTAGGGACATGCAGTGGGTTTCCCCCAGTCCTCATTTATAATGTTTTATGGACTTTTCCTCCAGGAACTTGTCCAACCCATTTTAAACCCAGTTATACTAACAGCTTTTACTACATCCTCTGGCAATGAATTCCAGAGTTTTTATACATTAAGGGGGTTATTCTGTGCCACAAATAATGGGGATGGATGTCACGCCAGTTGCATGGGGAAGTTAGATGAGGGCGGGGAAGGGGCGGCTTAAGGGCAGAGTCTGGGTGGTCGCCAGCCCTGGACATACAGGACCCATTCTAGTGTTGACCCTGTATGTCCAGGGCCGGCGACATATGCGGGGAAGTTATTCCACCTCCAAGCTGGAATAACTTCCCAGGACATGGGTTTTTTTGTAATGCCAGGGCCCTGGCCTTAGGAGATCAGATCAGTGGGTCGTGCTGCAGGGAATAAGCACTTTTATCCGGCGACAGGCATCGTGGTTTTTAAATGGAGCCATGGTGCTATGGTAGCCAGACGCCATGGCGCTGCAGCTCCATTTAAAGGCCCTGACTGAGTTAGTCAGGCTTGTCATGTACATGCAGGCCAGACTAAATCGCAGTCCCGGCCTGCACGTACATGACTGATCGTGATTCTGATCCTGTGGAGCTAGACGTGCTCCACGGGATCAGAATCGAGAGCCCTTCTGTACGTCCAGCTCGGACCAGATGTACAGAGGGGCTGGACATCGGGGATGGAATGAGCCCTTAAATGTTCCCTAAGGGGGACATTCTACTCTGGTTATTATTCTATAGACATCTGTGGTAGTATGATGTATAGTGGGAAGGGGTTTTCATTTAAAAGACAGAGTCAGCAGTCAAGAAAACAATGTCAGCTTTATTCTATCGCAGCTGTTAAACTTTCACATCCTTCAAGAAAACAGTGTTAACTTGTGGAGGAGTGGCCTAGTGGTTGGGGCAAGGTACTTCAGGCTGGAAGGTTGGGGGTTCAAATCCCCCTAGAGGACAGCAATCTTGGGCTGGAAGGACTGGGGTTTCTAGTCCCACAGGTGCTCCTTGTGGTCTTGGGCAAGCTACTTAACCCTCCATAGCCCATGTTTCCTGTAAAATAGTTATCTCCAAGTTATAATGCCCTGTTCAATGCAATTTCAGTTTGTTCAATGTAAACCACACTGATGCAGAATAGTGTGGTATATAAGAGAATATAAATAAACTTTATTCTATCCCAGCTGTTAAAACTTCAAAGCGTGGTTCAACAATAACACCTGCTGACGATAGGGTCAGGGAACTCAGTCGTTCTACCACTTCCCCTTCTATACGGTCAGGGAACTCAGTTGTTCTACTGCCTCCCCTTCTAGGACCCACTTGGCCATGCTGTATAATACTACTTCTACTACTATTGAGCATGTATATAGAACTACCAGTCGTACGCAGTGCTGTACAGACATGTAAGAGACAGTCCCTTCTCGTCAGAGTTTACAATCTAATCAAGACAAACACAGAACTAACAATCTAGTCAAGACAAAAACACGGCACATACAATCTAATCACAACACAGAAGTCAAGATCTGAAAGCAACAGTGAAGAGGTGAGATTTCAACCTGGATTTAAAGAGGGCTAGAGAGGGTGCCTGCCGTATAGACATCAGTAGCTTGTTCCACGCGTAAGGTGCAGCAAGGTGAAAGGAGCGAAGTCTGGAATTAGCAGTAGGAGTGAAGGGCATAGACAGAAGTAGTTTGTTAGAAGAGAGGAGTTCCTGAGAGGGGTTGTAAGGAGAGATAAGAAATGAAAGGTACTGAGGAGCCGCAGAGTGAATGCACTTAAAGGTCAGGAGGAGAAGTTTGAACTGGATGCGAAAGTGGACAGGGAGCCAGTGAAGTGACTTGAGAAGAGGATTAATGTGGGTATAGTGAGGCTGATGGAAGATTAGTCACACAGCAGAATGTTGAATAGATTGAAGGGGAAAGAGATGACTCAGAGGGAGACCAGCAAGGAGCAGGTTGCAGTAGTCAAGACGAGAGGTGACTAAGGAGTGGATAAGGGTTTTAGTAGTATGCTCAGAAAGGAAGGGGCGGATTTTGCTGATATTGTAGAGATTTTCCTTTAGCACAAAATAGGGAAAGGTTATTGCAGAGGACTCTCCTTTACCTACGTAAATCCCATCCACCTCCAAAACTTAGCCTGGAGCATGTTTAATGGAATCATCCTTTTGCTGGTCCCTCCTGGAGCTCCCAGGGTCTTCCCCCAGCCCCCAGTCTGAGAAAGAGACAGTTGTATTTGGGTCACTACCATTGAGCCCTGAGCTATCTCCAGGATTTTTTTCTGTAGGTTCTCCCTCCCTGGATCCCTCCCCCATAGCCACCCCCAGATTCTGTTGGTAGCATAGCTTTTCCTGGCGATGCTGACTTTAGGACTTAGCAGGCTTGGGGGTCTTGACATATAGATCCAGGTCTTCCAGTGGGAAGATCTCTGGGAAATCTTCCTGGTGTGACTTAGCAGAGCTGTCACTTAACTGGGCTCATATCACTCTGAAGTTTGAGTAGTCTCAACCAATCACCACTGGATACAGTAACCAGGGCAGCACCATGACCTTGAACATAACTTGGCCTGCTGAAGTCAAGTGAGACCTGTACCATTGGATACTGGTCTTCATGCACACAGGCCAGTGTTACTGCCTTTGCATAGTCAATTTGCAACTAGATTATGGTTTCCTGATGAATAAGGGTCCACACACTTCTGAAGTCTATCAAGGCCTGGAGGCGGGTCCACTGAAGCTTTACAGGAATCATAAAGTTATATGCCCATTGGTGGGGGCTGTCCACAAAAGTGCAAGTGTGAGGGGTGGTTAGGCTGACCTCCATGGGTTCTTCCATACCCAGGGGACATTCCTGAGCAAAGTGTCCCCGGGCTTCACACCTAAAACAGGTGAGGTGGTCGTGGCTGGAGTCCATGGAGATCAGGAGGTGTCCATGGAGATCAGAACATGGAAGCCAACATCCTTACGGCTTTGCCTTCCATCTTCCTGGGCTAACAGGTGACTTCTTCCCCTTCTCACTGTCCACTTCAGTAACTGACTGGGATTCATAGTACCCCTCCACTATTTCCAGTGCACTCTCCAGTGTAAACTTGGGGTTCCGACGTACCCACTGTCTCATCGGGGCTGTCAAGCCCTCTAAAAACTGCTCCAAAAGCATAATCTTGGCTACCTCAGGCCAGCTCATTCCCTACAGTTGCAGCCACTTCCATGAAAGATCCTTCAAGTGATAGAGGAAACTTCAAGGGCTCTCCTTTATCTAGAGTCCCCCCCCCTTCTGAATTTCTGGTGATAGGTTTCTAGGATACAGTCAGCCTATTCCAGTATGGCGACTTGACAGCTGTATATGTAGCATGCCCATCTGGGTGGCATTCTGGAAGGCAGCCTGACTGCTGCCCATCAGCAGAATCCCCAAATAAGTGACCCAGGTCACCTCTGGCCACCCAGCCATGCAAGCGATCCATTCAAAGTTCACCAAGAAGTTGCCCGGTTTAGCTTCTGCCGTCATGTTAAGAAGCACTTATGCTGGAGAGTGGAGTTGTGGGCTCTGCAGGGCCTGGGTCAACTGAGCCAGGGATCTCTTCTGTAGCTCCCCCTGCACCTGCACAAGATTCTGTAACTGCTGCTGACGTTGTTGTTGCTACCCTTCTACCAGCATCTGGAGGAGGGCAGCAACAACATTCCATTTTGGCTTGTCACCACTCACTTGCAAACCACAATCATAGCTCACTCTTCTGCAGCTGAATTAATGCTGCATTATTCCAACAAACCTTTAGCAGCCTCTAATGACCAAAATGAAGCCTGCCTGTCCGGCACTGACTATACCTTCTTCAAGGTCCCTAACAAGAATAGCATCACTTGATACTGTTCCTTAACTTTATTTAATGTATTTAAAAAGATTTGTATTGTGCACTATATCACTAGGCATATTATAATAAAACAAAATTAAAATTGTAATTAACAACTACATAAATTTAAAATAAAATATAAAATAAAACAAATTTAAAAAAGATATTCATAATTATGTTAACAAAGATAACTGCTATTTCCGTCTGCTGCCAAACTATTGTAAGTTACTTTGCAGTATCTAATTCAACAAATAACAGATTATATGAACACAGAGAAACTATATTACCCTTATATAACAGAAAAGGTAGAATAAACTTGCTGAAACAAATGTGCTTTTAATTGTTTCTGAAATGACAATATATTGGAAACAGTTTGTAATTCTGCTAGCAAGGCATTCCATAACTTAGGGGCCACCATAGAGAACATCTTTTCATGAAATTTGTGAAAATTAACTCAATGAAATGAGGAAACATCCACAAGTAATGTAGTCTGAGAACATAAAGCACAAGGTGGGCTCAATATTGAAGACAGACTGAGTGGAGGCTTCCTGATTTAGAAACTTAAATACTAACATGAGCACTTTGTAGATAATGAGCCACTTGATAGGCAACAATGTAATAAACTACATGCAGTTGCTCAAATTGCCCAGTATTTGTAATTAATCAAGTGGGCTCAATTTTGAATAAGTTAAAAAATTAGAATAATATATGTCGGGAGCCAAAGGTGTAGCCTATTGCAGTAATCAAGAGGTGTAATAATTAAGGCCCGAACTATAGTACAGAGATTTTTCACAGATAGGAAAGGCTTCAATCTGTGTATCACACAGTACTTAGTTTATAAAATGCAGCTTTGGATACCTTTTGAATTTGCTGCTGTATGGAGCGTCCAAAGTAACACGAGCTTGACTTACAACTGGCAATGTCTATTCGTAAATTCTCATACGAATACAAATAGGTTTGGGTAATGCCCAAGTTAAATATAAAACTTCTCTTTTATGAACGTTCAACACCCATCTATTATGAGACACCTATGTCTTCACTGAACTAATACATAAAGCTGCATGATCCAGAACGGCTTCTAATATGGAAGTAATGGGATCCACAAACTGAATATCATCCACAGAAATCCTATATGTGGCATCCAACCCAGGAAAAAAAACCTTACAAATGGGTGCAATATACATACTAAAAAGCATGGAAGACAGTGCAGATCCTGAGGGACTTCAGAAGTATTACGATGCCAAGATGAAGACTTACCAGCTGACCTAAACTGGATTATTTGGATATCCATTTAATTAATTCAGGTCATAATTATTTCAGTTTGAAGGATTTTTTTTTAATACATTGGCAGAGAAAAAACAAGAGCTCTGTACTATATGGAACATTTATGACATATTTATTCCAGCACTCTTAGGATTTAATTAAATATTTGCCATTTAGCAAGCTCTAGTTATAATCAATTCAAAGAGTTAAACATCCTTCTCTCTTCCTTGTGGTTCATTTGATCACGGTGATGTACATTTGACAGGACCTCTGTCTCACATTGATGTTTTCTGAGACATTATTTGCATTCAGGTACTGTGCCTGTTGTCCAATTTTCAAAGTATTTACATGGAGAGCATACATGGAAAGCACTTTAATAAATTCTGAGTCTAATCAAGATGAAGTGAAAAATATTTTTTATTACACTGGATCAGATGAATCTGATCTATAATAAATGGAGGCTTTGATTATTCCATTTGTAATATACTGTAAGTGATGTGTTGAGGTTAAACAAGATAGGGCAACTGTTAAACATTGATCAAAACTATGACAGAGCAGAAAAGCGAACTAAATTCCACAGGGAGAGTGAAAGTGAACCAGTTAGACTATATCTAGTCCTGTGGACCAGTGAAGCAGTAACCTACTACCATTGTGAATAATACAGAGAAAGGTATGTGCCATACACACATTCTGAACGAAATGCTTTTGTCCCATTTTAAGACTAGGATAAATGATTAAATAAGGCAGAGGGAAGTTATTGGAGCAAGCCTAATGGACCATCTAAACAGACCAGTGTGACACAATGACAGAGTGCCAAAGTTGAAAGATCCTGATTTAAGAAATTTTCCGCTGAAGGTGACCAGTCAACTCTGGATTTACTAAGAACCAATAAAAAGATTAGGGGGGGGGGAGCATATTCAAAGCAATTAATATGGTTAGCAGACCTACTTACCACATTAATCACAGTAAGGGGGATATTTAGCTGCACATAGCTGTTTTTCCACCACTGAATATCCTATCCTAACGTTGCTGAACTCCCTGATGCTAAGCACGTAGCATCGTGGCATCCTGGGGTGGTGTTGAAGACCATCAGTCAGCATTGATATTCAGTCGCGGGCTTGCCTAATTTTAGCCACTTTATCTAACTGGGCAGTAGCTGAATATTGCTGCTGTCTGGTTAGCTTAATCACTATCCTACCAACCCAGATATTCAATGCTAGAGGCCAGATAGGACCTCGGCACTGAATATCCGGGTTTATTTTAAAGCAACAATGGCCAGTCGCATTAAGAGCACTGAATATCAGCCCCTATATTTTTATGAATCACTGATGGTCTGTAGGTTGAGGAGCTGCAAGAACACTTTCCATTATTGTGGGACTGGGACTTTAAATGACACATGAGATTTAGAGGGAAGTATTCGGTAGTGCTCCAAAGTGAGCACATGGGTGAGTAAATGCAGCCATGTAAAACTTGTTGCAAATTTTAAGTCAGCCGCTTTGAAACTAGACTCAAATTATCAGGTGTCATTGACATATTTTAGCCATTCACATTTTTTTCTGCTACTCCACGCATTGCATATATTAGACGCAGAAGCATTTGGGACCAGGTGGTGCATACTTTTCTCTGCAAGACCATTAAGATAAGATTTTTCAGAGTCATTGATCCTATGTCAAATGTAGATTTTGTCCTCAGGCTATTGCTTGCAGTGAATGGACTAACCCTATTATTAACCAAAAATACCAGATCTGAGTAACCACTAGACTGCAAGCTCTGATGAGCAGGGACTGATTATTATTAGTAGTAGTTGTCTATCAACTTTTGTCATTTATATAATCATCCCCCTGTTCAACAATTAACCGGGTAAGGCGGACACGGTGCTCCCGTCCCTGCCCCACCCCCCCTTCACCCCACTCCCCGCCACCCCCACCTTACAAATAACCACAAATACAACGATTGGGAATCACAACTGGTTGCAGCTGTATTAACCATACAACATTATCCATCAACATCCTCCAACAGCAATCCTTCATCAACTGAATTCCGGCCGCGGAACGAATCCTCACCAGCCGTGTGAGTAGCAAGGTGAGTTCCGCCCGCTTCCGCCGTGAACCGGCCCCAGGCCATTCCATCCCCCCTCTTCCGGCTCTGCCATATTATTAGCAAGAGCCCCGAGGGTTTCCCTGGGTCGGGGGTACCCCACCCCCGCCCTGCATCTCACCACCGGCTCCGGACCCCGGACACCTCCGGGATCCTGCCACAGGCACAGGGACCACCGTCCCTGTGCCCCCCCCCAAGGCTAAGCTGCGACCAGTTACCCCTCGCTGCTCCACCTCTTCCAAAGCCTCTTGCCAGCCGTTCAGGAGCAAATCCACCCCAACCGGGGACAGACGCCTCCTCCAAGCCGATATAAACCGGCGCACTCCACCTTGACCCATGAATGCCAAACTTGCCATCCCCCCTGCAGACTGGCCAATGTGCCGACTAATCTTAAACAACCCACGAGACCACCACCGGCGTCCCCCAGCAAGCAGGCCTTGGAAGCATCCCACCATAACAAAACACATTGTCAAACCTTGCCAGCACCGCGGCCAACTCTCTTCGTGCTGCTCAGATCAGGTGCTTACCAGTCCAGGATGCCAAGGCGGTACCTCACAACCGCAGGTGCACCCATCTCCCGCCCAAGGTGCCGAAGCAAAAGCAGGAGCCGCAGCCACCGCAGCTCACGCCCACCCAGCCATGAGACGGTCACCTCAGCGGCGCACAAACCCAAATTCGGCCTCGACAGTGTTGGGACTGCTCGCTGACCAGTCCAGCACACGACCGCATGGCCAAACATCCCGCAGCAACCTGGAGATGGCCAACATCTAAAAGAAAATAAACAGTTAGTATCCGTTCCGCCCTTCACGCTTCATAAGCACACAGACCCGTGAAACTCTCCCGACCGCCGTCGGTCTATCCGCTGAATCTCCTGTGCAGTCAACCCAGCCCCGCAGCACTAGTTGCTGCTCCCAACCGAAATGCATGCGGAGCAAAGTAACCGGATCCAACCCCCAAATGGTGGAGTGTCATCTGCAGAACCGCTGTGAACTGAACCACGATAGCACACCACTGAACCGTGATAGCGCTCATGCATTCCCATACACCAAGGGGTAGCCACACCCCCGTGGCCTCCCACGCAGTAGGCATCCATGTCTGTCACCGGGCAAGTCAGGGAACCACGGATGGCTCTCAAGCGCACCCCCCACTCCTCTATCCTTCCGATCCGTTTTGGACTTAGCCGAGCATATACGCAACTCCCCCGAACGCAAGGTCACATGCTACATCAGAAGGCACTGCCCGCCTCCCCCGCACTGGATGCAGCAAACCATTCCCCCACCCGGAAAACCCCAACAGAGGCTGGACAACAGCCTGCCTTAAAAACACGGCCTCATCATGATGCTGCCGCCACGAGTAACGCTGCATCAAACTCATCAACAGCTTATGTGTGCTATGCCACCGCCTGTCGACCCGCAAAGGATGAGCCCGCTCCTATCCCAGCAGCTGCCTACGAACCCAGAACCCCCACCCCCCTTAAATGGGAAAGTAGTAAATGGAGTTCACACTAAGGAAAGTGTCATTGCCAGTAGTAAGAGACAAGGATCAGTTTTGGCCATGTTCTTTTCAGACTTTATGTACAGTTGTGGTCAACATTATTGGCACCTTTGCATTTTAGGTATGTTGTGTACAATATCTTGACAAATAATTGGAAATATTCCAACTGCATGTCATCATATTTTAATAGTATGTTCAAAGGTATAGAACAAAAACGATGTCTGTGTAACTTAGATGTAGTAATTTCTGATAAAAAAAAATAAAATATGACCTGGACAGGATTAACCCTTTACTAATATTTGGCTGCACAACCCTTAGCAGTGATAACAGCCTCCAAATGTTTCTTGTAGCCATTCATAAGCTTTGTACATCTGTCTGCTGGTATTTTTTCCCACTCTTCAACTGTGATTTGTTCCAGGTCATGGATATTTCCAGGATTCCTTTTACCAATGGCAGATTTCAGCTGTTTCCAAAGGTTCTCGATTGGATTGAGATCAGGACTCATTGCTGGCCAGTTTAAAACAATCAATTTTTATCTTTCTAACCATTCTTTTGTACTTTTGGTTGCATGTTTTGGGTTCTTGTCCTGCTGGAGAACCCATGACCTTTGACCCAGACCTTGTTTTCTGACACTAAGTAGCACATTTTGCTTGAAAATACCTTGGCAATCCTCCAATTTCATGATTCCTATAATACATTCTAAGTCTCCAGTTCCTGAGGCAGCAAGACAGCCCCACAACATTATGGAACTATCACCATATTTAACTGTGGGATGGGTGTTTTTTCCCCTATAAGCTTCATTTCTTCGCTTGTAAATATACGCTGGTCTGCATTGCCAAAGAGCTCAGGTTTGGTTTAATCTGTCCACAGAATATTTTCCCAAAAGGACTGTGGTTTCTCAGGGTGGGTTTGGACAAAGATCAGGCATGCCTTTTTATGTGGGTCTTTGAGCAGTGGAGTCCTCCTTGGCCTTTGCCCATGAAGACCATCTTTGTTTAGTGTGCGGTGTATGGTGAGGTCTGAAACAATTATACCACATTACTCCAGGTCAGTCTTAAGCTCTTTTGCTGTTCTACATGGTGTCTTTTCAACACTTCACACTAACCTTCAAAGACTTTGTGGATTAATTTTCCTCTTCCCACCATGTCCTGGGAGGTTTTTCACAGTTCCATGAGAAGAAAACTTCTTAATAACATTGCAAACTGTAGATACAGGAATCCCAAGGTCTTAGGAGATGGCCTTGTACCCCTTTGAAGTTTGATGTTTGGTGATAAAGCATAGTTACTCATATGTAACTGGTGATCTCCGGGAACAGCAGAAATCAGTCTTCACATATAGGTGATGTCCTCCGATGGAGCCCGCATGGGAACACTACCCAGCATCCAAAAGGAAGCATTTGGGAGCATCCCTCTGTGCATGCATGCATGCATGCCTTCCCCCAGGGGCGGCCCAAGGGGGGTGCGGGGCCATGTGCGGAGACTCGGTGCGGGGCCTCATTTGCATAAGTGGCCTTATTTGCATAAATATTTGCATAATGTTACCATACACTAACTTTTAGTAAACATGTCTCTTAATGAGTGTATGGATAAAGAAAGACTAAAAGATTTCTATATTACTATAATCCAGTGCCAACCGCCAGGCACATTAGGAACTACTACAAACGCTGCCCATTTAGAACCCATAGCAAACCCGCCGTTTCCTGACAGCATTACCAGGACTCACAAAGTACCATACTCTACCTATCAAAAGGCAACACTGCAAATATTAAACCAGTACATTTCAGAGAATACTGGGGAAAGAGAACAAGTGGCAATGTCAAATAGGAATTACATAAATAGAATACCTCAGCTCAGTTACACATGCAGAACATAGACCATCACCAAACAAGGAATCACAATTTAGAAACAGGAAGGCAAATTAAACTGGGAACCCCAAAAGCCAAACTTGGAATGTACAACAACACTGTAGAAATAAAACTATAAATTAATTTCCTCTTGTACCAAACAAAGCGCAGACGTTAATGATGCACATTTCCCAGAGCTTTCATATTCCAGTTAATAAATTCAAAATAAAGAGATATCTTTCTACCTTTTGTGCATTTTTTTCAGTTGCAATTGCTCCAGCCACTTTCTTCTGGTTTCTTCATGTTTTCTGCTAACTGTCCATCATCTGCTGTCCATTTTGGTTCTTTCTTCTCTATTCTAGTTTTTTTTGTCCATTCTCTCTCTCTACATCTGCTTTAACATACTAATCTTTCTCCTTTTGCTCTTTCCTCATTCCTATTTCATCCACACAAATTTTACCCCTCCATCCTCAATCCCCACTTACTCTCCCAATACCCGGCCAATTGTAGATTTTTCATCCCTCCCACACAAAATATTTTTCCCCTCTCCATTTTACTCTCCCAGCCCCATCCCATTCTAATCCTCCCCCAACATCAGCTCCCTTCTAGTTCCAGTCTCACCCAGCATCCATTCCCTTCTAGTCCCTGCATCAGCCCATTTCCAGTCCTAGCCCCCCATCAACCCATTTCCAGTCCTAGCTCCCCCATCCATTTTCAGTCTGAGTCCCTTCATCAGCTCATTTCCAATCCTAGCCCCCATCAGCCCATTTCTAGTCATTTCCTAGCCCCACCATCAGCCCATGTCAAATCCTAGCTCCCCTCCACTCAGCCCAATTCCAGTCCAAGCCCCCCATGAGCCTACTTCCAGTTCTAGCCCCTCCATGAGTCCATTTCAATTCAAGCCCCCACCACAGCCCATTTCCAATCTTAGCTCCCCCAACAGCCCATTTCCAGTCCTATCCTAGCTGCTCCATCAGCCCATTTTCAGTCCTAGCTCCCTTCCCTCACAGCCCATTTCCATTCCAAGCTCCCTCCCCATCAGCTATTTGCAGTTCAAGCCTCCCCTTCCACTCAGCCCATTTCCAGTCATAGCAACCCCCCAACCCATTACCAGTCCTAGCCCCCCATCAACCCACTTCCAGTCCTAACCCCCCATCACTCCATTTTCAGTTTAAGCCCCCCTATAACCCATTACCAGTCCTAACCCCCCATCAGCCCACTTCCCGTCTTAACCCCATCAGCCCATTTCCAGTCAGCCCCCCATAGCTCATTGCCAGTCCTAACCCCCCCATCAGCCCACAGCCCATTACCAGTCCTAACCACATCAGTCCACCTCAAATCCTAACCCCTCCCCATCAGCCCATTTCCTGTCCTAGCCCCCCATAGCCCATTATCAGTCCTAACCCCCCCCATAGCCCATTAGCAGTCCTAACCCCCATCACCTCATTTCCAGACAGCCCCCATCAGCCCACAGCTCATTTCCATCTTTACCCCCCCGAGCAGCCGTCAGCCCATTACGTCCTAACCCCTCCCCATCAGCCCATTTCCTGTGCTAGCCCCCCCCATAGCCCATTATCAGTCCTAACCCCCCATAGCCCCATTTCCAGACAGCCCCCAGCCCATTGCCAGTCTTAACCCCCCCAGCCCAGCCCAGCCCAGTGCCAGTCTTAACCCCCCCCCCCAGCCCAGCCCAGCCCAGCCCAGCCCATTGCAGTATTAACCCCCCCCCCCGCCCAGCCCAGCCCAGCCCAGCCCATTGCCAGTCTTAACCCCCCCCCCCAGCCCCCATCCCAGCCCATTGCCAGTCTTAACCCCCCCCAGCCCACCCCAGCCCAGCCCATTGCCTGTCTTACCCCCCCCAGCCCAGCCCAGCCCAGCCCATTGCCAGTCTTAACCCCCCCAGCCCAGCCCAGCCCAGCGCGTCTTAACCCCCCCCCAGCCCAGCCCAGCCCATTGCCAGTCTTAACCCCCCCAGCCCAGCCCAGCCCATTGCCAGTCTTAACCCCCCCCCAGCCCAGCCCAGCCCATCCCATTGCCAGTCTTAACCCCCCCCATGCCCAGCCCCAGCCCAGCCCAGACCAGCCCATTGCAGTCTTAACCCCCCCCGCCAGCCCAGCCCAGCCCATTGCCATTCTTAACCCCCCCCCGCCCAGCCCAGCCCAGCCCATTGCCAGTCTTAACCCCCCAGCCCAGCCCAGCCCAGCGCCAGTCTTAACCCCCCAGCCCAGCCCAGCCCAGCGCCAGTCTTAACCCCCCCAGCCCATTGCCAGTCTTAACCCCCCCCCAGCCCAGCCCATGCCAGTCTTAACCCCCCCCAGCCCAGCCCAGACCAGCACCAGTCTTAACCCCCCCCCAGCCCAGCCCATTGCCAGTCTTAACCCCCCCCCCAGCCCAGCCCAGCCCAGCCCATTGCCAGTCTTAACCCCCCCCCAGCCCAGCCCAGCCCAGCCCAGCCCAACACCACTCTTAACCCCCCCCAGCCCAGCCCAGCCCAGCCCAGCCCATTACCACTCTTAACCCCCCCTGCCCAGCCCATTGCCAGTCTTAACCCCCCCCAGCCCAGCCCAGCCCAGCCCAGCGCCAGTCGTGACCCCCCTCCTTGCCAGTCTTAACCTCCCCCAGCCCCCCATAGCCCATCAGCACTCCTAACCCCCCCCCGCCCATCAGCACTCCTAACCCCCCAGCCCCCCCATAGCCCATCAGCACTCCTAACCCCCCCAGCCCATCAGCATTCCTACCCCCCAGCCCCCCCATAGCCCATCAGCATTCCTAACCCCCCCCAGCCCATCAGCATTCCTAACCCCCCCAGCCCCCCGCCCATCAGCATTCCTAAGCCCCCAGCCCAGTCCAGCCGAGGGAATTTTTTTCTTTTTAAAGCTGTCTTCTCCGCTGCCGGGGCCGCCGCGGCAGAATCGAGTGTGCCGCGGGGCCCCCCCTGCCCAGCACAGCCTGCCCTCCCCCTCTATCCGTTCTCTCGTTCAGCTCACAGTCACCCCGCGCCGGCTTTCAGAGCGCGAAGGGACTAGTTTCCCTTTCGCAGCTCTGTTAAGCCCGCGGGGGCTGATGGGAACTTCCCATCAGCCCCCGCGGGCTCAACAGAGCAGCGAGGGAGAAACTCTTCCCTCGCGCTCTGAAAGCCGGCGCGGGGTGACTGTGAGCTGAACGAGAGAACGGATAGAGGGGGAGGGCAGGCTGTGCTGGGCAGGGGGGGCCCCGCGGCACACTCGATTCTGCCGCGGCGGCCCCGGCAGCGGAGAAGACAGTTTTGTTTTGTTTTTTAATTTTACTTTAGTAGGATCAGAATGTTTTTTGCGCGGGGCCCCCTGAAACGCGGGGCCCTGTGCAAAAAACATTCTCGCTCAATGGACGGGCCGGCCCTGCCTTCCCCCCTTCCCAGTGGATCTCCTCAGTGAGGTACATAGCTGAGAAAAAGTAAAAAACCTACAACTCCTTGGGGAGGAGGACAAGTTGTGAAGACTGATTCCTGCTGTTCCCAAAGATCATCTGTTATGCTATCTCCAGGAACAAGCAGGAATGCAGTCTTCATATATGAGACTCCCTAACTCAAGGCTACCAAACAACTGGTGAGGAACATGGTCCATTATAATGGGATAAAATGTTGAACAACATAGAGTGTCCCGGAGATCTAGGAGACTCGGTATCCCCAGCACACTCCCATCGGCAGTAGTGGTGGTAGCGGCAGTAGCCTGGATGGATAGAGGGCCAGAGGGAAGGAAGTGTAGCTAAGCCTCAAAAAGGTGCCATAGTACAGCTTGGTAAAAGTCACTGTCCTTAGGAGAGTCCTTATCCAGACTGTAGTGGGCTGCAAAGATATGAATGGAGGACCATGTGGCAGCACAGCAGATATCTGTTATGGAGACAGAGCATAAGTGGGTCATAGACAGGGCCGGATTTACGTATACGCCATGTACGCCATGGCGTAGGGCCCACAACCGGCAGGGGCCCACAAAAAATAGAACCAGTTTTTTTTTTTGAACTCGATTAAAAAAAAAACCTGGTGGCTGCCGCCGCGGGGCCCCCTCTGCTGCCGCGGGGGCCCCGTCTACAAGATGGTCTGGTCGGGTCGGGTCGGGTCGGGTCTCGTCTCGTCTCCCTCCCTCCCTCCCGGCTGCGAGAGACGCGGAGATAGAGCGTCTCCTCGCGTCTGTGTTAAGCCCGCAGGGGCTGATGGGATTTCCCATCAGCCCCTGCGGGCTTAACACAGACGCGAGGAGACGCTCTCCCTTCGCGTCTCTCGCAGCCTGCAGCGAGGGAGGGAGAGAGACCCGACCGGACCCGACCAGCTTGTAGACGGGGCCCCCGCGGCAGCAGAGGGGGCCCCGCGGCGGCAGCCACCAGGTTTTTTTTTTAAATTAAATTTTACTTTAGGCCGGGGGGGGGGTAGGACTGGTAATGGGCTATGGGGGGGGGGTAGGACTGGTAATGGGCTATTGGGGGGGCTGGGGCTGGAAATGGACTGGGGGGGTAGGGCTGGTAATGGGCTATTGGGGGGCTGGGGCTGGAAATGGGCTGGGCTGGGGGGGTTAAGGCTAGAGGTGGGCTGATGGGGTTAGGACTGGTAATGGACTGTGGGCTGTTGGGGGGGGCTTAGAACTGGCAATGGGCTTTGGGGGGGGTTAAGACTGGTAATGGGCTGTGGGCTGATGGGGGCTGTCTGGTAATGGGCTATGGGGGGGCTAGGACTGGAAATGGGCTGGGGGGTTAAGACTGGAGGTGGGCTGATGGGGTTAGGACTGGTAATGGGCTGTTGGGGGGGGTTAGGACTGGTAATGGGCTTTGGAGGGGTTAAGACTGGTAATGGGCTGTGGGCTGATGGGGGTTGTCTGGTAATGGGCTATGGGGGGCTAGGACTGGAAATGGGCTGGGGGGTTAAAACTGGAGGTGGGATGATGGGGTTAGGACTGGTAATGGGCTGTGGGCTGATGGGGGGGGGGGTAGGACTGGCAATGGGCTATGGGGGGCTGACTGGAAATGGGTTGATGGGGTTAGGACTGGAAGTGGGCTGATGGGGGGTTAGGACTGGTAATGGGTTATAGGGGGGGCTTAAACTGAAAATTTGGTGATGGGGGGGTTAAGGACTGAAATGGGGTGATGGGGGGTTAAGGACTGTAAGTGGGGTGATGGGGGGGCTAGGACTGGAAATGGGCTGATGGATGGCTAGGACTGGAAATGGGCTGATGCAGGGACTAGAAGGGAATGGATGCTGGGTGAGGCTGGAACTAGAAGGGAGCTGATGTTGGGGGAGGATTAGAATGGGATGGGGCTGGAAGAGTAAAATGGAGAAGGGAAAAATATTTTGTGTGGGAGGGATAAAAAATCTACAATTGGCCGGGTATTGGGAGAGTAAGTGGGGATTGAGGATGGAGGGGTAATATTTGAGTGGATGAAATAGGAATGAGGAAAGAGCAAAAGGAGAAAGATTAGTATGTTAAAGCAGATGTAGAGAGAGAATGGAAAAAAATCTAGAAGAGAGAAGAAAGGACAAATGGACAGCAGACGATGGAGAGTTAGCAGAAGACACGAAGAAACCAGAAGAAAGTGGCTGGAGCAATTGCAGCTGAAAAAAAATGCACAAAAGGTAGAAAAATATCTCTTTATTTTGAATTTATTAATTGGAATATGTCAGCTCTGGTAAATGTGCATCATTAACATCTGTGCTTTGTTTAGTACAAGAGCAAATTAATGTATTGTTTTATTTCTACAGTGTTGTACATTCCAAGTTTGGCTTTTGGGATTCCCAGTTTAATTATTGTCTTCCTATTTCTAAATTGTGATCACTTGTTTGGTGATGGTCTATGTTCTGCATGTGTAACTGAGCTGAGGTGTTCTGTTTATATAATTCCTATTTGACATTGCCACTTGTTCTCTTTCCCCAGTAGGTCATGTATTGTTGTTCTCTGAAATGTATTGGTTTAATATTTGCAGTGTTGCCTTTTGATTGGTAGAGTATGGTGCTTTGTGAGTCCTGGTAGTGCTGTTAGGATACGGCGGGTTTACTATGGGCAGTGTTTGTAGTAGTTCCTAATGTGTCTGGCAGTTGGCACTGGATTATAGTAATGTAGAAATCTTTTAGTCTTTCTTTATCCATACACTCATTAAGAGGCACGTTTACTAAAAGTTAGTATATGGTAACATTATGCAAATATTTATGCAAATGAGGCCCCTTATGCAAATGAGGTCCGCACCCCCCTTGGGCCGCCCCTGCTGGGGGCCCACAATTTTTGTTGGCGTAGGGCCTCACTCAAGGTAAATCCGGCCCTGGTCATAGATGTGGCCATGGCGTGGACATTGTGGGTGGTTACTTGCCCCTCTAGGGTCAGAATTGCCTGAGCGCATGCAAAGGATATGCAGTCTGTTATCCAAAGAGAAAGAGAGAATGTTTAGTTACAGGAAGACCAAGGTGACTGGGATCAAAATAAATGAATTGTGATGACTTTCAGTATGTGTTGGTTCTATCAAGGTAATATGCCAATGCTCGTTTGCAATCTAGGGTATGAAGCGCCACCTCAGCCCGAGATGCATGCCCCCTGATCCTGTGAAATCAGGACTAGTGCACGTCCCAGATGATGAGGCCAATGCTGAGCTAGATGAAGAAGCAGGGGAAACCACAGCTGGCAGGGTCAGAAGAATGCTATCAGGATCATGGTGCCTCTCTCAGCCTGCAATTTGAACAGTGTCTTGGCTATTAGCAGAATGGGTGGGTAGCGTATAACAGAACCAATCCCCATTAAAGGAGGAAAGCATCCGGGGCTTCACATTGTGGAGCTAGCACCCTAGAGAAGAACCGAGGGACCTGTGCATTGAGTGGAGGGCAAAGAGGTCAATCAGAGGAATTCCGCAGAGCTGGAAGATGCAAGTGACTGCTGTCTGATGAAAAGTCCACTCATGAGGTCAAAGGACCCGACATGCTGTCCATATGGAACATTCTGCTCTCCTGGCAGGTAAACATCTCAGAGAAGCATTCAATGAGCTGGGTAAAGGTCCACAGGCAAATCACTTCCACGCAGAGGAGGAGGGAGGCTGTGCCTCCCTGTTTGTACACGTAAAACATGGCAACTTGGTTGTCCATTTGAAGCAGAATTTATTGATGTGATAACTGCTGTGAAACACCCAAAGGGCACTGATTAATTCCTTCAACTCTAGAATGTTAATCTGAAGGGAGGTTTCTTGCTGAGACCAGAGGCACTGCATTCCCCAGCCATCCAGATGAGTTCCCCAGCCCTGTTTGGATGCATCACTATTGAGGGTCTGTTGAGGTGGAGACATCTGAAAAGGTAACACTATAAGAAGATTTTGAGGAGAGCACCACCACTGAAGGGAGTTCACCAGGAATGGGGTGACCATCATTCTGTCTCATAGATGGCCTGTCACCTATTTCCATTGTGAGGAGAGAATTCACTTTGCTTGGCACATATGGAGACTAGCATAGGGGACGACATGGACTGTGGGGGCCCTGTGACAGAGAAGACGAAGCATCCCTCATGCTGTGATGTGATGGCTGTATTGAATGATGCCTACAAACTCTGTGAGGCATTTGAGACAGTCCTCAGACAGGAAAGCTCAAGCCCGAGTCGTGTCGAGAAGAGCACCTATGAATTCCAGTTTCTGAGTGGGAGAAAGGTGTGACTTTGGAAAGTTTATGACAAAACCAAGATTTTTTTTAACTTCTTTATTTACATTTTCAAACAAATTACAACAAAACCAAAAAATTACAATTAAAGTGATACTTCTCTTTAAACATAAGAGCAAAAAGCAAGGCCTTGACAGCCTACTCCAAACTTAACCCTCCCTTCACCATGCGATCAACAAAGACTATGAAAAATAAGCACAAAAAAAGGCCTACAAGGACTATGACTCATCAAGTAACTCTCCACCATGTGAAAACATGATGGCTTGACTAGTTACCCCTTAATTTACACCATATCATGCTTTTGAGATGTATGTATGCAGGAGTTTCCACTTGAGGAAGGTGGAAGGCGTAAGAGTTGTGCCATAATGTGGCATTTGTTCATATTTGCAGCATAAGCACAGACGGTTCCACCATTCGTGACAGCTAAGCTCTGCTGTATGTTTCCAGTTAGCAATAACGAGATGCAAAGCCACTCCCATCATGAAGTCAAATAAAAAATGACAATCCCTCTGTAACGACGAGATGCCAATTGTTGACCGAAAAACAATAACAGACCAGGAGAGAGTGGCCCTGAACCCCAAGACCTCTTGGATTTGGTTCCAGATCGAAATACAATAGGACTGAATATTAGGGCAGTCATATATCACATGTCTTAAAGTGCCAACATTGCTCTGACAAGACCAGCATTCATTTCCAACTTTTTTATCCCACTTAGCAACCTATATCGGGGTAAAGTGAGCTCTGTGTGCAAAAAAATATAAAGTTTGGAAGATAGAGACAGACTGAGATACTCTATTTATCTTGCTCCAAAATTTCACCCATGATTCCAGAGGAGTCTCCCCTCTGTCATGTTTCCATATCCATTGAACACCAATGGACTGTGGGGTGGGGTTCTGAACGACCAATTTATAGTAGTAAGAAGCCATCTTGGAAGCCATTTGGGCTGAACCTATAATATTCAGCAACCCCCATTCTTCAGGTAAAGATTTAATATCGATAAGGGATTTCTTTATACAATGTCTCATTTGAATCCATTGGAAGTATAAAGATTTAGGCAAGTCAAACTCACGCTGTAGACAAGCAAAAGGCTTCCACTTGCCATCCAATAACAGCTGGCCTATGGCCCAAATGCCCCTACTGAACCATTGTTGCCATGCAAACAGACTTTGATGAATTTTTATTAAAAAGGACTGTGCCAGATAGAGATTAGTTTTCATAAGCATTCCTCCTTAGGAATTGCCCTCACTGGCTGCTGAAAGGCCCTTTGAGTGTCTGCAATTACCCTATGAGACTTCAACCTCTCAGAAGACACCATGCTAGGGAGGAGATTCAAGGGGAACAGAGCACTCAATCTCTCTTCCAAGTCAAGCCATACTGGGCATTTTCCCCCAGCCCCCTCCATCCATTTTGAACCTTGTTTTAGCAGAAAAGCACAATGGTAAGCCTGAAAATTAGAGAGACAACCAGCTAAAATGGCTGCAAAAATGTTATAATCTGCATTTAATAATGAAATTGGATGATAGTTACTAACTGAGGGACCCTCCCAGGTTTTTCAAGAACAACAATGTTTGCAGAGGTGAACGCTCCAGTCTGGGCCTCTTGCTTCCAAAATAAGCCTATAATATTGTTGAAGATATGGACCTAAGATTTTGGAAAAGGTTTTATAAAATTCAACCGAAAGGCCATCCGTAATCTGCCTATCTAGTCCAGCTGCTATTTTCTGATCTAACTAAAACTAAGATTTTTGAGTACTGTGATGGTGCATTGAATGGAGAAATGCACCATCTGTGGTGAATCACCCCTGATGAGCCATTCATCTAAGTAAGGGAAGAAGAAGATGACTAGGGTGTGGAGATATGCCACAACTAATATTAAAAACTATCAATTGATAACTCCAAACTGGGCAGAGAAAATCTCTATTAAACCAAAATTAAGACAAAACCAAACAAAACAAAACAAAAATCTGGGCATGAAACCATCAAACACAGCCACACATCAGCCATAAAAAACCACCCGAGGCAGGAGGAAAAAAGACCTCAGCAACCCCTCTAATAACACAGGGGTAGAGTCAAATCAAACAGTATTCAATGATACAAAAGAAAAGACTCAGATTACATCAGCGGTCAAAAATCCTCCAACCAGCCAGGGTGTAAACAAACCAAAGGCTGGGGCAGCCGGTCAATGGATAGTGAGAGAACAGATAACAACACTCCAGCAAAAATGTGCTCCAAGACAGAAAAAAATCACTTATCTGACAAAAGTAGAAGACAAAAGTCAGCAGAACAGTCTGTTCAATATGGTAAAAAGGAAGTGAAGATGATAAATCCAACGGAGGAGGCAGGGAGCCCCGACATCTGATGTTTCGCCTTGCGGCTTCCTCAGGGAGCTCAAGTCCACATTCCACACGCTGACAATGGCCTCAAACAAGAAACTGCGAAAAGGAGCAAAGCAGGAGCTGAAAAGCAACACAGTAGCATTAAAAAATCACTCATGCCCAAAAGAAAAAACAAAACAAAAAATAACTCAAAATATGTGATGTAATGAATAGCCAACCAGACAAGATGCCTAAAAAAACACACTTTACCTCTATGCAGAAGCTGGACCCAAGCACAGGCTGCACAAATGGCGATCTCCAAAAAACCGTCAAGCAGACATGCCAGCGCCGGCGCACTGAAAACTTATACAAAAACACCAGCGCATGCGCACAAAAAGTCTAACAATGACTTGGATATAATCGCCAGCAGCCGTCAAAATTATCAAAATTGTGCCGATAAAAAACGGCCCATCAGCCTGCACAGAAGCAATCAGGCAAAACAAACCCACCACCCACCACACAGCACACAAGCACTGAGACAAAAATTTTTTATCAAGAATAAACGGCTACTAAAGCACAAAAAGAAAAAGAAAAAAGAAAAAAGAAGAAAAAAGAAAAAAAGAAAAGAAAAAAGAAGAAAAAAGAAGAAAAAATAAAAAGTCACTTCAGAACAGAAACATCATAAGTAGCGGGTCCATTCAATGGAGTCATTCAGACCAGCGGGGACAACAGTCTGCAATGAAAAGATCCAGCGTTGCTCTAATCTAGTCAAAATCTTCTGCAAATCACCCCCATACACTGAAGGAGTACATTGAACTATGACCAAACATTTCAGATCCTCAAAGACATGCCCAAAGGACTGAAAATGATGAACCAGAGGGGCACCCTCTATCTGATGATGGAGACGACTCCGATGCTCAATCAAACGAGTTCGCAAAGCTCGACTTGTTTTCCCCACATATCCTAGACCACAGGGGCAGCGAAGGAAGTACACCACAAAAGCACTGTCACATGTAGTGGAGTGGAATAACTTGTAGGTCTGATGGTTATGTTGAAAACTCTGACAGGTCTCCATAACTGAACAGACCGAACAGTGTCCACAGCAGCTAAAAACTAATATTAGACATTTTATAAACACGCTTGGGGAAGATGTCAGCCTGAAGGGTAAGACTCAGTATTGGTAATGCCCATTGTCAACAATGAAGCAAAGGTACAGACTCTGAAATGGGTGGGTGAGGATGTGGATGTATGCATCCCTTAGATCTAGAGATCAGAACCAATTGTTCCTCCTAAGTTAGGACAGTAGGGTTCCTAGAGAGACAATCTTGAATTTTTCTCAGACTAGGAACTTGTTTAGGTTCTAGAGATTTAGAATGGGACCAAACCCGCTTGACTTCTTGGGAATAAAGAAGTACCAGGAGTAGAATCCCAATCTTACTTGTGTGCAGCAAACAAGCTCTACGGCACCCTCCTTTAGAAGGGTGGTGACTTCCTGCCACAACAGATCCCAATGGAGAGGGTCTAAAGGATACTTCCCTGGAAAGAAGGGAGAAAGTATCTGGGCAAAATTGAGCAAGTAGCTCCTGAGGACAACCTGTAAATCCCAAGGTTTTGATGTTATAAGAGGCCACCTGTGGGCAAAATGGACTAGCCTGCCCACAATGTGAGAAAGCTATGGTTCTGTTAGGGGAAAAGTGGCAATGTTCTCTGTGAATCCATCAAAAACTAGCCCCAGGTTGGGGCTGCATAGCTGGCGGTGACTTAGAAGGTTTAGCGAGGACTCTGAGGCTTCCACTGACCTTGGTGAGCATAGTAGGGTGCATAAGCTGGATTAAAGGGGTAATATTTCTTCTTCTTAAGATAGAAGGTCTTCTTTATAGAGACCTTCTCCCTGGAAGGGTCTGCTGTTTTATAGGAGAGACACTTCATGGTAAGGTCATCTGTCTCAATTTCACCAGCTTTCTTCCTCCAGCCCTTACCAAAGAGATTTTCAGCTCTACAAAGAATATCTGCTAACTTGTCTTGGATCCACTGTTCCAGGTCCAAAGACTGCAACTAAGCCAGCCTTCTAGCTCCAATGCCCACTGCTGCAGCTTTGCTGGTAGACTCAAAAGAGTCAAAAGCTGCTCTAGTCTTGACCATGCTAACTAAGGCTCTGTTGGTCTCTTGCTCTGAAGGGTTGACCATAAAGAACTCATCAAGATCCTTGACAATGTCTACGAGGAACATGCCCAAATAAAACATATAGGAACTAATATAAGAAGCCAACCTCAATGCCTGGAAGCATCAGTGGCCAAAGGCATCAAGGGTACATGATTCTCTCCCAGGATTAACTGAAGAGTGGTCCTTAGTACTCTTGAGCCAACACATGACTGACTCAACCACTACAGAATGATGAGGGAGTTGAGGTTTCTGGAAGCCTGGGGAATTGGGGACCCTGTACATGGTGTCTAGTGTCTTACTGACTGAGGGAACTGAGAGAGGAGTCTCTCACATCTGAAACATGAGTTCATGTAAAATACGATGGATTGGAAGAGTGGATGCATCCTTCTCGATTCCTACAGAGATTGAGAGAGCCCTGGCCATGTCACAGATAAAATCCTGGATGGAGATGTCCTATAGAGGTAACCAATAATGCTCACGTGGTGGTGACAGGTTGGACAGGTGAAACCAGGGACTCGGCCTCTGAAATCCCAGGCATCGGAATAAGAATTGGAAAGGAAGTCAAAATAGTGCCGGTCAACATCGCACCTCCACCACTGATACGATGTCGAAGGTCAACGTCTGTCTCTTTTCCCAAGCCTTTAATGGTGTACTGATTTGACTATCCAATCACTTTGAAATGTTTATTGTAAACTTGCCTGATATTTAATTTGAAGGATGTTATATCAAATGAACTTTAAACTTACACCACATCAGCACTAGTTTGCTGCATACATTGCAACTAAACCATTTCCACTTACCCTATTCATCCATTCAGTAAATATAATTTACCATCAATCCAACCACCTGTTTTTTTTATCCCTATGCTTTTGTCTTATCCATCTTGCCTATCTATATCTCCCAACTGCAGTTGTTATTTGAATGTTCTACTGTGTTGCTTATTGTGGTGCATCATTTGTACTGTGCTGATAATACATCATATTTCTATTATATGCTCTACTGCACTGTTCTAAACTATATATTACTGACACTGCATCATATTATTGCTACTACTCGGATTTAATCTGCCTATCTTCATGTTTATCTCATTGTTGTAATTGTGTATTACAGTATATTGTCCTTTTGCTATTGTCAACAAATGCTGGACAGTAATGAGCACAAATGCTCGAAGCCTAGCCAAAAACGTTCCTGACCTGGAAGCCCTAATGGTGGAAATGGACTTGGACATTGTGGCTATTACAGAAACATGGTTTAATGAGTTGCATGAATGGGATATAGCCATAGCTCGCTATAATCTATTAGAAGAGATAGAGAAGGTAGAAAAGGAGGATGAGTAGCCTTATGTGTCAAAAGCAATATTAAAGCTGCTGAAATTCAGGGGATGTGGGGAAAAGAAGCAATGCTGTGAATTGTGTTAGAAAGAGATGGCACTGTCGTTCATACTAGTGTAGTCTACAGGCCTCCATCTCAAACCAAAGAAATGGATAGCAAATTAATTATTGATATTACAAAGATAGTCACGAAGGGGGAAGTGATCATATTAGGTGACTTTAATCTACCAGATGTGGATTGGAATATTCCTTCTGCACATCTGGAAAGAGGTTAAAAAAAACTGTGGATGCCTTTCAAGATGCACTACTTAGACAAATAGTGATGGAACCAACCAGGGAAAGCTCGATGCTGGATTTAATGCTCACCAACGGAGATAGCGTGTCGAATATCTGGGTGGGTACCCATGTGAGCAGCAATGATCATCACACGGTGTGATTTGAGATAAAAGCCAAAGTGGAGTCCAATCACAACAAGCTCAAAGTCCTAGGGGTATGTTTACTAAACCGTCTTAAAGTGCGCTCTGTGACGTTATCGTGCGATAAGGTACCTTATCGCGTGATGATGGCGCATTTCAAGGTGTACAGGTACCATATCGCGCGATAATATGCGCTGCGGCGCAAACGAGCGCTGAAGGCGGGGAAAGGCCCCCGGAGGACGGAGGAAGGCTCCCCAGGGGCGGAGAGAAGGGGTCAATGGGCGGAGAGTGGGAGGGGAGAGGCTCCCTGCACACTAACGCTGTGAAATTAAGGTCACAAAACTAGCACCAGTGAAACCCTGGCGTTAGAAATGATTTAAAGGGAAGAGAAACCATTTATGTCAGCAATGTATAGCAAAACCAGGGAAACCTACATAACAGTGATAAGTGTGATACATGTGCACAGAACAGAAGGGTAAGGAAACAGTGAAAAGGACCCCAAAAAAATATAGAAAAAACATAACCAAGCTGGGTAATAGTGATAGTAATGGGAAACAGCAAAAAACACCCCCAATAAAACACCCAAAAAGAAATATATGAATTGCGGAAGGGTCCTTGCACCATCCCCATACAGGATGAATGATCCCACAGGGATATTGTGCTGTGCAGGGTGTCCCTCTCCATTGGACAGGCTCCCTGTGGCGCGCACATGTCCCACAACACCAGGATGGGCATGTCGGAATGGGCAACTGGACAGATGCTGGGAAAGGGGACACAGAGGGTCGCAGGCGGCACATGCTGTGGTGCAGCTGGGCCACAGTGCGGATCAGGGTGATGCCTAGGTGGGCCATAGGAATGCTGAAACAGTAGAGCAGCCAGACAGCAAATGAAGAGGGTCCAGCATGGGCACAAGTTTAACCCCCACAGTGTTACAGGGGATAGTACCAACATTGGCAGGCGGTGGTGGGGGGAAGCGCGCAGAGCTATGCAGCTACCCTTACCCCAGAACCCGCACCATAGGCAGCTGCCTACCCACACACTGGACGGCTGGACACTGTGCTCCACCAGCACCACCAGCAGAAGGGCATGTCGGCAGGGTGGCCGAGGGTGGGGGAGGGGGCAGGGGAGGGTGGGGGAGGGGGCAGTGGCAGCTGCGCACAGCGGACCATGGCCCAGCCCTGTGTAGGTGGGTGTCATGCACTGCAGCAGACAGGCCCTGTCTGACGAACAGTCATGGCATCGCCAGGGAAGAAAGCATCTCTGCGGCCACATTCTGGTGCAGTACACACAGGCAGTGCGCCCAAGAGCAGAAGGTCACAGGTTTAAATCCCAGCTGAGGGCCTAACATTACAGGCCCCATATTTTACCCACCACTATGTCGTGGCAGTAAAAAGCAGATCCTCCAGTGCAGAGAACACAAACATGCTGCAAAGGCCCATATTTTGCCCTACAGAGCGTTGACATCATAAGCAAGCGCATCACCTACACCTGAGTCCCCCAAATGCAGCCCTGGAGGGCCACAAATCACACGGGGCGCACGCTGTCCTCAAGATAAGAACATGTCAACATGGCGTTGCAGGGGTACGGGTGGAGGAGGGACCATTGGCCACTGCCCACAGCGGTCCGTGCCCGAGCCCTGTTCAGGTGGGTGCCGTGCAGTGCAACAGACGCACCTTGCATGGCCAACAGTCATGGCATCTCGAGGGAAGAAAACATCTCTGTGGCCACATTGTGGTGCAGTACACACAGGCACTGCGCTCAAGAGCAGAAGGTCACAGGTTCAAATCCCAGCTGAGGGTCTGGCATTCCAGGCCCCATATTTTACCCACCACTAAGCCGTGGCAGTAAAAAGCAGACCTCCAGTGCAGAGAACACAAACATGCTGTAAAGGCCCATAGTTTGTCCTAAAGAGCGTTGACATCATAAGCATGCGCATCACCTACACCCGAGTCCCCCAAATGCAGCCCTGGAGGGCCAAACAACAATCGTGACCCATGCTGTCCCGAATAAAGATGTCTGTGCTGCCAGACCCTGTAACGCCCAAATGGTATGCAGATATGTCTCATGCATAGTCATTAGGGACAGTATGGAAACCCGAACAGTGTTTGGCCCACCAGGACTGGTGTTGGGAGGCTCTGTCTGAGAGCAGCGGCCAACAGGGCCGGACACACCTGCACCCACAGGCGCCATTTCCCAAAGCGTCCTGGAGAGGCGGAATGTTGGGCCCTGCGTGGCGCCCCCAATACTAGCGCCTGCATACCTTAGCAATGCCACCCTAAAACCGGGGATGAGGTAAACCTATATCAAAAGGTTGCTATGAACAATGGCTGATAGCTAATCCTAAGTTAGGTACAAACTGTCCCTTGATCCATAGCATACCAACCTCCACAATGTCTGTGGAGCGTGTAGCAGGTCTGTTGTCCAGAAGTGTCCTGCACCCTGTGGAGTGACCCCAACAGTGCTGCGTAACATAGCCGTAAATACATCAATCTGAGATTTAGGGGTATGTTTACTAAACTGCGGTAACGTTAACGCACGCTATGTAACGTTAACGTGCGTTAATGTTACGTTAACGCGCGCTAATGTAACCAAACGCATTTAGCATTCATGGCCGTGGTAAACACCACAGAGAGTGGCGAGAGAGCAGAGAGAAGTGGTCAATGGGCGGGGAGTGGGTGGAGAGAGGCTACCACGACACCAACGTGGGGAACTGAAGGGCTGGAAACTACCGCGAGTGAAAACCTGGAGTTAGTTGCACATTTGCAGGAGAGAGAAACCATTTCAGTGTCAGCAATGTACAGTCTAGGCAGGGAGCCCGAGAAAGGTGAAAGTAGTGCTCCATCTGCAGCAACAGTATAGTGGCCAAGTATGAAACGCCATTATGGTGATGGTGCAAATGGGGCATAGGGGGACTGCAGGAGGGACATGCAGTGGGGGCAACTGGGGCACAGGGTGAACTAGGCCATCGCCCAGGTGGCACCTAGGAACATAGAAACTGGAAATCAGCAGGACAGCAGCTGACCAGGGCCAAACATGTCCAGTAGTCCGTGTTCCACAGTGTCCCATCCAGGGGACATTACCCAGCAAGTACCCCAAAAGTCACACAGGTACCACTATGCCTGTAATAGGGCAAGCAGTGCACATCTGGGGACCACACTAACAAGGGTCCATAGATCACACCCAGGATGGGTCCCAAACAGTTCATAGATACAACTAACTGAACACACTTTACGGCAGCCCCTAGTAAGGCATTGCAGGATGTGCCCATACGTTGTCGGAAACATATATACACCCAGTAGGCCAAACTGGGTACACCGTACCTGAGGTGCATACCCTAGCCTGTCCACAGTCAGCAGTAACAACACATTCCACCTACATCTACCCGGTCTACCCTAGCCAATAGTTGCTAGAGCACCAGCCTGACATCCCCCCAGCCATCATTTCCCCATGTGAAAAGGACATAATATTGGTAGGCAGTGATGGGGGGGATGTGTGGATGTCCATGTATGCCTCGCCACCCCAGACTCTGCACCCGCCTACCTGCACAGTGAATGGCCTGGGACCGCGCACGACCAGCTCCGACGGCATATGGTCATGTCGGCATGACGGGGGGGGGGGGATGTTTTTGCTGGAGTGAGCAGTGGCACCCGCCTGCAGTGGACCTAGGCCATGCCCTGTACCAGTACATGGTGTGCAGTGCAACTGAAAAGGTCTGCCTGAGGAAAATCAGGGTAGCCCCAGGGACCACTACTCCTCTGTGGCAATAGTGTGGTGCAGTACACACAGCCAGTGTGTCCAGAAGCAGAGGGTCACAGATTCAAGTCCCAGCTGTCTTTCCAGTACTTTACATTGCCAACACCCTGTGCTGTGGTACAGTTGCCCCCACCATGTTTGTCAACAGTACTGGCAGCCACATGGGATGCCCGCAGATATGGCAGGTCCAGCAGCTCCTAGCTTTCCCTCCTTCACTCAGCTATTCATTGCCTTTCCTCAGTGCTCTATCTAGTGTTAGGGCTACATCTGTCTCTGTGCCTCACAGATCATGCAGGTCATTCTGAAGCACCTTGCAGCCCTTAGGGCACACTAACCTAGGGCACCATAACCTTGTTAGGCCACCTTAACCTATGGTTCCATAGCCCAGGGTGCCTTCTACGGTGCCATGTCCAGGGGTGCCTAATATGGTGCTTAGCCTAAGGAGCCCTATAGGGCGCCTTACAAGACACCTTATGAGGCACCTTACAAGGCACCTAACAAGGCGCCTTACAAGGTGTCTTATGAGGCACCTTACGAGGCACCTTATAAGCCACCTAACAAGGCACCTAACAAGGCACCTAATAAGGCACCTTACAAGGCACCTTATAGGGGCACCTAACAGGGCACCTTATAAGGCACCTTACTTATAAGGCACCTTGTAATGTGCCTTGTAAGGTGCCTTGTAACACGCACTAGTCTAAGGCGCCTTGTAATGTGCGGTAGCTGATACGGCTTGCTGTAACCATGCACCACCCATGCCTTTATATGGGCATCTGTACCATTACCACGGAATCTAATGCGGGTGACATTACTGCAGTTTAGTAAACATACCCCTTAGTTAAAGGACTTTTAGAGTCTACTAGTTGCTGTGCAGCTGCTATGGTCTTATCCTGAGGGGAAATATCTTTTTTTCTTCTTAAAGTATCACTCAGGTTTGATAATAAAGTAATATTTTGGTACGGTAAGAATCGCCACGGGGTATCTAACTGGGCAACATAACAAGTACCTGACCAACCTCTAGGCAGTTCTGTATATGCAAGATTATCACACACAAATTAATCTCCTTCTAAGGTCACTAACCCACTTTCCGAAATTGTCAATTTGTGGGGACAAGATATATTCTGTGTACAGTTATTCAAAGTCCACTGAGTAATGCTCATCTCTTCAATTCCTACAGATAGATTGCGTTCCCAGGATGGTAATACCCTAAAAAGGGGCAACTCCAGTTAGGTATGTCTAGGTCTGAACTAGAGTTATTCAAAGGGATTGAGTATCCGGAACTATTATACTGTAACAATTCATGATCATGCATTTGGTTCCCTTGTGTTGGCACTAATTGCACTACTGAAATAAACAAACTTCTTACATGGGATTTTTTTTTACCAGGTAGAGGAGTTATGTATCATTACTGTTTTACAAATGTTCCAAGGAGTGTCCCCTACCTTTTTCCCTGTAATTTGAGCCGTAAAATATATTGGAGGGGAGATTAGAGGCATAGGGCTAATCACTCTAGGGTCTGTGGTTGTATGAGACCATTGTACGGTGGTTAGATTAAAAGCTATGTCACGAAACTCTTGAAAGGTTTTAGGCCCTACTCGTAGCAGAAACCCATGCTGGGTGACTGTCACAGTTGGAAGGCAAACAGTACAATCTGACAGATTTAAGTGTTTTGTGACTGAGTGTAAAAGTGTGACTCAAAAATATTTGGGTGTTCCCCATAACGTTCCCAAGAGTCTGAATGCAGTACTGCTTCATTAACAATAATATGCTATAACACAACTACGACCAGGTAAGGAAACATTCTTAACAGACCTCTAAATATCTAAAACTATTAATTACTCCAAAAAAATGTTCTGAGAAAAAAAAATGAAAACACAACTATCCTTCTTAGTACTATGAAGATAAACACTATAACTATAACCACCCCTAACTCCCAATCTCTTCATGACATAGAGGTTAAGTGCCAAAAGGTCATTGCTTATATATATCAGTAAAGAACTAACTCAAACTAATTTATCAACCTAATCAGCAGTATAGATGCTGGAAAAAGTCTCTTACATAATTAGTTCATTCAAAAAGCAATTAATCATGATAGTCTTTTCTGCAATATCACTGTTGTCCAAGTCTGAATGAATCTCTGTGTTGCAACAACAGAAGACACCTCTCTTGATTCACAGATGCAAGAAAGGAACCACCCTCTGGATCCTGTGAAGGCGCCTTTTTACATTGTGAAAGATGTATCCAACGAGATTCTCCTTCCACTTTACAAGCTGAGTATCCCACCAGGAGCACATGGAACAAACCTAGGAATTTGGGAGCCAAAAATGTCTTTGGGTGCAAGTTCTTAATCAGGACCCAATCACCTGGCTTCAATTCTGGATGTCATAACTCTGAAGGAGCATCCTGATGAGGATTCACCTACAATAAAGGAGAAATAGAGAAAACTGAGTGAAATCCTGTGCAATAAGTCAAGATAACGCTGCGCAACAGTTGAGGATCTGGGATTATTATCAATTCATGTGGAAAGTAGCAGGACATCCAGTAACTATTTAATATAGTGTCAGGCCTCCTCAAGCATGCTGGGGGGAATTGTGCACTGCCATCAGGGCAAAAAGAAGGGCTTCCGTCCAATCTGTAGCCCAATCCTGTGTCAGAATGCGTAAGTGACCCTTGAGTGTCCTATTCATCCGTTCCACTTGGCCAGAGCTTTGCGGATGATAAGGAGTGTGCAGTTGTCTTTTAATACCAAACCATTGTTCAATACCCTCCCAGACACTTGCAACGAAGGCTGGACCCTGATCAGAAGAAAGAACAAAAGGTACACCCCAAACAGAAATAAACTGAGTGAGCAGTAATTTGACGGAGACTCCAGCAGTCATACTGGTAGTGGGATAAGCTTCCACCCATCCGGAGAAAAGACTGCCTTATAAGGTGCCTTGTTAGGTGCTATATAAGGTGCCTTGTTAGGTGCTTTGTAATGTGCCTTATAAGGTGCCCTATAAGGTGCCTTGTAATGTGTCTTATAAGGTGCCTTGTAAGGCGCCCTATAGGGCTCCTTATGCTAAGCGCCGTATTAGGCACCCCTGGACAAGGCACCTTAGAAGGCACCCTGGGTTATGGAATCATAGGTTAAGGTGGCCTAACAAGGTTACAGTGCCCTAGGTTAGTGTGCCCTAAGGGCTGCAAGGTGCTTCAGGATGACATGCATGACCTGTGAGGAACAGAGACAGATGTAGCCCCAACACTAGATAGAGCACTCAGGAAAGGCAATGAACAGGTGAGTGAAGGAGGGAGAGCTGGGAGCTGCTGGACCTGCCATATCTGCGGGCATCCCATGTGGCTGCCAGTACTGTTGACAAACATGTTGGGGGCAACTGTACCACAGCACAGGGTGATGGCAATGTAAAGTACTGGAAAGACAGTGGGTGGCAGATGATGGGAATACGTGTCTCCCAGTGGAGGCGGAGGTGGCAGGATAGTTACAATGATGGGTGGACAGGAGTGGTGGTGCCATGCAGATAAGGCACAGGTAAGGCTACACGAAGAGGCACAATACAGGAAAGGGTAGCAGTGCAGGACATGGGGTGGCAGCCTGCACAGGCAGACAGGACTCTACACAACTGACAGACGCAGATAGATGGAACGAAGAAATGTTGGCAACTGTGGCGAGGGTATTATGGGTGGGCAGCACAGATCTGCAAAAATATGACTGTTACAGGCATGCAAAGCCAGTTTTGCAGAAGCTGAGAAGCATCCATTAAGCTAAGAACAAACCTTCCTATCTTCTCTGCTGGCTTAAAACTATAAATTCTGTTGATTTTTGGGGGGATTACTATTATAGCTTTTAACTGTGGTTTTAGACTAAGCTTGGGGGCATTTAGACTGCTTTCCTTGTATAGACATATCAGATATCTGTGTGTGTGGCAGATAGAGAATTATAACATATTAGGTTTTTACCCCTGCTGCACTGGTTGGTGAAACCCTATTCCCAGGAAGGAGCTGATTTGGAGCATTGTACACCTGGCCTGACACTGTTCTGAGCCAGTTTTGCAGAAGCTGAGAAGCATCCATTAAGCTAAGAACAAACCTTTCTATCTTCTCTGCTGGCTTAAAACTATAAATTCTAACTGTTGATTTTTGGGGGGATTACTATTATAGCTTTTAACTGTGGTTTTAGACTAAGCTTGGGGGCATTTAGATTGCTTTCCTTGTATAGACTTACATCAGATATCGATGTGTGCCCACGGTTCAGGAACAGTTAACTCGTCAGACACACTTAGGTTCCCGCCCACCCTACCCCTCACCCCACCCACCCCAGGGGCTACATTGTCTTTATAGTGGTCACATACGTGCCATCTATCCTTTCTTACTTGGGTTAAAAGTCCACATCTTCTTCATCCTTTCTGCTTCTTTCTCTTCTGGGACTGCTTAACCAACATGCCATGTATTCAGTGCAATAACTGTAGTACTTTCATTCCAATACAAATCATTTGGAGCCTAAGAGCTTATCCTATGTGCCTCAGGTCAGCTGCCATGCATGACGAACTGACTCTACTAAGGAAAGAACTATCTGCCATACATAAAGAAGTGACTCTACTGAGGGAAGAAATGGCTGTAATGAAACACACCTCTTCTAGGATACAAACTGAACAAAGTCCACCAGCGCTCCCGCAAAGAATCAAACACCCCAGAAACAAATGGATCACAGTGGGTTCTGGAAGATTGTGACCTGTAACGCAAAGACATCCTATACATCAAGTGATATCCCTGCATAATGCCTTTTCTGCCTTGGTTAATGAGGATGCTCAATCCAATGAAACTGAAGGGCCCCTAAATGAGTTGGATAATGCCCAATCTCCTGCTAAAGCACCAAATATGACGAAAACCTCACCAAACAGAAAACTACTACTACTTGGAGATTCCATCATCAGAGGCACCAACATGGGAACACAGTTCAAAGGAGAGAAGATAGTCATGTGCCTACCAGGCTCGAGAGCCAGCAGGAATACAAACCAAGTTGTTGGAAACAGTGCCTCTACAGTCCAAAAGGACTTCCAATCTCTGGGAGAGAAACTCAAGCCCATTGTTAATACGGTTGCATTCTCAGAAGTTCTGCCTGTTCTTGGTAAGGGGACAAAAAGGCTGTATCGCATTAACAGCTTTAATACATGGCTACAGACCTGGTGCAAACAAGAAGGATTCAGATTTATTGGCGACTGGGGAAACAGATGGACTAACAAGAGACTATACTGTGCTGATGGACTACACCTCTCTGTCGCAGGGAAAAGAATCTTAAGTGAAAAATTCAGGCAGTATGTGGATATGCATTTTTTTTTTTTAAATTCTTTATTTTCGTTTTATAACAACAAAGGAAAAGGAAGACATACAGCAAAAAGACAGATACAGAACGTGTAATACATACACCAAAATAAACCCCTACCACCCACCTCCCCCCTGCTTCTTCTCTAGAAAACTAAGCATTCCCGAAGCGGGCGTGTACTTACATTATTGTGTTACAAAACCTAACGGTGATCTAAAACATGATGAGTGCGCATTATACAGGCATGTTGGAGCAATGAGCAGATTGTACATAATCATTAAGCATCTGCCATTTAGACAAGCGAGAGTGAGTTTGGACATGGGGAATAGCTCTCCGAGGTATCTGCTCATATTTACTATATAAGCAGACGAGGTTCCACCATTCATTGACAGTAAGTCGAGAGCTATCCTTCCAATTCCTCGTGATTAAGCATATGGCTATACCCAGCATGAAATCAAGGAGAAAGCGACCCTTCTTAGGAAGAGAGGGGACCTCCGCCACAGAGCGGAGTCCCACGACCTTCCAAGAGAGAGGTTCATGAAAGTGTAAGATAGATTGAATACGACCCCAGACCCGCCCCCAATAGACCTGTAGTTGAGGACATTCATAAATAACATGAGCGAAGGTTCCCACAGCAGTATGGCAAGACCAACACAGGTCCCTAGCATTTGGGATCCATTTGGCAATTTTTTCTGGGGTATAAAAGCATCTGTGTGCAAAGAAGAAGAGAGTTTGGGTAACAGAGGCAGACCGGGAGACCCGCACTACTTTACTCCAGAAAACGCTCCATTGCACAGGGGTTAAAGTGGTTTGCAGTTCGCGCTCCCAGGCTTGTTGGGCTCTAAAAGTGTCCGTGCCTGTACCCTGACATATTATTTTATAAAAGTTAGAGGCTACCCCATGTGTACTACTAATGGAGTGAACTATCTCTAATAGCCCATCCTCAGTAGGGGCAGAGGGCGGCAGGATTCGAGCACTTTTGAGGCAGTGTTGAAGCTGCATCAATTGAAAGTAGTGTTTCGCTGGTAACGCAAATTCCTTTTGTAAATCAGAAAAGGTTTTCCAACGAGCTGCAGAGAAAAGCTGTTGGGGTGTCCAGATCCCCTGGAGTACCAGGGTTTCCAGGCTATTGTTCTATTTAGGACTTGAATTCTGGGGTTATTCCATAGCGGGAGTCCGTCCTGAGGACATACATTCGGGCCCAGGGATAGAATGAGAGTGTTAAAGGCCGCAAGAGTATCGACAATCATTGGTGGATGGCGGGTGTCTACTTGATAGGACATACCGGGGAGATGGGTCAACGGAATTGGGCTACTAAGCTCCTCTTCTATGTCAAGCCAAACTGGTCTGCTGTCTGTTGAGGCATCTAGCCATCGGGCACCTTGCTTAAGTAGAAAGGCTTGATGATATCTAAGAAAATCAGGAAATCTGGTACCCCCTCGTTCCTTTACAGACTGCAGTTTATGTTTAGCTATCCTTGGTGGCTTGCCCTGCCAGAGATAACGGACGAGAAGGCCCTCAATATCTTTATAAGTATGTAACGGAAGTAAGCATGGCAGCATTTCTAAAATGTAGTTCACTTTGGGGACTATCATCATTTTCACAGTTTCTAAGCGGCCCCACCATGTGAGAGATAAGGGAGACCAACGATTTGTGAGTTCACGGACTTTGGAGACTACCTCTTTGGCATTAAAACTGATAGTGTCTTCTAAAGGAGAACAGTAATGGACCCCGAGATATTTCACCATGCGGGATTGCCAAAGGAAGGGAAAGGCCTGCATGTCAGCCTCATGTACCCAGCGGTTCAGTGGGAATGCTACAGATTTGGTCCAGTTAATTTTATAGCCCGATAATTGTGAGTATCCGTCAATCAGATCCAAGACAGCTGGAACCGAATCGAGGGATACGAAGAGCATAAGGTCATCTGCATATGCAGAGAGTTTAATCTCCCTGTGACTAAAGGGGACACCTCGAATGCGTGCAGACTGTCTAATAAGGAGGGCTAGGGGTTCAAGAGCGAGATCAAACAGCATTGGTGATAGGGGGCAACCTTGACGCGTGCCTCTTTGGAGGTTAAATGGCTGAGATTTGATGGCGTTTACACAAATACTGGCGACGGGTTGAGTATACATGACTTGGAGATATCGGAGGAAGCCCTCTCCAAAGCCATACCATCGGAGAACTGCAAATAAGAAGGGCCATTCTAGACGATCAAAGGCTTTTTCGGCATCCAGGGAAAGACCCACCCATGGATGGTCGAGATTGGCAGCACTAGAGAGCACATGGCACAAGGTCCGAGCATTGTCAGCAGTTGATCTGCCGGGTATAAAACCGCATTGGTCGGGGTGAATCAGGGTAGCCATCATGTCAGATAGCCGGGTGGCCAAGATCGTTGCGAAGATCTTATAGTCGGCATTAAGTAGGGAGATTGGACGATAGTTGGCGGTCAGTAGTGGGTCTCTGCCTTCTTTCTCAAATACAACCACATTAGCTGCAGAAAAGGATCCCAAAGAGGATGTATCTACCGCAAGGGCAGTAAAATAGAGTTTTAAATAGGGAACTAAATCTGCACTGAACGTTCTGTAGAATTCGGTCGGGAGACCATCGGGCCCTGCGGCACGGCCCGAGGCTGTTCGTTTTAGGGCAGATTGGATCTCTGATGTAGAGAAGGGTTCATCCATCGCATCCCTATCATCTTCAGAGAGGGTCGGCCGCTGAATGCCCGAAAGCAATCGCTCGAATGTCTCTGACGAGAACTCACATTCAGATTGGTATAGGCGGGTATAGAAATCCCGAAAGAGCTCTACAATGTCGGAGTCTGTGGTCACTATGCCCCCTCCCTGTGGAGCTAGAAGGGCCGCAACGCGTTTGGCTTCTTTTTGACCTTTCAAGGCATTGGCTAAGAGTCGACTGGCTCGGTTATTTTCACGATAATATGTCCCTCGCTGAAGCTCAATACTCTTAGAAGCTGCAGTTGAGAGGATTGAATTATATTGAAAACGGAGACGCTGTAAGCGAATCAATATACATGGGTCAGTGCGTGAAGTTAGAACTCGTTCGCCTGCCTTTATTTGTTGGTCTAGTATGAGCAGCTGCTGTTTACGTTGTTTCCGCAGGCGGATTTGATAGCTAGTGATCGTTGCCCGAATGGCCGCTTTGAAGCCCTCCCACCAAGCCCAATTCGCAGTATCTTGGGGTAAATTAAAATGGAAGTAATCCTGTATGGCTGCTCGAATTTCTGACTGGAACTCTGGCTGAGTTAACAGGGCCCTATCAAAGAACCAGGCTCCCGAGTTTCCCTGGGATACAGTAGTGTTTAATTGAAAGGAAATGGCAGCATGATCTGAGATATGTTGGGAGTGAATCTTTGCAGTGTCCACCTGAGGAACTAGCAGTTTTGAGATTAGAAAGAAGTCTATGCGAGACTGAGATTTATGAGGAAAGGAGAAGAAGGTGAAGTCAAGCTCATTGGGGTGTAGTAGCCTCCATAGATCAACTAAAGCAAGATCCTTAATCAGGGAGGTAAGCGTGGCATGACTCTTGGGGGGACCACTCGTCCTAGGCGGCTGTTTGTCAATCAGGGGATCAAGGACTAGATTGAAATCCCCCCCAATGATCAATGAAGTATTAGCAGAAGCCTGCGCAACCTGAGCAATGGTAGCAAAAAAGGCAGGGTCATCAACATTAGGAGCGTAAAGGCATATACATGTAACTTCAAGGCTACCTATCTTGAGGTGAACTCTAGACCATCTACCTTCTGTATCCGAGCTAGTCGCAATAACAGTAGCATGCAAAGATTTCCTAACCAGTATGGCAACCCCACATTTCTTAGAAACGGCTGGGGAATAGGCGGCCACCATGTAAGGTTTAATATTGAGTTTAAGCGTTTCCTTCGAATTTAAGTGCGTTTCTTGGAGAAAAATCAGATCCGCTGCTTCCTGACTGAGGTAGCTTAGGATTTTCTTCCGTTTTATCGGATTATTGATTCCTTTTACGTTCAATGAGAAAATCTTACATGGTGCCATCAATCGGTAATAGACATTTTAGGTAAGGGTGCCTGATAGCATATAACATAAGCAGAATCTGTACAACAATATCATGATCACCGAGTATTCTGGCTAATACACCCCATATTGAAAAGTATGTACCAACGTATCTTAGAGAAGAAGCAAAACCCCCAAAGAATTTGGCGACCATCAGTCTGCGGGAGGAGGCCCTAGAGAGGAAATAGAAAGACATGTAAAAAAAAGAAAAGAAACACCAGAGTCCATGATAACACTGTCTCTGATACTCATCAAGGCTGCTGTGGGTAGAGGAAGTCGGGTCACAGATACCATCAAGAGTAAGGCCAGAGACTGCCCATGCCAGACTCTTTGCCAGGCTGCGGCAGATCCAATATGGCAGATATAGCGGAAATGAGGAGACTTGCAGGAATATTCTGGAAGTCAGCGCATCAAGTCGGCTTCTTTGGAATCCAAAAACTCCGCTAGTAAATCAGGGTCCTCAAATGTTCTTGTCTGATTGTGAAGCGTGACTTGGAGCTTGGCCGGGTACATCAGGCCATAGCGTGCTTGTAGTTGTTGAAGCCTCGGCCGGAATTCCAGAAAGCGCTTTCGGCGGTCGACCGTGGGTTTAGCCAAGTCGGGATAGAAGGAGATCTTGTGGCTCTCAAACTCCATATGGCCCTTTGCCCGAGAGGCACTTAGGATTTGCTCCACGTGTTGATATCTCAATAGTCGAAAAATGATAGGCCGCGGGGTCTTCCTGTTGAGCGTTATGCTGGCGGGTACACGATGAGCGCGATCAATCTCCAAATCTTTGGTAAAGGTGATTTGGAGCAGGGAAGGGAGGATTTTGCATAAAAACTCTTTCATGTCTCCCGATTCCGCTCCCTCCAGTATGCCCACGAGTCGTATGTTGTTGCGACGCGCTCTGTTATTGCCATCTTCCACCTCTTTCTGCAAGGCCCGCACCTGTCGTTCAACTTTGTCGAGTTTGGACAACCGGGCCGCATGGGAGTCCAATATGCTCTCCATTTTGTCCTGAGGCGAAGAAAGCCCTTCTAGCTTGCTTTGCAGCACACCAAAATCTTCCCGCAGCGCTCGGAGTGCTTCACCGTTTGCCTGCACAAGGTTTTTGACCCCTCTAATCTCTACGAGGATTTCCTGCTGCATTTCGGGGCCCTCGCACAAGGCCGGCCCCTTCTGCGGGGACGGAGGTTCAGTTTTGGAGCGTTTGCCGTGAGAAGCCGCTGGAGATCCAAATTCCAGGCGCGTTGGTTTGGTCCCCGCCATCTCACCAATGTGCCCCGGCAAGATCAGAGTAGAAGTTCTAAGTTAGTGAGGTGTTAGTTCAGGATTCTGAGTAGGCCTCTCGGGAGCCTCAGCATTATGCGACCATCCCGCTGGACATCAGGCTCCGCCCATCGTGGATATGCATTTAAACTAGGAAAAGGGGGTGACGGATGAGGAAGGTCAAGACCTGCACGCCACCCCCTGCAAAAGCAGAATAACATCAGAAACAGCCACACTTTTAAATCACACATCACAAACAAGTGGGAAGATGTGGGCAGAACAAAATCAATGCAAAATACACACAAGCCAGGTAAATGCTGGAAAGCAATGGGCACAAATGCTCGAAGCTTAGCCAACAAAGTTCTGGACCTGGAAGCCCTAATGGTGAAAATGGATTTGGACATTGTGGCCATTACAAAAACATGGTTTAATGAATCGCATGATTGGGATATAGCCATAGCTGGCTATAATCTATTCAGAAGAGACAGAGGAAATGGAAAAGGAGGAGGAGTAGCCTTGTATGTCAAAAGCAATATTAAAGCTACTGAAATGCAGGGGACATGGGGAAAAGAAGAAGTGCTCTGGTTTGCGTTGGAAAGAGGAGATGGCACTGTCATCCATACTGCTGCAGTCTACAGACCTCAAACACAAATTGAAGAGATAGATAACTAATTGATTATAGATATTGCCAAAATAGCCACAAAGGGGGAAGCAATCATTTTGGGTGACTTTAATCTATCTGATGTGGATTGGATTACTCCTTCTGCACATCTGGAAAGAAGGGAAAAATGGTAGATGCTCTCCAAGATGCATCACTTAGACCAGGGGTCACCAACCTGCGGCCCACGGGCCGCATGCGGCCCACAAGGTCCCTTCGTGCGGCCCGCGAGGCTCTACCCCGGTTAACATTACGTGCGGCCCGCCAAGGATTCCCGCCATTGTATCCACGCGCTCTCAGCTCACCGACGACCACCTGCAAGCGTCCCTTCTCCTGTCAGTGTCATCTGTGAAGCCGGACTTTAAGCGTTTGTCTGCTAGCATGAATCAACAGCCATCTGATTAAATTCAATAAAGGTGATCAGCCATTGTTTTCATAATTTTGCGTTTGTTGTTTTTTTTCGCGGGGGCGGGGAGAAGGGGGGTGCGGCCCGCGAGGCTCCCGGTAGTCGGCTGTGCGGCCCACGGCCCTCTGGAGGTTTGTGACCCCAGACTTAGACAAATGGTCATGGAACCAACCAGGGAAACTCAACGCTGGATTTAGTGCTCACCAACGGTGTGATAGCATGTCAAATGTCTACGTGAGTGCCCCTGTGAGCAAAAGCAATCATCACACAGTGTGGTTTGAGATAAAATCCAAGGTACAGGCCAAACATAGCAAGCTCAAAGTCCTAAACTTCAACAACACTGACTGCAATAAAATGGCCGAGTACCTAAAGGAGGAGATGACAGGGTGGAAGGAAGTAAGGGAAGTGGAATTGCAATGGGTTAAACTAAAGGTGGCAATAAAAGGGGCAACAGATAAATATGTAAAAAAAAAGTAAATAAAAACAAGAGGAGAAGGAAACTATTTGGTTTTCCAAAGAAGTGGCTGCTCAAATAAAGGCAAAAAACACAGCTTTCACAAAATTCAAAAGCTTGCAAACAGAAGAACACAGAAATGAATACAGGATCAAACAAAAAGAGTCAAAAAGAGAAATAAGGTTAGCAAAATCAAAGGCAGAGGAAAAGATGGCTAAAGATGTTAAGGATGGCGACAAAACTTTCTTCAGGTATATTCAGGAAAGGAAGAAGATCAGAATTGGAAATGCAGGACTCAGAAGTGCTGGGAAAGGTCTCATGGAAAGTGACATAGAAAAAGAGAAATTGCTAAACAAATACTTCTGCTCTGTTTTTACTAAAGAAAATCCTGGAGATGGACCAGCTGTGACTCCCAAATATAAAAATGGTAATGAAGTAGATACCACACAATTCACAGAAGATGAGGTGTTGGAACAACTTGCTAAACTGAAAGTGGACAAAGCCATGGGACTGGATGGGATACATCCCAGGATACTGAAAGAGCTCAGAGAGGTTCTTGCAGGGCCATTAAAGGATGTATTCAATAGATCCTTGGAAACAGGGGAGGTTCCTCAGGACTGGAGAATGGCTGATGTCGTACCTCTACACAAAAGTGGTGACAGGGAAGAAGTGTCAAACTACAGACCCGTGAGCCTTACTTCGGTGGCGGGAAAAGTATTGGAGGCGCTCCTGAAAGAGCGAATAGTGAACTTTCTCAAAACCAACAGGTTGCAAGATCCGAGGCAACATGGTTTTACTGAAGGACGGTCTCGCCAAACAATTCTGATTGAGTTCTTTGACTGGGTGAGCAAGGAACTAGATCAGGGGCGTGTGATGGATGTCATCTACCTGGATTTCAGCAAAGCCTTTTATACTGTTCCTTATAGGAGGCTTGTCAATAAACTCAGTAGCTTGTGGATGGGTCCCAAGATGGTAAACTGGATTAGAAATTGGTTGACTGACAGACAACAGAAGGTGATGGTACATGGAGCTCACGCGGATGAAAGGAAGTTGATTTGCGGGGTGCGCCAGGGTTCGGTCCTGGGCCCGGCACTGTTCAATGTATTTGTGAGTGATATTGTTGAAGGACTGAATGGAAGGGTCTGTCTTTTTGCAGATGACACAAAAAATTGCAACAGAGTGGACTTCTCCGAGGGAGTGGATAACATGAGGAAAGATCTACAAAAGATGGAAGAATAGTCTAATGCTTGACAATTACAATTTAATGTGAAAAAGTGCAGTGTCATGTACTTGGGTAGCAGAAATCCAAGGGAAATGTATGCAATAGGGGGTGAAAGGTTGGTGTTCATGGTTCAGGAGAAAGACCTCGGTGTGATTATCTCTGATGATCTCAAGGTGCAAAACAGTGTGACAAGGCAGTGGCAAAAGCCAGGAGGATGTTGGGCTGCATACAAAGAGGTATTACAAGAAGAAAGGAAGAGGTACTTATGCCACTGTACAGGTCGCTGGTGAGGCCTCACTTGGAATACTGTGTTCAGTTTTGGAGACCATATCTTGCAAAAGATGTAAAAAGACTGGAAACTGTTCAGAGGAAGGCGACCAAAATGATTTGGAGCCTGCGTAAGAAACCTTATGAGAAGAGACTTGAAGACCTAAATATGTACACTTTGGAGGAGAGGAGGAAAAGGGGAGATATGATTCAGACCTTTAAATACTTAAAGAGGAACGATGAACAAACAAACCTCTTACAAAGACGGGGAAGCTGCAAAACTAGAGGGCATAACATGAAGCTGAAAGGTGGTAAATTGAAAGGCAATGTCAGGAAATATTTTTTCACTGAAAGGGTGGTGGATGCTTGGAATGCTCTCCCGATGGACGTGGTGGGGGCAAACACAGTGACGGAATTCAAAACAGCATGTGACAAGCACAGCGGATCCCTTTACAGCAACAGGATAAAAACAAAATAAACTGAACCATCTAACTTCTCAACAAATAGGGGTGTCTTACATGGAGTGGTGATCCACCCCTAAACAAAGACATGGGGAGGGGTGGCCTGCACAGAGCGGCAGGTGCACCTATTCTTGCCGTATTGCTAGGCAGACTGGATGGACTGTGCTGGTCTTTATCTGTCGTCATTTACTATGTTACTATGTTACTTGAGTAGGACAGGCAGGAAAGGAGGAAACAATGAGGAATTGAACCCATGACCACTGCCGAGAAAGGCATTGTACTAATCAGTAGGCCATGGTGTATCTCACAGCAATGGCTGGATACAGAAGAACTGCAGGTCACCACACAAACTCACTGCTCTGAGTGCCAGGACAGGGTAACCCCATCTCAACTGTCTCACACCATGGTCTGTCACTCACCAGTAGATAGCACAATCATACTGCACCTGCAGTACCCTACAAGGTGTTCCAACCCTACACAGGCTAACTGCAGACAGTTCACTAGCCAGTCCTTGGTGCATACTCACAAAGAAGCTATGTGCACTAAACAGGTACCTCAGTGTTTTTGCTCCAGCACTGAGAACACACAAGTAGCACTGGAGACAGATACTGTAGAGTGCTATGTGGGAATCTAGACATGCCATGGTCACTGCTCATTCAGAGTGAGAGTGTCCTCCCAGCATGACATGCTGTGGCCACCCTGTCCATGCAGGCAGTGGTCAGGCGCTACAGTGTCCCAGCCATTGCCCCACACCCTGTAAAGTTACATCCTGGCCAATCCGCCCTGTCTGGGCCAGACCCACAATACCTTGCTCCTCATTATGCACATATTCAGGCTAATGCTGGTAACAGTGGGACATTGTGGGCCCAATGAGGTGTGGGCAGCCACAAAACAATGGATAGACATACACACACACAGATTCCTATTGCAGCATTGTGCAAAGATAGGGGTGGTTGGCAACCCTGCCTGCCACACTGGTCCCGATTACAGTGCCGACATTGATAAAATGTGCAGGAGGTAGTAGTAGTGCTCTGGTGATAACTGCAGCTCCGTGCTGGGGCCAACAGCCTGACTCTCCATGCAGCTTTGGATTGTGGAGCCTGTGTGACTGGATGTTTGTACGCCTGTTCGCCGGTGCTTTGGGCTTTGCACATGTTGCTGTTGTATCTGCATTGTAGGGTAAAAGATGGGGACATGCTCTGCAGGATCCACAGCTGGGACTTGAGCCTGTAACCCTCTGCTTCTGGACACACTGGCTGTGTAAACTGCACCACACTGTTGCCACAGATACACAGTAGTCCCTGGAGCTACCTGTACTTTTCCTCAGCCAGACCTTTTATGTTGCACTGCACACCACGTACTGGTACAGGGCATGACCTAGGTCCACTGCAGGCAGGTGCCACTGCCATCCTCCAGCATGGGCACACCCCCCCCCTGCCATGCTAACATGACCATATGCTGTTGGTGCTGGTAGTGCGCAGTCCCAGGCCATCCACTGTGTGGGTAGGCGGTTGCCTAGGGAGCGGGGCCTGGGTTGGGGAGGCATACATGGGCATCCTCACATCCCCCCCGTCACCACCTACCAATGTTCTTAAATTCAGACCAGGATCCTATGGAACCCGTCAACGTAGGATTAACATCTTCATCGAACAAAGCAGGATATTCAAGTAATTTAGAATGTTATCTTCAGAAAAAGCAAAGGTAGCCTTAATTGATAATGATTGGTCTTTGTCTGACATCATTCCTATCAAAGGGTCTAATATAAATTATAATAAATTACCCGGGGAACTATAACCACCAGCTATATTCAACAAATTCCCTTCAAACTCCCTAATAACCTCACACACTATTAAATTTTAATTCTTGTTGGATTGTTTGCTGTGAGTGAAAACAATTCCCTCCTGTGGCAAACCCTCCTTTTTTTATTTTTAATGAGTAACCTCACCATCACCATCACAGTGAACAAAATAGAGATTACACATCCTGTGAGTCCCAATCATGATATTTGTAAAACGCCACTTAGCTTTGTGTATCTAACGACAGGTTTTCAGTCCCGGTAATGTTCGGCCCTTCATTTCCGCAGATTAATGTAAAAGGAGCCTCTCCCTGCCCACTCCCCGCCCTCTTTCCACCCTCTGTGGGACTTACCACGGCCGGTGACATTAACACGCGTTAAGTAATGTTAAAGCGTATTAAGTAACATTAACGCACGTTAAGTAATGTTAACGCATGTTAAGCACATTGATGTTATGTTATTTTACCACCAGTCCCATTTTCAGCATTAAGACATGGTTCCTAGTAGGATGGATTAATAGTGTTAGCATGAAGATCGCAGTAGCTCACATCAGTAAGTATGGTTGTGAGTGGAAATGCACTACTAGTGAAGGCCAAAACATTTTTTTCACAAATATGTTTTCTACAAAATATAAGCAAAACCCTGGAATTTGGAATTTTTGCATATTTTGGGGCATATGATGTGCATTTTTTTTATAATAAAGTTTCATTAATAAAAATACATACTGGTTAGACTATGGCCAACATTCCATCCCACGAATAGTGGGGTTGGACGTCTGAGTTGGACATCCAACCCGTGCTCAGCCCTGGAACATGATTCTGGACGGGAGTGGGAGGGGGGTGGGACAGAGTGGGGGTGGACAGATTGGGGGGTGGACAGAATGGGGGTAGTGCAGGGGAGGGGCCTGCTGCCGGGACATACAGAGGCAATTCAGGTCATGCCTCTGTACGAGGTACATTCCCTGGCACCAAATTAAACGTCTGGCTTATTCCACCCCAATGGTGGAATAAGTTCTAGGTGCCCCCCACATCACATACGGCACACCCCCGCACCATGGTCTGATGGCCCCTGCTGTGCCCCTGCATACAGCCCACAGCAATTGCCAGTGAAGGCCAGACAGTGGGCTGCAGATGTCCAATATGATATTCAGAGCTGTTCTGTGGATGGCTCATTGCCATGGCACTAGGATGCTCCCTTGCTCCAGCAGTAGCATTCTGGCATTGGGATGGGCAGCTCCCTGTATGTCGATCTGCTCGGCATATGGAGAGCATGCGGATGTCTATGGCAGCACAATGGAAAGTAATGAATTAATTATGCAGTGTCGATACAGAGAAGCGTACAGAACACCAGACGTCAAGGGTTAGATCAGAGGTCTGCAGTCAATGCTGGTGAGGAATTTATGCCTGTTTCATGAGTGCCCAGTCCCCACAGCTATTTTTGGCTTTGCTGAAGAAAGTGCTGAAAAAAAAAGGACAGGGGAAGTATGTTCAAACAATGTTATGTGCATGTGTTGGAATATTATCTGATGCATAAATAGCAATATTATTCTGCACAGATTTTCTATGCAAAATATTAAGGGTATGTTTACTAAACTGCAGTAACGTTGCAGAGGCTACATTAATGCGAGTTAACATGCATTAACAGTGCTAATGCACACTAAAATAATAGTGCATGTTAATAGCTTTAGCTGTCCATCTGCTATGTATAAATCTTTATTTAAATTCAAAATGAATGAACTTCCCCATGAAGCAGCCACTAATCCTAGGAATATTCTGAGGGTTAATACATGAGCATTTAAATTATGACTGCGGAAGATTCAAAACTCTTGGTGCTAGACTTCATAACTTGTGACTTGTATTACTAAACATACGCCTCATTTATTTATTTATTCATTTATTTATTTATCCAGTTTTGTATACCGCCATATCCTTCAATCAAGGTGGTTGGGGACATAACAGGGGTCTACATTCAACAGACGGGCCTCACTCTTGTCACTGGGGCCTATTTAATAATAAAGAGGCACGTTTACTAAAGAGTGTGCTGTAGCATGCAATTAGGCTGTGAAATTAGCATACAGGGCTGTGCCAACTTCAAGAATTATGTGCATCCATCCACCTGTCATTGGCACATTCCTAACATGCTACGCTGCCCAATCTGACATGCAGGTGCATTTAATGCCACCCATTGAGGTGCAGCGAAGTGCACTCAAGCAAACAGAAACATCTGTGATTAGCTCATGCCCACAACACTCGCATTAACTGCAGTATTCCCATATTCCACCCTTAACCCATCCAGTTCCACCCAATCATGTGCTAACTGGCTAGCATGGGATTTTTAGTATGGCACATGTAGCGCATGCAAACCCCATACAAACAGTTAGCATGGTTTAGTAAATATGCCCCAAAGTGTGTTAAAGTGCAATACCACACATTAATGCATTACTGCAAGTCAGTAAATGATTATCTAATCCTAAAGGACAGATTATTAATGATAAGATTAGTTGATTTAGTCTGTTCTGGAAGGTAAATCCTACTTATACGGAAGAAAGTGTTTCTAGAAAAGATTCAAATCTATTCTAAAACCAGTCACATAGACAACTTCTTACTTGCTTTGTTCCTATAAAAAAGCAAACTGCAGTGCTTATGGCTAGCTGACACTTTTGCCAGCTGGAATTTTAGAAAATGAAATAAAGACATGAGACACTTTATAAAGCAAAAATAACAACTCCCCTCCCACACAATTACTAGATTTGATTAAGATAGCTTTCAAAGAGTTAAGTTTCAATCTATCTGTATTCTAAATTGCCTTTGAAAAGTAATAACCCTAGATACTGTACCTTGAAGCAAGGCCTAAGCAGTAAACTTTAATGGCTGCCTGAGTTGGCAATCATTTCATAGAGACAAGACACTGCTCTAGAAATTGACCTATAAATAAGATCTCTTAGAGAAGAATTAAAATAGAATTCATATTATTGATGTTCACTAGGAGCCATAAAGAATACAAGGCAGCTAGGAAGTGGCACTTGTTTCAAATTAGTGTCTGAAGCACCTGAAGGACATCTTGAAAGTCAGCTTTGATCAATGGTGATGAATATGTTCATCTAGTCCTCTGTGCAACTATAATACATTTAGAAGCCTTGAGGAAAGTTGCCTAGGAAAGGGAAATAGGATTGGCATGAGATTCCCTAGTGGTAAAACCTTGTACATACTGACCATTAATCCAAAAATCTGCAGTATTTTAGTGACTATCTCTATATTTTATGTTTCTCTATAAAAGAAAGTCTTTAAACATTGAACTTCTTATATTTCAAAGGATCCACTCTCCCTTTTGTTGCAGTATTAAGGATTAGCCATATTAAGTACTGAACTGCCATATACAAAAAACATAGGCATCTCTGAGCAACGTTCTACCGGAATTTCTGCCTGTTGTCTACACTGAGAATCTAATACAATGCCTAAATGATTAAGAAGAGGATTTTTGAAGGATACATCAAAACCTTACACTTCTCAAGTCAATTTGCTCATGTTAAGGTTAATTTTATAACTGGGCAGCTGTACCTATTTTATAAAAACAACATAAGGCTAATTTTGTATACTACTGCCCAAGCAATGCAAGCACAATTCTGGCCTATTTTATATAGTGGAGTTCATGTGCACTTTGCTTTATAAAATAAGGGAAATATAGACATGCTGGAATCTTCCTGTATGCCTGCCTGAAAGCAGGTATAACTTGCCCTACCTATATCAGGCAACCTGACATGCATAAGTCATAGTATTTTTTAACTTAGGCATGTCAGCGGAGGCTGTGTCTAAGTTCCGCCCAAGAAGAACCCAATTGCATACCCCATGGTACCTACACACAATGACACATGTGGGCACTTATGGTGAATGTTATTCTGTAAGCATGTGCTTAAGTGCCTATTCATGCATGTAAGTCCTTGAAAGAGGGAACTTACATGCATTTCTCATGTGTACTGTCCTGTGTGCCTATACAAATCACCCCCCATATACACTCATATGTCTTTAGAAAATTATCCCAGAAAAAGTAGGTGCACACATTTATCGCTGTTCAAAGACAGGTGTAATTATATGCTTGTATGTGTAGGAAACAATAGGCACATATGTGTGTATTTTATAAACTATGGGATCTATTCTGAAGCACGAATAGCGGGGATGGACATCCATCCCCACTATTTGCCCCCTGCTGTCCCCGTCCAAAGGCTCCCCGTGTGAACAAGGAGTTAGTACACGGAGGATAGATGGGAGCAGGAAGGGGCAGTGTGGAGGCAGAGTTTGGGTGGGCCGTGGGCAGTCCGCGAACCTGGACATTGTGATGCAGAGGACCCTCTTGAAGAGAGAGAAAAAGTTTTAAAACCAGAAAAAGGCAAGCACAACTTGCAATATTGGGAGGATCCATCTAGGGGGAGCAGGAGAGTTGAGAGAGAGACTGAGAAACCACGCCCCTCTGGGCGGGATGCAAGCCCAGACAGCTTCTTTTTGAACAGAGGCAGGTCTGACTTGGGGAGAGAGGAGGAGAAGGACCAAAGCAGCAGCAGCAGCCAGAACCAGAGTAGAGGAGGCCCAGAGGAAGGCAAATACTCTGGCAAGAGCAGAAAGAAACAGAGTCCTGAGCAGAAAGCAAAGCAGGAACTTCAACCAGAGTTGGAGTGGAATAAGGAACAGAGGAAAAGCCAAGAGAAGTACTGGGACCGCAAGGGAGTACCTGGCAGAAGGTCCTCACAGCAGCCGTGGAATAAAGAGGTTCGTCCATTTTCAGAGGTGGGAAATGTTTGTTTGGAAGAAAGAAAACATCCTTACCACTTTGGTCGGAAGTCTAAGGAAAGACCACAGGAGAGCCTGAGCACTGCTGCGCTGAAGCCAAACCAAGGTAGGCCTCAAGCCTTACTAGAAAGAAGGAAGAGAAGCCTCAAAGGTAAAACTCTTATTACTGATAATTACCTTCAGAAGCCTAAAGTATGGGGAAGACAGTGGGAAGAGGATTACTGTTACCCTAAACATTCTTGTAAGCAAGACTATGAAAGAAATTTGCCTAAGAAGAGAAGTTTGAGTGGGAAATCTTTTTATGAATCTGCTTTTGAACCTCTAATCAGAGAGGGACCGTTGTACTGCAAAACTCCTGGAGACCGACGCCCAAAGCTAAATGCTAGGCATTGGGACATAGTGCAACAAGTATATAAGAAACCCGATTACGATTACCCTGATGTTACAGATTCAGAGGCTTCTGAGGTTGAATCCATGCAAGTAGGATCAGAGGGGGAAGAATCAGATAATGCAATGGATTGTACATATTGTGCCTTGGGGAGTGTTGAATATATCTCCAATGTATCAGATAACTAAGTGAAGGAAGTTTATTGTTTTTGTACAAATGTTCTGTGAAGATAACAGCCTTTACTTTATTGCTTGCTTTAATTTTTTTCCTATCCTGAAGTAAGGACATTTCAGTTGTTACCATAACCAATCCTTTTGAACCGTTTTGTGCAAGAAAGGGAAATAAAGCCTTTGACTTTCCCTCCACTCTGTGCATTCGTTCTTTGAGCGTTGGTTACAAGGAAGCCACAAGGAATAACCACCCTTGACCCTTGCAGCATAGGCCAACCTCAACCCTCACCTTTCTTGTGTCCGGGCCCCTCCCGGGCCTACCACCCCTCCACAGAGGGTGCCCTGCGACATAAGTGGCGTAGTTGGCAGGATGTGGCTAAAACATTAATAAGCATACAGGATTGGACCTGCAACTGAAAAAACTTTTTTTGGTTGAAAAAAAAAAAAAAAAGTAAGACCCGAACTGATTTGCTTGAAGAAAGCCTGGAACGGAGCGGATATAGAGACCGGATCGGAGTCAGAAAACCCGGAGTGGAGTGACCGGAATCTGGAGCGGATGGAGCGAAAATCCTGAAGCCTGGAAATCCTGCGGCAAATCTCGCAGCAGTGGAGCTATCGTGGGACAGCAGCACATATTCCCCAAAGCTGATTCAACACTAAAACAAGGTAATATGTAATTAAAGCTGCCTGGTGTTAGATATTAGGGGAAATTAAATTAAATTAAAAAAAAAAAAAGTGGGGAAAAGTTTTGGGAGAACCGCACTTGGGTTTCCTTTTCTCCTGTTTGTTCTTTCACAGGTACCATGGAGCCGAAGGAGCTTTGTGCCTGGATGGCACACCAGTTTTCCAAGCAGGCGGAGGTGGCACAGCAGAACCAAGCACAAGCGCTACAGGCGATGCAGGCGCAGCAACTCCCAGTCATTGAGACTATGGAAAAGTGGCTGGCGCAACAACGTGAAGAATTGGCCAAGAGCAACGCAGAGAAGCCGTCAGCCACTGGACCCGCTAACCCAGAGCGTGGACAATGGTTATGCACTGATCTCTTTGTGGGCAAGCTAAGTCCGGATGATAACATAGACGACTTTTTAGAGGCATTTAGTAGAATCGCAAGCTCAGCTAAATGGCCGCAAGAACAGTGGGCAATACGGTTGGCAGCGTCTCTTACCGGTGAAGCGCTGGCAGCCTATAGATCGATGCCCCCGGCTTTAGCTAATTCATACGAAGAGGTTGTAACAGTGATTAGGGATCGTTTGGGCCTTACGCCATGGGCATATAACAAAATGTTTAGGGCCACTTTCCTTAAAGCTAATGAAACACCTAAAGTGTTAGGCCATAGAATATGCAGCCTGGCACATAAATGGTTACAGCCCGAGAAGAAGAGCATAGGCACCTTGATGGATGCTATAACACTTGAGCAATATATGGCCGCCCTACCTAGCAGAGTGCAGAACTTTTTAATATTACAAAACTGCTGCACTACTAGGGATGCAATAGCTCTTACAGAGAGGTACTTAGAGGCAGAGAAAGTCAGCCAACCTAGGGTAGTCCCTTCTAAAATAGCCATAGGAGTGGAGACACAGAAAGTAGAGAATCCCTCAAGTCCTCCATTTTGTGACTGGAAAAATGCCAAGCCCCTAGCAAAGGAAAATACCAAAAGATGTTTTACATGTGGTAAAAGAGGGCATTTAAAGTACAAATTTTATTCGCAAACTGTTTGGTGGGAGAGTCCCCAAGAACAACACGTGAAGGTTTTGTTCTAAATGTAAAGGTGCAAGGCATGACAGTGAAAGCACTGCTGGATTCTGGAGCCGGTCAAACCATGGTCTCGAAAAAGTTATGGTCAAGGATCAAGGCTCAGGGCTTATCGGTCCCAGAATATCCAGTGGGGAATGTGAAAATAAAATGTGTGCATGGAGCAGCTACCTGCTATCCGGTATATAAACTGGGCGTAAAGGGATTAGGCATTAAAAGGGAAATGATGATAGCAGTTGTACCTAGGTTGCCGCAGGAATTGGTTTTAGGCCGTGATTGGCCACAGTTTAAGAAAAGTCTAAAGGAAGGTTTATCTCCCCCAAAAGAGCCAGATTCCACTTGCATTCAACCCAAGCCTACTGAACATTCCCCAGCCCAGCAGAACAGCCTAGCCGCTACTACAGGTCCTATAGTGCCTAACCCACTTTGGGAAAAACCTAAGAAAATCCCCATGAAGGAATCGCTAGAGCCAGCAAAAAGGTTTGTGCTGAAATTTTGCAAAACTTCAGAAAAAGCGCGTAGTCCTCAAAGAGCATCATCCCAAGTGGCAGGCTATGACCTCCATAGCGCCGAAGACCAGATCATCCCAAAGCAGGGCCATAAATTGGTTACTATGGATCTACAAATAGAGCTACCACCGGGGTGCTATGGAAGGATAGCACCACGATCGGGACTTGCCGCCAAACACAGCCTCGATGTTGCTGCAGGAGTAGTCGACCCCGACTACAGGGGCATATTAAAAGTCCTTCTGTGTAACTTCGCAAACGAAGATTTTAAGGTCCAAGTCGGAGACAGAATAGCGCAACTGATTTGCGAACGGGTGGGATTCCCCAGCTTGGAAGAGGTTGCCATGCTGGCTCCCATGAGCCGGGGAACAGGAGGTTTTGGCTCTACTGGGAAGGCAGAACTGGAAGGCTTCATGGCCATAGGAAATGATCCCCCAGAAGAGGATCTTGGTCCCCGGGTAGAGGACTGCAAAGAGGGCTCTATGCCACAGATCGGGGAGGAACTCTCCTTAGGGCAAAAGGAGGACTTAGCTCAACTGTTGAAAGAATATAAGGATGTCTTAACCCCAATACCTGGAGAAATCTCATTGGTCGCTCACGAAATACTCACCCCTCCAGGTAAAATTATCCGACAATGACCATATCGGTTGCCGGAGGCGAAAAAACAGGAAGTCATTAATCAAGTAGAAGAAATGCTGCGAATGAACATAATTGAGGAGTCACATAGTCCGTGGTGCAGTCCTGTGGTACTGGTACCTAAGCCCGACGGGACTATGCGTTTCTGTATAGACTTCCGCCAAGTGAATGCCGTGTCCACTTTCGATGCCTACCCGATGCCTCGGATCGAGGAATTGTTAGACCGGCTCGGGCAAGCAAGATTTCTGACAACATTAGATATGACAAAAGGGTACTGGCAGGTACCTTTGACGCGGGATGCCAGGCCCAAAACCGCCTTCAGTACACCTTTGGGCCTCTTCCAATTCTGAAGAATGCCCTTCGGTTTACATGGGGCAGCGGCCACATGTCAGCGTTTGATGGATATCATTCTGCGTCCGTACCAAACTTTCGCTTCTGCCTACATGGACGATGTGGTAATCCACAGTACCACCTGGAAGGAACATCTCCACCAAGTAGGTACCATATTAGAAGCCATGAGAAGGGCAGGCCTCACGTTAAACCCAAAGAAATGCACCTTTGCTGCTAAAGAGGTCAAATACTTGGGTCACCTGGTGGGTCGTGGAACAGTATGACCTCTACTGGATAAGGTGGAAAGCGTCAGGAAGTTTCCCGTTCCCCAGCACAAGAAGCAGTTGAGAAGCTTCCTTGGTCTCATCGGCTATTACCGCCGCTTCATACCGCACTTTGCGGAGGAAAGCAATGTTTTTACAGAAATGTTGAGGAAAAATGCCCCGAATGTGTTAAAATGGTCACCAAAGGCAGAGACGGCTTTCCAAAGGTTAAAGGGAAAGCTATGTCAAGCCCCCATATTACGTGGTGTAGACTTTCGGCAAACCTTCCTGTTACAGACAGATGCCTCTGAGACGGGTCTGGGTGCTGTTCTATCCCAGATACAAGAAGGGGCAGAACATCCTATTATGTTTTTTAGTAGGAAACTATCGCTGGCAGAAAGGAAATATGCTACAATTGAAAGAGAATGTCTCGCTATCAAATGGGCCATTGAGGCATTAAAATTCTATTTGACAGGGAGGAAATTCGTCCTCATAACAGACCATGCCCCTCTAAAGTGGTTGCACACCATGAGGAATGAAAATAGTCGATTAACCAGGTGGTATATGGCTTTGCAGCCCTATGATTTTAGAGTGGAGCATCGAGCCGGGAAGCTGCATTTTAACACAGATGCGATGTCATGTATTACGTGCTGTGGAGAGGAAGCTTCCCCAGCCCGTAATATTTTAAGAAGGGGGATGTGTGATGCAGCGGACCCTCTTGAAGAGAGAGAAAAAGTTTTAAAACCAGAAAAAGGCAAGCACAACTTGCAATTTTGGGAGGATCCATCTAGGGGGAGCAGGAGAGTTGAGAGAGAGACTGAGAAACCACGCCCCTCTGGGCGGAACGCAAGCCAAGACAGCTTCTTTTTGAACAGAGGCAGAGAGGGAGGAGAAGGACCAAAGCAGCAGCCAAAGCAGAAGCAGCAGCCAAAACCAGAGTAGTGGAGGCCCAGAGGAAGGCAAATACTCTGGCAAGAGCAGAAAGAAACAGAGTCCTGAGCAGAAAGCAAAGCAGGAACTTCAACCAGAGTTGGAGTGGAATAAGGAACAGAGGAAAAGCCAAGAGAAGTACTGGGACCGCAAGGGAGTACCTGGCAGAAGGTCCTCACAGCAGCCGTGGAATAAAGAGGTTCGTCCATTTTCAGAGGTGGGAAATGTTTGTTTGGAAGAAAGAAAACATCCTTACCACTTTGGTCGGAAGTCTAAGGAAAGACCGCAGGAGAGCCTGAGCACTGCTGAGCTGAAGCCAAACCAAGGTAGGCCTCAAGCCTTACTAGAAAGAAGGAAGAGAAGCCTCAAAGGTAAAACTCTTATTACTGATAATTACACAGGTACACTACCAAAAAACTGCCTCCCATTTTGCAACTGATTCCTATAGATTTTGGGGTGCTGAATCCAGGAAAAATAGCCAAAATGTTCCATCACGTCACGTTTTCTTGCAAAATTATATTTGTTACCCATATAAGGAATGTTCACATAATTTCTTTTTAGCCGACTGCAGTTTATTTTCTTGGTCCAAAATAGAGGTTGTAATGGTTAACTAACTAGAAACACTCCCTCATGATATTTTAGAGTGTTTTGTATTCATTTTATACATTAACAGGACAATTGGGAGGCAGGGGGCTAAATCCAGTACTCGCGCTGGCGCATGTTCTTTCCTGTTCGCCTCGCCTCGTTTGCTCGCTCAAACACGGTGGTTGCGACATGAACGTTCCTGTCAAATTTCAGTTTCTTGCAAGTTCATTATTAACTTTTGTTTGCTCAGTCGTAATCCAGCTTTATTCCGAAGTGGTTCACTACAGTTGTAGTTTGCAGTGCTGTGTATTTGTGATGGCTCACAGAACCAGAGGTTGCGTCAACTCTCTGGACAGTTTTTGTTTTATTTGTGGGGAATATACCGTGAAAAAGCGGCAGAGGAACATTTCTGCATTTATTAAAAAAGTATATTTCGCCTATTTCGGTTTGAAGTTAGGCGATCAAGACAAACCGTGGGCTCCTCACAAAGTGTGCAAGACATGTGAGGAAGATCTACGCTTATGGATGAAAGGTAAAAAACAAGCATTTCATTTCGGAATACCTATGATGTGGCGTGAACAAAGAGACCACAGCAGTGACTGCTATTTTTGCTTTGCATTGTGAAGGGATACAACTTAAAAAATGAGAACGTAATAAGTTACCCCAACCTTCCCTCAGCAATTAGGCCTATGCCTCATAGCAACGAAGTACCTGTGCCTGAACCACCAAAATCTTTGGATCATATTTGTGTGGACGGTTCTGATCATGATGAGACTCATCAGATGGCTTTTCCCGATGAGTCCAGTACTTCCGAGTTTGAAACTGAACCAGATCTGAAACCTGAACTTTTCTCTCAAGCTGAATTGAATGATTTAGTCCGGGATTTAGGACTCCCAAAAGATGCTGCCCAACTGCTAGGTTCTCGGCTTAAACAGAAAAATCTATTGTCACCAGGAACAACTTTTTATTGGTACCGCAACCGCGAGACACAATTTTTGAAGTATTTCAGCAAAGAGGAAGATTTGGTATTTTGCAACGATATATACGGAGTGATGGAAAAGTTTAAACTCAAGTATGATCCTGCTGAATGGCGGCTGTTCATTGATTCATCAAAAGACAGCATAAAAGGTGTTCTTCTTCATAATGGCAACACATTCGCTTCAGTTCCTATTGCTCACTCTGTTATTCTCCAAGAAAAATACGAGAATTTGGCCCTGATTCTTCAGAAGATTCGTTACGATGAGCATAAGTGGATGATTTGTGGAGACTTTAAAATTCTATCCATGCTATTAGGGCAGCAATCCGGTTTCACCAAATATCCCTGCTTCCTTTGCTTGTGGGATAGCCGGGCCAGCGACCTACACTGGGGGAAAAAAGACTGGCCAATTCGGGAGTATTTGAGACCCGGTGAGAAAAATGTTCTTCATGAGAGCTTGGTACCTCGTGATAAAATTCTATTACCACCTCTCCACATTAAGTTGGGTCTCATTAAGCAATTCATCAAGTCCCTTCCAAAAGATGGTGAGTGCTTTCGGTACCTTTGCTCAAAGTTCCCCCGACTTTCTGAAGCAAAGCTAAAGGAAGGAGTGTTTGTTGGCCCTGATATAAGGAAACTCATTTCAGATGGAGCATTCGCTGAAACGATGTCTGAGAAGGAAAAAGAAGCCTGGGATTCCTTCAAGGATGTTGTTCTCAAATTCTTGGGGAACAGGCGGGATGAGAACTATAAGGATATTGTTGCCAGGATGCTCAATGCCTTCAAAGAACAAGGCTGTAACATGAGCCTGAAAGTCCATTTCTTGCACTCCCATGTGAACTACTTTCCCGAAAACTTGGGGGCGTACAGTGAAGAACAAGGTGAAAGGTTTCACCAGGACATCAAGGACGCAGAGAGAAGGTACCAAGGAAGATGGAACACCACTATGATGGCTGATTTCTGCTGGTTGCTGCTGCGGGAAACCCCAGATGAAAAATACGCCAAGCAGCGCACCAAGAGAAGCATTCGGGGGAAGAAGAAACGGGCCCACCAGGAGATTGATTGACCCAAGAATGACTTTAAAATCTAAACTGTGTTGACAAATATCGTGTTTTTACTAAACTTTGAAATAAAAATTTGCTAGCTATTACCACAGTGTCGGATCTCATTTATTAGAATTTTATTTTCACACCATCGGGTGTTTGTCTTCATGTATTGCAATGGTGCGGTTTGCGTTTCTATTCTTACATACATACCAGTACAACATTTTTTGCACATTTCTTTGCTTTGCTTTGTGTCTAACCTCGCTCTTATATGCTCAATGTTTGTGCACATGTATGTGGCTGTTTTAAGTGCAGACAATTTTGCTACCATCACAGTGTGTTTTGTTGACATTACTCTATTCTTATATGCTGCCTTGTTACAATTTTCTTTATTCTTATTTGAATAACTACTAAACAATTAGTATAAAGAATTCATCCAAGAAACTTTTATCTCTATCACACTCAATCTGAAACATTCACCTCAAACTGCTAACCCAATGTAGCAAAAAATCTGTACGTGATGGAGCAAATTGGTTACCAGATTTGGATTCAGCGCACCAAAAAACGTAAAAATCAATCGAAACATTAGAGGCAGTTTAAAAAAAAATTTTTTTATTGTACCTGTGTTACCTTCAGAAACCTAAAGTATGGGGAAGACAGTGGGAAGTTTGCCTAAGAAGAGAAGTTTGAGTGGGAAATCTTTTTATGAATCTGCTTTTGAACCTCTAATCAGAGAGGGACCGTTGTACTGCAAAACTCCTGGAGACCGACGCCCAAAGCTAAATGCTAGGCATTGGGACATAGTGCAACAAGTATATAAGAAACCCGATTACGATTACCCTGATGTTACAGATTCAGAGGCTTCTGAGGTTGAATCCATGCAAGTAGGATCAGAGGGGGAAGAATCAGATAATGCAATGGATTGTACATATTGTGCCTTGGGGAGTGTTGAATATATCTCCAATGTATCAGATAACTAAGTGAAGGAAGTTTATTGTTTTTGTACAAATGTTCTGTGAAGATAACAGCCTTTACTTTATTGCTTGCTTTTATTTTTTTCCTATCCTGAAGTAAGGACATTTCAGTTATTACCATAACCAATCCTTTTGAACCGTTTTGTGCAAGAAAGGGAAATAAAGCCTTTGACTTTCCCTCCACTCTGTGCATTCGTTCTTTGAGCGTTGGTTACAAGGAAGCCACAAGGAATAGTCACCCTTGACCCTTGCAGCATAGGCCAACCTCAACCCTCACCTTTCTTGTGTCCGGGCCCCTCCCGGGCCTACCACCCCTCCACAGAGGGTGCCCTGCGACAACGTACAGGGCCGATTCTGATGTCGGCCCTGTATGTCCAGGGCCGGCAGACAAGATGGGGAACTTATTCAACCTTTGAGGTGGAATAAGTTCCCCTAGACATCAGGTGATGGCAGGCCTGGGCAGCTGCAAAGGGTGGAGAGGGTTCAGGAAATTCCCCGCAGCCCGACCGTGGCTATGGGTGGCCAGATCTGGGTTTAGGCTGAAGGGAATGAAAAAAGTGGTCAGCAGCCGGGTATCGCGGCTCCTGTATGGAGCCGGGGTGCCATGGCAACTGGATGCCATGGCACTGCGACCCCATTCAGGATCCTGACTGCATTAACTGGGCAGAGTCGTGTACATGCAGGCCATTGGGAATCGGGTCCCGGCCTGCACGTACAGGCCTAGATGCAATTCTGATCCAGTGGGGCTAGACATGCCCTGCAGATCAGAATCCTGTCTATCTCTATGCGTCCGGTTCCGACCGTACGAACAGCGGGCTGGGACGTACAGACTGGAATAGGACTCCACGTGAATAAGTGCTAATCCTACACTTATTTTGCCTATTCTCCATCCCTGGGTTTTTTTAGAAATATAAAGTGGCATTTTAGAAAGGATGTACAAGTCCAATCTGGGACATCCAGGGTGGAGCATGCAGAAAAACACCGGGGGCTTCTATGTCATTGGTCAATTTTTGTAACATGGACATCTCTGATGTGGATGTCCAAGCTGTCAGTCAGATAGACATACCTCTTAGGAAAGAGTTGGACGGTGATGTCCATCTCATGCAAGCTAGCATAAAGGAATAACCAGCATCATGGCAAAATGAAAGTATAAACCCCTATTCCCCCATCAGTGTTGTTGTTTTGTAAAAGAAATGGGGTATTAATGTAGCTTCTTCTCCATATTCTCCAGACATTTGGCTGACAAAATAATCACTTTTCAGCTTTTTGTTAGTGTCAGGTATCACCTTAAATGTGATGCTGGACGTTCAGGATAATTCTGAGATAAGGAAGGGAAATCCAAGTTCTTGGGAATGCCCCAGCCACATCTCAACCATGCCCATATTCAGACATCCTCATGCTGGGGACATCCACAGACCAGCTTTTAAAATGACACTGGAGATGTCTCTGTGCTTTGGACATCTCTAAGCTTGTTTCCAGACATTCAAAACACTAAGGGCCCAATTCTGTCCTGCACAACCATTCCCTCTGTGCGTCTGGTCTGAACCGGATGCACAGAGGAGATTGCAATTCTGATTCTGCCGGGCACGTCTAGCCCCGCAGGATCAGAATCGTGTACAGTCCTGCCCATGCAGCAGACCAGGACAGTGATTCTGTCTGGCCTGCATGTGCAGGACTGCACCAGGCTAACTCAGTCAGGGCATTTAAATGGAGCCGCGGTGTCATAGCGTCATGTTGCCATAGCACCGTGGCTCCATTTAAAAGCCGCGATGCCGGCCACCGATCAAAACTACGAATTCCCCGTAGCCCGACCCCCGATCTGGCCTCTGAAGGCCAAGGTCGGGCTGCAGGGAATGTCCCCTGGCCTTCCCAGACCCTTCTGCACCCCGAATTTAAACAAAAAAAAAACCATCCAGTCCTCGGAGGTGAAATAACTTCCCCGGACATTTTGTGGCCCTGGACATACAGGGCCAACATTAGAATTAGCCCTGTACATCCAGGGCCAGTGACCGCCCACTGCTCATCCACTCTCCACTCCCAGGCTGCCCATTCCCCACCCCTGACTAACTTCCCCACACAACTGGCGGGGAAGTTAGTTGGGGGCTGAAGCCAGTTTGAATAGTGGGGATGGACATCCCGTTGGGACGTCTATCTCTGCTATTCATGGTTCAGAATGACCCTCTACTAGGACTTCAAAAATAACTGCTGGTGTGAGAGGTGCTTTGCTGTAACAACCCTTTCGTGGTGCAACCAGCTACCAGTTTCATTGCATCAGGAGGGTAGTCTGTTAGCCTTTCAGAAGGCCTTGAAACCTTTCTGCTCTTTCAGCTACAGCGGGGAAAGTGAGGGACTGGACAAAGAGGCAGGTGGTTGGTTGACATGGGGTAAGGTGGGGTTTTAGTTTACTCTGTTAGGTTTTTAGTTTGTTTTTATTTTGTGCACCACCTTGAATGCCTTTGGGCACTTTGGCAGGATATAAATGTTTTAAAATAAAATAAAATAAATATATGAAATATGAGATCTTGGTTTGGTGAAGATTTTGCTAGATTTTTTTACTCTAAGATAGCTAGGCTGGAAGCAAATTTGGATGACCTCCGACGATGTAATCATATAGAAGAGACGGGAAGTATAAAGGACTTTGAGGAACTGTGGATGGCTCTCCTGTCATAATATTGAATGGATCACAGGGCCACTTTATGGGTAAATGGAATATGTTTACAGAAGTCACAGTATTGGAATTAACTAAAATTATAGTTGACTTAAATCATCTGAAAGTCAGCTGGACTGCTTGCCATTGTGGATGCTGGCCTCACTGAGGGAAGTTATTGTCCTACTGCAAAATCAATCATTTTGGGGGTCATTCTGAATCACGAATAGTGGGGATGGATGTTCCAGTGGGACATCCATCCCTGCTATTTGTGGCAGCTGCAGGCTCCCGACTAACCTCCCTGCCGGTTGTGCGGGGAAGTTAGTCGGGTATGGGGAAGAGGCGGCCCGGGGGTGGAGAGTGGGTGGGCAGTGGGCAGTCGCCAGCCCTGAGGTACAGGGCCAATTCTAATGTCGGCCCAGTACATCCAGGGCTGGCGAAATGGCCGGGGAAGTTATTCCACCCCCAGGGTGGAATAACTTCCGTGGACATTCCATTTCGGTGACTCCGGGGCACGGAAGGGGCTGGTGGGGGGGGGGGGGGGCAAAAGTTAAATCCTCACATCCGAACCCTGGCCTTAGAAGGCCAGATCGGGGATTGGGCTGCAAGGAATTAACATTTTCATTGGCAGCATCATGGCATTTAAATGGAGCTGCGGCACCATGGCATCAATGTCCTGACAGAGTTACTCGTGCTTCGCTATACATGCAGGCCAGGTCTGAATTGTAGTCCCGGCCTGCACGTACAGTGCTGTTCATGATTCTAATCCCACAGGGCTAGACGTGCCCTGGGGGATCAGAATCAGCCCAGATGTACAAAGGAGATTGATGCTGAGAATGGAATTGGGCCCTTTATGAATGTGTAGTTCCTATTGGACTATAAAGGACAGTAATTACACCATTAGTGATAAAAGACTTAGATGGGAGTGAGGATTTAGCTGTCTATTGCCCAATTTCTAATCTCCCTTCATTTATTTTTTATTTATTTATTTAACATTTTTTATATACCGCCTTTCAGATTCTCAAGGCAGTTTACAGAAAACATAACTTTGCTTACATGGAACCTTTCAGAACTATTTACAATGTCTATTATCAACAGTGTATACAGTTAACTGGTAACATTTTAACTATTTACATGGGAGCTTAAGCTCAACAGGGGCATAGGATTTTACCAATTGTCTTTATGCTGCAATAGCCAGTGTAATTAGTTGAGTCATATGGTATTGAAGTGCTCAGTAAACAGATATGTTTTTAAGTATTTCCTGAAGTCTGCAATGTCATTGGTTGCTCTGAGCTGGTGTGGAAGGGAGTTCCATAGGGATGGTAAGTAGAGTTCGAACACTCTGTGTAGTGCATTCTGGGAGGTGCCTGTAGGTATCATCGAGGTTGCAAGGGAGTTTTGGTGTTGTGTCCTCCTTGATCTGTTGTCTGGGACTCTTCTGATTAGGTTTTCTAAGCAGCTGGCGGATTGATTATGCAGAATTTTGAATGCCATCATTATTGCCTTATATTTTATGCGTGAACTTATGGGGAGCCAGTGGAGAGATTTGAGTATGGGGATGATGTGTGAGTGTTTACTAGTTCTGGTGATTAGTCATGCTGCTGTGTTTTGTGCCAGTTGTAAGGCATGGATTGAGCATTTGGGTAAGCCATGTAGGATTAGATTGCAATAGTCAAGGTGTGGTGTGATTAATGCCTGACATACAGATCAGAAGTGGTTGTGCTCTAGTAAAGGTCAGAGGTTTTGCAGGAACTTCATTTTGTAATATATTTTTGTGGTTGTTTTGCTGATGTGGGATTGGAAAGTGAGTCTCTGATCAAGGTATATTCCTAGGTATTTTACCTCGCTCTTTACCGGGATTGATCTATTTTCTATTGGTAAGGTGTCGGGTGGGTTAAATGTGGTGTCTCTCGTGATTATGAGGACCTCTGCTTTCTTGTAGTTGATTTCCAGATTGCATTGTGATAGCCATTTGGTGGCTACTGTCATGCAGGCTGAGATTGCAGAGTAGTCTGGATTCTTTATGTCCAGGGTGGAGTATATCATTAAATCATCTGCGTATAGGTGGCAGTGGATGTTATGTTGCTGTAATATTTAGCATACTGGCTGTATGTACAGGTTGAAGAGGAGAGCCAAGAGTGCAGAACCTTGTGGAAAACCTTGTTTTAGTGGGAAAGGTCTGGACATATTGGATTTTATCTTGACTTGAATATGAATGAAACCAAGCAAGCAGTGTGTCTCTTACTCCTATTTTGCTTAGTCTTTCTAGCAGTGTGGAGTGAATTATAGAATCAAAGGCAGATGATATATCTATAAAGATTTGGATGAAGCCTTTCCTGATGTCTTCGATTCCTTTGAGTACAGTGTTCAGAAGGGATGCTAATAAAGTTTCTACTCCATGATGCTCTCGGAACCCATGTTGTTGCGGGTGGAGTGGGAAGGTAGCATCAATGAGGTCTTGTAGTTGGCGTTGGACCGTCTTTTCAATTAATTTGGATAAGAGCGGTATGCTATTACTACTATTTAGCACTTATATAGCGTCGAGCATGCTGCGCTGTACAGGTATGACATGCATATAAAGATATACATATAATAGACAGTCCCTGCTCATCAGAGTTGAGCTTATCTGAGCTTACAATCTAATACTCATCCGAGTTTACAATCTAAAACAACAATACAAGGTGATAGTTTGGTGCAAAGAATAATAAGGTCTGTGTAATTCAGTCATGGGAGATTGATGGGAATCGGGTTAGGATAAGGGTGGAGGTCAGGATCTGAAGGCAACAGTGAAGAGGTGGGTTTTCAAATTGGATATGAAGAGGGCCAGTGAGGGTGCTTGGCATATAGACATAGGTAGGTTGTTCCAGGTGTAGGGTGCAGCGAGGTGAAAGGAGCGAAGGCGTGAGTTAGCTGTGCGAGTGAAAGGCCTAAATAGAAGTAGTTTGTTAGCGGAGCAAAGTTCCTGAGAGGGGATGTAGGGAGAGATAAGGGACGAGAGGTATTGAGGGTCCGCAGAGTGGATGCATTTATAGGTCAGTATGAGAAGTTTGAACTGTATGCGGAATTGGATGGGGAGCCAATGAAGTGACTTGAGAAGAGGAGTAATGTGGGCATGGCGAGGCTGGCGGAATATTAGTCGAGCTGCATAATTTTGTATAGATTGATGGGGAAAGAGATGATTCATGGGGAGACCAGCAAGGAGCAGGTTGCAGTAATCTAGGCGAGAGGAAATTAAGGAGTGGATAAGCATCCTGGTAGTGTGTTCAGAAAGGAAGGGGCGGATTTTGTTAATGTTGAAGATGAAGAAGCGGCAGGTCTTAGCTATGAGCTGGATGTGTGTAGAGAAGGAGAGAGAGGTGTCAAAGATAACCCCAAGATTGCGGACTGAGGGAACAGGAAGGATCGTAGATCCATCCACTGAAACTGAGAAAGGGGAAAGAGGAGGGGCAGAGATGGGGGGAAAGACGAGGAGTTCAGTCTTGGCCATGTTCAATTTCAAGCGGCGATAGGACATCCAGGCAGCGATGTCGGAAAGGCAGGCTGAGATCTTGGTCTGGATTGCTGGGGAGATATTAGGTGTAGAGAGGTAGATTTGGGAGTTGTCGGCATAGAGATGGTACTGAAAGCCATGGGTGGAGTTAAGTGCGCCAAGGGATTGGGTATAAAGGGAGAAAAGGAGGGGGGCTTAAGACGGATCCCTGTGGTTACACCAACATGCAGCGCAGTAGGGGAGGAAGAGAAGCCCCCAGAGCATACACTAAAGGAGTGATGGGAGAGGTAGGAGGAGAACCAGGATAGCACAGAGTCCTTGAAGCCAAGCGAGGAGAGGGTGTTAAGGAGAAGATTGTGGTCAACAGTGTCAAAGGCCGCGGAGAGGTCGAGAAGGATGAGGACAGAGTAGAGTCCCTTAGATTTAGCCAGGAGCAAGTCATTGGAGACTTTTGTAAGGGCCGTTTCAGTGGAGTGAAGGGGTTGGAAGCCTGATTGTAGTGGGTCCAAGAGGTCATGGGAGGTGAGGAAGTCGTGGCAGTGGATTGCTCGTTCTAGTAGTTTAGAAATGAAGGGAAGGAGGGAGATGGGTCTATAGTTAGAAGGGCAGGTGGGATTGAGTGAGGGTTTCTTGAGGAGAGGTGTGACAATAGCATGTTTGAAGTTGACTGGGACAGTTGCAGTGGAGAATGAAAGGTTAAGAATATGAGAGATGCGTGGAACAATGGTGGGGGAGATGGGATGTAGGAGATGGGTGGGGATAGGGTCAGAGGAACAGGTGGTGGGTTTTGAGGAGTAGAGGAGGAGTGTGGTTTCCTCTTCAGAGATCATAGGGAAGGAGGAGAGGGTAGCAGGGGAAGTATGGATGGGGGAGGAGGATTGGGGAGGGGGGGAGGTAGATGATGGAGTGTGGAGTTGGAGGGTGATCTTGTAGATTTTGTCATGGAAGTAGTCGGCTAGGGTTTGGGCAGAGAGGGAGGAGGGACCGGGGGCGAAGGCACCTTAAGGAGAGAATTGAGGGTATTAAAGAGGCGGTGAGGATCAGAAGTGAGGGAGTTAGTCAGAAGGATGTAGTATTCTTGTTTGGCAAGTGCTATGGCTGACTGGAAGGAGCCAAGCATAAATTTGAAGTGAGTAAGGTCTTTCGGGGAGCGTGATTTTGCCCAGGCGTGTTCAGCAAAACGGTCACATGTGCATAAATAGTGGGTTGTGGGTGAAAGCCAGGGCCGGGGGGTAGAATGTCTGACAGGATGAGGGGTGGATGGGGCAAGAGTATCAAGAGCAGAGGAAAGTGCAGCATTATAAGAGGATATTGCTTCATCGACGGACTTGGAGGACACAATAGAGGAGAGAGATGGAGAAATGGCAGAGGAGAGAGTCAAGGGATCATGAAGATTTCTGAATAGGTTGGAGGAGACAGGACGAGGATGAGACAGTGGAAGCTGAAGACTAAAGGTTAAGAGGTGATGATTAGATGAAGGAAGGATTGAGTTGTGGAAGTTTGAGGGAGAGGAGAAGTGTACCAGGTCCAGGCAGTGGCCGTGCATGTGGGTGGGGGCAGTGGAGCAGAGTTGTAGGTCAAACAAGGAGGTGAGGGCAAGGAACTTTAGAGCGTGGGGATCAGAGGGGTTATCAACGTGAATATTAAAGTCAACGAGAATAAGAGTGGGGGAAGAGGGATTGAGGAAGGCGGAGAGTCAGGAGTTGAAGTCGGTAAGGAAGGTTGATTTGGGTTTGTCGGATGGGCGGTAAATAACAGCATCCCGGAGGGGAAGTGGTGAGAAGAGGCGAATGGAGTGGACTTTGAAAGAGAGGGAGGAGTGTGACTGAGGCAGAGGGAGAGGTTGGAATTGGCAAGAGGGAGAAAGTAGAAGCCCAACACCTCCGCCGCGACCAGTGGTTCGAGGTGTATGGGAGAACTGATAGCCCCATGGCAGAGAGCAGCAATGGATGCAGTATCGTCTGGGAGGAGCCAGGTCTCAGTTAGGGCAAGCAGGTGTAGTGCTTTAGATATGAAGAGATAATGCATAAGAACAGGTTTCTTAATGACTGAGCATACGTTCCATAGGGCACATGAGAACGGGAGAGTGGAGGGAGAAAGGAGAGGGATATGGATAAGGTTAGACAAGTTATGGGAGGATTTCTTTCCAAAGCAAGACCGGGGTCTAGTGGGGCCGTTATGTGGGGAGCTATTTCCAGAGTGATACTGAGATCTAGAGGGGCCAGGGTACAGGTGGGTGTGTCTATCAGGTAGGATTCGTGAGGATCTATTTTTAGAGTGAGACAGAGACAGAGCTCTGGAGAGGGTAGGGTTTGGGTTAACATCTATGAATGATTGGTGTGAGTGAGGGAGGGTGGGTGGGGAAAGGAGTGGGATATGGATGAGATTAGATAGGGTACATGAGGAAATCTTCTTAGGGTGAGAAAGAAATCGAGGGTGGCCGGGTTTAGGGTTGATATTGCCTGATGAGAGGAGGAGGAGGAGAAGTAGGGAGCGGGGTAAAGCGGAGGCAGTACGGCGGAAACGAGGGTGGGGTTGCCTTAAAGAGCAGGGGTTGGTTGAATGAGGGGAGGGTGTGATGGAGCTCAAGGGCAGATGCAAGGTTAGAGGACAGGATGGAGGGGGATGTGAGGAAGGAGGAGGGAGAGTAGGGGGGGAGGAGTGAGGGTGTTGGTAGGAGGGGAGGCAGTGGAGGAGTATGAGGAAGAGAAGGACAATGTAGTGTGGGGCCATAGTAGTGGAGTAGTGGGGGCTATGAGTGTATGTTATGTTGAGTGCAGTGGGTGGCTAAGGATTCTAGGCACTAAGTTGAATACAGGCAATGGGCAGCAGATTTAATACAAACAGTGGGAAGCAAGTTCAATGCAGGTCATGGGCAGCAAGTTCTACGCAAACAATGGGAAGCAAGTTCAATACAGGTCATGGGCAGCAAGTTCAATGCAGTCAATGGGAAGCAAGTTCTATGCAAACACTGGTAAGCAAGTTCTATGCAGGCAATGGGAAGCAAGTTCTATGCAGGCAATGGGAAAGAAGTTCTATGCAAACACTGGGAAGCAAGTTCTATGCAGGCAATGGGAAAGAAGTTCTATGCAAACACTGGGAAGCAAGTTCTATGCAGGCAATGGGAAGCAAATTCTATGCAGGCAATGGGACGCAAGTTCAATGCAGCAGTGGGAGGCAAGTTCAATGCAGACCATGGGCAGCAAGTTCAATGCAAGCAAAGGGAGGCAAGTTCAATGCAGGCCATGGGGAGCAAGTTCAATGCAGGTAATGGGAAGCAAGCTCTATGCAAACAATGGAAACATGTTCTAAGCAGCCTGTGGGTAGCAAGATCTAGGAAATCAATGGGTAGCAGCAAGGACTATGCAGGTGTGGGAAACAAGAGCAATAGCAGGGCGCCTGGGGCTGGGTTTGGCGGTTTGCGCCAGGGTGCTCTTGGACCCTGCCTAGCCCTCAGGCGCGGGGCGCCCAATGGCGCTCTCAAGCTGAAGGGCCACTAGGGAAGCGTGCAGCGTGCTTCGATGATATGGGGCGATACGAGGCAGAAGACTTTGGGTCCAAAGTGTTGTGCTTCAGTAGTGGCCTTATGGAAGAGATTTTCAGTGGCGATGGCAGGACCCTTGTGAGAGGGATAAGTTTATTATTTTGCATAGTGAAGGAGCTAATTCTTGAGCCATTGCTTTTATCCAAAGGGTTGGGCACCCAATATTCAAGGAGGGTTTACATCATGGAGTGAAATAGAGGCATTATGATATTCTTTGTTTTATTCTCCATCCCTTTCCTTATAATTCCAAACATTCTATAAAGCTTTCTTGGCCACCACAGGACACTAACCAAAGGATTTCAATGTATTATCCACAATGACATATAGATCCTTTTCCTGGATGGTGACTCCTAATGTGGAACCTTAAATCACATAATTATAGTTTGGGTTGCTTTTCCCTAAATGCATAACTTTGCACATGTCCACATTAAATTTCGCCTGCCATTTGAGTGCTCAGTGTCCCAGTTTCTCAAGGTCCTCCTGCAGTTTTGCAAGCCTACATGTAACATGCTGCTAATTAAAAACAGATGGCACTATCACTATCTATTTTCATTCTTGAGAGGGAAATAAACAAGGGGGGATTAAGGGAGAAAGCCCCCTTAACCCCTCCTGTAAAGACATGGCCAAACTGAACACTTTTTATAAACATATATGTGCCAGGAAGCAGGAGTAAATCCCATTGTGGACAATTTTGGTCAGACAAGTATATTTTCTCTCTGAAATAGGGATTACATTTGCAGATTTTTACTCCACTCCTTAACCACACCTCTTGACACTTGCCCTTGCAATTTATACATAGCAAAGCCATTTACATGTAAATTCTACCCTTTCTAAAATTATGACAGTGTCGGTATTCATGTATGTAAATTGAGCATAAGAATGATATGTAAATAGTTCTGTGTATCATAGTTTTAGAAACATAGAAACATAGAAATATGATCACAGAAAAAGACCACATGGCCTGTCTAGTCTGTCCTTCCATATCAACAACTACAACAGTCCCCTTTTTACCTTTAGAGATCCACTATGTTTGTCCCATGCTTTTTTGAATTCAGTTACTGTCCTCATCTCTACCACCTCCACTGGGAGACTATTCCACGGATCCACTACTCTTTCCGTAAAGAAATATTTCCGCATATCACTCCTGAATCTATCTCCCTTCACCCTCATCCCATGTCCCCTCGTAGCAGAACTTGCTTTCAATTGAAAGAGGCTCTCTCCCTGAACATTTATGCCACGGAGGTATTTAAACATCTCAATCATATCACCTCTATCCCGCCTTTCCTTTAAGGTGTACATATTAAGATCCTTAAGTCTGTCCTCATATGCTTTATAATGAAGACCACTAATCATCTTAGTAGCAACCCTCTGCACCGACTCCATCCTGTTCACATCCTTTTGAAGGTGCGGTCTCCAGAATTGCACACTATACTCCAAATGAGGCTGCACCAAAGACTTATACAGAGGCATTATCACCTCCTTTTTTCTGATATGTTCTCTGTAACCACATTTTTGGAGTTATTGTTCAATGTAAACCGCTCCTGATTGACGGAAGGGGCAGTAAAAAAAAAAAGTTTAAATAAATAAACAAATAAATAAAAATAAGGCTTCTAAAAAATCCACTATATGGTTAACCTTTTCAACCAAATTCCAAGCAAACTATTGAGGGTTTATCAACACAATTTTCTAGATTGTGGAATGTACAATAATGATTTTATAATAGTAAAGTGTTCTTCTGGAGTATTTTTTTTCCTGTTTCTGAATCTTTTTTTAATCTCTACCTGTGTTCTCACATACAGTTCTTTACCTAAGTGCTCTTGCTTCTTCTTCCATTTATGCTCTGCTTGACACTGTTTTCTTTTATGCTTGCCCAGCTCTGAAGAATACCATGGGGGCCACAACAAAATGGATACTGAGCATAACTGAACCAAAGGCTTGATGTGCATTTTTATACACATCAAGCATGCTTATTTTGTAAAGTCAAGGATGCATTTACTTTATAAAATTGGGGCATACGCAGTAGGAAATGCATGTCACATCTAGGCACAATCACTTACACCAACTATAACCATAACCATAACCCTATGGCGGGCATAAGTAACCACCCATATCTTACATGAGTATGCCTATATTTTGTAAAGTGCACATATCAGTACTGTTTTTCCTACATTTTACCCAAGCTATGCCTATGTGAATTCTCACATTGAAAGGACACGCCCATGGCCTAATTACACATACTTACAGAATAGTGAACAGCAAAACTACGCATATAAGTCATTGAAAATACATGATTTATACATGTTGATGGCAAGTAACTATCTGTTAACTATCTGTTGCTCCTTATAAAATTGCCCACTTATTGCTCAGGCCTGTGTTAAATGCATCAGCATATAGAGTGGATGCACCTCAGTGTGCCAATAACCATAAAAAAGAGAACTTGCAATGACATACACAACTCCACCCCCCCCCAATCAAATCCCTTGATAACAATAAGAATGCCCAATTACACCCCCAATCACATGCCCCCTGATCACATCCTACTGATCACAGACTCCTCCAACCAAATACCTCCAACCTGATCATACCCTTTAATCACAGACTTCACCAATCACATACTTCTCTATTTGTACATCCCCTTATCACAGCCTTCTCTGATCATAGACCCAAATCATACATATATCCAGCAAAGACAGAATTCCTGCTCTAATGCTCACCTCCCAGCATTTATGCAAAGGTATTCCCGATAGTCTTGTGCCCAGGAGAGCAGTGATTTCCCTGTGCTCCTGCTCTGCTGCTGTTCAGTTCAAAACATCAGTCCTGACCTCTAGCAGTAGTCTCATGGCACTACCACTAGGGGTTACTCTGCCAAATATGGAGTGTTTGTATTTATTTGGCAGAATGACCCCTAACATTAGTACCACAATGACAACAGGAATCTTGTTCCTTGCCAATTGCATTCATTAATAAAGCTGTTATATAATGATTATTAACTCTGCAACCAATCCCTGAATCATAGTCTGTCCAGACTATGGGGTATGTTTACTAAATGGCGATAAGGGAGCATGCGTTTCCGAGTGTTAAGAGCAGCGAAAAGGGGTTTCAGTGTGAAAAAGGCTCTGGGTGTGAAGGAAGTATTCCAGTGTTAAGGGCATTATGGGCTATTTAACATGCGATAATAGGACATCGGGCATTACGGTGCCAAGCAGGCACCTTAACGTCAAAAAATGTCTGCAACCCTAATGCTGGATAAAGGAGCAGCAAGGGAAGACAATCTAAAGGTGATGGATGGAAGGACAGGTGGGAAATGATTGATCTGCCAGACCAGTGGGCACCCTATGTGGCAGCCAGTAAAGTGGATGAACATGTGGGAGGCTGGTGTACAGATGCACAGGGGGTGTCAATGTAATATGGCACAATGTCAGTGTGTGGCATAGGATGTAGAACACGTGTTCGCCAGTGGAGTCAGAAGTGGAAGAATGTGTGCAGTGACAGGAGGACAGAGTAGGAGTGGCAATGTGCAGATCAGGCACAGGAGAGGTATGTGTGTGGTCCCAAATTGTGGGAAAGAGTACCAGTGTGCCCATGGTATTATTGGACACTGCATGAGAAGACAGGACTACCACCCAGCCGACAGAGGTGGATGGATGGGCTGAAGGATGGATGGTGGCAGAGGAGAAGGTGGTATGGGCTGGAAGCACCAATATGCTTCCAGCCCATGTAGGTGCCATACTCAACATAAGAACATAAGATATGCCATACTGGGTCAGACCAAGGTCCATCAAGCCCAGTATCCTGTTTCCAACAGTGGCCAATCTAGGTCATACGTACATAGCAGTTTCCCCAAAAGACACAGGTTCCGCAATGCTTGCACTGGGTCAAGCATTGATATCCTGGGTCCCTTCTTAATAATGGTTTATGGACCTTTCCTCCAGGAACTTGTCCAAACCTTTTTTAAACCCAGTTACACTAACAGCCTTTACTACATCCTCCGGTAACAAATTCCAGAGTTTGATTACACGTTGAGTGAAAAAATATTTTCTTTTATTAGTCTTAAATAGTTTACCCTGTAGCTTCATTGCATGTCCCCTAGTCTTTCTATATTCTGATAATGTAAACAATCAATCTATGTTTACCCATTCCACTCCGTTCATTAATTTATAGACTTCTATCATATCTCCCCTCAGCCGTCTCTTTTCCAGGTTAAAGAGCCCTAACCTTTTTAGCCTTTCTTCATAGGAGTATCCTTCCATCCCCCTTTATCATTTTGGTGGCTCTTCTCTGAACCTTTTCTAATAACGCTATATCCTTTTAAAGATATGGTGACCAGAATTGCACACAATATTCAAGGTGCAGTCTCACCATGGAGCGATATAGAGGCATTATAATATCTTCTGTTTTATTTTCCATTCCTTTCCTTATGATACCTAGCATTCTATTTGCTCTCTTGGCCGCCGCTGCACACTGGGCTGAGGGTTTTAACATGTCATCCACAAAGACGCCTAAATCTTTTTCCTGGGTGGTGGTTCCTAATGCATATCTCTACTGTGCATGGAAATGTGTGTCATTGCCACCTTGAAGGCCTGATATGAGACATGTTGGACTCACACCTGTCCTAGCCACACAGCCACCAGACAACAGCTCAGACAAATGTGCTGATAACAACTGCACAGCTGTTATCCATTCTGGGGTACATATGAAATTGAGCTGAGGCCTGCAGGTGGATATCCGAGGGGTAAGATGTGTCTGCATGTACTGCAGAATGTAAGGGAGCCAAAGCTGTACAGTAACAGACATGATGTCAGACATGACTTATGTTGGCCAAGTAGGTTACAGCTGTATGCATTTAACTACCTGTTAGTATCCCGCTGTAGCAGTGCAGTCACATCGGGGTACATCTTACTATCAATTGGTAATGTCTGATGTTAAACAGGGACTGTACGGACCTGCAGTCAGCTGAGTCATTGGTGGGTTAAGAGATCTCCTCAAGCAGACATAAAATGCGATAGTAACACATTCTGAAAAGTCACATAAGAAGTGTTAGTGGGCCTCAAATCATGGTATCTTAGCCACCAAGTCATTGGCATGACCATCATGCTACGCATCCAAGTGAGGGCCTGATATCTGCAGGGTGAACATGTCTGACCCCCCTGCAATGGGCAGCAGCACAGCCAAGAAAGCCATGCTCTCAGAGGGGCATGATGGGGAACAGCATGTTTGCTGATCCAAACTGTGGCCAGAATGCATAACAAAGTAGAAGGATGAGTGTCTGCAAGTCACAGCAGAGTCTAGACTGTTACAGGCAGGGATATGACCTAAGTAACACACAGGCACAGAATGAACAAGTGGGACTCAAACAATTGTCCCCTGTTTATGGGGACTTTGTACTAACCAGTATGCTACATCTCCAAACCTCTCTATAAAGCAATGTCTAGATGTATGCAGGTCTCTGCGTAAACTGTCTGCTATGTGTTCCGGTATAGGTAAGCCCGTCCGTTACCCATGTTGATCAGCTGCAGAACAGAAGTCTGCAGCTGATCAACAAATGGAGAATGGACTGATTCATCACATCAGCTCGTACAATGTACTGACAGCGTGTGCTTCAATCACTTAACAGCTACAACCTGTGCTACTGAGCAGTTTTAGCAGCCACCCTGAGGGTGAGGATGGTCCCCAGAACTTGCAATGCTAAAGATGGTTTCTGCTGGCAGCACTGCAGCTCCACATCACTGCGAGTGTGCAATGTTAGCTGCCTTGTTTCCTGCACAATTGTAGCATGCTGTAGGTGCCAGTTATAACTGGTCCCTGGGTCCTGTCCCTGTTGGACAGGGACCTCCTAGAACAGTATATCTCAGTGTCCAGTGTTAAAAAACTGCTGCCTTTTGTGCCAAATGCAGTGGGGGGTTTCTAGGCCTACATGGAACACTGCTACTGTCCTGCTATAACCATAGTGAGTAGACCAGGAACAACTTCTGCCCTAGCCATCTAGGACTAACAGTCCACCATGACAAGCTCAGTCAGACTACACATGCTACCCATCACTGAGCTGTTTCAGCCATGCATATACCAACTATGGCTGGACCGCTGGTCCGCACACAATGCGCTATGATATCTCAGTCATTGACCGTACCGCCAAGACAGACACATCCTGGCCAATCCGCTCTGCTTCAGGCCATACCCACAATCCTCTGCTCCTCATCATGCACATTTGCAGACTAACACTGGGAACAGCTTAGGCAATGCATCTGCACAAAGCTACCATGTGTACCCTGACTTGGTATAAACCGCACGGACACCCAGCATTAACTCAGTGAGTGTCTCTCCAGACGGATTGCACTCACTCACATTGCTCTGCTGTTGAAAAGTGGGGATGGTTGGCATTCCTACCTGCCACTTTGGTCTTTGTATCAGCTCAAGCATTGTTAACGTGTGCTCATTGTGCAGGCACTAGTAGCACTAGTGTGCCTGTGCTATCAGCCTGCTTCTCCATCCAGCTGTGGATGGTGGAACCTGTCTGTGTGGCTGATGGGTGTTTGTAACCTTACTGGTTTGGTTAATTGGGGGTTGCATATGCTGGTGCTGTACCTGCACTGTAGGCTAAAGTTTATTTATTTATTTTATTTATTTGTAACATTTTTCTATACCGTCCCTTCCAGAGATCAGGGGCGGTTTACAGTAAAACAGATATAATACATCAAACCAAGTTAGAACAGAAAACTATTTACAACAAACAGTTTAGCCACAGAGACATACAATACATGATCCTCAGCCCAGAATTGTACATGGGACCCTCTGCGTGTATACACACTGCCTGTATGTGTGTTGAGCCACAGTGCTGCCATATATATGCAATAGTCCCTGGAGCTGCATGCTTGATATCAGATAGACCCTGGCACATGTTGCAATTGGCATGGCATATAGGACCAGGACATGGCTTTGTTCTGCTGCAGGTGGGTGCCACTGCCCACTCTGTCAACACCCCCACACCATGCTGACATGCCTGTGTGCAGTCAGTGGTGGTGGTGAGCAGTCCCAGCCCATCCAACATGCGGATTTGGTGGGCGCCTAGGGCACAAGGTCTGGATGGGGGGGGGGGGCAGAGGCATACATGGATGGCCAGGCAGCCCCCCAACCATCTGCCTTTGCAGGGACCCCATCCCACCTGCCACTGATACATCTCAGGGGTAGGTTGACAGCTACTGCTATGGTAGTTCCCAAGGCACCTGAATGTTGCAGCTAACTGGAGGACTACAGCTGCTGGTACCATCGGCCTCTTCCTCCACAGCTGTGTTCAGTGGCAGTGGGGGGGGGGGTGCAGTTGGGATCTCTGTCTAGAGTGCCAGGACCCTTGGACCACCCCATATGGCACATCTCCTTTCCATAGCAGCAGCATGTCTGTGTGTTCCCACTGTCACTGTGACATCATGCTGGATGGTACTGCGAATGGAAGGATACTCCTATGAGGAAGGCTAAAAAGGTTAGGGCTCTTCAACCTGGAGAAGAGACAGCTGATGGAAGATATGATAGAGGTCTATAAAGTAATGAATGGAGTGGAACAGGTGCACATGGATCAACTGTTTACGCTATCAAAATGTAGACAGACCAGGGGGTATGCAATGACACTACAGTGTAACCCATTTAAGACTAATAAGAGCAAATATTTTGTCAGTCAATGCATAATCAAACTCTGGAATTCATTACTGGAGAATGTAGTAAAAGCTGTTAGTGTAGCTGGGTTTCAAAAAGGTTTGGACAGGTTCCTGGAGGAAATGTCCATAACCCATTGTTCAAGGAGACCCGGGAAATCCACTGCTTGCCCCAGTACAGGCATTGTGAAACCTGTGTGTCTTTTGGGGAAACGGCTAGGTACTTGTGACCTAGATTGGGCATGATGGACCTTGCTCTAATCCATTCTGATCTACTGTGGCATATCATATCTTCTGTTCTTGTGTCACCTGGACAGCTGCCTGGTCCCCCCTGTGCACCATCAACTCTCACTGCATGATCCACATACCACCTCCTTTGCCCCATTTGCACCATCACATAGTGCCCTTTCATACTTGGGCACCATTCTGATGCTGCTAATGGAGCACTACTATCACTATCAGGGGACTCCCCTATCCATGCTTCACATTGCAGACATTGAAATGGACTCTAAATGCACCCCTTTTGTGAGGTTTTACTTGGCGTTAGGTTTCTAGCATTAAAGTGCTTTTAGGAATGTTGTACAACAGGCGTTAAGGGAGCACAAACTGTTACTGCCCACTTTCCGCCCAATTAATGTCCATTCTCCGCCTACTGCACCCTTAATAATGCTGGAGCCTTTAACGCCTGTTAAAGTGGCTTTTTTGCCATGTTAAGGGCGCCAGGTGCCGATTACAGGTGTTAACGGCACACTGGCTCCCTTAACACTGTTTAGTAAAACTCAAGGAGTCTATAGTATAAAGGATCTAAAATTTGAGCATGAATGATTTTCTGGACAAGAAATCTATAACACTATTTCTTTCAATCAGGGCTGGTGTTCTTATAATTGTCTTCAATGTACAGCATAAGTGCCTCAATAATCAGTACTTTTCTCTTTTTAAAATTGTTTCCTTAATTGAGTTTGTGATATCATCTTCCATATAACTGAATTCAGCTTCTTTAATAATAGTGAGATTGACAGAGTGTGTTCATCTGGTTGGTATTATTGGATACATTTTGGATTATGTTTTTTATTTCTTTGCTTTGTCTCTTGTCCTATTTTCTCTGCTTGTATATCTATCTATTGAAAATCTTGATAAATACTGTAAAAAGTACAAAATAAATAAAAAAGTTCATCTTGAAGTAATCAACCCATATTTCCCCTCTCCTGAAATAACTATAATCTTCTGAGAATCCTTGACTATTATTATATCACATAAAGAGATTAAAAAAACCATAGAGATCACTCCCTCCCCAATCTTACTTTCTACTCTGAACAAAATAAGATAGCATGCCCATGCCCCATGTCCTCAGGTTGCACAAAGGGGCATCAGAAGTGAACCCACCCCTTTGGCATGCCCATTCTGCAATGTGCCTCTGGCACTGCACAACACAAGAAGTAAACTTTGTAGGTAGAGGAGGTTCAAACAGATGACATCAGTAGGGTCATGGCACATCCTCTGTCCAGCAGCACTAGCCAAACAAAGTTCAAAGTACAATAAAATTGATACTAAACTCAGCAAAAAAGCATCACAGAAAGGAGAATGAAAACAACAGCTGGTAAAATTAATTACTGAGGGCTTCTGCACTGGTGGCAATTTTGTAGCTAGAGGAGGCATCAGAAGATTATGTCAGTGGAGTCACAGAGCTCATCATGCCCTGCTCCAGCTGTGTGAGTCTGTGGCTGCATACACGAACCCTGATGTTTGTAGTTATTCACTGTAAATTAAAGTGAATGTATCATTTAAAAATGTCTCAGAATCAAGTAACTCCTCACTGCCCATTCATTTCCTTAGGGGAGCTGGAGTTCCATGCGCTGGGGAGTCTCCTCCTCCTCTTTACTCTATGAGGCTCTGACTATACCCCCTCAGGAGGACGCTGCCTGTGGGTGAAGACAATAAGATGGTGCATACAGCAGGCTAGGAAACTGTCACATTGCTTGGGGGTGTGGATAGAAGCTTTCCCCCATATACATCCAGGCACTTGAAATATGTCATTAAAAACTCAAATGCCCTTGTATGCCTTTGGAAAAGATTGTAGAAGTCCTCTGATGCACTCTGAGAGATAGCAATGGGGGTTTTGAGCCAAAACTTTGGAGACAGTCCCTGCCACCTGAGTGGGGAGAAGGTAGAGGAAAAGAAAGTTAACGGTGCAGTGATGGTGTGTGTGGCTGGAAGGTATTGTAGGGACTACCCAGTTGCTTACATAAGAACATAAGATATGCCATACTGGGTCAGACCAAGGTCCATCAAGCCCAGTATCCTGTTTCCAATAGTGGCCAATCTAGGTAATACGTACCTAGCAGTTTCCCCAAAAGACACAGGTTCTGCAATGCTTGTACTAGGTCAAGCATTGATATCCTGGGTCCCTTCTTAATAATGGTTTATGGACCTTTCCTCCAGGAACTTGTCCAAACCTTTTTAAAACCCAGCTACACTAACAGCCTTTACTACATCCTCTGGTAACAAATTCCAGAGTTTGATTACACATTGAGTGAAAAAAGATTTTCTTTTATTAGTCTTAAATAGTTTACCCTGTAGCTTCATTGCATGTCCCCTAGTCTTCCTATATTCTGATAACGTAAACAGTCGATCTAAGTTTACCCGTTCCACTCCGTTCATTAATTTATAGACTTCTATCATATCTCCCCTCAGCCGTCTCTTTTCCAGGTTAAAGAGCCCTAACCTTTTTAGCCTTTCTTCATAGGAGTATCCTTCCATCCTCTTTACCATTTTGGTGGCTCTTCTCTGAACCTTTTCTAATAACGCTATATCCTTTTTAAGATACGGCGACCAGAATTGCACACAATATTCAAGGTGCGGTCTCACCATGGAACAGTATAGAGGCATTATAATATCTTTTGTTTTATTTTCCATTCCTTTCCTTATGATACCCAGCATTCTATTTGCTCTCTTGGCTGCCGCTGCACACTGGGCCGAGGGTTTTAACATGTTATCCACAATGTCGCCTAAATCTTTTTCCTGGGTGGTGGTTCCTAATGTGGAACCTTGCATCGTGTAACCATAGTTTGGGTTGTTCTTCCCTAGGTGCATAACGTTGCACTTGTCCACATTAAATTTCATCTGCCATTTTGATGCCGTCTTCCAATTTATCAAGATCCTATTGAAATTTTCCACAATCCTCTTGGGTTTTAACAACTTTAAATAGTTTTGTGTCATCTGCAAATTTGATAACCTCACTCGTTATTCCACTTTCCAGGTCATTTATGAATATGTCAAAAAGCAGCGGACCCAGCACAGATCCCTGGGGTACACCACTATTCACCTTTTTCCATTGGGAAAATTGGCCATTTAGCCCAACCCTCTGCTTTCTATCTTTTAACCAGTTCCTGATCCACAGTACACTGCCTCCTATCCCATGACTCTTTAGTTTTGCCAAAAGTCTCTGATGAGGTACCTTGTCAAAGGCTTTCTCAAAGTCCAGATACACTATATCAACCGACTCACCTTTGTCCACCTGTTTATTCACACTTTCAAAAAAACATAACAGATTAGTAAGACAAGATCTTCCTTGTCTAAAGCCATGTTGGCTGTCTCCCATTAGGCCATGACTATCTACATGCTGAGTAATTTTATTCTTTATGATGGTTTCTACCATTTTTCCTGGTACTGACGTGAAGCTCACCGGTCTGTAGTTTCCCGGATCACCCCTCGAACCCTTTTTAAAAATTGGTGTTACATTGGTGATCCGCCAATCTTCAGGTATTAGAGATGATTTTAATGATAGTTCACAGATTACTAATAGCAGGTCTACAATCTCATATTTCAGTTCTTTCAACATCCTTGGATGTATACCATCCGGCCCAAGTGATTTGCTACTCTTCAGTTTATCTAATAGTTGTAATACATCTTCTCGATGTATCGATATTTCCTTCAATTCTTCTGCACCTTTAAATACCATTTCAGTCATGGGTAACATCCCTACATCTTCCTCAGTAAAGACCGAAGCAAAGAATTCATTCAGTCTCTCCGCTATCGCCTTGTTGCCTCTTAGTGCCCCTTTAAGTCCTCTATCATCTAATGGTCCAACTGACTCTCTCACAGGTTTTTTTGCTACGAATTTACTTGAAAAAATCTTTATTTCGCGTTTTTGCTTCCGCAGCAAGCTTCTTCTCAAATTTTCTCTTTGCCTTCTTTATCAATGTCTTGCATTTGACCTGCCAGTGCTTGTGCTGTTTCCAGGTTTCATCGTTTGGCTCTTTTTTCCATTTCCTGAAAGATGCTTTCTTGGCAACAACAGCCTCTGTGACCTCACCTTTAAACCATGCTGGCAGTTTTTTGGACTTCCTTCCACTTTTCTTAAAGGTTCTTAAAGCTGTCAAAGGTTCAAAGAGGGGTTTGTGGAGATAAAGAAGAGATGTTAAGATGGAGAATATGTATGAGAAAAGGTTGTTTATTTATAAGCCTTGCCTTCATGATTTCGTAAATCAAAGCAGTCATGGCTTGGGAACCAAGAGACCAGGGTTGGATTCCCACTAGCACTCCTTGTGGCCTTGGGCAAGTCACTTAACCCTCCATTGCCTCAGAAAAAATCCAAGTCATCAATGTCCCTGTTTAATGTACATTACCAAGTTTAAGTTACAATGTAAACCATTTTGACAGAAATGATAAAGCAGTATTAAAAACCTGTTAAATCAATTAATAAAATAAAATAAAATGCATGATGGACTGTGCTAGAATTTAGGTTTTGTGACAGGAACCAGATGATGTGGATGCACATCAGTTTCAGACCATCTGCATGTTGAGAGAGTAGAAAGCCATATTGTTTCTGAGGTTTCCCTCATTCTATGTAGATGGCCTGCTTGCAAAGAATTTGCGATCTATTGTCCCCAAAACAAATGGAAACAGAACAATATGAAAACATTTCTGTCATAATTTGCTGTGCTGCTGTACGTCCTCAAGGAAATATTAGAAAGTGAACAGCACAAAATGAGTTATCTGACTGACTTAAGGCTCTTGTTGATCCTAGAGAGATTTAGTAACTGCCTTTGATCAAGAGGTATTACAGTAACCTTTAGAAGCACTGGCATGGAACATCTTCTAGGTAGCAGATTGCATTGCACTCTCCAGATGGGTGCACTGAACATCACCGCAATGAGTGGCATTAGATGCACCTGTGGCAATTTTGCCACCCATTAGGGTATGTATCCCCATGGTAACTGCTAGGAACATGCCAACCATGCACCCGAGAGTTACCATGAAGGCTTTGCATTTAATGCATGTTAGTCTCAGTGCCAAACCTAATGTGCTTTAGTAAAAGGGCCCCAAAGTTTGTACCTGAAGTAATGAGGGGTTAAGTGACTTACAAAGGGGTTGATGCAGAAATGTCAGTGCATTGTCTGCACATTGCGCGACATCTGCACATATTTTTATGCATAGACTTCATGCCACAATGCAGAAAAAGGATTGGTGTGAATGCAATTATTGCACAGAAGCCATCACAAATCACACAGCCCATATAAATCCATTCAAATTGCATGATAAACAAGCAATTAACTATTCTGCAAAAGAGCAAAAACTGAACTTAATGCCTGAACTTTAATGCCTACTCCAAGAAAAATGTAACGGGTCTGCCCTCAGTACCAAGAAGGAATTTATTCTGTTTCACAAGCAGACATCTCCCCATTGTATATTTTGTGCTTTGCTGAAATGAGTTCTTTAAATAAAAAACTAGGAGAATTGTGCTGGAACAAAAGTATGCACGGGGCATGAGGTTTTGAGTCGATGTTGGCTGATTAGAGATTTTATGTGGCAATGGCGGTACAAATCCTTTGAAAAAGCCATAGACGACGAAACCAGCAGCCGGGGTCAGTCAATATGAAGTCCCAGTGAACTGTTTTTAGTATTTTTGTGAAAAGTATGCTCAGGGTAAACCTGTGCATTTGCAGCCAAGCATTAATTTTCAAGCCTATTATGAGCATTTGAGCATTTTTGTATATTTATGAGCATATTTTTGTATATGTATGAATATGGATGCTTTAATGAATGTTTCAAGAGAGTTCTTCAGTATTTTTGATTAAATTAGTATTTTTATTTTATGAATATTATATTTTTGTGAGTCCCATTGGTTTTGTTTTGGTACAAATGTATGTGCATATGATGGAATTGTATGTGACACATGACAGCAACCATTCTGCTCAGAATATTGCTCAGAATAATACCAGTGTTCAGAGACACCAATATATTTCAGAGTAAAATATCTGAGCAGAGATATACACCACATAGAATACCAGCACATGCTCACAAGTGCCTTTTTGTATGCAGGATATAGGTGATGCTAACGCCGATGCTTGTGTGTGCCTGCTGGTTTAGTGCAGACTTTCTAGGCCCAATATTGAATTATGATGGCTAATTCTATACATTTAAATTTTTTAAACAAAATCAAAATGTGAAGCTAAGGTAAGAAATGATTATGGAAAAATTAGTAATTGGAATTTCCTCAGTCAAGGATTCATGTCCTAACACTTGAGTACCATGCTTCATTTCAAAAGAAAGAAAGGAATGAGATGAGGGATGGAGATTAGCTAAAAACAGGCAAAACAATTTGTATAATCATCAATACTCCAAGAGAAGCAGAGACTAAGCGCTTTTGCTGAGCCGATTTATTTTATACATTAATCATGTGCACGTCTAAACTTTACCGGAACACCACAGACAGTAAGTGGTCTACAGTTAATTTGTCAGATCAGATATGCATATTGTAGCTTCAGAGAAAAGGAATAATTGCTCTGCTTGAAGAGATGGTAGATACATTTCTGAATTAAAGCTTGTTTGTGTTTATGTGGACAAATATTATTCAAATCCCAAATCATACAACACTAAAATACTTTTATATTACGAGGAAGATTATCAATGCTCAAAAGACTTTCTCAACATTGTTCACCTTGAGAGTAATTTTGTAACCACCCAGATAGTTAGTATGTGGACTTGACTTTATAAAATACTAATGTAAATGGACAAAAACATTTAATTTAAGGCACAATCACCTAAGCCAGCCTGATGAAAATGCTTGCACCTAAATTTGTAAGGGACATGCACAAATTATAGAGCTTTATTATTGCATGCATAACCTTGCACTTTGCCCCCATTCCATGCAATCTCTGCCCCAGTGCATACCCATAGTGAAAGTACATGCAATTAGATGTGAGTGCATACCTACAGAATATTGACCGTATCATTTGCATGTGTAAGTGGCCACTTAAGAGTCTATGGGGTATGTTTACTAAGGATCGTTAAGGGTGCACCATTTGCAAGTGCAAAATGGCAGCGTTAAGGGCTCTAACGTGTGTTAAAGGATGGGGCGGGAGTGGCCAGTTATCTGATGGTAACAGGACATAGGGCAGTAAGGATGCCAAGTGTGCACCTTAATGCCCAATAAGGCCGGTTGCTTTAACGCAGGATAAGGGAGCCTATTTACCAGTCACATTTGAGCTGCTGGATGGAAGCAAAGATAATAGCTGATGGACATGTAACATCCATATACCTCTTATGTATTAGACAGTGAGTGTAAGGATAATGTGGGAGGCATGTATCAGTGAGGGTTTACTCATGTAAACCCTCACTGATACATGCCCTGCTGTGATGTCAGTGGTTGGCATAGGATTGAGTAGAAGTTTTCCCTGGAAGTGCAAGCATGGCCACGGTGTGGGCATCAAAAGAATGACTGGCAGGAGTGGTGAACTACACATCAGCTGCAGGAGAGGTGCGAGTAATACATTCTAATGAGTATAATTTTACAGTGTGGGCCAATGTTCCCTCTAAGCTACGCTGGGTCTGCCGCCAACATTCCTGCCAGCAAGGGGGGGGGGTGCAGTGAGATCGACGCTCCACCCCTCCCCCCACCAGCGGGAAAACTGGCGGAGGATCCGGCGCAGATTAAAGGGAACATTGCAAGGGTGCTGCGGCGTGTGTTAGACCCTTCAGCTGGAGTTGTGCAGGGACCATTCAGAGGTCAGTTTCCCATATTCACAATCAGTCAAACCAAAACATGTTGTCTCTGTAAACAAGGCTGGTTATTGTTATGGAGTAATACACAATGTCATGCTGACCTCTGTGGTCAATGATCAGTAAATAGTGCTGAGATAGCGTATATTGTGTGCAGATGTGCCTAAAGATGGACATGCTGATATGTGCATACTGTGTATGGAGCTAAGAGACCCCCAGAGTTCACTATGTGAATGCAATTTAGGACAAGAGCACAGATTACTGTCTCACCAACTCAATGACTCCATTGGACATTCACAGAGACCAGCCCTCCACGTAAGCCTAGTTCCCAATAGGCTGCAGCTGCACCACGAGGGCTAACAGTGTTGCCAAGGATACAGCTATTATGGCAGTTTGCATTAATAAGGCCTCTCACCTGTGCATCCAAGTGTCCTGAGGCCTAGAAGATCAGTCAGAGATGAGAGTTTCTGTGCACACACATGTGATGGAGCTCTCCCTATTGAAACTGTGTCTCCCCAGCTCACTCCAGTAAAACCAGCAGGTGATTTGGGAGCTGTACAGCAGTATCATGTTCAGAGGTAAGTATAGAGGCATGATGTGGAGATGGACCTTCAGGATGGTGTAATTAGGAATGCTTTTGAGTGTCACAGCTTTGGGGACAATATGGGCCCGATTCTGTCCCATGAATATCAGGGATGGATGTCCCAATGGGACGTCCATCCCCGCTATTCGTGCCCTCCTCGCTGGCATCTAACCTCCCTGCCGGTTGTATGGGGAGGTTAGATGGGGCGGGGAAGGGGCAGATCAGGGGCGGTGTTAGGTCGGGTGGTGGGAGGTTGCCGGCTCTGGACATACAGGGTCAATTCTAATGTCTAATGTTGGCCCTGTATTTCCAAGGCCAGCAACTATTTTGGCAGACCCGGGGCACAGATGGGTCAGGGTGGAACTGAGGACATTCCTCGCAGCCTGACCTTGGCCCTAGGAGGCCAGATTTGGGGTCGGGCTGCGGGGAAAGTCTTTGTTGAGCCTGCGGCTGGGATCGCGGTTTTACAATGGAGCCGCAGTGCCATGGCAGCAGGACGCCATGGCGCCTTGGCTCCATTGTAAAGCCCTGATTGAATTAGTCGGGCTTTCCCTGTACATGCAGATCAGGCTGAATCGCAGTCCCGGCCTGCACATACAGGGCTGTTCATGATTCTGGTCCTGCAGGGCTAGACATACCCCACAGGATCAGAATCGTGATCTATGTGTACACACACAGTTAGTCAGCTATGATTCCCACAGATTGCAACTACTTACTGAAAATGAACCTTCCGCCCATAAATGGTGTCTCACACAACCATGCAGCATGTTGTATGCAGTCATAAAGCCTGGACATCATATTCATGCACAGTGCATTGCTGCAGCTCACAGTCCTCTGGACACACACACACACACGTGACTCCACTGTCCTAAATAGTTGTCAGCTGGCATCCTTACTTGGCTCTTAGGCCTCCTTTAATGCTTGGACATTGTCAATGCCTGTGCTGTATGTGCGCATGCTAGTAGTGCCTGCACACATGCCTCATAGTGCCCACACAGTGTGTAGGCGCTAGTAGCACACTCTGCCATCCAGTTGGTGTTTGTGCAGTTTCTCTGTGTGTTAGCAGAGTGTGAATACTAATGCTGGACCAGACAAAGAGGGTTGCACATGCTAATACAGCTCTGGAAATTATAGGCTAAAGTTAACACACCTGGACTTATCATGTCTGATCCATAGGCTGGTCTTACACCCATGACCTTTCTTTCTCAGACACACAGTGGCCATGTGTTTCAAGCCACAGAGCAGCCATGTGGGAGTATGGGTACATCACTTCATGTGTGTATAAGTGATCATTATCAGGCTGCATGAGGGTATGAACTGGCATATGGTTATGTCTGCATAGCTCTCTGCAGGCTCTTTGCCATACTTTTTTGACAAGGTATGTGAGTCTACTGTGGAAGAGAGACAGCTTGTTAGGTTTGTATGTAGAACTGCATTGATATGCTGTTGATAAAACTGATGCGTATGTTTTACATATGGTATCTGTCCCGTCAGAGGGGCAGGGCATGATACATGAACATACACATGCAAGATTCTGGGTGACCTAGCATAGTGACCAATATAACCATTTCATGGAGTATGTGTGTGGGCCAGTCCTGGAATAATCACATGGCTGACAGGCCACACAAAGCATTTTGGGCTCCTGTGTGATTCAGGTGGCTGTGGCACCTAAATGAGTGTTTACTCATGAAAGGGTCAATAGTTCGCAAACAGAGCCTGTTCATCATTTGGCAACTGAGAAAGCTGAGTGGTTATTTTTCCTCTGAGATGAGGTCTTATCATATTGCGTAATCTCCCAGCCGCATTTGAATATTTTTCCCCCCACGTGCATGTATCTACTCAATATGTGCATGTGTTGGGGCATCCTGATCCAAAACTCCTCTGTCAAAGTGCTATGACACTGCTGATTACTGCAGGCTGCAGTGGTCATATGTGGACAAGGGTAAACTGTGCACCACTTTGGAACTGATGTCATGTAGCCAGGAGACACCACATGCACAATCAGGGCATGAAGGTGATAGCAGCTGATGGACAGCACTTCCCAGTCTCTGGGTGTTACAGGTGCCAGATGTGTGCTGTGTATTGATGACATTAATTGTGCTTAACCATGCATTCTCTCACACTGTAAGTTATGGGTCACACACTGTTGTCTCTAATTAGGAAATACATGGTCTTAACTCAGCTGCTCATGTCTAACAGTTCCCAGGGCCAACATATCCACTGGGTGAACTAAGCGAGTAGCTAGATCAACTGATCATGGTGGACAGCATGCCGGTCAATCCCTCTCTCTCTGCAAGCATGGTACAGCTGCCACTTCAGTGCTGTGGGTGGCCTTAAAGGAGTGGTGCACATGTGGCTAGTCATGGCATGCCACTCCTGCCCCCCTCCAAAAGAGAGTATCATCAGGGGGCAGGAACAGCATGCTGTGAACATGTGGGCTGCTGCCTTGAGCCTCAAGAGCATGGATGGGAGGAATCACCATAGACTCCACTTTACCTGCCAGTGACATGCTTGCCATGTCCCTGACTGTAGACACAGCAGCATTGCACCTGACACAGGGTGGGAACTAAGATATATTCTGCACCAGGTAGAAGCCACTGCTACTGCCACCCCCACCCAAAAACACCACTAACATGACTGCATGGGGGCAGTGGAGGTGGCACAACTCCTTTATGGCAGTAGCAGCATGTATGTGTGCCACCGCTGTCATAGAAGTCACAACAGACATCACAAATGTACACCCCAGGCAGCTGCCTTGTCTGCTTAGTGTGCTAACCAGCCCCACTCAATCACTCACATGGCACAACCTTTGCCACTTTGGCACCAACAACATAGTGTTCTTTATTGAAAGGGCACCATGCTGTAACTGCCAATAGACCACTACTATCACTAAATTCAGGGCTCCAGTCTGGTTGCTGTACAATGCTTACATGTGAATGGGCTCCTTGTATGGTATTTAATAGCTGAGAATGGCTCTCTGGCTTCAAAATGAGCCCTTAATGCCAGCTTTTAGCTGGTATTAAGGTTCCCTATGAAGGCGCCTATAATGCAAGAAAAAGAAGTGGTGTTAAGGGTGCACACGCTGTCTCCGCCTACATTCCATCAAGTTAACACCCCTTCTCCACCCCTTTGCAACTTACCGGCCAGTAACATGTTACTGCCCATTAAGCCCACATTATTGGAACTTTCCTCAGTGGTAGACGCTACAGGACACCGATAACGTACACACATGGTACTTTTGCGCCCTTAATGGTTGATAGTAAAGATACCCTTATATGACTAAATCACCTAGATTTACATGCTTTGTTCATGCATAAATCTATGCAGATTTTTATAAAACTCGTCCCCCTGTTTATTTGCAAAAGTACATGTATTGTTCCAAAATACAGACCTCTATATACATTTTTGTAGAGGTGTTCACTGATCGGGGTTAAGTTGAAGGAAGCTACAATGTGCAGTTTTGAATTTTTCAAAACTAAACATATTGGTTTGGCCAAGAAAACCAACCAAAAAGTACTTTTTCTTGAAAATTCTTCAAAGGGAACTTGTGCAAAATCTGCAAGTAAAAATATGCCTGGACTCTGCATCTGCTTACCTCTGTCGGTACACTGGTGGTGGCATCTGGATGAGGCAGGGGAAGGCTATAGTGGCTATAGTGGGGAAAAATTGTGAGCTGTTCTGCACATCTGCATGATGGATAGTAGATATACTTCAACCTATATCTTAGCAGAAATATGGGAGCAATTTTTCCAAATGAGTTAGTTTTGCATATGCCATGACAGTCATGAACTTCATTCTTAAGCCAGGTGAGATGGAGTATTATCTCAATCTCTCAAATTTACTGCTAATTCTCAGCATAATACTTGCATCATGTCAAAGAGAGCTTCCTTCTGGAGTTCATAAGATGCAACATGTATAGACAACTTGTCAAGGTGTGATTGGAAATTCCTCTTAATTGGTGCCCAATACGATAGGAAATATCACTCTATCTTTCTGCCACATATTTTTTAGTTTTTGACTGCATTTCTTGATATTTCAAGATCTTCTCCCACTCCACAAAATTCATAGACTATCACTTGGAACAAACACCTCTCATCAATGTTGGACTGGTGTTTTTCTCCTTTACCATTATGTCAGGTTTTTTGGCATCCAGATTTTTATCAATTTGAATGAAAATGTCCCAAGTGATCATAGCTTCTTCATTCTCCATAATTCTCTTAGGATCATGCTCCTACTGCTTTTCCAGAATAGTGATGATATAGTGTTTACAAAGTTTCCAATGGTTAAGACATACCACCTTGTTGTGCCTTTCTATATACAAATGTTATGCCATCAGAACTTTGCATCCAGATACAGAATGAGTAATGGGCAATGATGGAGAGCTAGTAGCTAGGCCAGAGACAGACAATACTGATGACTGATTATTTCATCACAGATGGCAGCAAGAACATGACTAAGGCAGGAAGAAAGGGGGCTTTTATGGGATATGTTCCTATACCTGGTATTATAAAACTCCTAGATGAAGGGAAGCAGCAATCCCTTCCTGAAGCTAAAAACGAATAATTGCAGAAAAATAGAGGGATATTCCCATCAGAGGGCGAAAGGTTGGCCTGAGCTGCATCAAAAGCAGGAAGCAACATTTATATTGCTGCATCAGCTCATTCAAACTGTTGGCACCAGATGAAAATCCATCCAATACTTTACAGGTTTAGTGGAGCAACAGGGATCCCTGCATCAAATGTCATTAGATACTGAGACTGGCAATTCAGAGACCCTTTCAAGAATACCACAGAAGAATTGTGTTCAAGAAGGACCATCCTGGGCGTGGTTATCAGGATATCCCAAATGGAGGCAGTAAGCATGCAGATCTCTCTCATACATATTCATTAGGGAATCCTGACAACTTGGCCTGATGGTAGCCTTGAGGATTGGGAGTGAATACCACGGGGTTAAAGAGTTTTCAGCAGTGAGAGGATGGGTATCAGGGGAATTGATGCTAGTGGACTCCTTGCAATTCAAAATGTGAAAAATGTTGAAACCCTTCACCAAGGAGAACGCCTACATGCTTGTCACCCTATGGATTTTCAAATTAAAGCCATCAACAATAAATACTTAAGAAAAAACAGTCCTATTGGTGATAACCTCACGCTGAGAATCATATCTCTAAGCAGTCACCACTGGGAATAGTAAAGCAACACCATTACTATCAGCATAGCAGGTAGCAAACATTCACCCATGAATGGAACATTGTGATGATGAAGGCAGTTCAGAGGAAAGGGAATGGCAGAAAAGGGAACCCTGTTCCTTTAAAAATGCTAGCATTCAGGGTTTCCCTGGCAACCAAGAACCTCTGAGTCAGAGTGCAGCCAGCATCAAGCCCCACCCATGTCAGCACGTCAGAGCTAGGTGGAATCCTAGCAGCTCCCACATGTGCTGGGAGAAGGGTGTGGTCCCTAAGAAAGATCAGTTTAAAACTGCTGTGTTTGAACAGTCAGTTAGAAGAGGAACAGAAAGAGCTGGCACAAGAACAGGCACGAGTGCAAGGAAAGGAGTCTCAAGAGGAGCTCCAGGAAGCAGCAGAGGAGCCTTGGGAGGCTCGAGCAGAACTGGAACTAAGAGCAGAGACGAGCTGTGGGATCTAGGAGCAACAGGTCCAAGGCAGACACAGCTAACAGGGAAATTGCCAAGAGGGAGACAAGCGTCTGAAGAGAGAAGGCAGCATGGTTTTGAGCAGGAAGGAGTGGAACATCTAAGAGGCCCAGAGTTCAGGCAAGTGTATGTTCCAGAGTCCCTGCATAAGAGAAAGTTGAAGGAGTTAGTTCCTACTGGAGGAGGTAACTCAGCTAGCCAGCTAAGCTGCAAAAGTAGAGAGAATAGCTTGTCTGCATTCCCTAATCTAAGTCTCTCTGAAGAAATAGAGCAGAAGAAACTATTGCTAGAAAAATTAAATGAATTGCTGCAGAAGCAGAGTAGTAAGCTCTATGACCAGGATCCCTCTGAGAACTGCTGCAATGAATCTGTAGAGGGGATGGAAGTAGAATCTTATGGTAATGAGCCTGAGGAAATACAATGCTCATTTTGTAGGGCAAACAAGCGGGAGGTGTGCTGAAGCATAAAGCACATGTGAATGAATGAATGTTTAAAGTAGTGAAGCTTGTTTGAATGAAAGACATAGCAAAGGAGAATGACTGGAGGTTTTAAGCCAAGCTGTTTCTCCTATATGCCTGGAAGTGAAATGAAACTTAATGGACATTTTGAAGCTGTCTGTATGTGAGGAAGCTGTGAGTAAAACAGTCTTCCTGTGAAGTTAACTTGCTTTAAAGAAAGTTTACAGCCTGAGCTTTGGAAGCTAATTCTGGTGTCAAAGTTAATTGCTTAAACTGACCTACCTGTGAATACAACTTGTGAGCTTTATTCTTTGTTTTTGGAGAAGAATCCATTTTTGAGTTCAGCACTGTTAAATTTGATGCGAGGGGAAAAATCCCAAGAAAATAAAATATTCTCTGTTTTCGCCTAACCACTTGTGGACACACTACTTTGCCTGATAGAATAAGTAAACTACAGTACCCAGCAGCCCTAGCTGGCGGCCGTATTGGTGAACCTTATTCAAAGGGCAACAAGGCGACACTCTCCTGCTGCCCGGCTATACACCCGGCCAGGAGGTGGCGACAACATCTATTGGGATCTGAGAAATAGGACATATCCCCTTATCTACCGCAAACACACTTCTACCCCTCTTACTCTCACACAGTTGATTAAACAAAAACTATAAACCATTATTAAGAAGTGACCGAAGATATCAATGCTTGACCCAGTACAAGCATTGTGGAACTTGTGTCTCTTGGGGAAACTGCTAGGTACATATGACCTAGATTGGCCACTGTTGGAAACAGAATACTGGGCTTGATGGACCTTGGTCTGACCCAGTATGGCATATCTTATGTTCTTATATCCTGTGTTAATCCTAGAGATGATGATTTTTCCCTTCATAACCAAATTTCCATAACAGATAAAAAATCCAGCACCAATTTTATAAAGTCAATATATGTGTCTATGCACCTTTAGAAAATAACATGTCTAAAAGCTCTACCCCCCCCCCCCCCTACACACACACATACACATAAAGGTACACCTGTTCAGAGGTAGACATACATTTTCTGCCTAGGTTTATACAGACATGCATTTATATTGTAACACAGCTCTCATCTCTGTTTCTTGCTCCAGGAATGTCTATGTGTATACTGTGTAAAAGTACTGCATCAGTATGACATACTTTTATGCATATACATCCCTGGACAATTATATAAGAACTTACTTCTACATACAAACCACTGTTTTACTCAAAGCAAGGTTTAAACAATTACTCTCCTAGTGGCCTCCTTTGGCTTTTGCAGTATAGTTATGCTGCAGCCCCATGAGAAGATACTTAACAAAATGTTTTCAAAAGTAAATCAAAATAAAAGCTTTGAATTATGCATTTAATTACATTTTGTAGAAATTAAATGTTATTCAATTTTTATTAATGTTCTAGGAATAAAAATGAATGTGTTATCTCTGTCTCTGCTTGAATACACTGGTTTATTTTCATTTTTTCTCTGATACAACACCAAAAAATTAAAACAAAGGTAATAAGATTTTCTTAGGAAATGACATGGCAAGAAGAGACAATGCAGATCATCTCTGTTTTTATTGGGGGGGATTCTTTGTTGTTGTTGAGTTTGTCCATATGCATTTGTTTGTGCATATGCTACTACAGTATTTGCAAACTAACATATGTATATGCAACCCCCCCCCCCCCCATGCTAAAGAAGGATGAAGAGCTGGTAGGGTCCTAGTCCTACCAGCAGGAAGAGCGGGTCTCCAGAGAGAAATTACTAGTTGGACTCTGAGCCTCACCGGCTTGAAGAGCAGGTTTGCAGGCAGGCTGCCTCCTTTCTCTTTCCTGACTTCCTCCTCTCCCTCAACCTGTGTGGAATTTCTCCAGCGCTCCCCGCTCCTTGTCCCCACAGGACAAGTGTGCAAATGGAGTAAAGAGGAAACTTGCTATGTGTTATGCTGCAAGTGCGCACTTTTCAACTTGTTTATGCATCAAGAGCGTTTTGGTTTCCTGGACAACGGAATGCTGTTCCAAGGGTTGCAGAGCAGAGATGGTGTCCATCTGTCCAAGAAAGGTGGACACATCTTCAGTAGTAGACTGGCTAATCTACTGAAGAGGGCTCTAAACTAGATTCGTTGGGGATGGGTAAAGACAGCCCTCAGGTAACTGAAAGCCTCTAGGTAAGTGAGACATTAAATATCTTTATGGAAATGGGTAAAAGGGGTAACATATGGAAAGCAGTGTGTATAAATGCCCTTAGCATGGGAAACAAGATCCCTGATGTTAAAGCTTAGATGGGAGTGGCTAACTTGGATTTAGTGACAGTTACAAAACATAGTTCACAGAAAACCATGACTGGGATGTAACTATACCAGGCTATATAATATTCAGAAAGGACAGGGTAGGAAGAAGGGGAGGAGGAGTGGCACTATATGTAAGAAATAATATTAAAGCTTTGGAATTACACAGCTTAAAAGGGAGAGAGGAGGCACTGTGGGTTAAACTAGAAAAAGGGAAAGAGAAATCTATTTGCATTGGCGTGATATACAGACCTCCCTCAGAAGAGGAAGAAGTGGACAGAGAGTTAATTGAAGATATATGCAGTATTGCTAGGAAAGGGGAAGTGCTACTGATAGGGGATTTCAATATCCAGATGTTGATTGGCACATTCCTGCTGCAGTATCATCTAGAAGTAAGGAGATCCAGGATTCTCTACAGGGAGAACTATTCAGGCAATTGGTAACAGACCCCACACGTGAAGGGGCCATATTGGACTTGGTGCTTACCAATGGTGAAGTGTTTCTGATGTAATAGTGGGAGATCATTTTGCATCCAGTGATCACCAGATGGTGTGGTTCAGTATTAGGATTAGGGCTGTTAAAATCCATTCAAAAGCAAGGGTCTTAGACTTTAGGAAAACTAACTTTGCCAAGATGGGCCTTACATCAGGGAGTCATTAGCGGTATGGGAACAGCTGGGGGATGTAGAAAAACAGTGGTTAAAACTGAAAGGGGATATTTTAAGGGCAAACAACCTTTTTGTTAAAATGGTAAATAAAGGTAAAAGGAAAAGGAGACCGCCATGGCTTTCGAAAGAAGTAGCTGAAAAGGTGAAGAAAAAGAGGGAAGCCTTCATGAAATACAAGAGATTACAGAGAGAGGAAGACAGGCAACTATATTTGGAAAAACTTAGAGAAGCTAGCAAAGTAGTCAGGAAAGCAAAGATTAAAAAAAGGAGGAAATAGCCAATGCAATAAAATGGGGGGATCAGACATTTTTCAGATATGTTATTGAGAAGAGGAAGGGCAAAAGTGGTATTGTCAGACTCAAGGGTGAAGGTGAGGAATATGTAGAAGCTGATAAGAACATAAGAACATAAGATATGCCATACTGGGTCAGACCAAGGTCCATCAAGCCCAGTATCCTGTTTCCAACAGTAGCCAATCTAGGTCATACGTACCTAGCAGTTTCCCCAAAAGACACAGGTTCCGCAATGCTTGCGCATTGCTGATGAAGATAAAGCCAAATTGCTTAACAAATATTTCTGTTCTGTGTTCACAGATGAAGAACCAGGAACAGGACCTCAGAAAACACCCACAAACAGGAACAGAAGCGAGGGGTGTCTTGAGCAATTTTCAGAAGACTGTGTTTGTGAGAAACTAGCTAAATTTAAAGTAGACAAAGCGATGGGACCAGATGGGATACACCCTAGAATACTGAGGGAACTTGGGGACGTTCTAGCAGTCCACTGACTGACCTTTTCAATGGCTCATTGGAGTCAGGAGTGGTGCCAAAGGACTGGAGAGAGGCTCATGTGATGCCTTTACACAAAAGTGGAAGTAAGGATGTGGTTGAAAACTACAGGCCGGTTAGTTTAACTTCGGTGGTGAGTAAATAATTATTGGAAACACTGCTGAAAGAGAAAATGGTGAGGTTTCTGGAGTCCAGCAGATTGCAGGATCCGAGGCAGTATGGATTCACCAGAGGCAGGTCTTGTCAGACGGATCTGATTGATTTCTTTGACTGGGTGACCAGGGAGTTGGACCGAAGGACAGCCCTAGATGTGGTGTATTTGGATTTCAGTAAAGCCTTTGACACCTTTCCTCACAGGCGACTTATAAACAAACTGAGCACCCTAGGGATGGACCCTAAAGTTACTGTTTGGGTTTATTTATTTATTTTATTGCTTTTATATACCGCGCTCTTTAAAATCAGTGCGGTTTACAGATAACAGTTTTGTGCAGAACAAGAGAACTGTTATGCACTTACATTGAACAGGTGATACCACTTGGTTTTCAACTGGAGAAACTATCTACAACTATCTACAATATAAACATGAGTTGACTGTCTAAACAAGTGTTTCTGTAAATTACAATTGTCTAGCAGGGTGTATGGTGAGTGAATTTGAGTTACTGCATTGTGAGTAGTGTAGGAGAAAGAGGTGGTGCTTTAGTGCTTTTCTGAATTGGGCAAGATCTGTGTTCGCTCAGATGGTGGTTGGGAGTGCATTCCAGCAACTGGGAGCATAGAACTTGAAGGCTCGGTTCTTTGTTGCCTGGGTGCATTTTGTTATTTCATTAGGGGTTTGTAGGGTATTGGTGGCGAATGTTCTCCTTGCTCTGTTTGTTGGAGTGGGGTAGAGTAGGTCGGTTAGGGAGGCGGAGGATATTTTGTTGATGGCTTTAAAGGTCATCAGGACTACTTTATAGGTGAGCTGGAAGTAGATTGGTAGCCAGTGTAAGTCCTTAAGGATTGGGGTGATGTGATCTCTTCTAGAGGCTCCGTGTAGGAAGCGTGCAGCTGCGTTCATTGCCATCTTTAATGGGTTTAGCGTGTTTTTGGGTAGGCCATGCAGGATCACATTGGCGTAGTCAAAGTGGGGGGTCACTAATGCCTGAAAAACTGTTCTGAAGTCATCTGGTTGCAGCAGGGGTTGGAGATGTCACAATGTTCGTATTTTGTGGTAAATTTGCTTGATGGTGTTGCTGATATGCGTTTTAAATTCGAGCTGCTGGTCTAGCGTGACGCCTAGGTAGCGGATGCTGTGTTTACTTGTGAGTTCAGCGTCTCTTGTCTTTAATGTAGGCGGTGGTGAGAAGGATTGATTTGTTGTAATGAACAGTACGTCCATCTTGCTGAAGTTTATCTTGAGGCTCTGTGAGTGGAGCTAATCAGTTAAGGCCTCGAAGCATTTTACTAGTTGGGAGAAATCCGGGTGGTCGATCATGAATGGAGTGAAGAGTAGTACATCATCTGCGTAAATCAGGCATGATATGTTAAATGAGCGGATTATTTCGCATATGGGTTGCATGTATATATTGAATAAGAGGGCAGAGAGTGAGGAGCCCTGAGATACACCGTGTTTTTGTTGAAAAGGCTCGGAGGTTGTGGATCCTGTCCGCATATGCTGCCATCTGTCCGTTAGATAGGATTTGCACCAACTCTATGCTGAGCCATTAATTCCCTTATCCTGAAGGCGTATCAGGAGTTGCTCATGGTTTACGGAGTCAAACGCAGCAGCAATGTCTAGGAAAATTAATGCATATCCTTGTTTGATGTTGTCGATCCCCATGATCAATGTGTTGATGAGTGTGGCAAGGAGAGTTTCCACACCGTGTGATTCCCTAAAGCCATGTTGGCTTGCGTCAAGGGGAGCTGTAGAGTCAATGTGGTCCTGTATTTGTCGTTGGACGAACTTCTCGATTATCTTTGCTAGCAGCGGGATGCTCGATATTGGTCAGTATGATTCTACCTTCTGGGAGTTTAGTTTGGTGTTCTTCAGAAGGGGCCGGATAGACGTTTGCTTGAGGCATGATGGGAATAGTCCTGTAGAGAAGGACAGGTCAATGATCTTGGCTAATATAGGGCTGATTTCCTTACATAGTGATCTTATCCAGAATGCTGGACAAGGGTCGTTTGGAGCAGTGGTGGCATTGATGCCAGCGATGATATCCTCAATACTTGCAGCCGATGGTGTCATGAGGGAGGTAAGTGTCTTAAGTTATAGTGGGTTGTTACTGGGACTGGACAGGGTGGCTTTGCTGACATTATTGGTTTTGGCCAGCAGGTAGTCTGCGTAGTACTGGGGGTGTATCATGGCTGGTTGGGAGGATGAGGGTTCCTTCGTTATGGTCTTCACTATATTGAACAGCTCATGGGGCTTGTTAAGTGATCTGCTTAAGAGCTCGGAGTGATGTTCTTTCATCTTTGTTGATATTAAGTCCCAGTGTGTCTGCAGGTGGGAGTTGTAGGATGTCTGGTCTGCTGAGGACCGTGTGTATCGCCATTTTCTTTCTAGTTTCCTCAGCAGGTGTAGTGAGGTCCGTAGCTCGGTGGTGTACCAGTGTGCAGGTTTTCTGCCTCTTGGTTGCTTATTTGAGGCATATGGCTTGGCTTGGTTAGGCATGCATGCAAAGGAGCTCAGGCTGTTGTTCCATGAGGCCATTACCTCTTCAAGGTTCGGTGACACAGTTGTGATATTAGGAAGGACCTCTTTGATGATCATCTCTTTGTCGAAGAGTCTGAAACGTCCTGATGGTGCTGCTGATTTTTCGGTTACCTTCATTGTTCGTTTACTATCCTGGTGCATAGGTATTTGGAAACTGATTAGATTGTGGTCTGACCATGGAACGGGGGAGATAGTTATGTTGAAGTTGTAGTTTGAGCTCACGTCTGGTCGTGGGATGAAGATGAGGTCTAGTATGTTACCTTTTCAATGGGTGGGGGCATCCACTAACTGTTCATAGCCCAGGTTGTTGAGTGCTTCAAGGAAGGCTTTGGAGTGATTATCCTGCAGGGCTGGTAGGTTAAAATCTCCCAGTACCCAGTTTGGCTTGCATGTGTTCTTAGGGTTGGAGGCTAGGTCAATTATATTCACAAGGTCTTCAGGGGATGAAGCTGGGGATCTGTAGATAAGGTTGATAGTATTGTAGTTGTTGGCTATGGTGATCACATCAAGATGTGTTGAGCTGTTAGAGCTGAGCGTTTGATACTGGAGGACCGCTTTTATCAAAATGAAAGCACCACCTCCTCTGCAGTCTTCTCTGTGGCATGTGTGGATTGAAAAGTCGGGGGGGGGGGATGAGTTGGTTGATAAGGACTGAATCTGAAGCAGTGAACCACGATTCTGTCACTAGCAGTATGTCTAGCTCAAGATGTGATATGAGGTCAGTGATGACTGGCCACTTTTTACGGACAGACTGTGCGTTTATGAGGGAGCACTTCAGGTTGCGTGGGTTTTGATGTTGCTCCCCTTTGTGTTTTGTGGTCTATTGAAGTGGTATGTGGATTAAGTATGGGTGAGGGTTCTGGGAGGTTTCTTTTGGTGTGTGGTGTGTGTTACTGTAATGCCTCCTTCCTTGGCCTCATATGATCGGAATCGGGTTGTGGACAGTGGCAGAGGAGAGGGAGCAATTTAGGACGTTGCTGAGAAGGTATAGACTGGTTAGGGTTATAATGGATATGCCCATTTTGAGCTGGGGTTTGGTGCATCCTGTGTGTGGCAGGATTTTCCTTGAGGGGTAGGTGTATACTGGTGGGGCGTGTAAATGTTCTACACAGACTATGTGTATCCTGCACTGTCCAGCAATGTCTAGCTTGTTCTATGGCAACTAACTATTGGCAGCGGTGAGAATACTTATATACAATCAGCAGTAGAATATTTAAAGTGCGCTCAGCAGCGAGATACTCACAGTACATTTGGCAGCTAAATACCCACAGTACACCCAGCAGTGAAATACTTACGGTAAACTCAGCAGCAAAATACACACAGAGTAGTCAGCCATGGGTTCGAAATTGGTTGAGTGGGAGGCGACAAAGGGTACAGGTAAATGGAGCTCACTCTGAGGAGAAGGAAGTTACCAGTGGTGTGCCCCAGGGATCTGTCCTTGGTCCGATTCTTTTTATCATCTTTGTTAGTGATATAGCAGAAGAGCTGCCAGGTAAGGTTTGCCTCTTTGCGGATGATACCAAAATCTGCAATACAGTAGACACCCAGGAAGGTGTAGATAACATGAGGAGGGATCTAGCTAAGCTTGAAGAATGGTCTAGAATTTGGCAGCTGGGATTTAAGGTTAAAAAATGTAAGGTCATGCATTTGGGCTGCAGCAATCCAAGGGAGCAATATAGTATAGGGGGTGAGTACTTTTGTACACTAAAGAAGAGCGGGACCTAGGCATGGTTTTGTCTGAAAATCTTAAAGTGGCTAAACAGGTAGAAAAGCCGACAGCAAAAGCTAGAAGGTTGCTTGGATGCATATGGAGAGGAATGGCTAGCAGAAAAAAGGAGGTGATAGTGCCTCTGTATACGTCTTTGGTGCGACCTCATTTGGAGTATTGTGTGCAATTCTGGAGACCGCACCTTCAAAAGGATATAAACAGGATGGAGTCAGTACAGAGGGTGGCTACTAAAATGATTAGTGGTCTTCATTATAAAGCATATGTGGACAGACTTAAGGATCTTAATATGTACACATTAGAGGAAAGGCAGGATAGAGGTGATATGATTGAGACGTTTAAATACCTCTGTGACATAAATGCACAGGGGGAGAGCCTCTTTCAATTGAAAGCATGTACTGCTACAAGGGGACATGGGATGAGGGGGAAAGGGGATAGATTCAGGAGTGATACGCAAAAATATTTCTTTATGGAAAGAGTGGTGGATCCATGGAATAGTCTCCCAGTGGAGGTGGTAGAGATGAGGACAGTAACTGAATTCAAAAAAGCATGGGACAAACACAGAGGATCTCTAAAGGAAAAAAGGGGACTGTTGTAGTAGTTTCTTTGGAAGGACAGACTAGATAGGCCATGAGGTCTTTTTCTGTCATCATATTTCTATGTTTCTATGTTTCATGTAGACATGCATTTTATAAAATGTGTGTACAACACAATAATATCTCTGTTCCACCCAAACTGTGTCCTTGGAATGCCTACACGCATACTGATTATTATGTATGTAATCAAACAATTGTATGAAAGGCCTTTTCCTCCATGTAAAGCAAGCTTTATACATTGACAAAGCTTTATAAAATTACTTCTGAAAGTATACATATATTTCCTCTTTTGCAATGGCAATACACATGGAGATCAAATGTTTTCCCACTTATATTTGCACCAGTTCTGGGTCACACATAAGTGTTAGTAAACTGCTTATTGGGACCTAGGTTTTAAAATAGCAATTGAGGAGTGAATCATGCTTCCCCCTCTGGTGTTTAAGGATACCTCAAAAATTAAACAAAACTGGAATTGCCTTCCTTAAATAGTTTCCTTTTGAAAAATCCTATATTTACACATGTAACAACTAGCACTTACACTTAAAAGGGACGATTTTATAATGCTTGTGTACTTTAAGGTGCAAGATAGATGCTCACTTTGGCGGGTATCCTGTACTGTGAATAGAGCCTTTGTACGTGCATGCTGGACGTCCAGCCGGCACTCAGCTGCCCCAGCATATTCTGCAGCCAGTGCACCCCGCATGTACATAGCATTTGTGCAGGGAGCTCTGTATGTGGGTGGGAGGGAGCAGTATGGGGGCAGAGTGGGAGCGAAGCAAGGGAATGGCCATGTGCCAGAATGTACAGTGCCTATTCAGGAAAGGCCTGTGTACATTTCCTGGCACCTCAAGGGACATCCAGCCTATTCCACCCCAATGGTGGAATAAATTCTGGGGACATGTCCCTTCGCACACCGCAGCCTTCATCACTCTATGGTGTTGGCCTAGCTGAGCACCTGCAGCTATCATCTGGGCCATAGGGGCCTCCGATGCCACTCAGACAGTGGTCTGCAGGGGCCGATGTGGGCAATGGCATTCTGAGCCACCAGGTAGACGGCTCATTGCCATGGTGCACAGATGCCACTGTTCCCTCATCCCAGCAGTGGTGGTCTGGCATGGGGATGGGCAGGTTCCCATATGCCTATCTCCTGGGAATATGGGGAGAGCCTGGATGTGTAACTCCCTGATTCCACCATCGCAGGTACATCTGGACCCCATGGCAGAGGAATCGGGTTTATCTCGGGCCCATCTACATTTTGAACAGGCACTGCGTCCAGGCATGCAGAGAACAGAATCGGCCTCTTTGCTGGTATTCTAATAATTTACATTAATTTGTGGACACATACATACATTAATGACCTCTTATAGTAACATAGTAACATAGTAAATGACAGCAGATAAAGACCAGCATGATCCATCTAGTCTACCCAGCACAATGGCAAGAGTAGGTGCACCTGCCGCTCTGCCACCCCTCCCCACGTCCCTGTTTAGGGGTGAACCCACCAAGCCATGTAGGACACCCCTATTTGTTGAGAAATTAGATGGTTCAGTTTATTTTGATTTTATCCTGTTGCTGTATAGGGATCCACTGTGTCTGTCCCATGCCATTTTGAATTCCTTTACCGTGTTTGCCCCCACCACTTCCATCCGGAGGGCATTCCAAGCATCCACTACCCTTTCTGTGAAAAAGTATTTCCTGACATTGCCTTTCAATTTACCACCTCGCAGCTTCATGTTGTGCCCTCTAGTTGTACAGCTTCCTCGTCTTTGGAAGAGGTTTGTTTGTTCATCATTTCCCTTTAAGTATTTAAAGGTCTGAATCATATCTCCCCTGTCCCTCCTCTCCTCCAAAGTGTACATGTTTAGGTCTTCAAGTCTCTTCTCATAAGGCTTCTGACGCAGGCTCCAAATCATTTTTGTCACCTTCCTCTGAACAGTTTCCAGTCTTTTTACATCCTTTGCAAGATACGGTCTCCAAAACTGAACACAGTATTCCAAGTGAGGCCTCACCAGTGACTTGTACAGTAGCATAAGTACCTCTTCCTTTCTGCTGGTGATTCTTCTTTGTATGCAGCCCAACATCCTCCTGGCTTTTGCCACCACCTTGTCGCACTGTTTTGCCACCTTGAGATCTTCAGAAATAATCACACCAAGGTCTTTCTCCTGATCCGTGCATACTAACCTCTCGCCCCCTATCACGTACATTTCCCATGGATTTCTGCTACCCAAGTGCATGACTCTGCACTTCTTTGCATTAAATCTTAATTGCCAAGCATTAGACCATTCTTCCAACTTTTCTAGATCTTTCCTCATGTTAACCACTCCCTCAGGGGAGTCCACTCTGTTGCAAATTTTCGTGTCATTTGCAAAAAGACATACTTTTCCATTCAGTCCTTCAGCAATATCACTCACAATTACATTGAACAGTGCCAGGCCCAGGATCGACCCCTGAGGCACCCCGCTAATCACCTTCCCTTCATCCGAGTGAGCTCCGTTTACAATCACTCTCTGTAATCTGTCAGTCAACCAATTTCTGATCCAATTTACCATCTTAGGATCCATCCCCAAGCTACTGAGTTTATTGATAAGCCTCCTATGAGGAACAGTATCAAAGGCTTTGCTGAAATCCAGGTAGATGACATCCATTGCATGTCCCTGATCTATCTCCTTGGTCACCTGGTCAAAGAACTCAATCAGATTTGTTTGGTAAGATCGTCCTTCGGTAAAACCATGTTGCCTCGGGTCTTGCAACCTGTTGGTTTTGAGAAAGTTCACTATTCGCTCTTTCAGGAGCGCCTCCATTGCTTTTCCCACCACCGAGGTAAGGCTCACGGGCCTGTAGTTTGACATTTCTTCCCTGTCACCACTTTTGTGTCGAGGTATGACATCAGCCGTTCTCCAGTCCAGAGGAACCTCTCCTGTTTCCAAGGATCTGTTGAAAACATCCTTTAATGGCCCTGCAAGAACCTCTCTGAGCTCTTTCAGAATCCTGGGATGTATCCTATCCGGTCCCATGGCCTTGTCCACTTTCAGTTTTGCAAGTTGTTCTAACACATCATTTTCTGTGAATGGTGTGGTATCTACTTCATTCCCATTTGTATAATATTTGGGAGTTACAGGTGGTCCTTCTCCAGGACTTTCTTTAGTAAAAACAGAGCAGAAGTGTTCGTTTAGCAATTTCGCTTTTTCAATGTCACTTTCCACCAGTCTGTTCGCAGCACTTCTGAGTCCTGCAGTTCCACCTCTGATCTTCTTCCTTTCCCAAATATACCTGAAGAAGGTTTTGTCGCCACACTTAACATCATTAGCCATCTTTTCCTCTGCCTTTGATTTTGCTATGCTTATTTCTCTCTTTGTCTCTTTGAGTTTGATCCTGTATTCATATCTGTGTTCCTCTGTTTGCGAGCTTTTGAATCTTACGAAAAATGTGTTTTTTGCCTTTATTTGAGCAGCCACTTCTTTGGAAAACCAAATGGGTTTTCTTCTCCTCTTGTTTTTGTTTACTTTTCTTACATATTTATTTGTTGCCCCTTTTATTGCCACCTTTAGTTTAGCCCATAGCAATTCCACTTCCCTTATCTCCTTCCACCCTGTCAGCTCCTCCTTTAGGTACTCAGCCATTTTATTGAAGTCAGTGTTTTTGAAGTTTAGGACTTGGAGCTTGCTATGATTGGCTTGTACCATGGCTTTTATCTCAAACCACATTGTGTGATCATCGCTGCTGCTCACAGGGGCACTCACGCACACATTCGACATGCTATCACCGTTGGTGAGCACTAAATCCAGCGTTGAACTTTCCCTGGTTGGTTCCATGATCATTTGTCTAAGTGATGCATCTTGGAGAGCATTTACCATTTTTTCCCTTCTTTCCAGATGTGCAGAAGGAGTAATCCAATCCACATCAGGTAGATTAAAGTCACCCAAAATGATCGCTTCCCCCTTTGTGGCTATCTTTCAAACTATGTGCACCAAGAAACTGGAATTCTCTTCCACCCAACATACGTGCAATCATTGACTTGGTCCAATTTACGAAGGCAGTGAAACATTACCTATTCCTCCAGTACTACAATATAGATGAGGATACAGTAGTGTCACCCGCAGTCTAGATAGATATTGTTAGATGTCAACTATAGGGTTGTCACTTTCCAGAACTAGATGCTGTATAGCTCTAATATAATATAACTAGCTCTACTCTCTTACCATGGACCAACTATCTGTTTCATAACATGAGTGTATTATTTTTTATAGCGATCAGATCTCAGAATCGAGTATGGCTATATACTGCTTTCACTTTCGTGATGCAGTAAGGTGCCTTCAATACATCAATGATCTGTAATCTCGCTAATCCTTTTGTTTTTTTGTTTCTTTATTATTATTTTTGTTTTTATTTTTTATTAAAATTGCACTGCAGTTGAAGCGTTATGTTTCTTAACCCAACCTACTACTGTGAATTTATTTATGCAATAGGGATTCTCATGTCGTTTCGAACAACTTCAAGCGGTGTTGAATCTCTCTTAATTGACTTGTATAGTGGTATTGCATTGTAAACCACGTTTACAGCAGGGAACGACTTCCACTTTGACTATGGCTCTTAAATGTCTCCAACTTCCCCAATATTTTACTTCATGTCCTTTTACAAATGTATCGCTTTAAAGTGTCCAACGTCAATGCCCTTGTTGCAAGCAACGTTCCAATCTGAGACTCTCTAGCGATGCCTTATGTTTTCAAAATGCTTCGAGGCGAAATGCTTTGCAAGCAACGTTCCAATCTAAAAGCCTCTAATGCAGTGCTTTTAAATTTGCAAATTTTGTAATTTTCTAAGTTCCCAACGCATTAACCGGCGCCACAGCGTTTCACTATTAGCGTTTCTTCAGGGGACTGCCTGTAAAAAATGGAACCATTTACCTTAAGTTATCTAATAACACCCAAATCAGCAAAGGTTGGTCTTCATGTTATAAGAGGTACTCACGGCTGCTTCCATACTGAATCTTGCACCAAAAAACGCCGCGCATGCGGGGTGAAGATGATTCTCACTTTTAAATCCCTGGAAGCTATCACGTGAAGTAGATCTCTTTAACACATCCCCCATTCGATGGCAATGTTTAAACCTGCTGGATGCAGAGTGCCCAATCGAAATATCCATTCCTGTTCACGCCTCAATAATGTCTGTGCACGGGATTTGCCCCCCGCTCCCTGAATGACGTGATCAATGCAGAGGCAGCATAATGTTGTGAATGAATGGTTTTTCTCAATACAATGTGATACTATGGGGGCTTGTAGATATTCACACGCCAAACGGCTTTTGTGTTCTTTCATTCTAACCTGAAATGCTCGGATGGTTTTACCTATATAGACTAATGGACATGGACAGATGATTGCATACACTACAAACGTAGAATTACATGTAGTGTGATGTCGTAATTTGTATGTTTTCCCTTTGTGTGTAAAATGATCTGTTTCTAGCGTTATTTCACAAATAATACAAGTACCACATTTAGACTAGACACGATGAAGGAAGAAGTTAAGAAAGGCAAAATGAAAAAGCTACAGCGGGATCATATGGATTACACCACAGGATACATATATCCCTGGCAGAACCCTAATCGAAAAGAAAAAGCGTCAGTAAGACGAAAACAGGTAGAATTCACAGACGTTTCAGAAGATTCAACATCATCAGATTCCAGTAGAAAATCAGGAGATTTTTTAGACTCCGGTCAGGACAAAAAACAGAAAAAACAACAGGAACAAAGGCCTCGCCGTATGTCAACTCGCAAGAAAACCTTACAATAAACCTCACGCCAGTCATCAATATTTCGGGGTTGGAGATTTCCCCCGTGCAACATACATTATTGGAAAAGGGCCTTTCATATGTCCCCACCATAAGTTTTGATGAGTTTCAATTTCACATAGATTTTACCAAGTTTCTTAGAAAACTATCACTTAAAGCTTTCTTTGCAGCCAACCCAGTCACTAGAGATGTTGAACCTGCCTTGAATCGAATAGCGCTACCATTTAAATCGGAATGGATGCCACCCGTCTCTACACCCCCAGCTATATCTATTTATAGTGAACTAGTGTTGAAAGATGTAACACACTTGGTGCAACAGGGCAAAAGCTTAAAACGGACCACCTTAACACGGGAGGAATCACAAGCTTTAAAAGAATTAAGTTCAAGGACAGATCTAGTTATAAAACGTGCGGACAAAGGGGGTAGCATAGTGGTACTACATCGTCAACAATATCTACAAGAAGCGATTAGACAACTATCAGATGTAAAAACATATCAGGTTTTAGATATGGATCCCACAGAGTACTTGCAACAGCAGATAAAAGAGCTCACATTACGAGCGAAAAATCTTAAAATAATCTCGTTAAAGGAATGCAAGTTTTTAAATGAACAGAGTCCGGGGATACCAAACTTTTATCTTGTCCCCAAGATACATAAGCATTTAACACAGCCTCCAGGGCGGCCAATAGTCTCTACGAAGGGGTCCATTTTAGAACCTTTATCAATATTCATTGACTCCTATTTGCGCCCCCTAATTGTCAAAATTCCATCCTACGTACGAGATACGACACATTTCTTAACCATTTTAGCTAATCAAAACAAATGGGCAGAGTTTCAATCTATACAATTGGTCACCTTGGACGTGGCCGCTTTGTACACTAATATACCTCAACAAGCCGCTTTTGAAGTTGTCAATGAAGCATTGAAATATAGGGGGGATCTATCAGAGGCTCAATTACAGTTTATGCAAGACTTGCTACGTTTGATACTTTTTAACAACTACTTTTTGTTTGAGCAGAAGATCTATTTACAGATTGCTGGTGTTGCCATGGGCGCCACATGCGCCCCATCAATTGCCAACCTGTATATGGCAAAATTTGAACAGAAGTGGCTTTCTTCCTCTGAGTATTCTACCAATATAAGACTTTGGGTTTGATATATTGATGACGTCTTTATGCTATGGGAAGGAAATGATCAAGAGTTACAATGCTTTGTTCACTGGTTAAATACCTGTGACGAGAATATCCAATTCACCTATGTACACGCTGTTGACACAATGACATATTTGGACGTCAATGTTTACAAGAAAGGCTCAGTTTGGCAAACGTCGGTATTTAGAAAACCTACTGACCGCAACAGCCTTCTGTATTACAATAGTGCCCATCCTAAAAATCTTAGAAATAGCCTTCCGGTCTCTCAATTCTTCCGTTATCGGAGAAATTGTTCAGATATAGCAGAATACAAGACACAAGCAACAGTATTAAAACAAAAATTTAGAGTCAGGGGTTATCCCGACCATGTGATCAACAAAGCTTATAAAAGAGCATTGCATGTCAACAGGGACTTATTATTACAGCCACACAGAAAAGATGAGACACAAGCAAATACATCACATTTAATAACCAAATATTCCCCATTCAGTTATCAACTTCAACTGATCATAAAAAAACATAGCAATGTCTTACGCAGTATTCCAGGGTTGGAAGATCACCATATTCAATGTGTCTGGCAACGGCATAGAAATTTAAAAGAAATTCTCAGTCCAGCAGTATTAAGAACACCATTTCCAAGTGAATTAAAAATTCACGGTCATTATAAATGTGGTACTTGTATTATTTGTGAAATAACGCTAGAAACAGATCATTTTACACACAAAGGGAAAACATACAAATTACGACATCACACTTCATGTAATTCTACGTTTGTAGTGTATGCAATCATCTGTCCATGTCCATTAGTCTATATAGGTAAAACCATCCGAGCATTTCAGGTTAGAATGAAAGAACACAAAAGCCGTTTGGCGTGTGAATATCTACAAGCCCCCATAGTATCACATTGTATTGAGAAAAAACATTCATTCACAACATTATGCTGCCTCTGCATTGATCACGTCATTCAGGGAGCGGGGGGAAAATCCCGTGCACAGACATTATTGAGGCGTGAACAGGAATGGATATTTCGATTGGGCACTCTGCATCCAACAGGTTTAAACATTGCCATCGAATGGGGGATGTGTTAAAGAGATCTACTTCACGTGATAGCTTCCAGGGATTTAAAAGTGAGAATCATCTTCACCCCGCATGCGCGGCGTTTTTTGGTGCAAGATTCAGTATGGAAGCAGCCGTGAGTACCTCTTATAACATGAAGACCAACCTTTGCTGATTTGGGTGTTATTAGATAACTTAAGGTAAATGGTTCCATTTTTTACAGGCAGTCCCCTGAAGAAACGCTAATAGTGAAACGCTGTGGCGCCGGTTAATGCGTTGGGAACTTAGAAAACTACAAAATTTGCAAATTTAAAAGCACTGCATTAGAGGCTTTCAGATTGGAACGTTGCTTGCAAAGCATTTCGCCTCGAAGCATTTTGAAAACATAAGGCATCGCTGGAGAGTCTCTCAGATTGGAACGTTGCTTGCAACAAGGGCATTGACGTTGGACACTTTAAAGCGATACATTTGTAAAAGGACATGAAGTAAAACATCGGGGAAGTTGGAGACATTTAAGAGCCATAGTCAAAGTGGAAGTCGTTCCCTGCTGTAAACGTGGTTTACAACGCAATACCACTATACAAGTCAATTAAGAGAGATTCAACACCGCTTGAAGTTGTTCGAAACAACGACATGAGAATTCCTATTGCATAAATAAATTCACAGTAGTAGGTTGGGTTAAGAAACATAACGCTTCAACTGCAGTGCAATTTTAATAAAAAATAAAAACAAAAATAATAATAAAAAAACGAAAAAACAAAAGGATTAGCGAGATTACAGATCATTGATGTATTGAAGGCACCTTACTGCATCACGAAAGTGAAAGCAGTATATAGCCATACTCGATTCTGAGATCTGATCGCTATAAAAAATAATACACTCATGTTATGAAACAGATAGTTGGTCCATGGTAAGAGAGTAGAGCTAGTTATATTATATTAGAGCTAGATAGATATTGTGACTAAACCTACCCTTAAGACACTCATAAGTATAGCCTGTATAATATGAAAATCCAATATAAATAGTTACCCTAGTTAACCAAGTTTTATTTCCTGTTTCCTGTAAGCACAGTTCATTATATGCAACGTGTATGTTTTATGTTTTATGTAAACCTCACTGATGTCGAATAGCACGATATAAAAGAAATGTAAATAAAATAAATAAAAATAAAAATCTTGGCAATATCTATAATCAATTTGTTATCTATCTCTTCAATTTGTGTTGGAGGTCTGTAGACTACAGCAGTATGGATGATAGTGTCTTCTCCTCTTTCCAACACAATCCAGAGTGCTTCTTTTCCCCATTCCCCCTGCATTTCAGTAGCTTCAATATTGCTTTTGACATACAAGGCTACTCCTCCTCCTCTTCCATTTTCTCTGTCACTTCTGAATAGATTATAGCCAGGTATGGCTATATCCCAATCATGCAATTCGTTTAGCCATGTTTCTGTAATGGCCACAATGTCCAAATCCGTTTCCACCATTAGGGCTTCTAGGTCCAGAACTTTGTTGGCTAAGCTTCGAGCATTTGTGCTCATTGCTTTCCAGCATTTACCGGGCTTGTGTGTATTTAGCATTGATTTTGTTCTGCCTACATCTTCCCACCTGTTTTTGATGTGTGATTTAAAAGTGTGGCTGTTTCTGATTTTAATCTGCTTTTGCAGGGGTTGACTCCAGAGCGTGACCTTCTATATCCGTCACCCCCTTTTTCTAGTTTAAATGCATATCCACATATTGCTTGAATTTTTCACTTAGGATTCTTTTCCCTGTGACAGAGAGATGTAGTCCATCAGCACAGTATAGTCTCTTGTTGTTCCATCTGTTACCCCAGTCGCCAATAAATCTGAATCCTTCTTGTTTGCACCAGGTCTGAAGCCATGTAATATATCTGTTAATGTGATGCAGCCTTTTTGCCCCCTTTACCAAGCACAGGTACAACCTCTGAGAATGCAACAGTGTTAACAATGGGCTTGAGTTTCTCTCCCAGAGATTGGAAGTCCTTTTAGACTATAGAGGCACTGTTTCTAGCCAGGTCATTTGTGCCCAAGTGGCTAACAACATCAACTTTGGAGTGTTCGCGTTCCGTGCTAAGTACTTCAACAATATGGTTTGTGTTCTTGCTGGCTGAAGAGCCTGGGAGGCACCTGACTAACTTCTCTCCTTTGAACTGTGTTCCCAAGTTGATGCCACTGATGATGGAATCTCCAAGTAGTAGTAGTTTGCTGTTTGGTGAGGTTATCTTCATATTTGGTCCTTTAGCAGGAGTTTGGGGATTGTCTGTCTCATTTAAGGGCCCTTCAGTTTCTTTGGATTGGGCATCCTCATTCGCCAAGGAAGAGAAGGCATTATGCAGGGATATCTCAAGATGCATAGGATGCCTCTGTGTCAAAGGTTGCAATCTGCCAGAACCCACTGTGATCCATTTGTTCCTGGGGTGTTTCATTCTTTGTGGGAGCGGTGGTGGACTTTGTTCAGTTTGTATCTTAGAAGATGTGAGCTTCATTGCAGCCAGTTCCTCCCTCAGTTCCTCATCCTCATTAGCCAAGGAAGAGAAGGCATTATGCAGGGATATCTTTTGATGCATAGGATGTCTGTGTGTTACAGGTCTCAATCTACCAGAACCAACTGTGATCCACTTGTTCCTGGGGTATTTGATGCTTTGTGGGAGCGGTGGTGGATATTGTTCACCAACTAGCAGAGTGGAGCAGTAGCCTAGTGGTTAGAGTAACTACCTACTACCCAAAAGATCAGTGTTTGGGTCTCATTGGCAGTCCTTGTTACCTTGGGTAAGTCATTTTACTCTCCACTGGCTTAGAAGAAAAGACCTAGCAATCTATTTCCAGCCATACTGTACTATGCCAAGAAAACCCAGGGGCTGCTGGGTCACCAGGAGTCAGAACTGACTTGAAAGCCCTTAAAAAAATTACCAACCAGAATAATAGTGCACACATTCATATGATGGTGGGTACTTTGTAAGAAAGTACGCACATGGGTGGAGTATCAATAGAACATACAAGTGCAGATTATAAAATACATATAATATAAATGTATGGGCATTTATACCAACTCTAGGGTGACTTAAGGTGAAATATCTTACACTAGCACCTCCATAGGCACCTAAATTGGTGCATATCTATGGCACCCCATTCTGAAATTACTCTGAAATGGGATAATTTTATAAAGTCAATTTCATGAATATGGGGTCACACACACTGTTCCCTCTAAGCTGTGCGCATGTGCGCGCACACACACCTCGCCGAGCGAGCGCACATACTTTACAACAGAGCGCACAAAAATTATGGTTCTGATTCTGATAGAAAACAACACAGACGTCTTAAAATTTAAAAGTTCTGATTGTAATTACTAGAAATTTTCCACTTCATTTAGTAATTGCCTATTTTCATTTAATTTGATTAAAATCAATGTGGTGTACATACTGTATTCTGATGTGTAGTCAAATTTTAAAGTATATAACTCCGAGTGTCATTATGTGGCGCATAAAAATTTAACCTTCCTTCAAACCAAACCACCTACTTAGAACATCTTAAACAACATCGTGAATCAATTTGGGCTAAGAGAAAAGAATACCATGCTGATATCCTCAGCCGCTCTCTGAATAAACCAAGAGACTTATTTAATCTAGTAAAGTCCTTTATCAATCAACCATCTCCGCCACAACAAGAAGGGATTCAGCCCCAAGCCTATGCGAACTACATCCAATCCAAATCAATAAAAACATCATTTCATGAACCTGTCCAAACTTCCCTTCCGCAGTTTTCAATCACCAACCTCTCACCACCCTCTGTAAAAACCATAAATGAAGTTATTACCTCCATCAACACGACAACTTCACCATCTGACCCATGCCCAGCACACTGGATAAGATCTATGCGCACAGAACTCAGCCCTTTTATAGCTAACATAGCGAAGCTGTCATTTGAATCTGGTGTCTTCCCAGATGCTCTCAAACATACATACATCCGACCACTGCTGAAAAACAACCAGCTTGACCCAAAGAAGGAGGACTCATACCGTCCAATCTCTAGTATCCCATTTCTAGCCAAAATTCTTGAGAAATTAACTCTCAGGCAGATACAACAGCATATAGACTCATTTTCCCCTTTAGATCCATGTCAACATGGATTCAGGGAAGCCCACGGTGTAGAAACTCTCCTAACAACATTAATCAATACACTTATCAACGGCATTGACAATCTGAAAAATGGCTTTGCTCTAATATTTCTTGATATAGCTGCTGCGTTTGATTCTGTGGATCACATACAACTACTAAAGCGACTTCATGAGAAGGGAATCAAGAACCGTGCTTGGGACTGGTGCAAATCCTACCTGGAAGGTAGATTACAACAAGTTCGTATTGGTAATGCTACTTCAAATCCCTTTCAGCAGAAACAAGGTGTACCACAAGGCTCCTCCTTGTCTGCGCTGCTGTTCAACATCTATATGCATCCAATCTGTGACATCGCACGCTCTTTTGGTATATCCTGCCTTATGTATGCGGATGATGTGCTATTATTCTCACCGATATCTGTATCATACCCAAACTATACAGTGCTAATCAACTGTTTTAATTCAATAACTGATTGGCTTCTCTCTCAAAACCTCCGTATTAACTTTAAAAAAACAGAGGTTCTAATAATCACAAGGAATAAATCTTTCTCCCCTCCATCAATTCTAAAAGTCAGAGATGCTGATCTCTCAGTCAAATCAAATATTCGATATCTAGGAGTAATTCTGGATCAAAGGTTAGACTTCAAGGAACATATAAAACGCACCGTAAAGGCCGTTTACTTCAAGATAAAAACCCTTTGTCATCTGAGACCTATGATGAAGTCTGATGACTTCCGCACCATCTTTCAAGCTCTAGTCACGCCACACTTTGATTATGCTAACATAATACTCCATGGCTTACCAAATATAACTATTAATCCTCTACAATTAGCCATGAACGCAGCTGCTCGTGTCCTCTGCGGATCATCAAAGTGTGAGCATATTTCTTCCATTCTAGAGAAGCTTCATTGGTTACCAATAAACTGTAGAATCCAATATAAGGCCATCCTTACCACCTTTAGGGCCTTCAATAATATTTCTTCAGATTCCATCTCTGATCTCATCATACACACAACAAATAACAGGTCCAGGAGATCTCCTGCTGTTGACACACTACTTATATCAAAGGTTTCCTTAAAAGCTAATCAATCATCCATCAATAGGGCTTTTTCGAATTATGCTCCTAGATGTTGGAACAAACTCCCTCCCAATATCAGAGCAATTAAAGACATCAAACAATTCAAAAAAGCCCTTAAACACCATCTTTTCATCGCACACTTCAAACACCTAAACACCCGTTCCCCTCCCCCATCCTTTTAACCTCATACCTAACCTAACTAACTGTATAGATTTTATATATCTCCAACATGTATTCTCTAGAAATATAAATGATTTCCCTGTTTACTTCCATGTTAATTTTCCTGTTACTTGTAATAGGTCTGTTATATCTGACCAATTGTTGTATTGTTTCAATGTAAACCGCACTGATGACAAATAGCGCGGTATATAAGAAAATTAAATAAATAAAATAAATAAAAAGCTGCACAGCTGATATTTTATGCACACACAGCCTACAGAAAATTAGAGGCAACATTGGTCACACACACATGTAGATGGCTTTTTATACAATACTGACTGCTATAAACATATGTGTTGGCATGAACCTGTGCACTTTGCAGGTAGGAGTAGCCAGTGGTATGGTCTGCATGGACTGTGTACAGAGTTCATAAATACGCATGTTAGAAACATAGAAACATGATGGCAGAAAAAGACCACATGGCTTATCTAGTCTGCCCTTCCATATCAACTGCTATAGTTCCCTGTTTTCTTTTAGAGATCTTCTGTGTTTGTTTCATGTTTTTTTTGTCAGATACTGTCCTCATCTCTACTACCTCCACTATGAGAATATTACACGCATCCACCACTCTTTCCGTAAAGAAATATCTCCGCATATTACTCTTGAGTCTATCCCCTTTCACCCTCATCCTATGTCCCCTGATAGCATAGTTTGCTTTCAATTGAAAGAGGCTTTTCCTGTGTGTCTATGCCATGGATGCATTTAAATGTCTCTCTCATATCTCTTCTATCTCACCTTTCCTCCAACATTTACATATTAAGATCTTTAATTCTGTCCTCTTAAGCTTTATAATGAAGACCACTAACCATTTTAGTAGCCACCCTCTGCACCAATTCCATCCTGTTTATATCTTTTTGAAGATGTTTTCTCCAGAATTGCACACACTACTCCAAATGGGGTCACGTCAGAGACTTATACAGAGGCACTATCACCCACTTTTTCTGCTGGCCATTCCTCTCTATATGCAACCAAGCATCCTTCTGGCTTTTGCCATTGTCTTTTCTACCTGTTTTGCTACTTTAAGATCATCAGAAACAATCCTGCCTAGATCTCGCTCTTCTTTCGTGGACAGAAATAGTTTTCCCCCTACCCTGTACCGCTCCCTTGGATTTGCGCAGTATGTTCCTGAATTTTTTAGCAATACATCTCAGCTGCTAAATTCTTGACCATTCTTTAAGCTTGGCTGGATCCCTCCTCATGTTATCTACTGCTTTCCGAGGGTCTACTCTACTGCAAATTTTGGTATCATCTGCAAACAGGCAAACCTTACACAACAGCCCTTCTGCAATATTACTAACAAAGATGTTAAAAAGAATTGGACCAAGGACAGATCCCTGCAGCACAACATTGGTAACTTCCTTTTCCTCAGAGTGAGATCCATTTACCTGTACCCTTCATCTCCTCCCACTCAACCAATTTCTAACCCAGTCAGTCACTTTAGAGTCCATCCCAAGGGTGCTCAGTTGGTTTATATGTTGCCTGTGTGAAACGGTGTCAAAGGCTTTACTGAAATCTAAGTACATCACATCTAGGGCTCTCCCTCGGTCCATCTCCCTAGTCACACAGTCAAAGAAATCAATCAGATTTGTCTGTTGGGACCTGCCTCTGGTAAACTCATGCTGTCTCAGATCTTGCAATCCATTGGACTCCAGAAACCTCACTATTGTCTGTTTCAGCAGTGTTTCGATAATTTACTCACCACAGAAATTAGACTAACCAACCTGTAGTTTTCAACCTCATCCTTACTTCCGTTTTTGTGTAAAGGAAGCACATGTGCCTTTCTCCAGTCCTCTGGGACCACTCACAACTCCAAAGAAGCATTGAAAGGGTAAGTCAGTGGAACTGCTAGAATGTCCCCGAGTTCCTTCAGTATTCTCAGATGTGTCCCATCCGGTCCCATTGCTTTGTCTACTTTTAGTTTAGTTAGCTCCTCACGAACACAGCCTTCTGAAAATTGTTCAAGATCCCTCTCACTTCTGTTCCTATTTATGGGAGTTTTCTGAGGCCTTGCTCCTGGCTCTTCATCTGTGAAAACAGAATAGAAATATTTGTTAAGCAATTCCACTTTATCCTCATCAGCTTCTACATATTCTCCCCTTCACCCTTCAATCTGACAATACCACTTTTGCCCTTCCTCCTTTCACTAACATATCTGAAAAATGTCTTATTCCCCCATTTTATTGCATTAGCTATTTCTTCTTCTTTTGTATCTTTGCTTTCCTGATTACTCTGCTAGCTTCTCTAAAATTTTCCAAACAGAGATGCTTGTCTTCCTCTCTCTGTGATCTCTTGTATTTCATGAAGGCCTTTCTCTTTTTCTTCATCTTTTCAGCTACTTCTTTCAAAATCCATAGCAGTTTCCTTTTCCTTTACCTTTGTTTACCATTTTAACAAAAAGATTGTCCTTAAAATATCCCCTTTCAGTTTTGCCCACTGTTTTTCTATATCCCTCAGCTGTTCCCTTCCCACTAACGACTCCCTGAGGTATTGGCCCATCTTAGCAAAGTTAGTTTTCCTAAAGTCTTAGACCCTTACTTTTGAATGAATTTTAACAGCCCTAGCCCTAATACTGAACCACACCATCTGGAGATCACTGAATGCAAAATGATCTCCCACTATAACATCAGAAACACTTTTCCCATTGGTAAGCACCAAGTCCAGTATGGCCCCTTCACATATGGGTTCTGTTACTAGTTAGCAGAATAGTTCTCCCTGTAGAGAATCTAGGATCTCCTTACACTACAGCAGGGATGTGCCAGTCAATGTCAGGCATATTGAAATCACCTATCAGTAGCACTTTTCCTTTCCTGGCAATACTGCGTATGTCTTCCATTAAATCTCCGTCCACTTCTTCTCCCTGTGAGGAGGATCTGTATATCATACCAATGCAAATGAATTTCCCTTTCCCTCTTTCTAGTATAGCCCACAGTGCCTCCTTGCTCCCTTTTTAAGCCCTGCAATTCTTTAACGTTAATATTATTTTTTTACATATAGTGCCACTCCTCCTCCCCTTCCTCCTATCCTGTCCTTCCTGAATAAAGTATAGCCTGGTATAATTATATTCCAGTCATGGTTGTCCATAAATCCAAGTCAGCCTCTTTCATTAAAGCCTCAACATTTGGGATCTTATTTCCCATGCTACAGGCATTTATAAATACCACTTTCCAGATGTTGCTCCTTTTGCCCATTTCTACCAAGGTATTTAATCTTTCATTTAATGGGAGCTTTCACTTACCTGGGGGCTTTCTTCACCTATCCCCCACAAATCTAGCTCAAAGCCCTCTTCAGTAGGTTACCAGTCTGGTGCAGAAGACACCTTGACCCTTCTTGGCCAGGTGATGCCATCTCTGCTCTGCAAACCTTGGAACATCATCCCATGGTCCAGGAAACCAAAACACTCTCGCTGACACTATCCATGTATCCATGTAGTCATCTCCAGGATGCAAACTTCTCTGCCTCGGCCTTTACCCTTAACAGGGAGGTTTGAAGAGAACACCACCTGTGCACCTATCTGCTTCATCCTTTGTCCCAAAGTCACAGAGACACATTTGATATGCTTAGAGGGCTGCCTAGCAGTATCATTTGTGCCAACATGGATAAGCAACATCAGATAATAGTCTGTAGGCTTGATGAGTCTCAGCAAACTCTCCATAACATCTTGGATATTAGCACTTGTTAGACAGCACAACTCTCTGGACCTCAAATATGGCCAGCAGATGGATATCTCAGTACCCTTCAGAAGAGGCTCACCAAACACCACTACCCTTCACTTCCTTGTGGTCACTGATTCGGCAACTTTGGATTGCTTGAGTTCTGGTTCTTCCCTTTGCTGGGATGCTTTCATCTCCTCCTCTTCCAGGGCTGCATATTGATTCTTCAGTTCAAGGACTGGAGGAATTGGATTGTTGATTCTGCAGGCTCTGGTGACTCCTGTCCATTTCTCTTCATTCTGTAGCCTCCCTTCTTCACCTTTGTCGGAGAGCTTAGATGTTTCAAGAAGCATCTTTTCAATGTACTTCTCACTGCCTTGAATGCTTCTCAGCCTCACCACCTCTTCTCTGAGCTCCTCTACTTGTTTTCTGAAAACTTCAGCTTGCAGGCATCCTGCACAAGGAACTTGTCCTTCAACTGTCATCAGGCTCTCTGTCTGGACAAAGGCAGAAGCTGTAACTGGGTCAACAGCTTTGGCAATTCAATTTTTCCCAGCCATTGCTCAGTTGGTTGACTTTGGCATCTGTTGAAGTAAAACAGAGAGACCGACCAAAGTCCCTACCATTTCCTCAGTTGTCCTTTAATGTGAAAAAGAAGTTAATCTCTTTTAAGTGTGTTTTAACAGTGTTGTTCTATGTCCCTGTGTGTAGCTAATTGGGGAGTTGCCCTATAAAGCAAGAATGCTCAAATGGGGTGGGTGGGAGCTGAGGTGGATAGGGAGGGATCTAATTCCTGGTGAGGTCAGTGGCTTCAAAGAGCTTGTTCTGAATAGAAAGCTGGAACAAGAAACATGAATTCTAACAGAGATTTCCCAACACCACCTTACAAAATACCTTAATATAGGTGTATACTTGTGATCTTAACATATGTGTCTGGAATTTCAGACAGTCTTTGACAAAGTCCATCATGAGAGACTCTTGTGGAAATTAAAAAAGTCATGGGTAGGAGGCAGTGTACTATTGGATCAATAACTGATTACAAGATAAAAACAGAGTAGATCTAAATGGCCAAATTTCTCTATGGAGAAGGTGAATACTGGAGTACCCCAGAGATCTTTGCTGGGCCTGCTGCTTTTTAACATATTTATAAATGACCTGGAAATAGGAATAATGAGTGATGTGATCAAATTTGTAGATGACACACAATTATTCAAAGTTGTTAAAACATAAGAATATTGTAAAAAATTGCAAGAGGAACTTGAAAGTTTGGGAAACTAGGCATCCAAATAGCAGATGAAATTTAATGTGGACAAGTGCAAAGTTATCCACTTAGAAAGAACAACCTAAACTACAGTTATATGATGCAAAGTTCCACATTAGGAATCACCACCCAAGAAAAGGATCTGGACATCATTGTGGATAATATGTTGAAACCCTCTGCTCAGTGTGTAGCGGAGGCCAAGAAAGGGGTTGGAAGGATATCCCTTTGAGAAAAATCTTAAAAGGTTAGAGCTTTTCAACTTGGAAAAGAGACAGCTGAGGGGAAATATGATAGACGTCTATAAAATAATGAATGAAGTGAAACAGGTAATATAGATCAGTTGTTTGCTCCTTCAAAAAGTAGAAAGACTAGGGGACATGCAATGAAGCTACAATCGGAGAAAATATTTTTTCACCCAATGCGTAATCAAACTCTGGAATTCTTTACCAGAATATGTAGCAAAAGCTTTTAGTTTATATGGATTTAAAAGAGGTTTGGACAAGTTCCTCAAGGAAAAGTCCATAAGCCATTCTTAAAGAGGACTGGGCAAATCCACTGCTTACCCATGGGACAAGAGGCATGGGAAAGCTGTTTCCTTTTTGGGAACCTAACAGGTACTTATAACCTGGAATGGCCACTGTTGTGTTCTGTTACCAGTTGCCAGAATAGTTCTCCCTGTAGAGAATCTAGGATCTCCTTACACTGCAGCAGGGATGTGCCAATCAGCATCAGGCATATTGAAATCAGGTGTAAATAACCCCACAAGATATACCATAGATACAGCCTTTGTCTGACCCAGTATGGCATATCTTATGCTTTTGTGTTCTTATTTTTATTTACACTTGTTCTTGAGCAGGTGTAAAGGCTTGTGCCTGAATTTAAGGCATGATCTTGACGTTTTACACTAACATTTTATAAAGACATTTAGATGCCTATGGGACTTTATAGAATGGCTCCTACGTAGGTGTTTTCTTGGCCTCTTAACTAGTATCCCCTTATAAAATTATCCTCAAAGGAAATAATTTTAGAAGGGATTTTTCATTCATATATGCTAATATATTTTCAAAAAGTGATTCTTGTACTGTAAGGTGTATGTTTACTAAACAGCGTTAGTGCGATTCGCGTTAGGAGCCGCGGTAGAGACAGAAACCCCAAATAAGGACATGGGCGGTACATCGTTTCCGAGAACGCGCGTTACAAGGCGCCATAAATGAACGAGCGCTACAGGGCACGTTACCGCGTGTTAATCTTAAGAAGGCGCGCAGGCATACAAGCACAGCAACAGAGCTGTAGCACAATGGTTACAACACTGACTGATGGTACAGGATTCATGAGTTCGATTCCCCAGTGGGCCTAATGTATAAGGCTGGCTGAGACAGCACCCTTTACATTTAAGTAGCGATTGTTGAGGCATGTGACGTGTATTTTAATTAGTGCTGCCAGCAAACACACCCTCACGGTGGCATAATCTAAGGTGCCGCATAAGGCACCCCATAACGCACTCCATAGGGCACATTATAAAGTGTACTGTCCGCCAAGGCACCCTATAATGTCCCCTATAGGACACCTTATAAGGATGTGAACAAAGCCCTGGCTGGCTGCAGGACTGCACGTCACCACACAAACTGTCTGCTGTGGTTACCAGGATAGGGGTAACCCACCCGTACCCATGATGCACTGCACATGCAAATCAGCAGTCGAGAGATGGGCACAAGATCGGGTATGCACCCCTACAGCACCTTGGCCTTGTAGGGGGAACAGACCGTGTGTGGCACTGCCACAGAGTAGCCACAGACAGTCACATTGTGCAGGTACAGTGCCCACCCTGAGGTTGAGGTGAGGCGCCCAGCACCAGGTCCACAGCACCTTTCATAGATGGAATACGCCATGCTGCAGGTCCCCATCAGTGTGTGATAGGTAGTTCAGTTAGACACACCTAGGATACATCTGTGTCCTGCTGTATGTCTCGGTCATGTCTAGTTCCTATGGACGATGCTGCACCCAGAATAGTGCATATCCTGTGTTGGTGCCATCGTTACCTGCTGTAGGTGAAGGAGGGGGGTGTATGGACCCATAGGCAGATTATGTACCACCACACAACCCACCCTCTGGGGCTCAGGGTGGGAAACAGGATCACCCACCAATAGATCCACAGTCTACCTCCCTGCAATGGCAGCAGTAGAGAGAACCAGCAACCCCAGTCCTGCTGGGGAACAGACAGAGCGGTACACATCCATAACACAATAGCAGACAGATGGCAGGCCTGGAAAGGCTCAGCTGCCACCCACCATTATCTGACATTCTCCAGCAGCAAGCCTCCAGACGCTGCACCCTGCAAAGTGTTCCAGCAAAACACATACTAGCTGCAGACAGTCATAGTGCATGGTCCTGGAGGAGATGCATGTACCCAGAACAGGGATGTCAGCATATACACCAAGCAGATAAATCAGTGATTGGGCCCCAAAATGAAACCCATAAATATCACACAAAAAAACTGCTATATAACACTATGGGGGAACCTAGCCATGCCATGGTCACTGCTCAGTCAGGGTGAGAGTGACCTCCCAGCAGGACATGCTATGGCCACCCTGTCCGTGCAGGTGGTGACCAGGCACTACAATGTCCGAACCATTGCCCTATGCCATGTGCAGATGCATCCAGGCCAGGCCACCCTATCCAGGCTATTCCCACAGTACCTTGCTCCTCATTATGCACATTGACAGGGCCAATACTGGCAACAGTGCTAGCAGTGTGGGTTGTGGAGGGTGTTGGCAGCCACCACACACTGGATAGACAGACACACACTCCCCACACCTATGCCAGCATTGTTCAACTATAGTGGTGTTGGGCAGCCCAGGCCACCACACAAGTCCTGGGCACAGTGCAGGCATGGCTATGGTACGCAATACTGTAGGAGTCACTCCCCAGGTTGGTAAACACTGTCAGACACAAGACCTGTAGCACACTCCACAGACATCAGAAAGGTTGCTATGATGCAGCTCACTCAGAAAAGTGTACTTAACCTAGGAATTGCTATCTGCCAGTACTCATAGCAACCTTTTGATAGATGTGTACCATATTCCCCGGTTTAGGGTGTCATTACTAAGGTATGCAAGTGCTAGTATTGGGAGATGCACGCAGAGCCCATTGTCCTGCCTCCCCAGGAGGCTTTGGATAATGGGGCCTGTGGGTGCAGGTGTGTCTGCCCCTGTTGTCTGCTACTTTACGGCAGAGGTTCCCAACTCCAGACCTGCGGTGCAAAACACTGTTCGGGTTTTCATGCGGTCCCTCATGAATATGCATGAGATACATCTGCATACCATCGGGGTGGCACATAGAAATGCAGCACAGGCATCTTTATCAGAGGCAGCATGGAACCGGAATGGTGTTTGGCCCTCCAGGACTGCATTTGGGAGGCTCTGCTCTAGGTAATGTGCATGTTTATGGTGTCTGTGCTCTGTAGGGTAAAATGTAGGTGTCTTGGGCATGTTTACGTCATCTGCATTAAAGGTGCTGTCTGTATTAGCACGTTGTAGTAGTGGGTAAAATATGGGGACTGGGTTGGCAGGAACCACAGCTGGGACTTGAACCTGTGATCCTCTGCTTCTGAATACACTGGTTTTGTGCACTGCACCACCTTGTTGTCACAGAGTCAGCACATTCCTTGGTGATACCATGACTGTTCATCAGACAGGGCCCTTCTGTTGCAGTACAAGGCACCCACCTACACAGGGCTAGGCCACGGTCTGCTCTGGGCAGCTGCCACTGCCCCTCCACCACCAGTATCCCTCAGCCACCATGCTGACATGCCCTTCTGCTGGTGGTGCGCAGTCTCAGGCCATCCAGTGTGCAGGTAGGCAGCTGCCTATGGTGCGGGTTATGGGGTAGGGGTGCCTGCATATGTGTCCATGCTTCCCCCCAGCACCGCCTGCTAATGTTCCGTGCCCTTGGGGGTAGCTTCTGGGTACTATCCCCTGTGACACTGTGGGAAACACAGTCGTGCCCATGTTGGGCCTTAAGCAGTTGCTGTCTGGCTGCTCTGCTGCTTCAGCATTCGTATGGGCCACCTAGGCATCTCCCTAGTCCGCACTGTGACCCAGCTGCACCACAGCATGTGCCGCCTGCGACCCTCTGCATCCCCTTCTCCGGCATCTGTCCAGTTGCCGTGATGTTGCGGGACATGTGCATGCCATAGGAACCCTGTCCGATGGTGGGGAAAACCCTGAGCAGCGCTATTTCACTGTGGGCTCATTCACCTTGTATGGGACGGATTATAGACCCTTCTATGATTTATATCTGTTCTATGGAGCTTACTCGGGGGGGGGGGAGGGGTTGATGTTTCTCATTGATACCACTATTGGCCAGCTTGGTTATGGTTTTTTTCCAGTTTGTTGGGGTCATTTTCAGTGTTTATGTGCCCTTTTGTTCTGTGCACATGTATCACACTTATCACTTTTTTAGGTTTCCCAGCCTGGGCTGTACATTGCTGACACTGAAATGGTTTCTCTCCCCTGTAATGTGCATTTAACGGCAGGTTTTCATTCACGTTGGAATTGAGCTCTTCAGATCAGCGCGTTAGTGTGAAGGGAGCCTCTCCCCGCCCATTCTCCGCCCATTGACCCCTTCTCTCTGCCCTCTCTCCACCTTCTGCGGTGTTTTACCGCGCCGCGGGAGTTTACGATCGTTAACTACGATTAATGTGCGTTATGTAACGTTAACGATTGTAAGCGCGTCATAACGCACGTTATGATGCGCTTACGATCGTTAACATTACATAACGCGCGTTATGTACGATTACCGCAGTTTAGTAAACATACCCCTAAGTGTTATGACAAATAGATGCATACTTGTATGTGATCCCAGTATTAGGTGTGTTTGGGGAAGGAGATTTGGTAAACAGGGACCAAGTCATAAATTGCATGCTTGAGTTACAAAATTCACCTCTACTGTACACATACTTCAACAATGAACACTTAAATCAGCTCCCAAGTTGTTGTACATGTAGACATCCATACTTCGGCTGCAATTTAGCTGCTTTTGTGCTGGTATTTTATAAAGACATGTAAGCACCTACTTGTCATTATAAAATGACTTGACTTTAAAAAGTCATCTACTTGACCTGATGATATAGGTGACTTCATAAAATTACACTCTTTGTTAGCAAACCTGATGATTATATTTGTACATGCAGGCATTTACATGAACCCTGTGAGCCTTTTGTAAAATTAGTTCCTAATTGTGAACATCCAAACTTGGATGTCGCTTTTCTGACCCAGTCAAGCTATACACAATTGGATTTCTAGACTATTGAAGTGGCGTCTGAGACGTCCAAGTTAAAAATGTCTGAAATTCCATATGAGGGGCAGCATAGAAGATGGGCATGTGCAAATGTGTTCTAAAATCAGTCTCGCTCCTTTCCAATAGATAAACATCTCCACCAACAGACAGGGAAAAGGCGATGTGCAGCATCAAACCCCAAACACTTGCAGAAAAATCTGCCTTTTTCAGAAATGTGGATGTTCAAAATATACACATCTGCGAAACCAGCAACATAGACATAGATACTGTATCCGCAGTGGTATTTCAGAATGTGCATGTCGCCATGAGCCGACACCGACTCAACGGCACTTAACAACAACATGTGTACAGTATCTGTCGCCAATATATGTCCCAGTCTGCTATGTTGCAAGTGGAGACATACAGCGGCACAGCAGCTCACAAAAAGATCTCTGTATTTACCTCTGTGCTTTTCTGAGAGGGTGAAAATTATTGGGGGAGTCAGAGGTCATTGTCCTCTTTTCCCTACTTATTGCTTACTGGCCATAAGAAACACTTTTCAAATGCCTTTTCATGCCTGCGAGCTGGTATAGACACAGACATGTCCACTGGCAGTCATAAACATGTAACACTGTTCTAAAATTGGACATACACACCAATCTTTTACAGACCACCCCAAACATGTCTCTACCACATCCCTGTATGACATAGACATCACACCAAACACGTGTAAATTTGGGTCTTTCTAAAATGGCTCTTAGGATGTGGGTGTGATTGGCATGTCTGAATGGGCATTTTCAGATGTGCAAATCATGAGTTGAGCTTCAAAAATGAACCCCTTAATGAACATTTCATGTCAGATTTTCATACTATATTTCTTACTCCTTGATCATCCAGTAATCATTAGACCATGTTTTAAGCCATCTCATTACTGATCCTGTTTTAAAAGGATGCATGGTCTTATAGTGTTAAAAGAAAATAAACAGCATGAAGTGTGGCATATAATTGACTGCTGAATACCAATCCAGTTGCATTATTTCAAAAGGACAGTGAGCCAGAAAAAAACACTAGCACACAAAGACGTCAAATATCTCTGAACTATGTCAAATCCCAGATACTTGTTATAAAAACATCTTAACTCTAATATATTTCAATCTAATTGCTATAGGCAATGGCATTTTAACTGTGTTTTCAATCACCATGTTGGAATCACACGTATTAATGGTCGTGAGGATTTTTTCAGCATTTCTTGCAATTTTAGTACTGACCTTAATTAGGAATCATGCTTTGTTAGTTTTAAACTTTTGATGAGAACATTTTAAAGCTATCCTGATAGCACATCTGGAAGTGAAAAAAAATGCATTCCCCAAAGGAGACCTATGTAACTCATTAATTAAAAAAAGGGTTGTTTAATTATCACAATAAGCCTTTCCAGAAGTTGTTTTATGTTGATGTTAATTTCCTCCACTGTTGGTGAGCATTAATTCTTGTCGGCAGTGAAGAGAAGATCTAAACAGATGTATATATGGAATAAGAAGCCATTCAGAGAAATTGGCATCACATATAACAAAAAGGTACACATATTTGAATTTTGGGGCCCTTTTATAAAAGTGCATTAGGTTTTTGTACTTAATGCACATTTAGGGGGTCATTCTGCTATTCACCCCTCTGCTGGCCCCGGCTAAAACGTCCCCGTATGAACAGCATGTTTGTACGGAAAAGCCTATATGGAGGTGGGAGGGAGCATTCCGGAGGCGGAGCGAGAGTGGGGCATGGCAGGCCATGATCCCGGATGTACAGGGCCGATTCAGAGGTCGGCCCTGTATGTCCGGAGCCATGAACTTAGACGTGGACTTATTCCACCGCAGAGGTGGAATAAGTCCCCCTGGACATCAGGGAATGATGCTGCCGGGCCTGTAAAAACAGGTAGGGGGTGCAGTAAGTTCCCAGCAGTCGGACCCTGGCCATGGGAGGCTATATCGAGTGTCTGGCTGCAGAGAAAGGAGGATTTTGGTGGTTGCCGGCATTCGCGGCTCCTAAATGGAGCCACGGTGCTATGGTGATAGGATGCCATGCACGTTGGTTCCATTCAGGAGCCTGACTGAGGTAGCCGGGCATGTGGCTGATTGTGCAGAACAATCAGAATTGGAGCCCAGCCTGCACATCCATTCTGTAAACCCAATTCTGATCCCACGGACATGTCTAGCCCTCGCAGGATCAGAATTGGGTCTTTCTCCTGGCGTCCCGCTTCTGATTGGCCGCACAAAGGGCTGGACAGTCTAATTGGAATGTGCCTCTTAGTGTGTAAACTAACTTGTATTAAGTGCAAAGCCTTTGCTGTTGTTGGGGGTGTGATCAGCATGTTCCCAACAGTTAAAGTGCAGATGAATATCCTCACACATGGCACTATTACTGTGAGTGCACTAAATGCCACCTATTGAGGTGGCGTTTGGTGTACCCACACTAACTGCAACATCGACACCATGCATGACACTAACTGCTTCCATATGCCTATTCACCATTCCAAAGCATGACTGACAGCTCGTGATACTGCTAAGGGGTATCACTGCAAAGCTGGCACCATTTTGGACAGTGCCAGAGATAGGAGAAGGACTGCTTCTGCCCTAAACATTGCTGAACTACCAGGGAAGTCTGGTAGGATTCAGGGGGGGCTTCGGAAGGGTTGAGGGGAGCCCAGTTGGCTAACAATGATGATCTCTGCTGAGTTGAGGGGGGAGGACAGCCAGACTCATGCCATCAAGGGGGTGCCAAAAGGGGGATATGGAGGGGTTGCATGGGTGCCATGATTCTTTTGGCACCTGCATCATTGTTGAATCGGGGGGTTCTGAAGGGGGGCAATGACACTGAGGGTGCCTCTCAGGAAGGACAGAGAGACTACTTACTCTGTTCTCTCCCTGCTCCCTCGCACAAGCAGGGAACATAGGCTGGTGCAGTAATGGACTACACTGTGTGGTTCAGTAGGCTAGATGCTGCCACTCCCCCTGCATTTATCACACAGGTTTTGCACCTATCACACAGCATTTTGACATATGACATACAGTAGTTGCAAAACTATTACCATACTTTAGTAAACAGGCCTTTATGTGTTAGTCACAACGACACTTATAACATGGCTGTTTGATCAATTTATTCCGAGGAGTTATGTAGGAGATATTATCAGTAGCAGATAAATACACATATATAAATACTCTGTCTGTCTAGGGGATACTGCTACACTCCTTTTTCCAGGATTCCATAGGACCATCTGGCAAACAAACTACGTGATAAAACAAGAACCAGCCCTGTTTGTATGAAAATTAGACTTTATTTCTGATAGAAAAAATAGAGGAAATATTAGAATAAATTAGCTTTCTGAGGTAGTATGCTAGTCATCTCTATGTTACAATTACCAAGAGATCTAATCTCTGTTTTAGCAACCATTGTCACTGATTCGCATGCATTCTGACGTACAGTAAATTGTCTGTCTAAACTAGCCCCAACTTCAGGGAGAAATTAAAGACCAGTATCTTAGCTCATGCCAAAACACCTGTGGCTGTGGTCCGGGTCTCAGGAACAGAACGAAATCAAGGTATGGCAGAGGTCCAACGTTAGCTGAAATGAACTGCGTGGTAACACACTGAGCTGCCGGTCTGTGGGAAAAATTCACTCCATCTCGAGGCTTTGGCCTTGAACACTATCTGACTTCAGCCAGAGAGAGAAGGCATGCGAACAGTCTGTATCAGAAGTTAGAGTTCCCAGGTGTTCTGCCCACTTCTTCTCTTCTTTCTTTCTGAGTTCTTTCTCTTTCTGAGTTCTAGGTTCTGGTGTACAGCCGTATAATTCTTTGTCTTGAAGACCTGGTGATTGGCTGGTCTCAAACCCTGTATGTCTTCTTCAGAAAATCCAATAACAGCTAATAAGTGGTCCTTCTGCAAACAAAAGTCCATCCTGCTGAAGTTGCTGAGGTGCCGGTTCATATATTGTTGCAAATGCTAGCACAATGAAGGTCTCAGTCATGTTCTTATGTACATAGTCAGCTGTAAAAATGCTTCTAAACTGGCAGAATTACTTGCTTTGCAAGTTTTAATGCTGAGTTATAACAAAACAGGAATCCATCTTGTTTAATTCAGTCTTTGGTTCAGGCTTTGTTTCAGAGCAGTCCCCATCTTGTAACAGGAAGCCATGCTAGTGGTTCAGTCATTAGTTCCTGAACAAGTACCAGCCCTACATTTCCCCCTCTTTTAAGATGGGAATAGCTACAAGGGGGCATATTCCATCTTAAAACCTAACTAGCAGGCTACTGTGTATGTCAGAACCAAATGACATGGTTAACTAAAGTCTAAGCATAATAATTGCATTGGAAGCAATACTGCATGAGCAATTATACTGTGCATATACACAAGCGGAAAAAGAAGTTAATACCGAAATAATATATGTAATATTAAATCAACTCAATCAATGTAATGAGTATAACTTCAAACTTGGTAGTACAATGTATTTAACCTACTCAATGTATATAACTTGGTATATAGGTTATACAATATAATGTGTCAGTGTAACTTCAACTGAATACCTACTGTAAATGCATCAGTGTGTTAGTAACAAAACACAAGCTTTCATTGATGAATGAAACAACTCAGTAAAAAGCAATGCATAACTGAAAAGTTAATTGTATCACTAGTCAATGAGGTGAAGTTCCATCAAATACTGCAAATGCATGATAGATAGTGGAGGTCCTAGGCATACAAGACAATGCAAGGTACACATTTGTCTTTGCTGATATAAGGAAATCAAGAATTGGATTGCCAAGAGAAGGGCAAAGACAGGCACAATGACATGAGACATAAAATCAGTCTGTAAAATGTCCACATCATGCAAATCAAAGTTGTAATCAGTGACTGCAAGGCTCTCCTGGTCAATGGACAGTTCAACTTAGAGTCCTTATAGTCCAATAGGTAGGTCAAGATTTCAGTGAAGTTAATGTCATGGCCTCAAAACACATCCAGTACCTGGATTTCAGTAGAAACAGCATCCGTATCTAAATAAAATAGAGCTATTTCACCAATAGTAACAATGGAGCAATAAAGCAAATGTTGTAGGGCAGAGGTACCTTACTAATGACATCATGTTTATTCTTGGTATCAGCAGTGGCATAGTCCATGTGTGCTTTTAACCACTGTTGTGTGTTAGGTGTGCGTGGGTCAGACATGTTGAAGTGTTTCTATAAAATATGTTGTGGATCCAGGGACACAAAGACTTTCTGTGTGACAGTCTGTGACTGTGTGATCAGGAATCCAGATGTATCCTGCAGCACGACACCAGAATCAGGAAGAGGACCTTCAAGGTTTGGTTCTCCATCCGAAAAACAAGACAAACAGGTTATTCTGTTCTAGGTTAGTATTTGTTCTCCATTGGTAGATTCTTCTGGAAGAAGCTTCCTAGGATGACATGGTCATAGCTGATTGATGTGGCCCCATTTAAGGGGGCCTTCCCCCTTAATACCCTTCTTTATTTGGATCTGATAAGCTACAGGGGAGGCTTTATCCATAATAGAATATGGACCATTCTAGCTAGGGAGAAATTTATTTTCTTTGACCCTATTCTTCCCAAAATTGTAATTGAATACCTTGTTACCAATCTGGTATTCTTTGGAGGTAGTTCTCAGATCATAGTAGGCTTTCCTACCTCTGGCAGCACTTTCCAAAATCTTTTTGGACAAAGGCAAAGGCACTTTGCAAGCGTTGTCTTAAGTGGATAACATATTCATGGGCTGTTGTAGCACATGCTAGGTTTACATCATTGGTCCGATACAGAAGATGGAGGGGCAGTACCATGTCCCTACCTATCATCATTTCAAAATGAGTTACACCAGTGGATTGATGATGGGTGGTTCTGGCAGCCATCAGGACCAAAGGAACTTAATGTCCCAGTCCTCCCCAGAGGAGAAGACATATTTCTTCAGGATGCTGACAATGATTGTGTTTGCTCTTTCCACCTGACTAGAAGACTGTGGCTGATATGCAATGTGAACCTTGGCCTATATTCCTAACAGCTTCCACAGATGCTTGATAACTTGTCCCATAAAATGGGAACCTTGATCAGATTCTACATGCATGGGTAGATCCCACCTGCTGATAACATGATTCAACAACAGGGTGGCTGTCATCTCAACAGTACAGTTGGGTGCTGGAATACACTCAATCCACTTGGTAAATAAGCAAGTAACAATCAGCATGTATTTGTTGCCTAGAGAGGTTCGGATCACTGGGCCGATCCAATCAATTTGGAGGTCAGACCAAGGCATGATCAGACCTTTGTTTCTCAAAGGTGCCCTATGGTACGGAGAAGCAGATTGAAATCTGCAACAAGTTAGACAACCTTTAGTATACAATTTGACATCTTGGTACATTTGGGGCCAGTATGCCACTTGTTTCAACATTTCATAGGTGACTCTGTAACCTCGGTGACCAGAACAAGGCTCGTCATGGGCATGTTGCGTCATAACTCCTTGAAAGGCCTGAGATACCACCCATTGCACAATGCCATGTTTACTCATGCGAGTTAGCAGGTCCCTCTGGATATGGAACATATCCTTGGAGATATAGAGGATTCTCAGTTCCTCATTATCCAGGTAGTCTTCCAGGGTTAATGGATACTCCTGGAGTTTCTGGAGAAAGGAGTAGAAATGTCCAAGGGTAGGATCTTGTTTTTGGGCCTGCACTAGGTCAACAATGGCGATCTCACCACACCACTGTACCACCGGTGGGGTGGCTAGTAGTTGAGCTTGTTGTCGGGTGACTGCTTTGACAGACATGATTAGGTTGTCCAAGGGAGCCTCAAATTGCCAAAGATATCCAGAAATGGCACCTTCCTTGGCAAGCTGGTTAGCCAGATCATTCCCAACCTTGTCAAGATTGTTTGCATGGGCATGGCCTTTCACCTACTTCCAGTAGAATGTCATGTCATTTTCCTGTGCCACTCTGTCTAAGGCCAGGATTAGTTCCTTGTGTTGGATGGGTTTCCCTTTGGAATTCAGCATATTGTTGGTTTTACACATAGGGATGTATGAAACAAAATTGTGTCAGACATAATCGGAGATCAGTGCAGATTGTTAGAGTGTGGATCCCCTTTTGGGCAGCTGCCTGGAGAGCAGCCAGGGCTGCAGCTAACTCCACATATTGATTTGTTTTGGACCCCAAGAGATACTTTAAAGGTATGCAGGGGTGGTTCTGTTCTCAGACCACTCTTATACCTGCGATCAGGACATGGTCAGTCTCTCGACAGTAAGCACAACCATCCACATATACTTGGGGAAGTTCCTGCAAATGTTCTCATCATAAAAATGATGATGAGTTGGCTCAGGTGCACTTGACTACTTCCCGGATTCCGAATTATCCACCAATGACACAGAGGCGGTGCAGTTATACAGTTCCACCAGGCCTTGCACAACATCATTTCTGCGGTTCTGAGAATATCTCACCTCCAGGGGTTATCCCTGCAGGGCTAAAGTCCAGGAGATGATGTGGCTGTTGGAAACTTGTCCAGATTATATCTGATATTGATACATCGGGAAGATGTCTTACAACTATTAGATAAACTGAAGAGTAGCAAATCACCTGGGCCGGATGGTATACATCCAAGGGTGTTGAAAGAACTGAAATATGAGATTGCAGAACTGCTATCAGTAATCTGTGAACTATCATTAAAATCATCTCTAATACCTGAAGATTGGAGGATCGCCAATGTAACACCAATTTTTAAAAAGGGTTCCAGGGGTGATCCGGGAAACTACAGACCGGTGAGCCTGACGTCAGTACCGGGAAAAATGGTAGAAACCATCATAAAGAATAAAATTACTCAGCATGTAGATAGTCACAACCTAATGGGAGACAGCCAACATGGCTTTAGACAAGGAAGATCTTGTCTTACCAATCTGTTATGTTTTTTTGAAGGAGTGAATAAACAGGTGGACAAAGGTGAGTCAGTTGATATTGTGTATCTGTGACTTTCAGAAAGCCTTTGACAAGGTCCCTCATCAGAGACTTTTGGCAAAACTAAAGAGTCATGGGATAGGAGGCAGTGTACTATTGTGGATCAGGAACTGGTTAAAAGATAGAAAGCAGAGGGTAGGGCTAAATGGCCAATTTTCCCAATGGAGAAAGGTGAATAGTGGTGTACCCCAGGGATCTGTGCTGGGTCCGCTGCTTTTTGACATATTCATAAATGACATGGAAAGTGGAATAACGAGTGAGGTTATCAAATTTGCAGATGACACAAAACTATTTAAAGTTGTTAAAACACAAGAGGATTGTGAAAAAATTGCAAGAGGATCTTGATAAATTGGAAGACTGGGCATCAAAATGGCAGATGAAATTTAATGTGGACAAGTGCAAGGTTATGCACCTAGGGAAGAACAACCCAAACTATGGTTACACGATGCAAGGTTCCACATTAGGAACCACCACCCAGGAAAAAGATTTAGGCGTCATTGTGGATACCATGTTAAAACCCTCGGCCCAGTGTGCAGCGGCGGCCAAGAGAGCAAATACAATGCTAGGTATGATAAGGAAAGGAATGGAAAATAAAACAAAAGATATTATAATGCCTCTATATCGTTCCATGGTGAGACCGCACCTTGAATATTGTGTGCAATTCTGGTCGCCGTATCTTAAAAAGGATATAGCTATTTTAGAAAAGGTACAGAGAAGAGCCACCAAAATGGTAAAGGGGATGGAAGGATACTCCTATGAAGAAAGGCTAAAAAGGTTAGGGCTCTTTAACCTGGAAAAGAGACGGCTGAGGGGAGATATGATAGAAGTCTATAAATTAATGAACGGAGTGGAATGGGTAAACGTAGATCGATTGTTTACGTTATCAGAATATAGAAAGACTAGGGGACATGCAATGAAGCTACAGGGTAAACTATTTAAGACTAATAAAAGAAAATATTTTTTCACTCAACGTGTAATCAAACTCTGGAATTTGTTACCGGGGAATGTAGTAAAGGCTGTTAGTGTAGCTGGGTTTAAAAAAGGTTTGGACAAGTTCCTTGAGGAAAGGTCCATAAACCATTATTAAGAAGTGACCAAAGATATCAATGCTTGACCCAGTACAAGCATTGTGGAACTTGTGTCTCTTGGGGAAACTGCTAGGTACATATGACCTAGATTGGCCACTGTTGGAAACAGAATACTGGGCTTGATGGACCTTGGTCTGACCCAGTATGGCATATCTTATGTTCTTATGTTCTTATGATCACTGCCTATAAAATTGATGGGCTGGTAATGGGTTTCTACCGCTTACCTCTCACCTTGGATGTAACTACGGAAGTGGTGAAGGGCCCAGACAGTGGACAACAACGACTTTTCATAGTCCGAATATTTCCTCTCCACTTCCATCAAAGCCTTGCTGGCATATGTGATAACTTTCCTGTCGGTGTCATGTGTTTGATACAAGACAGCACTCATGGAGTGGTTGGTGAAACCTAGTTCCACCAAGAATTCCTTGCCACTTTCTGGGTAAGCGAGGCAGGGCGCTTGACTCAGAGCAGCTTTCAGCTCCCCTAGGTTGCTCTCTTGTTCGGTCCCCCATGCCCAAGATTCATCCTTTTTGAGGAGTCTGACCAGGGGCCTAGAAATCTCTGCATACTGGTCTACAGACTGGCAAGAATAATTACATTTGCCCAAAAAGGAGTGAAGCTCCCTTACATTGGTTGGGCTTTCAAGTTGTTGCAAAGCCACAATTCTTTTCTTTTGCAGCTGCAATCTATCAGCAGAAACTTCATATCCCAGATAATTGAGGGAGTTTTGGCACCACTGACCCTTTGTCAAGGATAACTTTGTTCCTGCACCCTTTAATTGTTGGAGAACATGTTCAATCTCCTTTAAATGGTCAGAAAGGGTGGTGTTCTTCACTAAGATATCATCTACATATACAAGGCTGCCCCTAGCATCGGCATCAAGCAGGGCCTTGTGCAGAAAAATATTGAAATTTGCTGGTGCATTCAGATACCTGAAGGGTGTCCGATTCCAGGCATACTGCTGCCTACCAAAGGAGAAGGCTAGCTTGTGTTGGTCCTCGAGATGGACAGGAACAGTCCAAAATCCTGAGGCAAGGTCTAGGCTGGTGAAGTATTTCGCACCTTTGATGGTGGCGAGGTTCTCTTCCAGATTAGCAATAGACCATCTAGACAGGAGTACTTTCTTGTTAAGCTGGTGGTAGTCCAGGGCTAAACGCCAGCTTAAATTTATTTATATTCTCTTATATACCATGCTATTCTACATCAGTGCGGTTTATATTGAACAAACTGAAATTACATTGAACAGGGCATTATAACTTGGAGACAACTATTTTACAGGGAACATGGGCTATGGAGGGTTAAGTGGCTTGCCCAAGACCACAAGGAGAACCTGTGGGACTAGAAACCCCAGTCCTTCCAGCCCAAGGTTGCTGTCCTCTAGTGGGATTTGAACCCCTGACCTTCCGACCTGAAGTACCTTGCCCCACCACTAGGCCAGTCCTCCACTCCAAATCATTCTTGAGGACAGGCCACAACGGTGCATTGTACATGCTTTTGCACTGATGTATAATTCCCTTCCTTTCTAGGGAATTGATGATTTCCTGGACCGATTCATATGAGGCCAGAGGAATAATATACTGCCGCACAAAAACAGGCTTACTGTTTGGATTGGTAGGTATGAGGGTGACATGTAGGTCCATAAGACTGCCGTCATAGGTGTCAGTGGCAAAAAGGTCCTTGCACTGATATAGTAGTTCCCTAAGCTGAGCTTTTTCTGACTCATCAGAACAGGTGTCTGCCTCAGCAAGCTTTTTCATAACCACCCCCTCAAACCATGGAAAAGGGTGTTTTGGGGGAATCTCAACCTTTTCCTCTATCTCCTCTTGGAGAGAGAGGGCTCTGATAGTTGGACCACCTGGGGCTCCTCCCCCTGGTCAGTGTAGGAACTGTGGGACTTGTCAAGTTTCCTGACAAGATCAAATGGTCCTGTTCTAGGTGCACTGAGTGGATGCAGCACTATGACACCAGGTAAACTGTATGGTCAGGAGGCCCCGAGGTGAGGTTCTTACATACTCAGGGGTCTCCCTTCCTTCACAGAGATTCCAAGAATATGGAGCTTCTCCAATAATCTGAAGAGTCAGCTCTATGCCGGGGATTTATTCTCCTACCAAGTATTCCAAGGAAACCTCTTTAGCAATGCTAACAGGTTCTGGACCAGCATTAGTGACCAACAGATGCATCGTTTGTGCTGTGGTCTCCATGCAGGGGAAAGGGCCAGTAATCAGGCCTAACTCCTCAAAATGGGAGTTAGGGTTGAAGAAGGCCAAGGAGCCTGAAACTGTTTACCCCCTGGTTACCTGGACCTTGAGGGGACAATCCTGTATCTTCCCTGGTATTTGGACATCCTCTGCACGCACCACTTCACAAACCTAAGGGATGGTCTGTCCAACCCTCAGTGATGGATGGGTGCCAGGCTACTCCACTGGCTCACCCTCTATCCTACTCCAGAGAAGTTATTCACCAAATCCATATAAGCTCTGAGTCTAAAAATGCAATCTGAGCCTATGTGGAGGGGCACTTCAAGGCCTCTCATGATAGAAAAGGTGTGTTTGAGGGATTTACCCCCAAGTCGCTAGGAAAGATCGCAGACTCCTACTCATGTCTTGGGGCCCTCACCAGGCACTTGGAAGGAAGTCAAGGTTCTCCTAACCTAATTTAGGGTGGCCCGGTGATTAAGGTGATGGAAAAGGGTTTCACTGATGAGTGAGTGATCACAGTGTGGTAACAGGTAGGATCTTTCTTTCTGAGGTGTGCCCATCCACGCATGAATGAACTGGCCTCTCTTATCCGAGGATATTGCTGCTAGTTTTCTAGGGTGGCCTTGACAGGGGTCAGAGGCCAGAGGGGTGCTTACTTCAGTAGCATCCGGAGTCTCCAAGGTCTAGGCTGCCTGGATTGTGGAACCCTTCAGGAATATCTGCTGACAGTCAGTATCAAGGATAAAGTTAGCTATTGAGATCTTTTCAATGGTGATTTCCTCACAATTTCTCTGAGCCTCATTCTTGGCCCTTCATACTTGAGCTCTAGGATTTGTGGTTCTTCTGATCTCTGGAAATTAATCCTCATAGCAGTGTCCTTTTGTTTTACGGAACAAGGACCACTGACCCTTTTGTCACATTTCACTCTGGCATAAGGTATAAGATGGGTGACTTGTGTCCAGATCATCTCTTGGACATAGTCCAGTATGGGGCGCAACTATTTTAGGAGCTCATTGACTATCAAAAGTTCCTCCCCATGGCACTTGGTAATTATCACAGGATGTTTCACCTGCAACTTTCCAATTTGAAGGGTAAGCCAGACTTGGCCTATGGTCAATATGACTTGTTCACCATAAGCTATGAGTGACCCCTCAGTGGGTGCTATGTGTAGGGTATCCTGCCCCTCCAAGGAAGCAGTGAGCTTGTTAAAATGACTTATGGAAATCAGGGTAACTTCAGAAGCTGAATCTATTAGGCCCTCATAGGGAAACACTTGTTGCATTGTAACAGGAATAGTATACCTCTGTCCTTTTGGCTTGAGCTTACCCAGATAGTACTTGTGCTTCCTGATGGAGTCAAAGGTTGGCACCTTGCCATCCACTGGAAAAATATCACTCTGTTTTGAGGGTGTGGCCTTTTCGGCTGGCCTGGAGATCTGAGCTGGCTGTACCTGTGAGACAGTGACCTGTGGTACAGAATCAAAACCAGTTAGTCATTCCTGTCATCAGAAGGGGTAGGGGTTTTAGCCTTTGGCACCTTTGACCTGCTAGGCATAGGGCTGCTACTAGGCCCACAGACTTGGCCGGTGCCTTTTGTGGCTCCTCCTCCGGAAAAGCTTTCCTTTGGAGCCTTCCAACAGCTGCCATGACTTCCTCTATTTTTTTTTAAGAAAAGCTAATCCATGAATTCCCTCCCTGTTGAACTAAGAATATTAACAGAGATTAATGAATTCCGAAAAAAAACTGAAAACACACCTCTTTACAATGCACTACAACACTATAGAACAGCCATCAAAAGAATTAGACAAAGGCTAAACAGTTTTATCTACATCTCACTATAACAGAAAAGAAAACCTGCCCTATCTGCATCTGTACTACTCATAATGATTATATCCCACATAACTTGTATATGTATTTAATAATATAATGTTAATGTACATAATGTATATAGTGTTGCACTGTTCAGTGCTATCTGTTCAACATTTCTGTTTACTGTACATTGGTTATAGTTATATGACGTTATATGTAAAACAAATCCATGATTTGTTGCCTGTTGTTATTTGTGAACCGCAGCTGATCTTAGGAAGCTGCGGTATATAAGAGATTGTTAAATAAATAAATAAATAAATAAATAAATGTCACCACCGGGCTTCCTCATCCATATCCAGTTCTGCCTAGGGGAAGGCTGGCCACCAGAACCCCGCTTAGGCCTAAATGTCTGATCCCACTGTTGGGGCCTGGAAGGAGCCTGTGGAACAGAAGGAGAATTACTTTCTAAAGTAAGGTTAGATTTGACAGTGCTGACACTCTGTTTTGGCTCCTTAGGCTGGCTAGAGGGATCAGACTTCTGGGCCTAAGTGGTGCTTCGGTGGCCAACCTTCCCCTATGCAGAACCGGAAGTGGAGGGCTGTTCTTGTTTTATCATGTAGTTTATTTGCCAGATGGTCCTATGAAATCCCAGAAAAAGGAGTGTAGCAGTATCCCCAAGACAGAAAATATTTACATATGTGTATTTATCTGCTACTGATAATATCTCCTACAAAAATACTCTGTCTGTCTAGGGCAGGGGTCGGCAACCCGCGGCTCCGGAGCCGCATGCGGCTCTTTCTCACCTTTGCCGCGGCTCCGGAGCACACTGCCCGCCCGGTATTTATGGCGTTATGGGCTCCCTCCCTTCTTCTGCAGCCGCGGCTCTCTGCCTCTTAGGGAACCGCGGCTGTGCTTTTAAAATCATCTCGGAGCCCTTCCTGTCTTGACGGGCTCCGTGCAGCATTGTCCCGCCTCCAAAGGAAGTTGTTTACCACTTCCTTTGGAGGCGGGACAATGCTGCACGGAGCCCGTCAAGACAGGAAGGGCTCCGAGATGATTTTAAAAGCACAGCCGCGGTTCCCTAAGAGGCAGAGAGCCGCGGCTGCAGAAGAAGGGAGGGAGCTGACATGGAGGGAGGGGGGCTGACATGGAGGGAGGGAGCAGATATGGATGGATGGAGGGAGGGGGGCTGACATGGAGGGATGGAGGGAGCTGATATGGATGGATGGAGGGAGGGGGGCTGACATGGAGGGAGGGAGCAGATATGGATGGAGGGAGGGGGGCTGACATGGAGGGAGGGAGCAGATATGGATGGAGGGAGGGGGGCTGACATGGAGGGAGGGAGCTGATATGGATGGATGGAGGGAGGGGGGCTGACATGGAGGGAGGGAGCTGATATGGATGGAGGGAGGGGGGCTGACATGGAGGGAGGGAGCAGATATGGATGGATGGATGGAGGGAGGGGGGCTGACATGGAGGGAGGGAGCAGATATGGATGGATGGAGGGAGGGGGGCTCACATGGAGGGATGGAGGGAGCTGATATGGATGGATGGAGGGAGGGAGCTGATATGGATGGAGGGAGGGGGGCTGACATGGAGGGAGGGAGCAGATATGGATGGATGGAGGGAGGGGGCTGACATGGAGGGAGGGGGGCTGTCATGGAGGGAGGGAGCAGATATGGATGGATGGAGGGAGGGGGGCTGACATGGAGGGATGGAGGGGGCTGACATGGAGGGAGGGAGCTGATATGGATGGATGGAGGGAGGGGGGCTGACATGGAGGGAGGGAGCTGATATGGATGGAGGGAGGGGGGCTGACATGGAGGGAGGGAGCAGATATGGATGGATGGAGGGAGGGGGGCTGACATGGAGGGAAGGAGCAGATATGGATGGATGGAGGGAGGGGGGCTGACATGGAGGGAGGGGGGCTGACATGGAGGGAGGGAGCAGATATGGATGGATGGAGGGAGGGGGGCTGACATGGAGGGCGGGAGCTGATATGGATGGAGGGAGGGGCTGACATGGAGGGAGGGAGCTGATATGGATGGAGGGAGGGAGGGGGCTGACATGGAGGGAGGGGGGGCTGACATGGAGGGAGGGAGCAGATATGGAGGGAGGGAGCTGATATGGATGGATGGAGGGAGGGGGGCTAACATGGAGGAATGGAGGGGCCTGACATGGAGGGAGGGGGGCTGATATGGATGGATGGAGGGAGGGGGCTGACATGGAGGGAGGGAGCTGATATGAATGGAGGGAGGGGGGCTGACATGGAGGGATGGAGGGGGCTGACATGGAGGGAGGGAGCTGATATGGATGGAGGGAGGGGGGCTGACATGGAGGGATGGAGGGGGCTGACATGGAGGGAGGGAGCTGATATGGATGGAGGGAGGGAGGGGGCTGACATGGAGGGATGGAGCACTGGTAATGGGGTTGAGGGGACGAGCACTGGAAATGAGCTGATTAGGGGAGGCTAGGACTGGTAATGAGCTGATGGGGGGTAGGACTGGTATTGGGCTGATTAGGGGAGGCTAGCACTGGTAATGGGGTTGAGGGGGGATTAGCACTGGAAGGTACTGGGAGTGAGGACTGGAAAGGGGCTGATATTGGGGAGGGTTACTGGGACTGGAAATTGGCTGATGGAAAGAAGTGAAGAAAACAAAAGAAGAGATAAGAAATGGCAGATGGACCATAGACCACAGAAAGAGAGCTAAGAGAAGACAGGAAAGCAGAAGCCTCAGATCGGGACCAGCATGATCAAAGAATAAATTGGTCAGACAACAAAGGTAGAAAAAATAATTTTATTTCATATTAGTGATTTGACTACAAAACATCATAATTTTGAAATCAAATATTGTTACTTGTTGTTGTGATATTTTCTGGCTTTTTTTTTTGGTGTGTGAAGGAAGAGGGGTAGTCTTATACGGCGAGTATAGGCCAAACACCTATATTTTAACAGGAAAAGTAGGGGGTCGTATATAGCATTAAGGTAAGAAACAATATATGCAGTGTTAGATTTGTTTTAAATGTCGCAATGGTTTTGCGGCTCCCAGTTTTTTTTTTCCCTTCGGAAACGGGTCCAAGTGGCTCTTTACGTCTTAAAGGTTGCAGACCCCTGGTCTAGGGGATATTGCTACACTCCTTTTTCCAGGATTCCATAGGACCATCTGGCAAACAAACTACTTGATAAAACAAGAGCCAGATTTTATTTCTGATTGCAAAAATAGAGGAAATATTAGAATAAATTAGCTTTCTGAGGTAGTATGTTATTCAGCTCTATGACAACCATGAGCTGCTTCTTACACGTCTTCAAGAGAAGGGAATTCTTGCTTCTGCCTTGAGCTGGTGCAAGTCCTACCTATCAGACCGATGGCAACAGGTACGAATTGGCTCTATGACTTCTGAGCCTTCTCAACAAAAACAAGGTGTTCCTCAGGGCTCCTCTCTCTCCGCTCTCTTCTTCAACATTTATATGCAGCCCATATGTTCAATTATCTGTTCCTTTAACATCTCCTGCCTTGTTTATGCTGATGATGTGCTGCTGTTCACACCTTTCTCTATTGACCAGTCTGACCTCTTGCCAATAATAAGCTGCTTTGACGTTGTTACAGACTGGCTCTGCACTCAACGCCTCAGAATCAACTTCAGTAAGATAGATGTTCTATTCATCACAAGGAATCAATCCTTTACTCCCCCTGCTTCGATTAAGGTCAGAGATGCAGAGCTCCCATGTAAACCCATCATCCGCTACTTGGGTATTACCCTAGACCAGCAGTTGGACATGAAAGCACATATCAGCAATATCAGCATGGTGATCTACCACAAGATACAAACAATTCACCATCTGTGTCCCCTACTGGAGCCTGCTGATTTCTGTACGATTTTCCAAGCCCTTGTAACCCCCCATTTTGACTACGCCAACACCATACTACATGGTCTCCCTAGGTGCACTCTTAATCCGCTACAATTGGCAATGAATGCCACTGCTCGTGTCCTTCATGGAGCCTCAAGAAAGGACCATATAACTCCCATTTTACAGCACCTTCATTGGCGTCCCATCCATGGCAGGCTTACCTTTAAAGTAATGCTGCTTACCTTTAAAGCCCTTAACAAGCTTTCTTCTGCCTCCCTCATGGATCTTGTTCACCTCACCCCTTAGAATAGATCCAGAAGATAGATTGCTGCTTACATAGTCACTGTCCCTACTGCTATAATAAAATGCTCCCTTGCGACCAAGAACCGAGTCTTTGTGCTTTATGAGCCCACACTTTGGAATTCCCTTCCTGCCCATATCCAGTCTGTTACTGACTTCGCACAATTTAGGAAGGCCCTAAAGCATCACCTTTTCCTTCAGTATTATTCTCAGGCCGGTGACATTACATAACCAAGTTCATCCTTCATGTCTGTCACGTTTTCATAACACTGGTCAACAAATTTTTACAAAAGTCATGTTACTGAAATAAAAATAGTAATTTCTTATCAATTTTTATATGCTGAACACGAATATGACAGTGAAATTGCAAAGTTGGCTCTAGGTTCTTTGTAATCTACAAGAATTAATGTTTACATCACAAAATGCATGTCAATAGTAAATATAATAGGCCTTCGGTTAATACCTGTAAAAAAACAAGTCATGGACTACTTCTTAGATTTTTTTGCCTGTCTCTTGCACAGCTGTTCGGGAGCTTCTCTGAGGAGTGTCCAGCAGTAGTCAGCCAGCATTGTAGTGGACCATTTTCCCTGGTATCTTTGATCCATCATTGCGATATCCTGGTGAAAACGTTCGCTCTGTTCATCACTAACCATACCACAGTTGTCAGGAAAGAAATCAAGACGGGAATCAAGGAAATGGATCTTTAGAGACATACTGCAGCCAAGTTTCTGATACTGCATCAGCATGTCTTCTACTAGTTCCTTGTAGTTTTCTGCCCTAACATTCCCGAGAAAGTTTGTTGACACTAGGCGAAAAGCATTCCATGCTTGTTTCGCATCACCCTGCAGCAAGTTGTTGAACTGATCATCTTTGAAGAGCTCTCAAATCTGAGGACCCACAAAAACTCCCTCTTTAATCTTTGCTTTGCTGAGTCGAGGGAATTTTTCATGCAGGTATCGGAGAGCTGGCGAAGTACGGTCCATGGCTTTCACAAAGTTTTTCATCAAACCTAGTTTGATGTGATGGGGTGGTAGCAGGATTTTGTGAGCCTCAACCAGAGCTGGGTGCTGGATATTCTTCTCTCCAACTGTTACATTTTGTCTGCAATTCCATTCCTTCCGCAAGTAGTGCCAATCCCTTGCTCGGCTATCCCACTCACATAAGAAACACATGTATTTTATATATCCCTGCTGCAGTCCCATTAAAAGGGCAACTACCTTCAAGTCACCACAGAGGTGCCAGCTGTACTTGTTATAGTTAATGGAAGTCAGTAGATGCTTTAAGTTATCGTATGTCTCTTTTATGTGGACGGCATGCGCTACTAGAATAGATGTAAGACGGTTTCCATTGTTCAAAAGCACAGCCTTCAGACTCAGCTTCAGAGTCTATAAATAGTCTCCAGTCTTATTGGTCATGAGTGATTTTTAAGGAATTCATGAGGCTTTCTATATCGGAACAGAATACCAGATTACTTTCCTTACCGACTGCGTATAGTACACTGCTGACGTCAGATGGCTTCAGCAGCCGTCTGGCAGTAGTATTGCATTGCATCAGAAAATTATGCAATCAATTCTGGATGATGTGTAAATACTGGTATTATTCAATGTGATGCAATATTGCATCATTCAAGGCTTATTTGGGATGTTGTTGATGTCCTACTGGATAAATTTACACGGTGAAACGTCAAAAATGAACTACATGCAATATCTTCAAAACGAAAGCCAATAAAAAATTTTTAATGTTATATTCGTATTCAGCTCACCAAAATACTACAGATTAGGGCCTTTTAAAGTCAGTAATGATTTCAGTGTTGACCAGTGATAATCATACAAGTTGTTTTATTACTTAACTTTTTTAATTCTCCCCGTTTAAACCAAGTTATCTTACCTGTTCTCTGTAAGTTCAATGTATGTTCTGCCTGCATTGTACAAACTAATGTTTATTGTAAACCGCACTGATTTTTAAGAGCACGGTATAAAAAAGAATTAAATAAATAAATAAATTACCAAGAGATCTAATCGCTATTTTAGGAATTATTGTCACTGATTCGCATGCACTCTGACTTACAGTAAATTATCTGTCTGTCAAGGCTAGCCCCAATCTCTGGGAGAAATTAAAGACCAGTACCTTAGCTCATGCCAAAACACCTGTGGCTGTAGCCTGGGTCTCAGGAACGGAACGAAGTGAAGGTATGGCAGAAGTCCAACGTTAGCTGAAATGAACTGTATGGTCACACACTAAGCTGCCAGTCTATGATAAAAATTCACTCCATCTCAAGGCTTTGGCCTTGAACACTATCTGCTGCTTGGTGCCTTTGAATATCCCTGTCAGTGAGATTTGCTAACCAGATAAACCCCTTTGAATATTGTGATGTATGTTTATATTTTATCATTATACATTACACATAACAGGGGCATCTGCAGTTCTTTCCATTTCCCTGTTGTATTGCATGCAGCGTCTGGCTTTTTGGGGTTTCAATTTAGATTTTGTCTACATAACTATTTTTAGTTTGTGTTATTTATGCTGGGTGAGGATCTACATATATTCTGAATGTGTGATCAAGGCCAGGTATTCTGTCAGCGTTAAGTTTCTATGTAAGGATTGGTAGTATTCTGGTTTGTTTGGTTTTCTGAATGTTCTAGGGCCCACTGCAATATTTGTGTGTGTGTGGGGGGGGGGGGGGGGTTAGAAAGCTGGACTAACTGTTAATGTGGTAGATAGTTAATGTGGGTGTGCTAACAAATAACGCAGGGAAATTGCAGATAACACAGTGATTTTCTGGAAGCCCAGACCAGATGTATTCCACACTTTAAGAAAGGTGGAAGAAAGGCCAAATGACAGCCAGCATGGTTTAAAGGTGAGGGCAAAGAGGCTGTTCAGAAAATGAAAAAAAGATCCAAATGATGAACACAGGAAACAACAAAAGTACTGGCAAGTTAAATGCAAGGCATTGATAAGGCTGGCAAAGAGAGAATTTGAAAAAAAGCTTGCTGTGGAAACAAAAGCACAAAATAAAAATGTTTTCAAGTACATTCATAGCAAAACACCTGTGAGAGAGCCAGTTGGACCATTACATAATAGAGGTGTAAAATGGGCACTAAGAGACGACAAGGCCATAGCGGAGAGACTGAACAAATTGTTTGATTCAGTCTTTACTGAAGAAGATGTAAGAAACTTACCCATGCTAGAAATGTTATTCAAAGGTGATGTATCAGAGGAATTGAAACAAATCTTGATAAATTGGGAAGAAGTATTACAGCTACAGTATTTGATAAAGAGCAGCAAATCACCTGGATGGAATGGCATACATCCCAAGGTGCTGAAAGAACTTAAATATAAGATTGCAGACCTACTTTTAGTAATCTGTGAACTATCCTAAAAAAAATCATCTGTATACCTGAGGATTGGAAAGCGGCTAATATAACACCAATTTTTAAAACAGGTTCCAGGGGAGATCCAGGAAACTAGAGACCCATGAGCTTGATGTCTGTACCGGGCAAAATGGTAGGAACCATTATAAAGAACAAAATTACTGAGAATATGGATAATCAGAACTTAAAGGCAGAAAGCCAACATGGATTTACATAGAAACATAGAAACATGATGACAGAAAAAGACCACATGGCCTATCTAGTCTGTCCTTCCATATCAACAACTACAACAGTCCACTTTTTACCTTTAGAGATCCTTTGTGTTGGTCCCATGCTTTTTTGAATTCAGTTACTGTCCTCATCTCTACCACCTCCACTGGGAGACTATTCCATAGATTCACTACTCTTTCTGTAAAGAAATATTTCCGCATATCACTCCTGAATCTATCTCCCTTCACCCTCATCCCATGTCCCCTCATAGCAGAACTTGCTTTCAATTGAAAGGGGCTCTCTCCCTGAACATTTATGCCACAGAGGTATTTAAACATCTCAATCATATCACCTCTATCCTGCCTTTCCTCTAAGGTGTACATATTAAGATCCTTAAGTCTGTCCTCATATGCTTTATAATGAAGCCCACTAATCATTTTAGTAGCCACCCTCTGCACCGACTCCATCCTGTTCACATCCTTTTGAAGGGGCGGTCTCCAGAATTGCACACTATACTCCAAATGAGGTCGCACCAAAGACTTATACAGAGGCATTATCACCTCCTTTTTTCTGCTAGCCATTCCTCTCCGTATGCACCCAAGCATCCTTCTAGCTTTTGCCATCGCCTTTTCTGCCTGTTTAGCTACTTTAAGATCATCAGACACAACCACGCCTAGGTCCCGCTCTTTAATGGACAAAAGTACTTCACCTCCTATACAGTATTGCTCCCTTGGATTGCTGCAGCCCAAATGCATGACCTTACATTTTTTAACATTAAATCCCAGCTGCCAAATTCTAGACCATTCTTCAAGCTTAGCTAGATCCCTCCTCATGTTATCTACACCTTCCTGGGTGTCTACTCTATTGCAGATTTTGGTATCATCCGCAAAGAGGCAAACCTTACCCGACAGCCCTTCCGCTATATCACTAACAAAGATGTTAAAAAGAATCGGAAAGTCTTGTCTCACTAATCTGTTATATTTTTTCGGAGCTGTGAGATAAAGGTGAGCCAGTTGATATACTGTATCTCAACTTTCATAAAGCCTTTGATAAGGTCTCTCATGAGAAACTCTTGTGAAAAAGTCATGAGATAGGAGGCAGTGTACTATTGTGGATTAGGAACTTGTTAAAAGATAGAAACAAAGAGTAGGACAAAATGGACAATTTTCTCAATGGGGAAAGGTAAATAGTGTATACTCCAGGGATCTGTGCTTGGCCTGCTGCTTTTTAACATATGTATAAATGACCTGGAAATGGGAGTAATGAGTGAGGTGATCAAATCTGAAGATGACACAAAATTATTCAGAGTTGTTAAAATGCAAGGGAATTGTGAAAAATTGCAAGATGACATTGAAAAATTGGGAGTCTGGACATCCAAATAGCAGATGAAATTTAGTGTGGTTAAGTGCAAAGTTATGCACTTAGGGAAGAACAACCCAAACTATGGCTACATGATGCAAGGTTCTACCTTAGGAATCACCACCCAGGAAAAGGAGCTGGGCATCATGGTGAATAGTACGTGCATTGAAACCCTCTGTCCAGTGTGCAGCGGTGGCCAAGAAAGCAAATAGAATGTAACCTATTTACGACTAATAAGAGAACATATTTTTTTACTCAACGCATAATCAAACTTCTGAATTCTTTACCGGAGGATGTAGTAAAAGCTGTTATTGTAGCTGGGTTTAGAAAAGGTTTGGACAAGTTCTTGGAGGAAAAGTCCATAAATCATTATTAAAGGGAACCCAGGAAATCCACTGCTTGCCACAATACAAGCATTGTGGAACCTGTGTCCTTTGGGGAAACTGCTAGGTACTTCTGATCTAGATTGGCCACTGTTGTAAACAGGATTCTGGGCTTGATGGACCTTGGTCTGACCCAGTATGGCATATCTTATGTTCTTATGCTAGGAATCATAAGGGAAGGAATAGAAAATAAAAACCAAGGATATTATAATGCCTCTGTATCGCTCATGGTACAACCACACCTTGAAGACACCTTGAATACTGTGTGCAGTTCTGGTTACCGTATCTTAAAAAGGATATAGCAGAATTGGAAAAGCTACAGAGAAGAGCAACCAAAATGGTAAAGGGGATGGAAGGATATCCCTATGAGGAAAGGCTTAAAAGGTTAGGTCTCTTCAACTTGGAAAAGAGATGGCTGAGAGGAGATATGATAGAGATCTATAAAACAATGAATGGAGTGGAACAAGTAAACGTAGATCAGTTGTTTACTCCTTCAAAAAGTAGAAAGACTAGGGGGCACACAATGAAGCTACAATGTGGAACCTTTAAGACTAATCAGAGAAAGTATGGTTTCACTCAGTGCATGAGCAAACTCTGGAATTCATTCCAGAGCATGTAGTAAAAGCTGTTAGTGTAGCTGGGTTCAAAACAGGTTTGGACGAGTTCCTGGAGGAAAAGTCCATAAACCATTATTAAAGAGGACTGGAGAAATCCACTGCTTATCCCACAGATAAGCAGCATGGAATTTGTATACCTTTGGGAACCTGGCAGGTACTTTAGACCCAGAATGACCACTGTTGGAAACAGGATACTGGGCTTGATGGACTCTTGGTCTTACCCAGTATGGTATATCTTATGTTCTTTTGACCAAAGATAATGTCTGAGGATAATGTCTGGAAGATAATGTCTGAGGATCTCAAGGTGGCAAAACAATGTGACAAGATGGTGACCAAAACCAGAAGTTTGCTAGGCTGCATACAGAGAGGCATAACAAGCCAAAGGAAGAAGGAAGAAGCCCCTCTACAAGTTGTTGGTATATTTGTATCCCAGTGATGTGACCTATTGAACCACATCTCCATAATGACAGCAGCAGCAGCATTAGTGCAGTGTTTGTGGTTGTGCACTACCATGTAGATTAGGAAATGCTGAAACAAGAACAATTTCTTCAGTGTTGCATTACTGTACAGCTTCTTGGGGTTTCCAGTTCAATTTTCACCACACATTTCTATTTGTAATTTTTTGAACACTTATTTTAAATATAGTGAGGCTCTTTACATGTTTTCCATATATGTGACCAAGGTGATATATTCTTCTGACATGCTCTGTGGTTGGTTGCAGGGGTTGTGGCTACTGTGAAGGCATAGCTGTATAGGGGTGGAGCCATGGACAATAATCTGCCCCCTAAAGTTAGCCGAGTATGTGAGTACCTGCACTTTTTTTTAAAATTGTATTTTTTACAAGAAAAGCACTGCATTCACCTCTGGCACACATAATCTGCCCCTATCTTGCAAAACTGTGCCCTGGCTGGAGCATACCACTTAATCTGCTCTAAAAAAACAGACTCCATGCCATTCAAAGCCTTGAACATCATAAAAAGCACTTTAAAATGAATACAGGATAGGGAGCCAATGCATTTAGATCAGAGTGGGCACAACGTGATCTGACTTCTGTAACCTGTAATTAACTTAGACACTGTGTTTTATAAATGCTACAGGTTTAGAATCCCCTTTTGGCTAGGCCCATCAGCAAAGTATTGCAGTAATCAAACCATGGAAAAATTAAGACGTGTTACTAACTCCGGTTTATGTTCAGAAATGTAAGGTTGAATCTGTTGGATCTGGCAGAGGACCGAAAATGCCTCCCACACTATCCAGGCTATGTGTTCCCTCATGCCCAACTTAATATCCAACCAAAAACTCAATAAACAGCATTCAGTCTTCATTCACGTCATGCAATTCCACATTAACTTTCCCCCAAACATCTGACAACCACAACACCTCTGTTTTGTTTTGTTCACCTTTATCACAGCCTACTCAGCCAAGACTTCAGCAGCACCAATGTATACTATAACTTTGTGATATCATGGATATTAAGTGTCTTTCAGCATGACCAATAGGACATGTACATCATCTGCACAGATGAAAAAATTGAAGCCCACTTCCCCCATCACAACACAAATAGTATCAAGAATAGATTTTACAAATACAGCAACAAAGCCCCCAGTCTTTCTACCTGAACCCTTCCTGACATGAAGGAACGAAGCCATTGAAGCACTCCCTCACCAAAGCTGATGCTTGCAAGGTCTTCTAATAAGATGGAATGACTCAACATATCAAATGTTCACATTTTGTATATAGTTAACCCTATACCTTGTATACAGTTAACACTATATTTTGTAGATAGTTAACCCTGTTTACCTCCTAGTTTTTGTACCCTGTTAAATGTAAAAAACCAATGCTGATTGTACCATTGTGTTTAACTTGTTCATTTGTAAACCGCACTGATTAAAAGAGCGCGGTATATAAGAAATAAAAATAAATAAATAAATAAATAAATGTGGCCAGCATGTCTAATAACATTAATACTCCACAAAGGCCTTTCTCCAAGGCTGAGTAGATATCATCATCAAAGCCAATAATAATGTTTCTGTGCTCTTAAACTATCTAATCCTGCCTGTTGTCTAAATACTCCCCTAATTGGTAGGCCACCAATAACTTTCCCCAGGAAGGGTAGGTTAGATACTGGTCTAAAATTCTCCACCTTTTAAGGATCTGCAGACCTCTTCTTTAGTAACCAAACAATATAATTTTCAGTCTCAAGGTACATACACTATCCCGCAGTAAGGTATTGATAATCATACTTTGTTGTCTGCCAAGACCTGACTACCTATAAGTGCATGTAATCAATCACATGATCCTAAGGGGTATGTTTACTAAAACCCCGGTAACGATCGCGAATCGCTACCGCGGCTTTATAAACAAGCCCCTAAGAATCACCGCTCAGGAAAAGGATCTGGACATTAGCATGGACAATACATTGAAAAGCTCTGCCAAGTGCCATGTGGCCAAGAAAGCAAATAAACTGCAAGGAATCATAATGAAAGAATGGGGAATAAAACCAAAGATATTATAATGCATCTGCATCACTCCATGGTATGTTTGCACCTCAAATGTTGTGTTCCCTTATCTTAAAAAGAACACGGCAGAATTAGAAAAGATATAGAGAAGAGCCACCAAAATGGTAAAGGGGATGGAAGGATACCCCTATGAGACATCTGAGGGGAGATATATTAGAGGTCTATAAATTAATGAATGGGGTGGAATGGGTAAATGTAGACTGATTGTTTATGCCATCAAAATGTAGAAAGACTAGGAGGCATGCAATGAAGCTGCAATGTAGCAGATGTAAGACTAATCAGATAAAATATTTTTCACAAAACACTTAGGGGCATGTATACTAAAGCGTCTTAACGTGCGTCTAGCGATAATGTGCAGGATGCCATAAAAGGAGTGGGCGTTCCGGTCTAAGCATAGCAATCGCGCGTTATCATGCGATAGAGGGAGCCGTGCACATTAACGCACGTTAATCTGTAGCACAATGGTTAATACCTTGACTGATGAGACAGGGGTCATGAGTTGGATCCCCTAGTGGGCCTAATGAATAAGAGTGGCCGAGGCAATTCCTTTTCCTGCTAGAAACTGTCCAACAGTCTGTGCTACCAGCGAAAAATACCCACACCCCAATGCTATAAACTAATGCACCTTTTAAGGCGCACCATAAGGCACATCTTAAACCGCCACGTCAGCCAAGGTGGGTTATAATGTGCCCCAGAGGCCATGTCGAAAGGTTGCCAACTCCCAAGGCACAATAGTAGGCACCCCATAAGCTGGCTGAATGTAAGCTGTGGCTTAAGATGCCCCAAGGATATATAGGTGAACCTAAAAATGTTGGCCAAGGGCAGTAAGGTCTCCCAATTTGAAAAGCAAGAGAGGTATGGGCCAAACACAGATGTAACCCTAACACTGCACAGAGCAACCAGGAAAGACAATGCACAAGTAATGGAAGGAAGTAGATCTGAGCTGATGGACCAGACAAATCTGCGTCCAGCCCATGTAGCAGCTGGAAAAATGGACAAACATATCGGGGGCAGCTATAGCGATGCACAGAGTGATGGTAATGTACCATGCAACAATGACAGTGTGTGGCAGAGGATGGAAAGACGTGTCCAGCAGAGGAGGTAGAAGTGGCAGGATAGGTGCAATGACAGGACGACAGTGGAGTAGCAGTGCTATGCAGAGCACACACAGGAGAGGTAACCAGGGAGAGCTGCAATGCAGAAATGTGTAGCAGTGTAGGACGTGGGGTAGCAGCATGCACATCAGGGTAGGACGGCACACAGCTGGCAGACACACGTAGATGGACAGAAGGATGGTTGACAACTGTGATAAGGGTACAATGTGCTAACAGCACAGATCTGCCTGTCACAGGAATGAAAAGTAGTTGTGCAGGACAGGCATACAAATGAAAGAGAACAGAGAAGAATCAAACCTATGACCATTAGCACAAATGGCAATGCACAAACCAGTAGGCCACACCACCAACATGAGGTCATTAGCAAAGGCTGCATACAAGAATACTGCAGGGCATCACACAAGAAGCCTGCTGGCTGCCAGGATAGGCAAACCTCCAACAGTAACCATGATGAAATGCACATGCAGATCTGGTGTGTACAGATCTGCATCTGTAATTGGGACCAGAGTCACATATGCAAAAGAGGAAAGAACCTAAACCCAAAGGGCAGCAGGGGATGCTCTGTGGAGCAGGGCAAAATTCAGAAAAGAACAGGAGAGAATTGAACCTGCAAACAGGTGTGCTGCAGACCAGCAGCAATGCCAATCCCCCAAGTGGACTACCATGTAAACACCCTAAAGAAAGAGGCATATGTAACAGCTAATATGTGATGGATAGGCAGCACAGAGGGCACACTTTGGTGTATAGTGAAGAGATGGAAGGGTGTGTGCATAGGTGATGAACCTGCAGGTACCTAATGGTCATGTTAGCACAACAGAAAAAAAATAAAAAGTAAACCCCATTTGAGGATCAAACCTGCAACCTATGATGTTATAACACATGTCTGTAACCACTACCCCAAACAACCACAACAAATGCACTGAGCACAATGCAAAAATAGTACCTCAAAGGGAAGGTGTGTATGGGAACCTGTAACATCCAGTGATGTGGCAAACGGCTGGCAGATAGACAGCTGGCACTGTACAAGGATGTGAGCACAGGTGGGCCATGTACATGACCAGGAAATCATTAAATACAAGTGTCAGTGTGATCAAGCAGCAGCAGAGACAAATGTATGTCAAACACATTTTTTTATTTTGGCTAATCATCACAAATGGTGTAGATACCGCCATCATAATATCAAGGTGAGTGGATCCCAGGTGAAAAACGAAAAACACATTGTGCAGGGCACCAACCGACATCTTACAGAAAAGTCACTGGCCCGTCTACAGATGATGGGCAGGAGAGATAATGTGCATCAGGTGCATGGGGTGCAGTATGCATTAGGTCCCCACCCCCCACATGCTGCTGCATGCCACAAATGTGTTAGTTACATATGTGTGCACATAGACAGTAGGCGGTGCATGATGAGGGCCCAACACACATCAATCATAATCTGTTCCTTAAAACATATCTTTCTGCCAACACTAGAGGCACACAAATTAAAAAGCATATGTTGTCAAAAGTGTAAAAGTTTAAACACACATCAAAATTTATGTTACAGCTGTCACATAATGCCTGATATAGGAATCAAAGCTGCAACAATGTAACCCTAAACAATCGTCAAATGCACAATGAGGGTATGCCAACAGGTAGCAAAGGCACATGAACACAGAGAATTCAAAAGAAACCATCTGCAGAAAAATGCAGAGATAACACTATGCAGAAGGTCCCCTGCACTGGTTGGTGTTGATACAGTGTCTGTACACATATATCACGGTACATGGAATGCACAAATGAAGGAAGAAAATGGACACTCACACTGCCACACTCCAAATATAATGGGGCAATGTGAGTGTCGTTACCTCAGGGGATAAATAGGACCGCACAGACATGCAATGCTAGGTGTGTAAATCAATGCAGAGTGTCACATCTGTACAGTAAGCAGACACAATAAGCTGTATATAGAGATGGAAAGAAAGGTTAAACATGTTACAGTAACCCACACAGAAGCCATATTGCAACCTGCTGTGTTGCACCAACATAGTCACATGCACATGCACTGTGTACATTCAAACATGATACAGTGATGCCACACATGCACTGTAACACCTCTGGTGATTGCAAACAGCAATCCAAGATGCTGGTGTGCAGTAAAGTGGCGTCGTGGCAAATACTGTGTCATGTCCAAGTGGAGGCTAGGTGGACATGGACAAGAGGACCTCTCCAGTGTTCCCCCTGTGCCACATGCATGGCTGTATGCCCGTGTCATACCAAACAGATGAGCGTATCTTGTGTTCCATGTCACACACATGGGCAAAACACAACACAATGTCAGAAGGATGTACAACATACAGCGACACTGTCAGTCCCTGCTGCACATGTGGGGACCAGTACACAGTGTCCAAAGTGCAAAGGTTGTCTGCAATCCAACAAATCATGCTACAACTGTCCTTGAAACCCTGGGCATGCATAATCAAGTGTGACATCCCAATATGCCACAGTACTGGAAAGGTCATGTGTGTCTCCTGCGATAAACACGACACCCAGCCAGAGCACAGCAGCAATGGTATGTTGTACAGGCCTGTCATGCCCAAAGTAGCAGTCCAACAATAATACTGTCCATCCTAGGCATGTGTCCGACTCACAGAGGTCAAACATCCTATGGCACTATTTCCCAGGGATAGTTCCATGGTGGTGTTGTGTCCTCCAACAGGTGGTTGATGGTGACGCCGGATGCACTGTAGTAGATATGCTTTCTGTGTTCACTGCCCTGTGTCAGAAGAGGAGAAACAATGTAGTGGTATGCTGCTTGTAACATCAGTCCAAATTGCACAGAGTGAAACATCAATATGTACGTAAGGAAATGTCACAAAGGCAAACATAGCACAACACAGAACACACTGCATGTTGGGGACATATCAAATTGGAACCGCAGATGAGGGTGTCACATGGATATGGTCATGTCCATGCCCAGGTTACACTGGCGTTTCATAGCTCCATCCCATGTGCATCAGCATTCATGTACACAAACCCAACAGGAAGTGTCTATGAGAACAAACAGTAAATCATTAACATGTAAAGGCTGATGTCATTCACAAAAGACCAAACGTGCAACCTACCGTGTGTTTGCAGCAAGTGTATATTTAGGATACCCTGAGGCTCTCAAAGGCCATAACATGTCACAGTCAAGGGAGAAGATGTCACTGAGATGTGTAGAGTCACCATGTCCCCATGTCCAGCCACTGTTGATGCATGTCCACATTATGGCAATATCTGTGATACACAAATGCTGTTGCGTAGTGGTCAGTCAGCACACAAGAGATAGGTCAGCCCACAACACACAACACATGTCCACAATATCCACAAGGTAAATAGCAGTAAGGTAGAGATATCACAGTCACCACCGCTCCCCAGGTGTACAGACCCCTCACACCACATGATAATGCAAAATGCCTGCACACTGTATCATCACACAGCCAACCCAAAAGCACCCACCCACACATTATGCTAAGGTGAGCTTGGCAGCAGTAGCATACATCCTGTATGTGCACAATTGGAGATTAGTGGAGATAAAGGCCTGTTAAATGCAATGAACCCTGCTGTTGGCTGATGATACAATGTTAGAGAAGGGTGTATGTGCATTCCACCACCCAAACACCTAGGACCTGCACACACACGCAGCTCTGTTGGACGTGTCCCAGAGACAATGTTGGAGAAGACAAACAGGCCAGGAACACAGGTGGATATGTGTGCCAGCAGCAACATTCGGGGTATGGGGGTGCAGGGAAAAGAGGTGAACAACAACATATGTACAATATGACAGATCACTGCAGACATGTGTTCCTCCTGACTGTCGTCACAAAGTAGCTGTAGGTCCACCTACCCCAGACCACTGCATGTTGGATGATGTACAGTCACCTGCCAATGCAACACAGCACCAGGAGGGTCACCAAGTATGACCTGTGGATTGAGAAACACAAGAGAAACATACATAAGTCACGTTGGAGCTGTGCAACACACACTGCACCTTCACGTCCTCAGCTCGCACACCCCCCAAGATTCCTAACAGACCGACTGTTCCCCATCACACTGTACAGATCTTTTTGATGATAAAGTTTTCACTGAAGTGTGTGTGGCAAACAACAAGGGTCCGTACTCTGTCTGTCCCCTTCCTCACCTCTCTGTTGCTGTAAAAACTGAGGAACAGAATTAGCTCCTCGCTAACGTGTCCCTGCTTGGCTCTAAGCACGCAGTACTATCCTGTGTCCCCCATATCGCTCCCAATGCCCCTTCAGTGTGTGAACTGGTGTCTCAAGGTTGTCTGCTACAGCGCTGTCAGTTCCTGTTGTTGTTGTTGTTAAGTGCCGTCGAGTCGGAGTCGACTCATGGCAACCCTGTGGATAGCTATCCTAAATTGTGTTCGGTCTTCAGTCAGATGGCTCATTGTTGACAGACTGGTACCCATAGCTGCCGTTATTGAATCGATCCATCTCATTACTGGCCTTCCTCTTTTGCATTGACCTTCTATCTTGCCAAGCATGATGTTTTTCTCTAATGATCTCTCTCTTCGCATGATGTGTCCAAAGTATGAAAGTTGAAGTCTTGTCATCTGAGCTTCTAAAGAAAGCTTAGGTTTGATCTCCTCTAGTACTGACTGGTTTGTTCTTCGGGCAGTCCATGGTATACACAGTATTGGCCACCAGCACCATAATTCAAAGGCATCAATTTTCTTCCTGTCTGTCTTGTTCACTGTCCAGCTTTCACATCCATATGATGTTATTGAAAATACCATGGCTTGAACAAGTCGAATCTTTGTATGGAGAGAGACATCTCTGCTCTTGAGAATCTTATCTAGGTCTTTCATAGCCATTCTGCCAAGAGCAATGCGTCGTTTGATTTCTTGACTGCTTGTTGCTTCTTTATTGATAGTTGATCCAAGTAGATTAAAGTTGTTCACAGTTTCAATTTCTTCTCCGTCAACGATGAACCTGTTGATTATGCCAGTTGTCATGATCTTTGTCTTCTTTACATTAAGGTGCAGGCCCATTTTGAGACTATGTTCTTTGATTGTGAGAAGCAAATGTTTCAGATCATCTTCACTTTCAGCCAGTAACACAAGGAAATATGCAGGGGCTCCATCCTTATCCTCTGTCTATATACATTTTCCTGGTGTGTATATCTCATACCTTGACTTACATTAACAGCTGTGTGTTGATGTGTTGCAAATATATCTCTCCACGCCTGAGTTATGTCTGCCAAACCACACCCCGATGTCCAGTTTCTACGTGACATTGATGGCTACATGTCATACCACTGTGTGAAATTGATAATGGCAAAGCATGGATATCCTATATGTGCACCTAAACCCTCCCCTCCCATCAGATGTCTTTGTGTGTGTGGCTGAAACTTCCTTTCTTTAGGGTCCACAATGTAGGTGTTGTTGTGGACTACACTCTCCTCCTCTACACACATACCCAGCTTGTAGTTGAGGCATGTGGTTTATTTAAAGTTGTCATCAGCTAGATCTCCCCAGTCCTCCCTGAAAATACAACTGAAACCCAAATCCCTCCCCCCAAAGCAGCTCCTGGCTTGCCTACTATAACCGAAAAGTCCAACAGGTAAGGCAGTACTCACTTCAGTATCAGAGACACAGTTCAAAACGTGATGTAGGTGGAAAAACAATTTTATTAAAATTAACAAAGACCTATTACCAACCAAACACAGGCCGTGTTTCGCAAACCTTCATCAGGAGTTGATCAGGTAAGGTACTAAAAACATAAAAAAACATAGATATTAAATATAATTACATAATTAAAATAATGTGAAAGAACAGATCCAAAATCATGATACATAAAACATGCAGATGTATAATAAAATAAGGCTCATAAATGGATAAAACAATAAATATACTATAAACCAAATAAGAATAATAGAAGAATAAAAAGTGTGGACATGCAAAATTGAAAAATAAGTTAAAACAGAAGCATAATCTAAACACAATATTAATAAAACATAAATACAGAATTGTAATAAAGCAAAACAAAACAGGGTGTGACAAGCAATTATGTTGTACAGGGGTATCTTTGTATGTAGACCCAAGAAACTTGTGGCCCTCGGAAGGAAATCTGTTGGTATAACTAAAATAAATAAATACAGCTTGAACATACCTACTAGACATACATAATAAATATACATACATAATAAATATCCTAAAAGCTAATAAATAATTAAAACTACCTAATACAACTAAAAAGGGCTATTGTGAAATTAGGGAACAAACTCATTGGAGAGTAAGAGACGTAAAAAAGCAGCAGGAGTGAAAAAGGGGAGAAAAAAAATATACGCCGAAGCGTCATTGTAAATATGCAAAAAAACAATTGGTACCTTTGTATGTAGACCCAAGAAACTTGTGGCCCTCAGAAGGAAATTGTGATGGTGTAACTAAAATAAATAAATACAGCTTGAAAATACCTACTAGACATACATAATAAATATCCATACATAATAAATATCCTAAAAGCTAATAAACAAATAAAACCACCTATAAACACTAAAAAGGGGCTATTCTAAAATTAGAGAAAATTAGGTACTCTTGTGGAACTCTCAAAACGTGCCCTTTAATATAGATCTTTAGCGAGAATAAAGGCATCATACATTCGTTAAATATATAACTCTATCGTACAATAGCTGAAGCTATATACATTATATTTATTAACTATATATCTCTACCGGCGCAAGGATAGTCTTCTTAAAATGGGCGTCAATATAAACTCCAACGTACCTCCGTAACACAACTTCTGTGTAGAGGAACTCCTTAAACGATAGAGCGGGAGAAAGGGGGCGTGTCAAAATGAAGCTAAAACAGGACTTGCAGCAAATAACCGCTTATGGGGTAACTTGTAAAGGGAGAGAGAAAATAAATTGAGCTGTGCAGCTCTGAAAATTCCCCCCTCCCCCTCCCTCTCCCTCTCCCCCTACCCCCTCCTTTCTCCCCTTCTCCCCCCTCCTCCCCCCTCCCCCTTACCCCCTCCCCCTTTCGGCAGAGCTTTGTTCTATGGATCCTTGACATATTAGTCTTTATTCATAGGCCTCCACATTTTTTATATATTTCCCCTATTTAGACTACTATCCTTGGCTTCTTTTAAAGTCTTATGGTACTATGATTTATATGTGCAATTCATTTGATAGGAATTCTTTAGAGCTGCACAGCCCAATTTATTTTCTCTCTCCCTTTACAAGTTACCCCATAAGCGGTTATTTGCTGCAAGTCCTGTTTTAGCTTCATTTTGACACGCCCCCTTTCTCCCGCTCTTTGGCGAGATAAGAATATGCACATGAGCCGGCGTTCTCAAGTTTAATTATTCACTAGCGCGTGAAGCACGGGTGATGCTCTATCGTTTAAGGAGTTCCTCTACACAGAAGTTGTGTTACGGAGGTACATTGGAGTTTATATTGACGCCCATTTTAAGAAGACTATCCTTGCGCCGGTAGACTTATATATAGTTAATAAATATAATGTATATAGCTTCAGCTATTGTACGATAGAGTTATATATTTAACGAATGTATGATGCCTTTATTCTCGCTAAAAATCTATATTAAAGGGCATGTTTTGAGAGTTCCACAAGAGTACTTGCTATATGTGCAATAACATTAAGTTATAGTCTGAAGGGTGCTCCATACCCGTGCTTATTTAATTGAGCCACGTTTTTATGTCTCAATATATATTTTTTTCATCTTCCACATTTTTAATGGTTGTCATATGAGGTCTTCTTGCTTCAAGTATATGTTTAGATCTGTTGTTCAGCACGGCGGCTGGTGACACGCTAGAAAGTCTTTTTCTTTTTATGCAGTATCTGGGCTACATAGGTTAACCATAAAGATATGATGAATGTTAGTTTCTGCAATACTATTCTCCATTGCGTTAGATTTATTCCTCTCTTAGTTAAAAGCAGTTAGTCTGCCAGTTTAAGTTGGATTTGCTATCCTAATTGCAAACGGTTGCTCCTAAGTTATGATTTCAGAAAGGATCGTTGTTCCAGTATTAGTTACCAATTGGTTTTTGCACATTCACAATGACGTTTGTGTGTTATAATTTTCCTCCCTCTTTGTTTCTGCTGCTTTTTTACGTCCCTTTCTCTTCTATGGGTTCGTTCCCTAATTTTAGAATAGCCCCTTTTTAGTGTTTATAGGTGGTTTTATTTGTTTATTAGCTTTTAGGATATTTATTATGTATGGATATTTATTATGTATGTTTAATAGGTATTTTCAAGCTGTATTTATTTATTTTAGTTACACCATCACAATTTCCTTCTGAGGGCCACAAGTTTCTTGGGTCTACATACAAAGGTACCAATTGTTTTTTTGCATATTTACAATGACGCTTCGGCGTATATTTTTTTCTCCCCTTTTTCGCTCCTGCTGCTTTTTTACGTCTCTTGCTTTCCAATGAGTTTGTTCCCTAATTTCACAATAGCCCTTTTTAGTTGTATTAGATAGTTTTAATTATTTATTAGCTTTTAGGATATTTATTATGTATGTATATTTATTATGTATGTCTAGTAGGTATGTTCAAGCTGTATTTATTTATTTTAGTTATACCAACATATTTCCTTCCGAGGGCCACAAGTTTCTTGGGTCTACATACAAAGGTACCCCTGTACAACATAATTGCTTGTCACACCCTGTTTTGTTTTGTTTTATTGCAATTCTGTATTTATGTTTTATTAATATTGTGTTTAGATTATGCTTCTGTTTTAACTTATTTTTCAATTTTGCGTGTCCACACTTTTTATTCTTCTATTATTCTTATTTGGTTTATAGTATATTTATTGTTTTATCCATTTATGAGCCTTATTTTAGTATACATCTGCATGTTTTATGTATCATGATTTTGGATCTGTTCTTTCACATTATTTTAATTATGTAATTATATTTAATATCTATGTTTTTTATGTTTTTAGTACCTTACCTGACAACTCCTGATGAAGGTTTGCGAAACACAGCTTGTGTCGGGTTGGTAATAGGTCTTTGTTAATTGTAATAAAATTCTTGCCTACTATAACCTACACCTTGCTGATCTGGCCTTGAATCATCTCTGTGTTCCATAAAATCATGCAACACTGCACTGTTTGGCTTTTCTACAGCCACACACATAATGGCAATAATACTCTCCCTGTCAGGATACCTCACAGGTTCCCTATCCATTCCCGCATCCATGTCCAGGCTACGTGCTGTCCTATACATACAGGCACACTGTGGTGTTGCAGTAACTTCCTCTACTGATCCCAAATACCAGTAATCCCACTACTACTCAGCATATATATAGTGCTACGTATCACATGTAGCACTATACAGAAACAAATAACACACAGTCCCTGTTCAGCAGGGCATAACAACCAATCAAACAGCTCAAACTAAAAACTGTGAAACATACACATCCTGGCAACTGGTCCCATCTATGGTCTGCCCTCCTACTGTATACCCCATACCACACGCCTTTCAGCTTGCTGCACTCTAAGCCGCAAAATAACTACCTGAGTCTGTACAGCAGCCCCTATCCCAACCAGCCACAAATTAGGTATGACAGCTCAACACCTCCCACAAGCCTACCACTCCCAACACACATAATCCACCACCACCCGCTGTTGTGCCCTGCTCACATTTACTGCGTTTTACTCATGACTACATTGTCAGCTGGGATGGCCAGGCAGTGTCTGGTACATGTCAGTGCAGTGTTGCAGCTTACTACCATTGGGATTCAAATGTTCACTAGTAGTACACACATATCTAAACAAATGTATGCAGTAACATATGCAGTACTTACATGAGAAGAGCATCTCAATCATCTGCCGCCTGACTGCTGTGCCCTCACGTGTGTCACCACAGGCACGTGCAGGAGGGCATGTAGGATCATTCTCCAGATCATCATTAATTTCGACAGGGATATGGTGCCTGAGAGCAATGTTGTGCAGGATGCAACAGGCTATAATTATCTCTGCCACAGTCTGTGGTCGGTATTGTAAGGCCCCGCCTGTCCTATCCAGACACCTGAAGCGACTCTTTAAAACACCATAGGTGTGCTCTATGACAGAGCAGCTGGAGGCATGGGCCTCATTGTACCTCCTCTCTGCATGTGTCCATGGTTGACGCACAGGGGTCAGCAACCAGGGGTGACACCCATATCCTGCATCACCTGCAGAAAGAAATGTGGAATGTTAAAGCAGGAGCTGATGTCCACCCAAATGGACACAAGTATGTACGTGCAAACCAAATGCACAAAACGCCCTGACAGAAACATATGACAGCACATGATGGAATACCACAAATATGTATCAGCGTGTGAAGTTATGATACACAAAACAAGGGGTAGGTGTACGGATTGCAGTCAACATAATCTGTAAACACGACACAAATGCTAGTGTCCATGCTACCATCATCACACAGCACCATAGCAAGGTAGAGCTGGAGGGCCTCCCCCAACATTAGGTCACACCCAGACAGATGAGACACAGACACAACTAGGGATACACCTCAAAGACAGACATGTGCACATACGGTGAGTCACAGGATCACCATGTGCATGTCAGAGATGTGGAATACGCACCCAGCAGTATGCAGTCCTCATACTGTCCTGCCTCAAATTGTCTGAATAGTGCCGAGTGATGCAGGATATAGGAGTCATGGGTGGACCCTGCAAACCTAGGGACCACAGTCATAATTTGCATATTTGCATCACATACAACCTGAACATTCATGGAATGGTAGTATTTATGGTTGCGGAACACTACCTCCCTGTCTCTGGGCAGGACCAGGGCAACATGTGTGCAATCAATAGCTCCCATCACGTGTGGTATCCCTGCTAACGCCTCAAAGGCCTGGTTCAGGGTCCCCCACTGTTGCCTAGTGTTGGGAACTGCAATGTAATTCCCCACCCGGCTGATCATGGCACGCAGTACCTGGTGGAGACAGCGTGAGAAGGTTGGGTGGCTCATGCCACCCACTGCGGCCATAGATGACTGGAAACAGCCAGAGGCAAAGAAATGTAGGGCTTTCAGATAAGGTTTGCCTCTTTGCGGATGATACCAAAATCTGCAATAGAGTAGACACCCAGGAAGGTGTAGATAACATGAGGAGGGATCTAGCTAAGCTTGAAGAATAGTCTAGAATTTGGCAGCTGGGATTTAATGTTAAAAAATGTAAGGTCATGCATTTGGGCTACAGTAATCCAAAGGAGCAATATAGTATAGGGGGTGAAGTACTTTTGTCCACTAAAGAAGAGCGGGACCTAAGCGTGGTTGTGTCTGATGATCTTAAAGTAGCTAAACTGTACTTAATTGGTTCACCTCTTATCTAAGCAATAGAACACAAACAGTACAAATCGGTAACCTTACATCCAAGACGTACAACCAGGAACTAGGTCTCCCTCAGGGATCGGCACTGTCAGCCCTCCTATTTAATATCTACATAAAGCATGTCTGTAATATATTTAAAAAATTCAACGTTTACTATCACTTATATGCAGACGATATAATGATGTACATCCCATTTACAATCCCCAATATACCAATTCAATTGCTCGCAGAGTGCTTTAATTAACTAACCACCTGGCTAAATGAAAATAACCTCTACATCAATCATCAAAAACAGAAGCCCTAATTGTAACAAAAAACCTCTCATACTCACCCCCTACACACATCACTCTATAAAACCAAGAAATCAAACTAAAAAATGAAGTACGATATCTAGGTGTAATACTTAACACACATCTCAACATGGAAACACATATAAGAAATACAACGAAGAAAGTATACTTCAAACTTAAAATCCTAAAGCAACTACACCCACTAATGCACCTACAAGACTTCCAGCGAATAATACAAGCCATAATTACACCTCACTTCGACTTTGCAAATCTAATACTTCTAGGCACAACAAAACAAAACTTGAAATGACTTCAAATTGCACAAAATGCAGCGGTCAGGACCATTATGAAGGTCCCCCCATTTCAACATATCACTCCGATTCTGGAGAACTTACACTGGCTACCGATACAAAGCCGAATAGTATATAAAACACTAACAACTACCTTCAAAACTCTAAACAACATGGCACCACCTACCCTATTCAATCTCATCACTAAAGAACCTGCTAAAAACTTACACAGGAGAGATCATACAAACAAATTAAGGACTCCGAAAGAATTTATAAAAGCCAGAAAGATAACAAACAAAAAAGAATTCTCACATGCTGCCCCCATTCTATGGAACGCCCTTCCAGATGAAATGAGATCACTTTTAGAGATCAAAGAATTCCGCAAAAAAACTTAAAACGCACCTGTTCACATCACACTACGGTTCTTTGCCAAACACACCTCCCCAGCTAGAAAATGGATAATACCATGTCAGATTCCCATAAACCAAACTGGATTTGACATATGATGTGAAACCCCAAATGCTTATGATCCTTAAATGTCACATTCAACACTGTATCTATTACTCATTTTGTTCCCTGTATATAGTTCTTGTATGTTCCATGTAATGTAATATAGTTGTTATGGTTTTAAGCTGTTCACTGTAAAAACAGACGCCTGTCTGTTATGTTGTTTTGTTCCATGTAAACCGCATTTGATCTCTGGAAGATGCGGTATATAAGAAACTGTTAATTAAATTAATTTAATTAAATTAAATTAAAAGGCGATGGCAAAAGCGAGAAGGATGCTTGGGTGCATATGGAGAGGTATGGCTAGCAGAAAAAAGGAGGTGATAATGCCTCTGTATAAGTCTTTGGTGCGACCTCATTTGGAGTATAGTGTGCAATTCTGGAGATCGCACCTTCAAAAGGATGTGAACAGGATGGAGTCGGTGCAGAGGGTGGCTACTAAAATGATTAGTGGTCTTCATTATAAAGCATATGAGGACAGACTGAAGGATCTTAATATATACACCTTAGAGGAAAGGCGGGATAGAGGTGATATGATTGAGATGTTTAAATACCTCCGTGGCATAAATGTTCAGGGAGAGAGCCTCTTTCAATTGAAAGCAAGTTCTGCTACGAGGGGACATGGAATGAGGTTGAAGGGTGATAGATTCAGGAGTGATATGCAGAAATATTTCTTTACGGAAAGAGTAGTGGATCTGTGGAATAGTCTCCCAGTGGAGGTGGTAGAGATGAGGACAGTAACTGAATTCAAAAAAGCATGGGATAAACACAGAGGATCTCTAAAGGCAAAAAGGGGACTGTTGTAGTTGTTATGGAAGGACAGACTAGATAGGCCATGTGGTCTTTTTCTGTCATCATATTTCTATGTTTCTAAGGAGCTTGACCAAACCCGGTATGGCATGTGTTGCAGCGGGACTAAACCCATGCCCTGTGCCTCAGTCCCATGGACACCATCTCCCCCATCAGGCAACCATAGTCCCTGCTGATCCCCCACTGCACATGCAGCAATCACAAAGGCTGCCATAAACTCCGCCCCTAACTCCTCTAACTCAGTCCAACACAGACACTCAGCCCACCAACCTAGCTACACACCTCCCTCACCACACACCAACCCAGCCACACTACCCCACCACCACTCACACACTCAGCTACTCTCCACGATACACCTGCCTCCAACACTCTCCTCGCTTCACCAACAATGCACGTCTTCTCTCCCTCGCCTACACAAACCCCTCAACGTGAAACAGGTGTGCAGGTGTATTTATAGGGTTTTTTAAAGTAGCGCATGTGTTGCGCGCGTTGCACATGCACCGCAGCAGCGTGTGTGTTGCGCTCATTGCGCATGCACCGCAGCGCATGTGTGTGTTGCGCGCATTGCGCATGCACTGCACATATGCAGAAGGTGGGCGCATGGGATACGATGTTACACATGCATATGTGCTGTGTGATATTAGGCGCTTGCTCAGCACCTTGCACTCACGCACAGTGCATGTGTAAGATGGGGTCCCGCGCGTCCAACGTCTGTTTCTCTGTGGCTCATGTTCAACATGCGCAACACATGCGCGCGTGCTGCGGCACATGCGCAACATGTGCTACGTAAAAAACCCCTATAGATACACCTGCACACCTGGTTCACTTTGAGGGGTTTGTGTAGGCGAGGGAGAGAAGGCGTGCGTTGTTGGTGAAGCGAGGAGAGTGTCGAGCAGAGTGAAGAGAGGAGGCAGGTGTGTTGTGGAGAGTGGTTGGGTCGTAAGTGGTGGTGGAGAGTGTCAGAGGCAGGTGTGGTGAGGAAAGGTGTGTAGAGGTGTGGATCGGTGGAGGTGTGGAGGCAAAGCAGGCGAGAGAGAGAGAGGAGGGGAGGCAAAAAGCAGTGTAGAGATACAGCATCAGAGTTGAGGAGCAGACAGCAAGCAGAGGAGGTGGGGCGAGGAGCAGGTGTGAGGGGTAAAAGAAGAGCCGGGATGTGTGACAGGGAGGGAGAGGGCACAGAGGGCAGGGAGAGGGAGCAGCAGGACATGGCAGGAGGGGAGTAGGGGGGCACCTGTTCAGCAGGACCCAGAGACAGCAGGAAGTGTTGGGCATTTGGTGGTGGCTGCAGACCCATCGGCTGTGTCCCAGCCCACACAGGGGCCACCCAGTGCCAAGAGAAGGCGTATACCAGTGCCAGCAGCAGAACGGAGGATGACTGTGCGATTCAGCCAGCAGGAAAACCACATCCTGCTGACCAGTGTGTTGGAGCACTATGAGGTGCTCTATGGCCGGCTAAGCAACAGCACCACTGTGGCAGCACGTACACATGTGTGGGAGGAGGTGCAGGAGGCCATAGCCCAGGCAGGGGGACCAACCAGGGACCTGGACAGTCTTAGAAAAAGATTCAACGATATAAAGCGTGGTGTGCGTACACACACGGTGGCTGAGAGGCAACATGCCATGGGCACTGGTGGGGGAGGCCCCTTTGCCCAAACACTCACACCCCTTGAGCAGGAGCTTGCAGACTGTCTTTGGCCCATGTACTTGTGTGGACTGCCAGAAGCACTGGATACTGCCCATCCACAGGCAGGTAGGTATGCCCCTTACACCTTGCTGCTCCTTACATGTGAAATAAACTCCCTTTGTCTAGGTGTCAGGCATCTTCTTTGTCCCTCCTCACACTTGCGTTCATAGCTCATATCTTTACCTCTGGCTTTGGCTCATGAGTGTGCTGTTCGCCATTCCATCCCTTTTAAATTGCACGTTTCTGTCAGCCTCTCACAAGTGTTCCTACCACCATCCTTTGTCCTGTCTCCCCTGTTCCTGTCTCTTTGCTCCTGCTCCAAACCTCTTTCCACACCTGTTAGTGCTATGTCTAATTAGATAGTAAGCTACACTGAGCAAGAATTGTCTTTTTGTGTGTTCACTCTCACAGTGATACATGCGCTTGGTAGTGGCCATTAAAATGCTCAGTAGGTGTAGTAGGAGTAGTAGTAGTAGATATGCAGCACATGTACAGGGCACTCCCAAGCACATAAGCACATGTGGCACATGGAGGGGAATGGTAGGGGAGCATGTCCTGAGAGCATGCGTGCCCCAACACATGCAAATGTGGGGTGATGACACAGCAGCACATGGCAGGGTAGGTACAGGGTGTGTGTGACAGGTACGTGGACCTGTGTGCATGTTGGACACAGTCCTGAGCGTATTTGAGGTTCCCAAAGCAATGGTGAAGCAGGGGGCATGGCAGACCAGACCCATATCTGGTTATACACTACATACATCCATGGTCCAGGCAACAGACAAGCAAAGCCCAGAGATCTAAGCTGCATAGTAACAGTTTATAGCACCACAGATCATCAATGTAACAGTGATTTAAAGGACCTATCTGAGGAGTGGCTAATGATATCCCACTGTAATCAACGAGACACACAGCATACCTGAGCAGCACTGTAACAGTCATGAGCCACATTAGGATATCATTTGGCAGTATGCAGATAACCCCCCTGTTATCACCTGTTGTTGCTCTCTACTGCTATGAAGTCTGGCTGTGATGCTGGACCCTTGGGACATTTCATATAGGTAAGTTTGGCCACTGATGTATGCAGTGTTCATGCGATAACAGGGCTGGTCTGTCCTTCTAAGTACTCTTCCCCCTAAGGATGGGTGGTTGGGGACTTACTGAGGTCAGATGCCTCTACCACTGGAGCGACCATACCCAGAATGGTCTAGCGTTCCATCCTCACATATGGATTACGAGGGCTTACGTATAATTAATGTCTGTGCCCACCCCATTTTGGGCTTGTGTACTTCATTAGTGTCCCCCTGAGGTCTACTTGCTAATATAGTATCTGGCATATAGGTCACAGCCAGTCATCACACATCTGCAGTCAGTCCCCAAACACAGTGAGACAGGGGGAGACATACAAGAGGGACATACAACTAGCCCAGGACACAGTGGCCTGTGGTTACCCACACACCCCAACAAAACATATATGACATCTGTATGCACCTACCTATCCAGGGACATGTCCCAGATCACTGACAGGGAAGGGCCTAACACATGGGGATGATGGCGTAGACGCAAGGAAAGGGCACCAGAAACATGACACATGTCACATACCTAACACTTTGTCGAGGCCCACATTACACAGGCCACACCCTCCCTCTTCAAACTTTGGACGGTACATTGCCACACCCATACAAAATGCACAAAGCACAACCCCCACAACACCTGGGATTAGCCCATATACACATCCCGCAGTGCCACATATGCATTCCCATACCCCCGCACACTGTGCAACCCCATACCCATCAGTGCTCCACCCATCCCCCCAGACACCCAACCACACCCCTGGAGTATGCGATAGCTGTCCACCCATACCGCACACTGTCTTCCAAAGAGGAGGGCCCCCACACACGTCTGGCTGACATGGACACATCCTGCAACCCCTATAGTGTATGCCACTCAGGGCAATGCAAGCACATCGCTCACACACACAATGATGGCACACAATCCCACTCTGAACTCCCACACGTGTCATGACCACCTGTATTGATGAGGCCACAGACAAGGTCAGGTGGACAGTCCATATCTGATACTGCAGATAGGGGACATGGCACTCAACACACCATCCCCCACACACCGCATCCAATGTGTCACAGCTACACCAGGGAATGAGCCTACTACACCCTCACTCCCTGCCAGACACAGCACACTGTAGGCACCTGTGCTGTCCCTATTTTAGGCACAACACCAGCAGGCACAGGCGTAGAACACATTGATTGTGGGGTGGATGTACTACACAGGTGTACATAGGTGCACTGTGCAAACTTATCTTCCTCGCTTCTCTCGCCCTCCTCATTCAGCAGACCGGTATCTCCTCTTACTTTCACGCCGATGATATTCTCCTTATTCACCACACCAGCTCTAAATTTCCGGACCTCTCTGCTCTCAAAGCCTGTCTTGGTCTCATTGCTACTTGGTTTTCTGATAATTTTCTCTGTGTCAATCCTTCTAAGTCCTCTGCTATTTGGTTCTCCTTTGCTGCCACTCCCCCCACTCTAACTCCCACAATGTCCTCCCTCCCTATTCCTGTTGTTTCTTCTCTCCGTTATCTTGGTGTTACCCTTGATTCCTCCTTGTCTTTTCACCCACATATTTTCTCCCTAGTTCGTAGTTGTTTTCTTCATCTCCGTCGTATTAGATCCCTTCGGCCTTACCTCTCAGCAAGTTCTCTCACCAAGCTGGTTCTTTATCTTGTAATCTCCTGTTTAGACTATTGTAACTCAATTTTTGCCAGCCTTCCCTCCTACCTGCTCCATTGACTTCGACTCGTCCAAAACACTAGTCCATCTAGCCCATCTAGTCACTTACTCTTCCCCTTTTGACCACATCACTCCTTGCCTTCTTTCTCTTCATGGGCTTCCTGTTGAATTCAGATTTGTTTACAAGTACCATATCACTACCCACAAAGTTCTTCACATGGGTACTCCTCGGTATTTGTCTGATCTCATCTACCACCAGCCTGTCCCTCGCCTGAGTCTTGAAACACTAGAAAATGGGACTGTTACTTCTGGAGAGAGATCTGCAATTGTGAGTATATACTTCTGGGAATTTTCTGAAAGGAATTCTTTTTATTAAAGCTAATTAATCTGTGAACCCACTATTTTTTGTTAAATCAGTCAGGGCCTAGTAGCAGCAGTTTAAGTTTACATTTAAAACACAGAAGAGAGCTTTCTGGTTAAATTTCATACCCAGCAGAGAGCTCGTAGTTTAAATTTAATAGTCATTCAGGGCCTAGCATCAGCAAAGTACTTTTAGTTTAAATTTAAAACACAGAAGAGAGCTTTCTGGTTAAATTTAGAACCCAGCAGAGAGCTTGTAGTTTAAATTTCATAATAAGTTAGAGCCTAGCAGCAGCAAAGAGCTATAATTTAAATCAAATAAGAATATAGCTTACCTCAGCAGCACAGGACAGGGTACTGTGTAGCAGCCCTCTTTTAATGTGTTATTTCCCTCCCTCCCTCCCCACACCCACCCACCCCTGGGATAATCGTAGCTTTATAGGTACATACACATTTTAACAGACAGGAGGTGCTCTCAGGTGAAGCTCGTTACCCAAATCAGTCATACAATAAGGACCTGAGATTAATTAAGCTTCAGGTGAACAAGGTATATTAAACGTATTAGGCACAGTTTTATTGGCAACCCAAAGTAAGTAAAGAACTTAAAGATCTAAATAAAAACTTAAAACTAAGATGCAGACAGCAGTCCAGCAGCGAGATGGGGGCTTTCCAGTCTTTTGCATTGAGTGTCACATGTATGATTTTCTCCCAGTTGGTGAGAGGTCTTACGTGTGCACTAGGTGCAAGGAGCTCTTTGCTCTCAGGGAACGAGTCCGTTCTCTAGAGGCTAGAGTAGCAGACTTGGAAAACATAAGACAGAGAGGTACATAGATGAGACCTACAGGGATATAGTCCTGAAATCCCACCTCCAGTCTGGCAGCATCCCTGTTGCCATGGAGGAGAGAGGTCACGTGACAGGAGAGCATCACCCTGGCGTGGCAGGAAGTGATCCTGTAACTAGGACCTGTCCTCCAGGTGATGTAAAACCCTCTCGCACCGAGGAAGCTTCTCTAGGGCCATGTGCCCATGAGGGAAGGGTTAGGACAGCCGTTATAGTTGGTGATTCGATCATTAGGCATGTAGATAGCTGGGTGGCTGGTGGACCGTGAGGATTGCCTGGTAACATGCCTGCCTGGTGCGAAGGTAGCGGACTTCACGCGCCACCTAGATATGGTCTTAGATAGTGCTGGGGAAGAGTCTGCTGTTTTGGTACATGTCGGTACCAATGACATAGGAAAATGTGGTAGGGAGGTTCTGAAGGCTAAATTTAGGCTTTTAGGTAGGAAGTTGAAATCCAGAACTTCCAGGGTAGCATTCTCCAAAATGCTTCCCGTTCAACGTGCAGGACCCAAAAGGCAGGCAGAGCTCCGGAGTCTCAATACATGGATGAGACAATGGTGCAGAGATGAGGGTTTTGGATTTGTTAGGAACTGGGGAACATTCTGGGGAAAGGAGGGGCTCTTCCGGAGGGATGGGCTTCACCTTAACCGGGATGGAACCAGGCTGCTGGCATTAACCTTTAAAAAGAAGATAGAACAGCTTTTAAACTAGGTAATAGGGGAAAGCCGACAGTCGCCCAAGAGCAGATGCTTCAGAAGAATGTATCCTTGAAGGATACTACCAAAAGCAGAGAGGTTCCCAAAAAGAGTAAAGTAGCCCAAATGCCCTTGAGTATGGAGAAGACAGAGCTTAAAGATCCCAAATTACCCATGTCAACCAATAGCCAAATTAATATGAATAAAATACAGTCTCTAAAATGCTTGTTTGCAAATGCTAGAAGTCTAAAAAATAAGATGCGAGAGTTAGAATATATAGCACTAAATGAGAGGTTAGATATGATTGGAATATCAGAGACATGGTGGAAGGAGGACAACCAGTGAGACACTGTGATACCTGGGTACAAACTATATCATAATGATAGAGCTGATCAAATTGGTGGAGGGGTTGCGCTCTATGTTAGAGAGGACATTGAGTCAGAAAGGATTAAAGTTTTGCAGGAAACAAAATTTGCTGTAGAATCTCTATGGAATGAAATTCCATGTAAAAAGGGGAAGGCGATGGCAGTGGGGGTCTACTATCGACCACTGGGCCAGAATGAACAAATGGATGATAAAATGCTCAAAGAAATCAAGGAAGCTAACAAATGTTACAGCACAGTAATAATAATGGGTGATTTCAATTACCCCGGTATCAACTGGGTCAGTGTCACGGCAGGATTTTCTAGGGAGATAAAGTTCCTAGATGACATAAATGGCTGCTTTTTGGAGCAGCTGGTTCATGAACCGACCTGAGGGGAAGCCATATTAGACCTAGTCCTTAGTGGAACACCAGATCTAGTGCAAGAGATAGGGGTGTTGGGGCCACTTGGCAATAGTGATCATAGCATGATCGCCTTTGATTTAATTAGTGGAGGAGGGATAGTACGGAAATCCACAGTACTACCTTTTAACTTTCAAAAGGGAGACTATGATAAAATGAGGAAAATAGTTAAGAAAAAACTAAAAGGAGCAGTTGCAAAGGTTAAAGACGTACATCAAGCTTTAGGGTGTTGAAAAATAGTATCTTGGAAGCCCAGGCCAGCTGTATTCCACGCTTTAAGAAAAGTGGAAGGAAGTCCAAAAAACTGCCAGCATGGTTTAAAGGTGAGGTCAGAGAGGCTGTTGTTGCCAAAAAAGCATCTTTCAGGAAATGGAAAAAAAGAGCCAAACGACGAAACCTGGAAACAGCACAGGCACTGGCAAGTCAAATGCAAGGCATTGATAAGGCAGGCAAAGGGAGAATTTGAGAAGAAGCTTGCTGTGGAAACAAAAACGCGAAATAAAGTTTTTTCAAATACATTCATAGCAAAAAACCTGTGAGAGAGTCAGTTGGTCCATTAGATGATAGAGGAGTTAAAGGGGCACTAAGAGGCGACAAGGCGATAGCGGAGAGACTGAATGAATTCTTTGCTTTGGTCTTTACTGAGGAAGATGTAGGGATGTTACCCATGACTGAAGTGGTATTTAAAGGTGCGGAAGAATTGAAGGAAATATCGATACATCGTGAAGATGTATTACAACTATTAGATAAACTGAAGAGTAGCAAATCACGTGGGTTGGATGGTATACATACAAGGGTGTTGAAAGAACTGAAATATGAGATTGCAGACCTGCTATTAGTAATCTGTGAACTATCATTAAAATCATCTCTAATACCTGAAGATTGGAGGATCGCCAATGTAACACCAATTTTTAAAAAGGGTTCCAGGGGTGATCCGGGAAACTACAGACCGTTGAGCCTCACGTCAGTACTGGGAAAAATGGTAGAAACCATAAAGAGTAAAATTACTCAGCATGTAGATAGTCATGGCCTAATGGGAGACAGCCAACATGGCTTTAGAAAAGGAAGATCTTGTCTTACTAATCTGTTATGTTTTTATGAAGGTGTGAATAAACAGGTGGACAAAGGTGAGTCGGTTGATATAGTGTATCTGGACTTTCAGAAAGCCTTTGACAAGGTCCCTCATCAGAGACTTTTGGCAAAACTAAAGAGTCATGGGATAGGAGGCAGTGTACTACTGTGGATCAAGAACTGGTTAAAAGAAAGCAGAGGGTTGGGCTAAATGGCCAATTTTCCCAATGGAGAAAGGTGAATAGTGGAGTACCCCAGGGATCTGTGCTGGGTCCGCTGCTTTTTGACATATTCATAAATGACCTGGAAAGTGGAATAACGAGTGAGGTTATCAAATTTGCAGATGACACAAAACTATTTAAAGTTGTTAAAACCCAAGAGGATTGTGGAAAATTGCAAGAGGATCTTGATAAATTGGAAGACTGAGCATCAAAATGGCAGATGAAATTTAATGTGGACAAGTGCAAAGTTATGCACCTAGGGAAGAACAATCCAAACTATGGTTACACGATGCAAGGTTCCACATTAAGAACCACCACCCAGGAAAAAGATTTAGGCGTCATTGTGGATAACATGTTAAAACCCTCGGCCCAGTGTGCAGCGGCAGCCAAGAGAGCAAATAGAATGCTAGGTATCATAAGGAAAGGAATGGAAAATAAAACAAAAGATATTATAATGCCTCTATATCGTTCCATGGTGAGACCGCACCTTGAATATTGTGTGCAATTCTGGTCGCCGTATCTTAAAAAGGATATAGAGTTATTAGGAAAGTTTCAGAGAAGCGCCACCAAAATGGTAAAGGGGATGGAAGGATACTCCTATGAAGAAAGGCTAAAAAGGTTAAGGATCTTTAACCTGGAAAAGAGACGGCTGAGGGGAGATATGATAAAAGTCTATAAATTAATGAACGGAGTGGAACGGGTAAACGTAGATCGATTGTTTACGTTATCAGAATATAGAAAGACTAGGGGACATGCAATGAAGCTACAGGGTAAACTATTTAAGACTAATAAAAAAAAATTTCACTCAACGTGTAATCAAACTCTGGAATTTGTTACTGGAGGATGTAGAAAAGGCTGTTAGTGTAGCTGGATTTAAAAAAGGTTTGGACAAATTCCTGGAGGAAAGGTCCATAAACCTTTATTAAAAAGGGACCCAGGATATCAATGCTTGACCCAGTACAAGCATTGCGGAACCTGTGTCTTTTGGTGAAACTGCTAGGTACGTATGACCTAGATTGGCCACTGTTGGAAACAGGATACTGGGTTTGATGGACCTTGGTCTGACCCAGTATGGCATATCTTATGTTCTTATGTTCTTATGCCTCCTCCGATCCTCCCACAGCAATCGCCTTTTTCTTCCTTCTCCGTCCCAGGCACATCTTGAACTCTCTCGTCACTCTGCATTCTTTTTCCTGAGCCCTGCCCTTTGGAATTCTCTCTCTCATTTGCTCCGCACCGAACCTTCATTTCCTCACTTTAAAGCTCTTCTAAAAACTCATCTTTTCACTCAGGCTTTCGACCTTCCAGCTCCCCTGTCACAATTCTGATGCCATACACCACCCCTCTTCCTTCCCTCTGCCCTCCCCCCCCCCCTCAGCGATCAGCCTGTCTAGTCGTGCAACTTTGTTCCTTTCCTGTCTTTCTTCCTTTGTCTCAGTAGTGTTTTACTGTCAATTAAATGGTGTTCCTTTCTTCCTGTACTTCTCTACTAGCCTCCCCCTTGTTTATTACTGTATACCGCTCTGACACTTTGGTTTGGGCGGTATATCAAGTCTTACTAATAAATAAATAAATAAAATAAACATATCTGTGCTGTGTACGCTTTTCCACAACCCAGGTGACTACACGACCATGGAGGCACCAGAGGAGGAGGATGTGGCAGGGCCGCAGGATGTGGAGGAGCCAGAGCCCAGAATGTCTGGGGGCACCACCAGCAATGGAGAATGCACACCAGGAAACCATGTGATGGCCGAGGCAGAGGACACGCCCCCGGACGTCACCGCCACAGTGGGGGCCACTGGCAGCCACACACCAGCTCAAGAGGGCTCTGAGATTGAGGGGAACCACCTACCCATGCGGGCACCAGGGACATCAGCCACCCCTCCCACAAGCATGGCTACAATTCTGGCTGAGCTGCGGGCCCACAGTGCCTCAGCACGGCAGGATGCTGAAGGTGGGTAACAGCATACACAACAATTCCCATGGGGTTTGTCGGAACATCCACAAGGAGATTGCATGTTGCCCACATAGCAGAGTGATTCTTATGGGGGGGGGGGTGTTCTGTGCCTTGTGCGTTTCTACCTCCTGTAGCATGGCTTGTCGGGTGTCAGCATGTGTGAGGGGCTCAGACACATGTACACTGTGCATGGCCATATACCCCAAGTAAGCGCACAGAGGAAACCACAGCTCCCAGGTCACCCAGACACCCTACTTGACAGACACCTCTCCATGGGTATTGTTATGCAGCATAGTATGTCAACATAATCTGCACTGTGTGCCAGCATTATAGAAAAGAGGGTCCCCCCCCCCCAGATACATGTATGTGTGTGCCAGGACCCCTCACATCATCTGACCTATCTTAGACGACCAGTGTGCAGATCAAGCATTGACAGATTAAACTGTGACACTGTGCCATGTGTGAGATCTGTGATTCTCATGACCCATCATCAAGACACCTTCCAGGCATGAGAATGGCTCATGGGACTCACAGATCTAAACATAGTCATGCGTTGCTAGTTGTGGCATGCATGATTGTTCTGCAGACTGATCTGGTGGGATATGCCTGACATGTGCATGTGTGACATTTGGGTTTGAAAGAGCTATCTCACATATAACCTTTGTGTCCCACCCACAGACACTCGTCAGGCTCTGTTGGACATTCACCATGATCTGTTGGCCACTAACCAGGGAATCCAACAGCTGCAGATAACAGCAGATGTTATAGCAGGGGCGCTCCTCTGCATTGCAGAGGCCCAGGAGGCCATAGCAGCACGGTTACAGCAGCCAGCACCTGCACCAGAGGCTGCACCAGCATCCCCGCAACAGAGGGGTGGGATGGTCCGTGGTTGCCGTGGCCGGCCACGGAGAATGTGAGCAGTAATAATAAACCATCTTGAACTATTACATCCTACCATTAATAAAGCAGCCAAAATTAACCATAATAATAAAAAGCCAACCTACCCTAAAACTAACGGTACCCCATGGTTCACTAGTACTTTAAAACAACTGAAAAGAGAACTAAGAAAATTTGAGCTTAAATGGCGCAAAACCAAATCCACCATCCACAAAGAATTATACTATAACCACCTCACAATATACAGGGAAACCCTAGACTAAACAAAGAAAAACTACTATGCAACAAAACTAGCAAACTCGTATAATAGGCCACGAGAATTATTCTCAATTGTTAGCAACCTAACTAACAACTCGCAAACCTCCAGCAAGGAAATTACTGACATATCAGCACAAACTTTAGCTAACTATTATCAAAACAAAACAAAACTAACGTTTAGGTCCCCAGACCCCATCCACAAACCTCTCCACCTGCGAGACGAATGGTCAGAATTTCAGCCAAAGCATCACTAAAAAATATCATACTCAACCTCAACACCACTACCTCTCACCTCGATCCTTGCCCAGTAACCTGGATAAAAAACACACTTCCAACCCTCATATCATTCTTACTCCCCATTGTCAATCTCTCACTACTCCAAGGTTATCTCCCGCCCACACTTAAACATGTACAAATCAGACCAATTCTTAAGAACGGCACACTTGACAAAACTTCACCTAAATCATATAGACCCATCTCAAGTATACCATTCTTAGCAAAAGTAATAGAAAAAACAGTACAAATACAGACACAGGAGTATCTAGATTCATCCTACCCTCTTGACGAACAGCAATATGGGTTTTGTCCCAAACACGGAGTGGAAACACTCCTTACAGTCTTAATGGATGCTCTTTTAAGAGGAATTGACAATCAAAAACAAGCATTCATCCTCTTATTCATCGATATTTCAGCTGCTTTTGATAGCGTTCACCATACCATAATGCTTAACAATCTGACACAAATAGGTATAAATGCCACAGTTCATAAATGGTTCTCTTCCTACCTAAACAATAGAACCCAAAATGTAAGAATAGACAATCAAACCTCTGATTCATACAAACTAGAAACAGGATTACCACAAGGATCAGCGCTATCAGCACTCCTATTTAACATATACATAAAACCAGTTTGCAATATCTTTAAAAAATATGGCATACCTATCATCTATATGCAGATGATATTATGATGTACATTCTAGTTACAATCCCCAATTTACCATTGCAACTCCTATCAGATTGCTTCAATGAAGCCACATCCTGGCTAAATGCCCACAATCTCCAAATAAACAACTCTAAAACCGAAGTGCTAATTGTCACTAAAAACCAATCCTATACTCCCCCAACACCACATAACGCTTCAGAACCAAGAAATTAAAATAAAAAACGAAGTAAGATATCTAGGAGTTATTCTAGATAAACATCTTACTTTAGATACCCATATTAGAAATACCACAAAGAAAATCTACTTCAAACTTAAAATCCTTAAACAACTAAGACCCCTTGTCTACATACAAGATTTTATCAGCATAATTCAAGCCACCATAACCCCCCACTTTGACTTCGCTAACCTAATCTTATTAGGTACAACAAAACAAAACATTAAAAGAATTCAAATAGCACAGAACGCAGCAGCTCGGATAATAACAAAAGTACACTCAAATCAACACATAACACCAATACTGGAATCCCTTCACTGGCTCCCAATACAAAGTAGGATAGTATACAAAACATTAACAACCACTTTCAAAACCCTAAATGATATGGCCCCTGTCACCCTAAGTAACTTAATCAGTAAAGAACAATCAAAAACTACTCAAAGAAAAGGACAAATAAATAAACTAAAAACTCCCAAAGATTTCATAAAAGCAAATAAAATCACAAACAACAGAGCTTTTTCACATGCAGCCCCAACACTCTGGAACTCTCTCCCAGATGATCTAAGAATGATACCCGAGATCATTCAATTCCGCAAAAAACTGAAAACCTATCTATTTACCAAACATTACAACAACACAAATCATCCCTCAATAGATTTAGATAAAGGCTAACCAGTTTTGACTAATATCCTAATGACCTAAATATACAATCTTATAGCTGAAACCGTACTTGCTCAATGCTAAAGCCCCACATAATCTGTATCTGTAAATAATGTATATAGTTTGCACTGTTCACTGTTCCGTGCTGTTCAACCCTAACATTGTTGTTTATCTACTTTATGGTTTTTGGTTATATGATGTTATATGTAAAACAAACTCTGCTTTGTTAATCGTTGTTTATTGTGAACCACACCTGATCCATGGAAGATGCGGTATATAAATGATTGTTAAATAAATAAATAAATAAATCCTATGTGTTTGTTTCCAATGTGTGGCACTGTGGCCCCCTATGTACCCTGCACCTCCTGTTGTCTCCCTGCCCACATGTGCCTTACCCATGCCCCTCAGGGTGGGGTGTCTGTACTGCCACCTATCAGCGCCCATAGGTCATACTATGCCCTATGTGCCATAGACTGTGGCAGGTCGCCACCCCACTACCTATGCGTGTGGATATACCTGTCCTCTCCCATTGCCCTGGAAGATGTTCATGGTGGTACATGTCTGGTGTAGGGATATGCCACCCTCTCCCACCCCATATACTCTCCATCATTGGACACACATGTGTGACCGTTCTCCCTGCTCACACCAGGGCCTACGTGGCTGTCTTCCCACATAGGCTTGCATGCGACACAGGCAGACAAAGGTGGCTTGCTTCAGTCAGCTAATCACTCTTCACTAGCGCTTGTAGTCCCCCACCACTCATCCTTGTGATATGCATTGACCTATGTCATCCTCAACAGCTATCCCCCTGTGTAGCTCCTGGGTACAGCATTCCATCTTGCCCTCCATGCCACAAACCTGCTGCTAGCCTTTTCCCCTATTGGCACACAAGCATGGTACATCAGATATGGTTCCCACACATTGCACACAGCATGCACGTGACCAAAGGTTTTGGGACACGCTCCACATTGACACATCACAGGGACAACATGGGACTCAGAAGCTTACGCACATGGGCATCCCCCACAACTGCATGTAGAGACGGTCCATGTATGATACCCATGTCTACCATGCATACACATAGTGATCAACTCACATATCCCATGCTTACGTCCACAGGGGGACTGCAGGTCACCACACAAACTGTCTGCTGTGGTTAACAGGATAGGGTTAACCCACCCATACCCATGATGCACTGCACATGCAGATCAGCAGCAACAGATGATCACAAGATGGGTTATACACCCCCACAGCACCTCGGCCTGGTAGGGGGAACTGACCGTGTGTGTTACTGGAACAGAGTAGGTACAGACCGTCACACTGTGCGGGTACTGTGCTCACCCTGAGGGTGAGGTGGGACATCCAGCACTATGTCCACAGCACCTGGCTTAGCTGAGTTGGCTATGCTGCAGGTCATTCTTGTTGACTATGATGCACCCAGAATAGTGCATATCCTGTATGGGTGCCATGGTCACATGATTTAAGTGATTGGGAGGGGGGTGTTTGGACCCATAGGTGGATTATGTAGTACTGCCCAACCTGCTCTCTGGGGCTCAGAATGGGGGACAGGATCTCCCACCAACAGATCCACATTCCTGCATTGGTGGCAGTAGAGGGGACCATCAACCCCAGTCCTGCTGGGGAACAGACACCCTACAGGGCAGTCAATGCATATCTGTACGCATCCATAAAGCAATAGCAGACAGACAGTAGGCCTGGAAATGCTCAGCTGCCCCCACCACTATCTGACATTCTCCAGCAGCAAGCACAGTGAGTCTCCAACCACTGCACCCTGCAAGGTGTTCCAGCCATACACATACTAACTGCAGATAGTCTGCTAGCTAGTCCATAGTGCATGTTCCTGGAGGAGATGTGTGCACCCAAAACTGGGATGTGAGCACACATACCCCAAACAGATAAGTCAGTGATTAGGCCCAAGAAAAGAGAACCCAAATATATCACTTGAGAGAAAAACAATATAGCACTATGGGGGAACCTAGCCATGCCATGGTCACTGCTCAGTCAGGGTGAGAGTGAACTCCCAGCAGGACATGCTGTGGCCACCCTGTCCGTGCAAGTTGTGGCTGGGCACTACAATGTCTGAGCCATTGCCCTGTGCAGATGCATCCAGGACAGGCCACCCTGTCTAGGCTATATCCATGGTACCTTGCTCCTCATTATGCACATTGGCAGGCTAACACTGGCAACAGTGCAAGCAGTGTGGGCTGAGTAAGGTGTTGGCAGCCACCACACACAGTATAGACAGACACACACTCCCACACCTATGCGAGCATTGTGCAACTATAGAGGCTTTTGGCAGCCCTGGCCACCACACCAGTCCCGGGCAAAGTGCAGGCATGGCTATGGTATGCAATACTGTTGGGGTCACTCCCCGGGGTGGTGAACACTGTCAGACACCAGACCTGAAACACACTCCACAGACATCAGAGAGGTTGGTATGATACAGCTCAATGAGCAGATTGTGCTTAACTTAGGAATTGCTATCTGCCAGTAATCATAGCAACCTTTTGATATATGTGTACCGTATTCCCAGGTTTAGGGTGGCATTGCTAAGCTATGCAAGTGCTAGTATTGGGAGATGCATGCAGGGCCCAACATCCTGCCTCTCCAGGAGGCTTTTAATGATCGAGCCTGTGGGTGCGGGTGTTTCTGCCCCTGTTGGCCGCTGCTCTAGGGCAGAGGTTCCCAACTCCAGTCCTGGTGGGCCAAACACTGTTTGGGTTTTCATGCTGTCCCTAATGAATATGCATGAGATACATCTGCATACCATGGGGGCAGCGCATAGATATGCAGCACAGGCATCTTTATGAGAGACAGCATGTAACCTGAATGGTGTTTGGCCCTCCAGGACTGCATTTGGGAGATTCTGCTCTAGGTAATGTGCATGTTTATGGTGTCTGTGCTCTGTAGGGTAAAATATAGGTGTTTGAGGCATGTTTATGTTATCTGCAATAAAGGTTCTGTCTTTATTACCACGGTTTAGTAGTGGCTAAAATATGGGGACTGGGTTAGCAGGAACCACAGCTGGGACTTGAACCTGTGACCTTCTGCTCCTGAACACACTGGCTATCTGTACTGCATCACACTGTTGCCACAGGGACAGTTCATTCTCTGGGGATACCATGACTGTTTGCCAGACAGAGTCTGTCTGTTGCAGTGCACGGCACCCACCTAAACAAGGCTAGGCCACGGTCTGCTGTGGGCAGCAGCCACTGCCCCCTCCACCACCAGTACCCCTCCGCCATCATGCTGACATGCCTTTCTGCTGGTGGTGCTGGTGGTGCGCATTCTCAGGCCATCCAGTGTGCCGGTAGGCGGCTGCCTATGGTGTGGGTTCTGGGGTAGGGGTGCCTGCATAGTTGTCTACGCTTCCCCGCAGCACCGCCTGCCAATGTTCTGTGCCCTTGGGGGTACCTGCTGGGTACTATCCCCTGTGACACTGTGGGAAACACACTCGTGCCCATGTTTGGCCCTCATCAGTTGCTGTCTGGCTGCTGTACTGTTTCAGCATTGCTATGGGCCACCTAGGCATCACCTCTAGTCCGCACTGTGGCCCAGCTGCATCACAGCATGTGCCGCCTGTAGCCATCTGTATCCCCTTTTCCAGCATCTGTCCAGTTTCCCGTTCTGACATGCCTACCCTGCTGTTGTGGAACATGTGCACGCCATAGGAAACCTGTCCAATAACAAGGGAAAACCCTGATCAGCGCTATTTCACTGTGGGATCATTCACCTTGTATGGGGACAGAACATAGACCCTTCCAAAATTAATATATATATTTTTTAGCTTTTTAGCTTTCTCAGTAGTGTTTTTTGCTGTTTCCCATTAATATCACTATTGGCAAGCTTGGCTATGTTTTTTTTCCATTTTGATGAGGTCCTTTTCAATGTTTAGTTGCCCTTTTGTTCCATGCACATGTATCACACGTATCACTTTATGTAGGTTTCCCTGGCTTTGCTGTACATTGCTGACGGAAATGGTTTTTCTTCCCTTTAAATCTGATCTAATGTCAGGGTTTCACTGACGTTAGTTTTCAGACCCGGAATCCACAGCGTTAGTGTGCAGGGAGCCTCTCCCCTCCCACTCTCCACCCATTGACCCTCTCTCTCCGCCCCTGGGGAGCCTTCCTCCGCCCTCCAGGAGCCTTTCTCTGCCTTCAGTGCTCATTTGTGCCGCTGCGCGCGTTATCACGTGCTAAGGTACCTTTGCGCCTGGTAAAGCGCCATTATCGTGTGATAGCGTGCCTTATCGCCCGATGATGTGACAGCAGCGCAAATAGCGCCCTTTTGTAAACATACCCCTAAGACGGTTTAGTAAACATACCCCTATGTTATTATTATTATTATTATCCACTTACAAATGGGTAAATTCAGAATCCAAAAATAAAAATAACATCACGAAGTTAATAAAGTCAGATTACTGATTTAGACCTCACAAGATGAAGGGGGTCTTTTGACTCACCACTCATTTATTGCTTTTTTTAGGATTAAAGGGAATTTCACACGAGATAGATCTGCAGTAAACAAAAATGTAGTCACAGAGAGATAGTACCTTCTTAAAGCCAACAAATGATTGATGAAGCAAACTTTTTCTTAAGCAATACATTGCCTTGAGGAATGAAGTCCTGAAAGCTTGAATCATCAATCATTCCTTGGCCTAAATAGCCGCACAACTAAAATGTACACTAGAATCTTTTATTGCTCATTGGATGTAACACCTAGGAGAAAGGGACATTTCAGGGTTTAACCTAACAGTAATAAATGTCTCTCAGGGTCTCTTGATGTTTTGTACCTGGCTGAAGGAAAGAAATCAGTAACATCAACTAAAGACAAATCTCCGTAAAGTGTAATATACCATATCTGCGAGAACAAATTATATTCCTAAATGTGAGCATACTGATCTTATCTTTTGAGTGGGGGTTGGGAAAGTAGCGAGTTATCAGACTGCACAGTCCCTGGATTTTTGTCTGGGTTGAGGTGCCTTGATTATAGTCTTAGAAGATAATTTTACAGAAATCATTTAAATTAAGAGGGCAAGAAGGTGCCTATTTGTAGCCTCAATTTAAAAACGCATAGGTGCCTTTTACTTTATCCCATTAAAGTTGTGCATTTAGCAGATGTAGTTAATGCACAGCAAATGCTAAGCCTCCTTGGTAACTATCTGGGGCATGACTAACATTTTCCATCAGCTAACGTGCTAATTCATAGGCTAACGTGCGGTAAAATCAATGAGGGTGCACCTAACAATACTCACAGAGGTATCATTAGATGCAGCCTCACTAATTGTCACATTAATGGTAAACACATATTAATGATGCCTGCACTAACTGCAATATGCAATGAAGCTACAGGGTAAACTATTTAAGGCTAATAAAAGAAAATATTTTTTCACTCAACGTGTAATCAAACTCTGGAATTTGTTACCAGAGGATGTAGTAAAGGCTGTTAGTGTAGCTGGGTTTAAAAAAGGTTTGGACAAGTTCCTGGAGGAAAGGTCCATAAACCATTATTAAGAAGGGACCCAGGATTTCAATGCTTGACCCAGTACAAGCATTGCAGAACCTGTGTCTTTTGGGGAAACTGCTAGGTACGTATGACCTAGATTAGCCACTGTTGGAAACAGGATACTGGGCTTGATGGACCTTGGTCTGACCCAGTATGGCATATCTTATGTTCTTATGTTCTTAATGCCCATCCCTAACCCACCATCCCTGCCCCTTCACACCATGATCGATTAACACATATAAACATTATAAAATATCAGCACAAATCCTACAGAAATTATAGGTAAAGCGAACCTGCAAACATTTACGCCAGCTGGAGTGCAGATATAAATAAGTACACATATAATTAGGGCAGCTGATTTTAGATTTTAACTGATAAACACTGATAAAACACCCCCAATGCAAAAAAACACCAGAAATATACCACTTCCCAAGATACTTTTTCACCCCTCTTCTGCCTTGTCTTGCATCTTCCATGCAGTGTTTGTGCATTTTCTTTTTTAACTACTTCTAAGCATAAACAAATGTTTCATTCCACCAGAAAAGGTAACCAGCACGGTGTTTTTTTACCCTTGGAAAACACCTTATTAGCTGGAAATAAACACCAAAATTTACAGTTGATAAAACATCTAGAAAGAGAAGCTCTACCTATAATACATATTATTGTATGCATTTTATAATGTATGCATGTAAAATTACATGTCTAGATAGTTCAAAAAGAGCCTAGATATTACACATATAATTTACAATACAGTCATTTTCTTCACAATGAGAATTTAAAAAAAGTTTTAATCACAAACCATAAAACATGAACCTAAAAGACCCTACAAGGCCATGTTTCCTTCAGGTATCAGAACATGTCTATTAAAGTCTTATACAAGTATGTGTTTTCTTGTCATTGCATATACTTATACATGTGGTGTGATTTTATTAGAGGAATTTTATGCAGCTAGGCTTATACACTGCTTTTCTACCAGTCAAAGTGGTGTACATTCAAGTACTGTATATATATTTTTCCCTTGTCCCTGAAGGGCTCACAATCTATGTTTTTGTACCTGAGGCAACGGAGGGTTAAGTGGCTTGCCCAAGGCCACAAGGAGTACCTGTGGGACTAGAAACCCCAGTCTTTCCAGCCCAAGGTTGCTGTCCTCTAGTGGGATTTGAACCCCAGGCCCGTGGTATCTTGCCCCAACTACTAGGTCACTCTTCCTTCCATATAGTATATGTACGAGGTATATACTGACATATAGTATATGTGCATACTATATGCCAGTATGTATATATACTAGCATATAGATGCAAAAGTTCCTTTATAAAATTATCTTTTTATAGTTTGTTTGTTTTTAAATTAAATACACAAAGTTATACAAGACTTGAAAATTTCATTTGCACAACTGCTACTATGTTTCTAGAATATTCCATAATAAGAAAATGATTATATTCAGTGTTGTTGTTGTTGTTCTTGAGTGCCATCGAGTTGGTGCCAAGGCATGGCAAGCAACCCTGGATGGTTCCTAAACTGTGTTCAGGCTTCAGTCGGTGGCTAGTTGATAGAGTGGTATCCATAGTTGCTGTTATTGTATTGATCCATCACATTGCTGGCCTTCCTCTTTTGCACTGACTTTCAGCCTTGCCAAGCATGACGTGTCCCTGATATCTCTCTCCATATGATGTGTCCCATGATGTGTCTCTGATATCTCTCTTAGTATGATGTGTGCAAAGTATGAAAGTTGAAGTCTTGTCATTTGAGCTTCTAAGGAAAGCTTAGGTTTGATCTCCTCTAGTACAGACTGGTTTGTTCTTTGGGCAGTCTATGGTATACACAGTATTTTTTGTCAGCCCCATAATTAGAAAGCATAAATTTTCTTCTTGTTTTTCTTTTTTTACTATCTAACTTTCACATCCATATAATGTTATTGAAAATACCATGGCTTGATAAGTTGAACATCTCTTTCTTGAGAATTTTGTCTAGAGCCTTCATAATCATTCTGCAAAGACCAATATGTCATCAGATTTCTTGACTGCTTGTTGTTTCTTTATTGGTTATTGATCCAAGCAAGTGAAACGTTGTCTACTATTTTTATTTCTTCTGCATCAACGATGAACTTATTGTTTGTGCAAGTTGTCAGGATCTTTGTCTTCTTCATGTTAAGATGCAGACTATGTTCTTTGATCTTGATAAACAAATGTTTCAGATCGTCTTCATTTTCAGTCAGTAATGCAGTATCATCAGCATAGCAAGTGGATGTGATATGGATCCTTGAAAAGACAAAACAATATCTGTATGTGTTTTATGGACCGTAGCAAGGCATTTAATTGTGTAAATCATGAGAAACTCAGGGCCACATTAAGAAGCATGGATATGCCAAACCACGTGATAGTTCTCATACACAACTTTTACATTGATCAAAAACAACAATTTGAATGGAACAAGGAGAAACAGAATGGTTTAACATCAGCAAATGTGTACAAGGCTACATTCCCCTTACCTAATTTATATGCAGAAGAAATCATCAGAGAAGCAGTACTGTATGAAGACAACCAAGTTGTGAAGCTTGGTGGAAGACTCATCAACAACCTTTGCTATGCTGATGATATTCAATAGTACCTGTGATCATTATTAGATGATATTTTTCTTTATGTATAGTCCCCACTGTGAGAATGACTTCCTACTGTGGCTGCCATGTTCAATATCCATTCCTCAATCAACCTGTTATACTCACTCCACGCTCTGTGCAAGCAAAGTATTCTCGAACCATATATTAAGTAACTCCTTGCTTCCTAGCCTTCACATATTCTAAATAGTGCCTTTTCCCTCTAATGTGCTTACAGCTATTTTTAGGTAAGTTTTGCTCAAGCAATAGAGCCTGTTCGGGAAGGTTCATCCATCTGTCTATTTGTTGGCTTACACAAACAAATTTATACATTCCCATGAAAACATGAAGAGCCACTAGAACATTTACAGGGAGGACCCAACCTCCACCAGCACAAGAAGCTAGGAAAAGCCGCTCCAGTGGCAAAGAACTCCAGCAGCTACAGTGGGGTTTGTGCCATGGATAAGTTCTCATATGTCTGGCTTCACAGACACATTGTAAAAGCCTTCCCAGCTCTAACGGAAACCAAGAGTGAAACAAACTAGCATCTAGCCATCTCTAATCTTAGAACCTTTTGCCATGCTTTTGTTGTTGCCACATGACTCATTACCTTCTGAAAGCCTTTCAGTCCCTCTCCTCTCATCATGCTTAGTTGTGCCATAACATCTGCAATGGCAGGCAGGTGAGGGATGGAAGCCTAACAAAATGTTGTGGATTATTATGAGTGAACAACCCAATGAGCCCGGCCCTGGTGGTAGTGGCATTGTAGCATGTTATGTTGCCAGGCCAAATGTGATAACTTAATATTCTACTTTATCATCAATAAAGCAATCCTCTAACCCCTCCCCCTCCATGCTGTGCTGGTCATATCCTAGTTGTGCAGTGCAGGAACTGCTAAGGATGCTCTTGCTGGTAGTGCACATGCTTCTGAAGTTTTCAAGCCCTACGCAGTGTGACAGCTTAGCAGTTTAAATCTTGCCTTGAAGGTCTTCGAACAACTACCCACTGACACATTAGGGTGCAACTAGAATGAGGTTTTTTGGCACATTCAAAGAACACCACAAAAATAATCACCTTGCTAATCCCTGCTGGCTCTTACATTAGGGTTTGTTCACAGTTCTCCCAGATCTTAAAGACCCCTGCCCTTCCAGCAGGCGGACAGTCTCATCACTTTACATTGATAATCGTGCTTGTTCTCATACCTGCATTCTGGTTCCCTTCTGAAGCCAGCATTACATATCACTTGGCTTTTAATAGAACATCTGTTTGATTTGAACTCTAGCCCATCCTCCCTGAAGACTGGAATCCTCGGTATATTTCCTGGTCACAGATAATACAAAATATAGCATTTCATGTGATAAGCTGTCCTCTTAGTCTGGATTCTTGGCAGTCTGGTCCCTCAGCATGCTGGGTTACAACAAATGCCCAGTTTAATTTGTTTACCAACTGCCCACTGGAGCTTTTCCTTTCAGCATTCAAGGGCACAAGAAACAGGCACTCAACCTGGCTTCCATACCATTTGGCCACTGGAGGTTTTTGATCAATATTTAGTATTACAAGAACACCCAACTTAGTTTCCTCGTACACTGGCCACTGGAGCTTTTCTCCTCTCCCCTGGCACTCAGTGTTGCAGTCAACCCTCTGCCCGGTTTCTTTTCAGGCTGGTCATGTTTACTCTCTCCTTTAAAACTGTAGCTTCTCTCCTAGCATTTATGGCTGCAAACCAACTCCCAGACAGACTCAAAGACAGCTCGCTCAGACCCGGCAGTCCCAAAGGGGGCTGCAAATGCCTCAAGCGAAGCAGGAACTAAGATCCCCAGTAGTTGAGTGAACAGTTAAAAATGAAAAAAATATGGAATTGAGGTTCAGAAAAAAAATCCAAGACCCCATTCTCCCTCAGGATATTGATGATGAGGACGAGGGCAGGACTAAATACGTATGTCCTTTGAGGATTATTCCTATTCAGACAGGAGATACAGTAATGGACCAAAGGGTCTATATCCAGTTCTCCACTGCAGATGTCATGAATTGGAAAAATACCGCTCCCAAGTGGAAAGATGACCCAGGGAGGCATTATAAAAATATTTGAAACTATCTTTTTAACTCATGAGGCAGACTGGCATGACTGCCAGGTCTGGCTGCGCACTCTCCTAAGAGATGACAAGAGGCAGGAGGTTGTCACCCAGGCCAAACTTGCCATTTCCAAACTCCAACAGGGATGCCCCAGCAATATAAATTCTGTACTACCTGAAAACTTAGATGCTGACCCCGGGTGTGGCTACAATTCTGACAATAACCACTATGCATTGAGTGTCCTCAGGTGCTTACAAGTCTGTGAAAGGCAGGGAAAAAGACAATTAACTGACAGAATGTGTACGAAGTCCACCAAAGGTCGAATGAGCACCCCTCGGACTTCTTTCTTTGTATGAGGCAGTTAGAATTTGGGGGTTAGACCCTGATGAGATTGTGCACGTGGCTCTCTTCAAGGGTCTCTTTATGGGTTAGTGTGCTACTGACATAAGGAGGTGCCTGGCCAGTAAGGGTGGTTTTGAGGGACTGTCTCTGGATACAGTGCTGCCATGGATTTTAATAACTGAGAGGCATGGGATAAGAAAGAAACTCAGAAAGAACAAAAGGCAGTAAAAATTCTGGCCGCAGCCCTAACTCAAACCCAAGGAAGGTGTTCTGGGCATCCACCTGCGGTCAGAGGTTCTATCCCCTCAGGCTTTGCCTGTTATTCATGCGGAGCTTTAGACCACTTTAAATGAGATCGCCCACAGCAGCAGGGCACTGTCTCCACTCCGCAAACCAGCCCCGGTCCCTTCCAAATAATAGGACAGGGAGGGGATCAGGGAATGGGGAATTCTTTTCCCTAAAACATGGGATGATCCTGACCCCCAGCACCTAGAGAAATACCTACTGATTTTTCTGCAGATGGGGACTATGATTTTTATGATTGACAATTAACCGCCTGAAATTCAGAAGAAATCAATTTTCCTGTTCCTCAGATGCCCACTTTTACTCTATCTCCCTCAAATCCTGTAGTCCGTTTCCAGATTAGAAAAACCACATATGACCTGCTCCTTGACCCAGTCACAATCCTTTATACTGTATGTGAAAGTAAGGGATTGCCCTTGTCTGAGAACTCAGAACTGGTTATGGGGATTTCGGGCAAGCCCCAAATGTATCCAATGTCACAGCCTCTGTCGGCCCAGATCGGGCCACTGACTGCCCAGCACGCTTTTCTGCTGGCAGATAGCAGCCTTGTTAACTTACTAGGGAGGGATCTCCTCTACAAGATGCAGGCTACCATTATGTGCAGCCCTGATGCCATTTACCTAGATCTCCCTGAGGATGCTATTTCCCAGCTTCCTCTATTGATAGCAGAATCCAGTGATTCCCCAGCTTCAGACCTGAAGGAGCTGATGAATGCAGTACCTTCCTGGCTCTGAGGCCATAAATCCTCAGATGTAGGTCTCTAAATCTGTAGAACCTGTAAAAATCAAGGTCAGGAGGGATGTCCTTTTCCCTTCTGTCAAGCAATACCCACTTCCTCGAGAAGCAATTTCAGACTTTATGCCTATTGTTGAATCCTTTGTGCAGCAGGGAATACTCGTCCCTTGCTTTTCTCCTTGTAACACTCCAATATTGCCAGTAAAGAGACCCAAGCCAGATTCAGAGGACAAACTAGTTTATCGGTTTGTCCAAGATCTCAGAGCCATTAATGCTTTTGTAATACCTAGGCACTCAGTGGTGCCCAACCCCCATACTATCCTCGCTGTCATCCTGCCTTGCACCAAATATTACTCAGTTATAGACCTCTGTTCTGTGTTTTTCTCAATTAGGGTTCACCCCTTTAGCCAGTATATTTTTGCATTCATGAGGAGCTCTTTCCAGCTCATGTGGACGTGCCTTTCCCAAGTATATGTGGAGTCTCCTGACATTTTTTCTGCATGTCTCCACCGTAATCTGAGAGACATCATATTGCCATATGGCTCTGTTGTACTTCTGTATGTGGATGACATACTTGTTTGCTCCCCCTCCCGGGAAGCGAGTATGCAAGATACTAGGAACCTCCTGATAAGTTTAACCTATAAGGGCCACAAAGTTTCACCTGCAAAGATTCAGTATGCCCAAAAGGAAGTGGATTATTTAGGTCATATTCTAGTGGCAGGCCAATGGAAACTGTCCAAGGACAGGATCCAAGGCATAGTAGATTGCCCCAAGCCCCTGACAAAAAACAATTGAAAGAGTTTTTGGGCATGATTGGCTTCTGTCATACCTGGATCCCTGGATTTGGGGAATTGTCCAAACCTCTTACTGTCATGACATGAAAAAAGGGGCCAGAAGAATTATGCTGGACCAAAGAGACCAGCTCTTGTTTCAGTCAACTCAAACATACCCTTTCCACCACTCCGGCTCTTGGCCTACCAGATTATTGCAAGCCCTTTACCCTCTTTGTCAATGAAGAAAGGGGGTGGGGGGTGGGTGGCTTCTAGTGTATTTACCCAGGATTTGAACATGCAAGCGGCCCATAGCTTATTTTTCCTGTCAGTTGGACCCCGTGGACCAGGAAGCTCTAGGTTGTTTAAGAGCGGTAGTGGCTACTTCCACTATTGTGGGAAAAACACAATAATTTGTCCAAGGACATGAGCTGATGGTTACAGTCCTTCATGCTGTACACTTGCTACTGAATTAAAAGAATACTCATTATTTTTCAAACCAGAGATTGAATAGGTATGAGACTGAGCTACTCACTCCTACTAATATCACTTTTGTCAGGACTAACTCTCTTAATTATGCTACCCTGTTGCCTAACCCTGATGATGGAGAGCCTCACCATCATTGCTGCCAGGTTGTGCAGCTGGCTGAGAAGCCCTGTCCTGACTTTTCAGACATTCCCCTGGATAATCCTGATTTGACACTCTTTTGTGATGGAAGTTCTAAAATTGTCCAAGGTGTTTGCTGCACTGGCTATGCTATAGTTGACCCAGATTCTCCTGACCCTGTGCTAGAATCTGCAGCACCTTCTTCTAATTACAGCGCACAAGCTGCTGAGTTGGTAGCTCTTACCCAAACCTGTGAAATAACTGCTGATTTAGCTGTTAGCATTTATACTGACAGCTAGTATACACAATCTACAGGTCAGCAGGGGTTTCTCACATCTGCAGGAACTCAGATTGCTAATACCCATCTAGTTAGTACTCTATTACAAGCCATTCAGCTACCCAAAGCTATTTATATTATGCACTGCAAGGCTCACTCCAAAGACTTGATCTGATTTCTTTAGGTAATTGTATGGCTGATAAAGCTGCACAGGAGGCAGCTCTCCTGTTGCCACCTGCTTCATTGCTGGTGCAAGTCCCCATCCAAACCTGTACATAAATCCCCTTTGATACTCTGTACACTAATTTACCTCACAAAGATACAGAACTGTGGACTTCGGGGGGGGGGGGGGGGCGCTCGTGAGCCCAGCAAGATGGCCACAATCTGCTGAGGTTCCTTAGCCACATTCCCTGACCCAGAGTCATCCTGCTAATTATCGGGACTATTTAACCTCATCCTGTTGCCCCTGGACTCATCGGACTCACCTGATCAAAATTATGAATCCAGATCGCGAATCGGCTACCTAGAAGGGGAAATACTCCTGCCTACCTGCTCCTTTGATAAGTCCTGACTACTAATGGAGGCTGTGGGACACGATCACACTCATCTTTGTGCTGATATCTGTTGGGCAAGTTAATTTTTGGCCCACTCTCTCACTCAGCGCTGCTGCTTCTTTTCTGCTCCGGGTGCTGTTTACGCTCTGCTTCGCCCCCTGCACCCTCTTTTTTTGATTACCATGGACGTGTGAGCACCAGCCCTTCTTCATCTGCCACCTTGCTGAGAAGACTACAATCATGCCCCCTACAAGTATTAAAATGTCTCTTACTTGATAACTCCCCGGCGTGAAGTAGGGGTCTCTCTTTTCTTCTGATCCCTCCGGAGGGGTTTTGGCGGTTTTTCGAGTCTCCATTGATGTGGGATCGCGTTGGCACATGTGGTGGAATGCAGAAGTGTGCAGTTTATTTGTTTTGGGGTTTTTTGGCGGTAAGGAGAAAAGGCACTTCTGGATGAGAGGAACGTCAGCGCTGGCAGCAGGGCTGTTACCTCTTGCTAGCTGAAACACAAGTATGTGCACTCAAAATGGCTGACTTCTGCCTGGAACGCATAGTTAGAACGCATAATTAGTATCCAAGATGGCTGCCGCAATTTTCCATTCAGCAGTGAAGACAGCTTCTGTAACTCCTCTGGTGCATGTTTGGAGCCCTCTTTCTTCTGAAGTGCCACATCGGGGAGGCTGGCAAAGGTGGTGAAGCACTTTTCTTCTTGTTTGATCTTGTGAATGCTGAGTCAGTTGTTTTTCTCATTCCCTCTCCAGGACCCTTTTTTATAATTTGGAACTGGCTTGCCTTAGACTAGGGCTCCCTCGTGTGGTCATCTAGTAGATTGAACATAAGAACATAAGATATGCCATACTGGGTCAGACCAAGGTCCATCAAGCCCAGTATTCTGTTTCCAACAGTGGCCAATCTAGGTCATATGTACCTAGCAGTTTCCCCAAGAGACACAAGTTCCACAATGCTTGTACTGGGTCAAGCATTGATATCTTCGGTCACTTCTTAATAATGGTTTATGGACCTTTCCTCCAGGAACTTGTCCAAACCTTTTTTAAACCCAGCTACACTAACAGCCTTTACTACATCCTCCGGTAGCAAATTCCAGAGTTTGATATTTTCTTTTATTAGTCTTAAATAGTTTACCCTGTAGCTTCATTGCATGTCCCCTAGTCTTTCTATATTCTGATAACGTAAACAATCGATCTACGTTTACCCGTTCCACTCCGTTCATTAATTTATAGACTTCTATCATATCTCCCCTCAGCCGTCTCTTTTCCAGGTTAAAGAGCCCTAACCTTTTTAGCCTTTCTTCATAGGAGTATCCTTCCATCCCCTTTACCATTTTGGTGGCTCTCCTGTGAACCTTTTCTAAAATCGCTATATCCTTTTTAAGATACGGCGACCAGAATTGCACACAATATTCAAGGTGCGGTCTCACCATGCAAGCATCTGTGGTTTTTTTTTATTTTTTTACTCCTACTTTTGATTCAGTGTATTCCCCTTTATGGCCAAAGTTAAGAACTACGCTACGGCGCTGTCTAAGTTCTCAAGATCTTCAGAAGATCCTCCAAAATTATCCTCGTAAGTTGAGCAGCACCCCACGCCAGAGGTAATAGATGATGCAGTCATATCTACGTTGGCAACAAAACAGGATCTGGCGGAAATTCTACATGAATTAAAGCTCTTCCGCACAGATTTCACCAAAGTTGTTGCGGGCGTGCGCTCTAATATAAAAGCACTGGATGACCGAGTATCTCACGCGGAAATGCTATTAGGAGAACAAATGGATTCCTCGATCGTGCTTCAAACGGAATTGCGGAAAATAGATCAGATTACTAAGGATATGCTGGATCGTCAGGAGGACCTTAAGAACCAACAGCGGAGAAACAACATTTGCATACTAGGAGTCCCAGAAGGTTCCGGAGACAAAGAGGACTTGATAACACTGGTGTGGGAGATGTTTGCATCCTGTATCACTACATCCGCTCACCCAATTAAATTGGAGCGAGTGAACCAAAGCCTGGGTCCTCAGAGAGATTCTAATGCTCACCCACGTCCTATCATTGCCTGCTTCACTTTTTTTGAAGACAAAGTGGCCCTATTGCGCAGCTTACGGGTCTAGTGCTCCTTTCTATACAAAGGCCAGGAGCTCCATATTTTTCAAGATATTGCTCAGCGCACCTTGGAGTGGCGTAAGAGTTTTCGCCCTCTTACTCAGGAACTTTAGAAGAGGTCGGTCCAGTATCACTGAGGTATTCTCTTTTCTTTAAATTTTGATTGGAACGGTGTCAGACAGCGTATATCGGAGCTCTCAGATTGTCTACACTTTCTGGACACACTCCAATTTGGAGATCGTTCCCTTAAGCAGCATACCTTGAAGGGAGATTGGGAGGTTTCCATGCCTAAACGTCGGAAAGTCCCCAGATCTCACGGCTCATCAGAAGCCAAGCAGGACAGCTCCAGGAGTCATGGCATGGACACAGCTGTACCAATCTAAGAGTAGCCTCGTCACTCTTCTGCTGTTCGGACTGGGTTCCGGAGTCTGTCTCTACTTCTCTCCAATGTTGGGACCTTTTCTCGGAGATGAGTGCTTACGTTACTGTTCGAGGATTTTCATTATTCTTGGCAGTGTCAGGAACTGTCTGGACTGAGAGAAGACTGCTGTCCTTAATGTCTCAAATTACCTGTTTGTTTTATTATGCTCCATATGTACTTAGGATGGTAGGCATCAAAACATATTGCAGGTTAAAGTGATCTCTTTTAATTTCAATTCTCACCAGGGAAATGTGGGCTTGGGTGTGATTGCTTGTTCATCCAAGTCCTCAGTGTCCTCCTGGGAGTGGGAAGATACCCCACCCACGGTAAGAGTTCTCAGTAGCGAGAGGTATGTTTTCTGTATTCAGGTTAACAATAGGAAGGTTTGTTTTTGCAGAGTCGGGGTTTGCGGGGGGGAGGGGGTTAGGGGGGGATGGTTTGTGGAGGGAGGAGGGGAGTGTGTCTGGGGGGGGGGAGGGGGAGGAGGGGAAAAGAGCCTGCAGTTGAGAATGGGATATAGGGTTGTTTACATAGATGCACTGATACAGAGCACGAAGAGCGATGGAAAGGCTCCTCCTGTAGAAGGAACGACATTAGTGTGGAGAACCAATATTGAGATGTGGCAGGCAGATTTGCTAATGATTAGCCTGTACACAGAAGGTCTGGTTTTGCTGAGGTGATTCTTTTTTCCCCTTCTATAATGGTCCAATTCCGAGACATTCTTTGGGATTATAGTTAGACTCGTCTCCTGGAATGTCAGAGGGTTACATCATCCTATTAAGCGACATAAAGTGCTTGACCTCCTGCACAGAGAACGCGCAGATATTGTCTTCCTACAGGAATCTTATTTAGCGCCTGGAGCCCACTCGTGTCTCATCTCCCGCAGATTTCCAACTGTCTACTCCTCCGGTTTCTCTACGCACAAGAGGGGAGTTGCTATTATGTTTGCGCAGAGATGTTCCTTTCAGCTGTTATGACAGATCCAAGACCCTAAGGGTCGCTTTTTGATACTGACGGGTATCCTTAACGGAGCTCAGGTCTCCTTGGTCAATGTGTACATCCCGCCCTCCGACGTAGTTTAATCTTTTTTGAGCCTTATAGAGGTTTTAACGGCTCGAATAACTGGTGATATTATTATGGGAGGAGACTTTAACTGCGTCCTTTCAGGCTTAGACAGGGCCTCTGGGATCCGAATGTCGCAGGGTCCATCAAGAACTTTATCCACCTTAATTTCTACCTTTGCTCTTGAGGATGCGTTGCGTTCACGCCACCCTGGAGAGCGAGATTACACATTTTTCTCCTCGGTTCATCACACATACTCCCGTGTTGATATGTGGCTAATCTCTAAACAGTTATCCCCTCGTTCGCAAGGTATCGATCGGGTTGAGTGGGCCTTCGGACCACATTATACTCTCCTTAGATTGTGATCTCAGTGATACAGAAATACCTCCGCGCTCTTTGTCTTTCCCACAGCACTTGCTGAAAGGTAGCGCCTTTGTGCAACAGTTACAGGAGTGCTGGAAGGATTACCTTGCTCATAATGATCAAGACGAGATTTCTCCTTTCTTATTATGGGATGCGGGGAAGGCTGTGCTGAGAGGCCAAATCATCTCCCTGTCGACCACTCACAAATGTCAGCGTGAACACCTACAGACTGACCTTAGAGCGCAAATAGTGTTGCTTGAACGTCAGCACAAGCAGTGTCCGACTATCTCACTCTTCCGGCAGCTCACCACTCTTTGCGGTAAACTAGCGGCACTAGAAACGTAGGAAATCTCCTCTTGCCTATTGAAAACCCATAGACACTTCTTCGAACATGGAAATAAAGCTAGTAGGTTACTTCTCTGGCAGTTGAAGCGGCAGAGAGTGGCCCGTCGGGTTTCCTCTGTTTTAGATGAGCACAATCAGCCTCTTGTCAAATCTCGGGACATAGCACAATGGTTTGCTAGATTCTATACAGATCTGTATTCCTCGCATCTTTCTGCTGACAGCTCCGCCATCCATCACTTTCTCTCGGCTCTTCATTTGCCCCAATTGTCTGCAGAGGCACGTGAGGCACTTGATTGAGACATTCAGCTTTCGGAGGTACAATGGGCCGTGAAACATCTAAAATCTGCCAAAGCATCTGGGCCTGATATGTTCCCAGCGGAATTTTACAAGTCTCTCTCGGACCAAATAGCACCCTTGTTAACCAGGGTCTATAACTCAATCCTAAAGCAACAAAGCCTTCCTGAGTCGATGCGACAAGCCTTAATCACTGTTATTCTTAAGGAGGGAAAAGATCCCTTGCATGGCAGCAGTTATAGACCCATTTCTCTGCTGAATGTTGACTATAAAATCTTTACTATGATGCTTGCCTTTCGTTTAAGCTCCATAGTGCAAGATCTAGTTCACCCGGACCAAACGGGATTTATTAAAGGCCGTCAGGGCTCTGAGAATGTCCGCTGTCTCCTTAATATCCTGGCGGGAGTTAGGCAACTCGAGGGTAACTTTGCAGTCCTTTCATTGGATGCTGAAAAAGCGTTTGACAAGGTGGAATGGAGGTTTCTAGTAAGTGTGTTGCAGCAATTTGGGTTTGGTCCCTCCTTCCTCGCTTGGATTTCTGCACTATATAAAGAGCCCAAGGGAATAGTCCAAGTTAATGGATTTCTCTTGATGTCGTTCTCCTTAGAGCGCAGAATCCAACAGGGATGCCCTCTCTCCCCCTTCTGTTTGCTTTAGCACTAGAGCCTTTAGCTATTGAATTACGCTCCCATGGCTCTCAGCTTGGGATTCCCCTAGAAGGTCAGCATCACATTGTATCACTATATGCCAACGATACATTAATATTTCTTTGGGACCCAGACTCCTCTCTGCATGTCCTTACCTCAATTCTGACTAATTTTTCCTATTTGTCAGGGTATTCAGTTAATTTTCAGAAATCTACTCTGATGCCTTGTATGACGCTGCATGGAGTTTGCCACCTGAGAACTGATAGTAGCTTTCCAAAGGTCACAGGCTTTAGATATCTGGGGGTTCAAATTTCACAGAAACTCGAGGAACTCTATAAGCTTAACTACACTCCCTTGCTGACTTTTTTATGCAAAGAAACTGTAGCCTGGCAAACCTTATCGATCTCTTGGCTTAGGAGAGTAAACACAATTAAGATGTTACTCCTCCCACGAATCCTTTTTCTATTTCAGCAACTCCCTATTCATTTACCGCGTTCATTTTTCCTACATTTATGCAAGATTCTTATGCATTTTGTATGGCAGGGACGGCGGTATAGGTTAAGCTGGGATGCGATGATTCGTCCCAAAGTGTGGGGAGGGGTTGGTCTTCCTAATTTCGAACTCTACTATCTCTGCGCCTGCCTAAGGGCCATCCTCCCTATGAATCTAAAGAGAGACGCGGCATGGGTTGACCTAGAAGCCCACTGGATCTCTCCGATCCCATTGCTATCAATTCATTTTGTCACGGACACTGTGTTGATACGTACTATTCGCTCCCATATTTTTTTTGGGCCCAGTTTGGACAGCCTGGGGCAAGATTTGTATTAGAACGGCCCAGACTTCGTTGTGGTCTTCATACATGCCCTTGGGAGTCTTCTCGTTTGTAAGGCGCCTACCAATACTAATTCAACGAGCGCTGGATACTCTGCATATGGCGGTATTGTATCATCAATCTATGCTGCTATCGCATCCCCAACTGGAGACGAAATTGAACTTTTCACTCTCACCTTTTCAATACCTTCAATTCCATCACTGTCTTTCTTCCCTGTCTCTTGTACAGGCAGCCGCGAGCTCACCCACTATCTGGGAGAGACTCCTTTTCCTGCCTCGGTCAGATAAAGCCTTATTAGCTCAACTGTATCGGTCCATATCTAAAGACATGGCGCTTGTGACTCCTAAACTGAAAGCTTGTGAGTGGTGGGAGGAGGTTATTCAACTCAAATCAGAGGAGTTTTGGCTTGAGGTGTTTCAATATGCACATTCTTGCTCTATCTCTTTATTGCTAGTCAACACTCAATTGTGAATCGCTTTATGCATGTCTGTTGTCCCCATCTCTCTTTTTCGATGGGGACGCGCTGATGACCCCCTTTGTTGGAGAGCATGTGGTGGCTTAGGAACCTTTTCTCATATGTGGTGGGATTGCCCTAAGATTCAAGAGTATTGGCTCCAGATATATGAATCGATCACTTGCAAACTTGCGATCACCTTTCCTTTGATGTGGAACACTGCATCTTAGGCCATTTTCAGCAGGACGTTTGGTCGAAGTCCCACACGCGTCAACTTATCCATACGATAAAGGTCCCACACCTTAACCATCCATTCATCATATGTGGGGACGGCTGGTCTCTTCCAAAATCTACTGACCACAGAATGGGCTGCCAAAAGAAGGCATTGAACAATCCAATTTGGCAACAGTGAAGTTTCTTTCCCCTTCCAGCTCTTGTGAATATACTGAAATATTGGTAACTTTGCAGACACAAAGGAATGATTATCTTTCTGAATGTTTAAATGTCTGTTCCCACTGTGGTCAAAAGATCTTCTAACAAATTGGGGCAGAATATGTAAGGGAAAATTCTAGATCCCGGTGGAAGGACAACAACAGAGTAACACCCCCTCCCTCTGATTTATATAACAATTATTTGGCTAAACCGCTACCTTCACCAGTAGTAGATGTCCTAGGTGAGGAAGACATTTTGGACACTAGGAGGAAAATTTGCATGTGAGATTGTTAAAAGGAGCAGCAAAAACTACTACAGGAAATTGTTGTCTGTGCCCATGTCCCTTCCCACCAGAAAAGGGGGGTCCCTCTTATTGGGTCTGAAGCAGATTTACTCTCTTATGAGTTACTCAGTTTTACACCTCCACTACCTTTTAATACAGGCTCTTTCTTTAACAAACCTTGGGCATGGGACCCTATGCTTTCAAAAAGAAGAGACTGGTCAAACATTGGGGACATGTATTTGTGAATATAAGATCAGTCTCAAAGACTACAGGCCCATTTCTAAGATGCGATGGGACATGCAGCCCCAGAAGCTGACTTGCCCCTATTCCCCTCTACAACTCTCCCCACACGGCTAGAGCAGCAGGATGGGGAGAGACAATGGGAGAGGGAGGAGATGGAGTCTGGGCTGAGCGGGGGGAGGCCGAGGAAGCAGGATGTACAGGGCCGATTCAGGTCACAGCCCTGTATGTCATGTGGGGTCAGGGGGAACATGCTGCTTATTCCACCTTCAAGATGGAATAAGCAGCACAAAATGGGCGATTGGGACCAGAACCGGGTGCTGATAGGTCCCCACCACCCAATCCAGGCCCCAGCTGTCCAGCCATGGGTCATACCATGGGGTTGAAGAGGTTCAGCACTGTGAGAGACAGGGATGCCTGTGGGGAAGACGTCCCTGCAAAAAAAAATATACTTATAGAAATCCCTCCATAGACAGGCCATGCACTCAACAACATATCCATGTTAAAAGGTTAATCAAGTTGAACCCAACACCAATGAATAACCCCAAGCAAAACACTACCCATTCAACACAACTAAATTGCATCCTTATCAATGTCAGGTCAATTAGGAATAAAATCACAATTATAATTGACCTCATTATAGACGAAAAACCTCATCTGCTCTGTATAACTGAAACCTGGCTAAATGAGTCTGATTCAGTTCTCCTTAACCAACTGAGAGTTCATGGTTATACCATACTTAGCAGTAATAGATACAGAAAAAGAGGCGGTGGAGTACTCGTAATAGCAATAACTTACCTTAATCTTTCACCTACCTTACTAGATAAGTATGAGGGTTGTGATAAGGAAGCTTATCATAGTTCAGGAAGGAGCTATAAAAGAGGTGAATTGGCACTGAACAAGCAACCTGTCTTAGCTGGTAGAAATACTAAAACAGAATGTTTTCATAAAAGACTACCAGTCCCAGAATGCACCAGGTTTCAAACAGCCTCTAGAAGAGCTGAAGTGGGGAAACGGGAGTTCAATCAGGAGAGCTATGAGGTAATCCCCAATCACTCATCTCCAAGGGCAGGGCTTGATTCAGCACAGCTGAGCTGTGCTACGGTGAAGTATCCCTCTAAGCAAGTTAAAAGTAAAACATATTCTACACAGAATCAGATGAGGATCAGGAACAGGAACTCAGAGCTCAAGGGCAGAGAGAAGCAGCAGCAACGTGGAAGGAAAAAGAGAAAGACATCTTGGAGGTCTAAAGAAGGAGCCCACAGCAGTACGTGTGTTGGGAGTCATTCCAGAGGCAAGCATACTCCATTGGACTGGAGGAAGCCAGAGGAGTGGGGTTACAGAGCCAGGAATTCCCAGATGGCACCTTTGAAGGAGACGGCTGCATTTGGAAGGGGCCCTAAGACCAGTGCAAGAAGGTATGTGAAGAGAGACCCAGTGTCCAGGGATCTTGATTGGAAGGCTGGACATAAAAGCTGGACTACTTACTGGCCAGGATATCTGGAGAGGAAACCTAACAGCAAAGGAAGCTCAGGTATGAACTCTGATCTATGCCCTAGCTCTTCACCTGGAAGACAGCAGGGAAACAAATATTATCCTGAGAGTGATCCATTAAGGAATTCCTCTGAGCCAGACCATGATATTGATTCTATGATATTTGAAGAAGAAGGAGATATTTTAAATGATCAGAATGAATACATGGATTGCTCTCTGACTAGGCTGCTGTGCTAAAATATTTTCACTAATACAACAACCATCAAAAGGAACTATAACTTGTTCTTTTATCTACCCAGAAAAGTCTGCAAGAAAGCTTTAGGGTAGGATTTGAGCCACGTAGAGAAAGTGAACCAGCAAAGGGGTTTGCAGCTGGCTAATTATTGGTAATTGAGCCATTCACAATTGCACGTGAGCTCTGAAAGGAAACTTCTGTTTGTGTGTGTAAATAGAAGAAAGTTATCCTTGAAAAAGAACAGTTTTGGTTACTTTTGGGTTTTGTTTTTTTGCTTTTGGAGCACTGCTAAAAGTTATTAGCAGGAGCCCTCAAAAAGACCTTTTCTGTTTCCCATCAAGGTCTTTATTGTTTGATTGCTTAAGAAGTTCAGTTGCTTATATCATGATTTGTTTTAACTAAGTACAATACTGAAGCAAGTGTCCTTTTGTGTTACCAAGTAAATCTGTGTGGGAGAATTAACCCCATGAATAAAATATTTTTCTTTGCTTACACTCGAGCAACACAACTCATTATTTTGTGAACGGCTGATTCTGGTATGAATGGACTACATCCCCCACAATCCTTTGCAAGTCATAATAGTATTTTGCCTTTGCCAAGACTGTGGACATTCACGCCCAGCGCCCCCGTTTACAGGGTATAGATATCCTCAGAAATAGAAAGTCACTCCATGGCAATCTGCCTTATCTATAGACCCCCCACACCTGACATACAAAGCTTAGACATAATCCTTGAATTTGCATGTAACTCTTCACTAAGAAAACCCTCTGTTATCTTAGGAGACCTTAACCTTGCCTCGTTACCAAATAGCCAAACACTATCCTTCCTTGAAACAATGGAGGAAATGGGATTTAAACAAATAATTACCCACCCCACTCACTGCAAAGGTAACACCCTAGATTTAATATTCCTACCATCACACTTCTCACTCTCACCTCATTCTACTCCACCCACCACAACTCAGGTACCATGGTCTGATCATTTCAATATACATTTCTCTCTCCCTTTCCAACTCCCTAACTCTACTCACAGCATCGACAAACACATAGAACAAAGATTCCGCCAGTTTAACAAGGAAAACTTCCTGGAATCTATCTCTTCAAAATTAGACAATACCTCGAATAATCTCAATGAACTTGCATCTATCTGGAACTCTGTTATTGAAGCGGAAGCTAAATATCTACCTTCAAATAATAGAAAACCTAGAAGAAGCTCATCTGAGAAATGGTACACCTCCGAGCTTGCTGCACTAAAAAAACCCTCCGGAAATTAGAGACTAAATAGCGGAAGAAGAAAACCCCTGAACTCAGGGTATAATACTTCGCAAGCCTTAAAACCTATAAGGAAGCCATTAACAACACAAAAAGACTATACCACACTAAAACATTAGCAAAAGCCATCAACCGACCCAGGGAACTCTTCGAGATTATTAAATCTTTAACTAAGGTCCCCAATCATACCCCAAACAAAACACCAATAGACCTTCAACACCTGGCAAATCACTTTGCCAATAAGCTTAAACTAAGTACCCATCCAAGTATAATCCTGGCCCCTACCACATCAAATACCATCACCGAGTGGAGCTCGTTCCACACAATCTCCAACAAACAACTCCTGGAGATTATTTCTAACCTCAACACTACCACTTCATTACTTGATCCCTGCCCAGTGTATTGGGTTAAAGCAGCAAAATCCGAACTCGCATCATACAAATTGAAAGTTGTGAACCAATCCCTACTGCAAGGCTTCATGCCGGATGACCTTAAATATTTGGTAATTCGCCCTCTACTAAAAAATAAAACCCTTAACAGTAATGACCCCTCCTCATACCGCCCCATTGCCAGCATACCTTTTTTAGCCAAAATCATTGAAAAGGTAGCTCAGATACAACTGCAAGATCACATTGATACCAACTTCCCTTTAGATGAGCACCAGTACGGTTTCCGCCCATATCACGGAATAGAAACCTTACTAATATCCCTTTTTGACTCACTAATCCGAGGTATGGATAACACGAAGCAGGCCTTCCTGCTCATATTCCTTGACATTTCCTCAGTCTTCGATAATGTGAATCACAATACCCTCCTATCCAGACTAGCACAACTAGGATTAAAAGAGACCACTCTTAACTGGTTTAAGTCCTACATTTCTAATAGTTTCCAATATGTTTATATAGATCATTCCCCCTCACTACCCTTCCCTCAAGAATGGGGTATCCCACAAGGATCCTCACTCTCCGCCTTACTTTTTAACCTTTATATCCAACCTATTTGCACAATCTTTCAACGCCATAATCTAAGCTATTTTATCTATGCAGACGACATCATGTTGTTCGCCCCTTGTGACATAGCTAACCTTAATTTCAGCAAATTCGCCACGTGCCTCTCTGAAGCTGAACAGTGGCTCCACTCAATCCATATGGATATCAACTTCAAAAAAACTGAAGCACTCTTCGTAACCAGAAACACCAACTTCACCCCTCCAGCTGTCATCAACCTGATGAACATTACTCTCCCAGTCAAATCTGAAATTAAATATCTTGAGTTACACTGGACAAAACACTAAGCATAACACACCACATAAAACAGACCGCCAAAACTATATTTTTTAAGCTTAGAACCATCCAGCAACTCAGACCCCTCATAGACATTAAAGATTTCAGAACAGTTGTCCAGGCTCTCATTATGCCACATTTAGACTTCTGTAACGGCAAACTCCAAGGGACCTCTAAAAAGAATCTACATATCCTTCAAAGAGCCCAGAATGTCACTGCTCGAATCATCTCTAAAGCCAAAATATTCGACCATATCTCCCCCATTCTATACGCTCTCCACTGGCTTCCAATCACTAGTAGGATTCAATATAAAACCCTTGTCACCACTTTTAAACTCATTAATAACTTAGCCCCTTCACAGCTAGCAACATTACTTCAGACTCCACCAGAAAATAGACTTAGAAGAAGAATAAACCTCAACATGCTACTAATTCCCAATACCGTGAGAAAATCGAAGCAAATAACCACCAACACTGCATTTTCATATTATGCTCCCAGCCAATGGAACAAACTCCCATTAAACCTAAGAGAGATTAAGAACCTTACCTCTTTCAGGAAGGAACTCAAAACTTACCTGTTTAGCCAACACTACGGCAACCTACAACCCACAATTAAATATACTACACAAGAATACACAACTAACCAAACACAAGTCTATCCCACCTAATTCAAGACTCACTTCTGTTAGCATTTGCTTACAGTCTTCTTTGATCCTTTGCTCACTGAATCCTAATCAATCCTTTAATAGCTATCCTAAATGGTCCCCCTCCCAACACTGCATACATGATTACAATTAACTATTGTAAATAGTTTTTACTCAACCATGTAAATAGTTTACACATTGTTTCTATGTAACATATTTTCTATATGCACTCAATGTTCTATGTAATACAATATTGCACTGTTTGTTATATTGTTTTTAAGTTTCTTGTAAACCGCCCCTGATCTCTGGAAGGGGCGGTATAGAAAAGCTCACAAATAAATAAATAAATAAATACCGGGCCATCCTCAGGCCCTATTCTGTATGATGTGGGAATGTTTTGCTCCCATGGTACAGAATCGGGTCTTAATAGGCCCATCCTGCTCAGGGCCATCCATACAGTTTGGATGTGCCCCTGATAGAATTGGGCTCCACACTTATACGTTTGCCAATTATTCCCTGACCATGTCCTCACCTAATTTGACTGAGGTATTGTGTTTAGGCAGATCTAATTGTGCTTTTCTTTCTCCTGATGTAGTTGTGTTGGATTAATAGAATGGAAACCCCCTCCTGGAATTTATTTGATCTGTAGATATAAGGCTTTCTCTACCTTTCCCCCACAGGGCCAAGGTTTATGTTTTATAGGGCACGTTATCCCTGGTATTACTATTACCCCTTCTTTACCAGAAGGCAGGGTGAGAAACAAAGGTGACTCTGTTACCCTGAATAAAATCTCAAGTGTTTATGATTCAGTAGGAAGAGCTATAATTCCCATCATAGAGGATTTTATGAATCACAGTGAAATCTGAGCCCTGGCCTCCATTCTTTCTGCTTTCATGAATGAGACTGCTAGGTCTCTGACAAATATCTGGGATGCAGGGCCGGCCCGTCCATTGAGCAAGAATGTTTTTTGCACAGGGCCCCGCGTTTCAGGGGGCCCCGCGCAAAGAACATTCTGCTTTTTTAAAATAAAATTTAAAAAAAACCTCTGGCTGCTACCGCTACCGCTGCCGCCGCTGCCGCCACCGCCGCGGCAGAATGGACTGTCCCGCGGGGCCCCCTCTGCCCGGCTGAATCCCTCCCTCCCTCCCTCCGTGACGGCTGAGCCCCTCCTTGCCGACTTTGAGAGTCGCGAAGGGAGAGTGTCTCCCTCGCATCTCTGTTAAGCCTGCAGGGGCAGATGGGAAATTTCCCATCAGCCCCTGAGGGCTTAACAGAGATGCGAGGGAGACACTCTCCCTTCGCGACTCTCAAAGCCGGCACGGAGGGGCTCAGCCGTCACAGAGGGAGGGAGGGATTCAACCAGGCAGAGGGGGCCCCGCGGGACAGTCTATTCTGCCGCTGCTGCGGCGGCGGCAGCAGCGGTAGCAGCCAGCGTTTTTTTTTTAAATTTAATTTTACTTGAGCCGATGGGGGGGGGGGGGGTTGGGAATGGAAATGGGCTGGTTAGGACTGTGGGCTGTTGGGGGGGTTAGAACTGGTAATGGGCTATGGGGGGGGGGGGGGTTAAGCATGGTAATGGGCTGTGGGCTGATGGGGGCTGTCTGGTAATGGGCTATGGGGGGGGGCTAGGACTGGAAATGGGCTGGGGGGCTTAAGACTGGAGGTGGGCTGATGGGGTTAGGACTGGTAATGGGCTTGGGCTGATGGGGGCTTAGGACTGGTAATGGGCAATGGGGGGGTTAGGACTGGTAACGGGCTAGGGGGAGGCTCGGACAGGAAATGGGCTGATGGGGAGGGGTTAGGACTTGAGGTGGGCTGTTGGGGTTAGGACTGGTAATGGGCTGTGGGCTGTTGGGGGGTTAGAACTGGTCATGGGCTCTGGGGCGGGGTTAAGACTGGTAATGGGCTGTGGGCTGATGGGGGCTGTCTGGTAATGGGCTATGGGGGGGGGGTTAGGACTGATAATGGGCTATGGGGGGGCTAGGACAGGAAATAGGCTGATGGGGAGGGGTTAGGACTTGAGGTGGGCTGATGGGGGTTAGGACTGGTAATAGGCTGTGGGCTGATGGGGGAGGGGGTTAGGACTGGCAATGGGCTATGGGGGCTGACTGGAAATGGGTTGATGGGGTTAGGACTGGAAGTGGGCTGATGGGGGGTTAGGACTGGTAATGGGTTATAGGGGGGCTTAAACTGAAAATGGGGTGATAGGGGGTTAGGACTGGAAGTGGGTTGATGCGGGGCTAGGACTGTTATTGGGTTGAGGGGTTGCTAGGACTGGAAATGGGCTGATGGGTGGCTAGGACTGGAAATGGGTTGATGCAGGGACTAGAAGGGAATGGATGCTGTGTGAGGCTGGAACTAGAAGGGAGCTGATGTTGGGGGAGGATTAGAATGGGATGGGGCTGGAAGAGTAAAATGGAGAAGGGAAAAATATTTTGTGTGGGAGGGATAAAAAATCTACAATTGGCCGGGTATTGGGAGATTAAGTGGGGATTGAGGATGGAGGGGTAAAATTTGAGTGGATGAAATAGGAATGAGGAAAGAGCAAAAGGAGAAAGATTAGTATGTTAAAGCAGATGTAGAGAGAGAATGGAAAAAAAACTAGAAGAGAGAAGAAAGGACAAATGGACAGCAGACGATGGAGAGTTAGCAGAAGACACGAAGAAACCAGAAGAAAGCGGCTGGAGCAATTGCAGCTGAAAAAAAATGCACAAAAGGTAGAAAAATATCTCTTTATTTTGAATTTATTAATTGGAATATGTCAGCTCTGGTAAATGTGCATCATTTACGTCTGCGCTTTGTTTAGTACAAGAGCAAATTAATGTATAGTTTTATTTCTACAGTGTTGTACATTCCAAGTTTGGCTTTTGGGATTCCCAGTTTAATTATTGTCTTCCTGTTTCTAAATTGTGATTACTTGTTTGGTGATGGTCTATGTTCTGCATGTGTAACTGAGCTGAGGTGTTCTGTTTATATAATTCCTATTTGACATTGCCACTTGTTCTCTTTCCCCAGTAGGTCATGTATTCTTGTTCTCTGAAATGTATTGGTTTAATATTTGCAGTGTTGCCTTTTGATTGGTAGAGTATGGTGCTTTGTGAGTCCTGGTAGTGCTGTTAAGATACGGCGGGTTTGCTATGGGTTCTAAATGGGCAGTGTTTGTAGTAGTTCCTAATGTGTCTGGCAGTTGGCACTGGATTATAGTAATGTAGAAATCTTTTAGTCTTTCTTTATCCATATACTCATTAAGAGGCACGTTTACTAAAAGTTAGTATATGGTAACATTATGCAAATATTTATGCAAATGAGGTCCCGCACTGAGTCTCCGCACATGGCCCCGCACCCCCCTTGGGCCACCCCTGCTGGGATGAGAAGAGCTAGCTCCGAATCCTAGCTGTCCAGAATAGATGGGCCCTAGACTATTTGTTAGTATTCCAGGGAGAAGTTTTTTCTCTGGTAGGTACTGAATGTTGTACTTTTGCTTCAGATCAAACCCTGAATCTGACTGCTCATATTAAGAATATAAAATCTCCCCAACTGTTCCTGACAGATATCATACGAGATAAGACAAGTTTAGGTAATATATCAGATTGATTTAACATTTGGGGAAGGTTGAAGTAACTTGTAGTCTCTGTTCTTCTTTTTGCTTTGCTGTTAATAGGCTTGTGTTGCTGTTTTCAGTGTATCCCAAATTTTTCAGCTCTGATGAAGGCCTGTATTCCTAAACCTTCCCTTCAGCTTGTTCTTACTAATTTTGAAGTTGCAGAGCTTGATGCAGCTTTACAAAAGGAAAGGATGTGGCAGAGATCTGATCACCTACACTCCCTTCCCTGAGCACCCAATGGCCTAAGAAGAGGCACTGAAGAACCCAGGTATGTAGAGCATTGCAGGCCCAGACATTCCTCCTTTTCCATTACTCTTTTGCACCTTTACCTTGGTGAACACTAACCTGTTCAAAGGGGGGAAATGAGAAGAAAAATTAACAGGTTCTTCTGAGTTGCCATTAAGACCTTGTGTTTTATTAATGCTTTTGGTAAATTAGATCAGTCACCATTTTGAGACATTTCACTTTAACAGTGTGGTAGGCGACGGCCTATGATCCATGCTAATTGAACTAAGCAGACAGGCCTAAGCAGCTTGACCTGTAACTGAAGCCTGTAGTTAGGCCCAGAGGAATGAAAACCCCCCTGAATGATGACACCATAGAATTGAAACTTAACTCAGCTTAACTGAACATAGCTAAGCAGAAACGAAACTTATAAAAGACAGAAAACAGCTCTAATTGGTACTGATAAGAGAGCACAGCTTCTATAGAATTAATTAACTCTGCAAAAAGCAAGGTTACAGTGCCCTGCTTTCCATATGTTTTAACAAGCTCAGCGACCTTGGAGGAGAGATGTAACAAGTTAGAGACACTGACCATTGTAATTGGGACTAGAAGGGGGGCAACCAGGTGCTGAGCCCAGACCAGGGTCCCGATTGGGTAGCCATATCAGTACCAGGACCAATAGATGGGTGAGAGGGGTTACTGGGACCAATGAGAAGTTTGCCTATGTCTAGAATGGAGAAGAACGCGATAAAAGTTGTTGTTTTGCTAGAAACCATTGCTCAGCCATTTTGAAATTGCTTATTGCTTGAGCCATGTGCACATTAAACTGGCTTGGATCCTTGAAACGACTCCTGGTTTTGTTTATTGCATGCTTATCTGCTGCTACAACAGTCATGTTTTTTTCTGCTTGCCTGTTTTTCTGCTGAGAAAGCAAATTACAGTGAACTGAAGCACCCCTTTGTTCATAGAGAAAACAGATACTGATATTAGGTTCATGAGAGAGAACAATTGCATTCTGTGATACATAAACAATGACTTAGCAAATCACTTTTGATACAGTGAAAGATAGTAAAGTCAGTCAAACTGTTTCTCTTAGCTTAAATCAATAGAGCATGCCCCATGAGCCCCCCCCCCCCCCCACACACACACTCTCCACTTAGCAAAACAAGGCCAAGGGGGTAACTGCAATTATATTCAGGATGTTACCATCACATACCACAACTCCCATCTCCTTATCTCTCAGAAAAGGGGCTCATGACTATTTCTCCAAATATTTCTGAAGGATTAGTTAGGCCTCCCTGATTGATAGGCCTCTTCATCCAAACACCCTCGTGTCTCAGTCCTATCTGTACTCCTTATCTTACCTCCCCTTCCTGAGCATGTTTGATCCCAACCAAGCAGCCCACCAATTAATTAGTTTTATCCCTGAGAAAGTTTCAAGACATGTTTCACCCAACTGCTTTGTGCACGTACCAAAAAGATATAAAAAGCAGGTGCTTCCCCAAGGGGGGGGGGGGGGTCACATATACTCATATCTTGTGACCCTGCTGAAACAATGATACAAAAACTTTTGCTTTTAAATTACAGATGGTTCACATTGTCTGTTTTTTCTCCACTGTAGAAATGATCCTGGGGAAGGCCTATTTGGGGCCACCCATATCAGGGTGGGGATGGAAGCCTTTTTGTTTCTGCTACTGCTTAAAGTGCACATTAAAAGCTTGATGTACCAAGCTCCTTCATCAACATGAAACAGTAAAACAGCCTTAGTAAATCAGGCCCAAATGAGCTATGGCAGATCTTAGAGGAACTAGGAAAGCAGATGTGATAAGAGAGTTCTTTCTGTTAATTCATAAATTCAAAGAAAATTTGTAAAGCTCTGCCTGAAGCAATTGTATTAAAGCTATTATGAAGGGAAACCTTTTTTTTTAAAGGGAGAACATGTGTTCACAGATGATGTCTACTGTATGTGTACTGTCCATGGATACATGTTTCTGGAGAGGCATAGGCATCATCTATGAACACACTTTTTAAAATCAGCTTTAATACAATAGCCAATTTGACCAACATATATATCTGCTGAAATTTGTTCACAGAGAAAACAGAGAGAGGAGTGGGCTAGTGGTTGGGGCAAGTTATCTCAGGCTGGAGGGCCAGGGGATCAAATCCCACTAGAAGACAGCAACCTTGATGTGGTTCTGAAATGCTATTCTGGGGTTGTCTATGTAGACATCTCCATAGAAATTTATATCACATTTCTGAAATCGTGTTTGAACTTGCACGTGCCTGCTTTTTTTTCAGATGTTCTGGTTTTGGTGTGCATTTATGTTTTTCTCCAGGAGAGAAACAGTGAACATGGTACGCTTAGATTGTGAGCCCTTCGGCGACAAGGGAATAAAAATTGCCTGTTAGCCTATATCTGTAAACCGCTTTGACCCAGTGAAAAGCAGTATATAAGCACAGCTAAATAAATAAATAAACATAATGAAGGAGATCATAGAGGGGAAAAAGGATAGGATAGAAATAAGTATGGGAAGGGGAAGAAGTGTAAAAGGAGGGAGATGATAGGATGCCAAGGACGGAGAAAGAGAGTCAAAAGTGGAGAAGAAACAGAGAGAAGTGGAATTGGCCCTTTCCCTCTACCCCCATTCTCACACACATGCACTCCTCATTCCCCATATCCCTCCAGCCCTACTCATACACCCCACACAAGCCCCTCTCTCACACACATGCACACTCATCCACCTACTCTTACACTTTCAAGATAGACTCAAATATATACACAATATCACTCACACCCCTCATACAGCCCCCTATGCATGCAGTCACATAGCCCGACAGTCCTGCCAGCCTTTAGAAGCACATTTTAGTATGTCTCTTCCAAACAATTTCCCCTCCCAGAAATACATATATCATTGGCACCCCAATTCTTTCTAAGGGATGTGCAATTTGTGCTCATTTGGGCACATAAAATTAAAATTGTGTGCAAATCGCTTGTGCATGTGTATAGCTACAAATTAACATCCACACAATTGATCTGCACGTGCAATAAAACTGTGGCACTCGATTAAGACGAATATGACCAAAAGCACGAAAATAAAAACCACACATAAAGCATTACTAAAACTTCATTTCAAATGAAAACTAACCAAACTTTTTTTTTTGGCTCTGCACATCCCTATTTTTTCTTATGCTGTCTAGTCGTATTATTAATCTCTGTTTCCACTTCCCTATTTTGTTTATATATCTACTCAGGTTCTCCAATCACTGAAGTTTTCTGGTCATGCACATCCATTTCTGTTCTCTGTTTCTCCTTCATCTTGTTACATATCTTCTTTTGAATGCTGATGTCACTTATTCAATAAATGTCCCTTCAGTCCAATATATTAACAGTAGATTTATTCTAGAAACCATTCCTCCAAATGGCATAATATAGTTCAGTATCACGCTTCTTTGAGAGATTTACGTACATGTCAAAAAGATAAAGTTGTAATTCCATCTGTTAAAGCAGTCCAGTTGGTGAAAACAAGGAGAAGAATTATTTCAGTGATAATAGCTCGGTTATGGAATGCACTGCCTGCAGATTAACGTGCTAAATTACACTAAATGACATTTTAGAAAAATTAAAAACCATGTTGTTTCCTGCTATGGATAATTTGTTTTAAGCCTGTGATAACCAAAGCATGTCATATAATTTTGTATTAACTTATGTTATTGTAATATTTGTATATTAATTATGAATGTGTTTTTTCTAACTCGCCTAGAAATTTATGGTAGACAAGAAAAAGGCTACCAAATGTTATGTGATATGATACTTAAAAACCTAAGTATATCTGCCTGAAGAGAGGAGGAATGTGGGTGGAGAAGAAAAATTGTAAAGACATTCAATAACATATTAACATGGGGTCAATAGTAAGTTGCTGGGTGGCAAAGATAACAGTATTTTCATTTTGCTATCTTTAGTTGAATTTTAACCCAAACCTGAACTAGATTTGTAACTGGGAAATCACCAAAATATAGCCAGACAAAATATGTCCATTTAGATTGAATACAGCCATTTATGTGTGTTGTGTTCTCCAGATAAATTTAGATGGGCATCTCTGAAAATCCATATGGCCTGGCTACATCTAAAACCAGTTGAGTAATGTCTCCAGAAACACTGCTGCTCTTCATTACATAGCCATCACAATCCTAAGAGCCACCATAAATATGAGGAGTTGCTCTCCTAGTGGATAGATCTCTTTATTTATCAGAACAAATAGAAAGACATAAGGGGAAATAGTGAATACTTAGAGGTATTGGGTCCTATATTGGAAAGGTATTTACATGTTTTACAGCCCAGCAAACTGTGTAAATGTCTTAAACAGGGATATTCAACTGCACCTACATGGTTAGTGACATTGAATATCCCCGTCTAAATCCCCTACAGGCCTCGATGCTATGAGGTTAGCATCAGGGAGTTTTGGGGCGGAGCAGAGGCAGTGAGTAGGGTAGCAGTGATATTGGACTGCTATCTGGTTAGCGATCCATGGCTAAAACTAGCCCAGATTTTGGCTCTGCTAGTTTTAGCTGCAGATGCTAACCGGGAAGTGGTCCAATTTCACCACTACCTGGTTAGGCTCTGCAGCGGTTTTCTCTGGGTGTCAAAACTGGATATTCAATGCCGTCGCCGCAGCACAGAATATTCAAGGTTAGGGGTGAGCAGACAGGGCTATATGCCGTACCGGCGCATAGCCTGCCTACTTGAATATTGGACCCATTATGTTTAATTGTATGCCTGACATTTCTAAAAATACTATAGGGGTATTTTTAAAAAGGTTTAGACATGATTTAGATGTCTGAAAATGTGCATGTGGACATCCAAATCACAGAGATGTCCACATCACCATTTTACAAATTACTTTTTAACATCTCCACTGTGGGGACAACTATTATAAGTAGCAGGAGGTGTGGCTGAGGCATATTTGGGGTAGTGCAAAGCTGTTAGTGTAGCTGGGTTTAAAAGACGTTTGGACAAGTTCCTGGAGGAAAAGTCCATAAATCATTATTAAAGAGGGCCAGGGAAATCCACTTACCCATTGGACAAGCAGTATGGAATCTGTATACCTTTTGGGAACGTGACAGGTGTGTGTCCTGGATTGGCCACTGTTGGAACAGGATACTGGGCTTCATGGACCCTTAGGGGTATGTTTACTAAAATCCGGGAATTTGCGCGCCGCAAATTAGCGCACGGCAACGCGCCACTTAAACGGTGACAAACGCTCCTAAACGCCCCGCACAGGTGCGAGGAACCCCCGTGAATGTGCGCGACACATTAACGGGCCCCGCACAAATACGGGCCCGCAAATGTCCGAAAGAGGCGTGTAACGGCGAACGGAGGGCGGAGGAAGGTCCCCGAGGGGCGGAGAGACGGGGTCAATGGGCGGGTAAGGGGAGGGGAGAGGCTCCCCGCACATGAACGGGGCCGAATTTCCCATGAAAAAATAGCGCGAGTGAAACAGTCGCGCTAGAGGTCATATAAAGGCAAGAGAAACCATTTCCGTTAGCAATGTACAGCAAAACCGGGGAAACCTGCAAAACGTAAGCAGTGTGATACATGTGCACAGCAGAAAGGTGAAAGTAAAAATAGACAATGACCAGAAAATCAATAATAAAAATAGTAATGCAGCTTGTGAACAGTTACAGTAATGGGCAAATATAAAAATCACACCCAGGACAGTCCCAGAAAAAAAGATATGAATTTAGGAAGGGCCATGGAGCTGAGACTCCCCCAAAAATAATTCCCAGCCCTGTGGCTGTCCTGGGTGTCTTCCAAATGGTTGCCCACCAATATCACTGTTGCCCAGCTTAAAAGTAAAGCCCCGGTATATGTGTCTATTTCTGGGGTTTAGCTGCATGTTTGTCACCAGACAAGGTGAATGAGGCCACAGTAAAAGACTGAAGAGCAAGCTGTGCGTCCCCATCCTGACAGGTGTCCTATCACCAGGTACTGCACTGCCTCTGCGGCCACAGTGTGGTGCAGCAGACAGAGCCAGCACCTCCAAAACAGGAGGGTCACAGGTTCAAATCCCAGCTGGGGCTCATGCCAGCCCAGTCCCAATATTTTAACCATCACCAAACAGAGATAGTAAAGACACCCCATTATTGCAGAGAGCATAAACATGTTGCAAACACCCATATTTTACCCTCCAGTGCACATGCACCTGAACAATGGGCATCACCCACAGCCGAGTTCCCCAAATGCAGTCCTGGAGTGGCTCAAACTAATCAGGCCATATGCGTTTGCTAAGATGAGGACATGCCAGCATGTTGGTGGAACAGTACAGAGGGTGGAGGGGGCAGGGGCTGTGAGCCACAGAAGACAGTGGCTTAGCCATGTGCAGTCTGGCACCGTCCACTGCTACAGACAGGCCGTGATGGATGTACAGACATGGACCTCCCAGGGAACCCAGCCAATCTGTGGCTACATGGTGGTGCAGTGCACACAGATAGTGTATGCAAGAACATAAGGTCACAGGTTCAAAGCTCAGCTGGGGCTATGGCCAATTCCACCCACATTTTTGTCCAACAACTAAACTGTGCTGGTAAGCACAAACCTGTAATGCAGAGGAGATAGGCATTGTCTATACGGCTATCATTTCCCATCCAAAGCACATACACCATTAACCGTGGCATCACTCAGATCAGAGTATCCGAAATGCAGACCTGGAGGACCACACACCATTCAGCATCCATGCTGCGGCTAATACTAATGATTGTGCTGCATATCTATGCACCACCCCCATGTTATGCAGATGTAGCACATGCATATCCATGAGGGACATCCTAAAACCAGAACAGTGTCTGACACACCATGACCTGATGTGTGTAACCCATATGAAAGGCATCAACCAACAGGCCATGACACACCCATACCCACAGGCCCCATTGGACAATGCATCCTGGAGAGGCAGGACAGTGGGCCCTGCCTGTAATCCCCAAAAGTAGCAGATGTGTACCTTAGCAATGCCACCCCACACCTATGTACATGGTACACAGCTATCCAAGGTCCCATGTGAAAATATGTTCATAATGATTCAAATGCTCAGTACATGTGTCCCATTGAGCACCACCATAACAATCATTCAGATGTGTGTGTTGTGTGCAGCAGGTCTTGTGTCTGATAGTGCGTACCGCCCTGGGGAGTGACCCCCAACAGTCTATGCCTAACATATCCATGCCTGTAGTGTCACCAGGACTGGTGTGTTGGCCAGAGCTGTCAAACCTCTCGATTGTAGCACAAAAGAGGACCAACCTGGGTAATGGTCACAGCAATGTGAAACATCATCAGACACACCCAAGAAAGGCAGGGCCAAAATATATGAATGTTGGAAGGGTCACCAGCCCCTGCGGCATAAATGTTGAATGATCACACATTGATGTAGGATAGAGCAGGTTTCCTCACAGCAATGGACAGGTCCCCTATGGCATGCACATGTTGCACAACAGCATGTGTGAGTTGGGGGGAATGTGCAGTAGAGGTAGTTGCCGACATGCACACTGTATGGTTTAAAACTGTGCGCCCCCAGCACCAGTAGCAGAAGGGCCTGTAGCATGTTGGGAGAACGTTACTGGTATCTGAGGGGGCCAGTGGCAGGTGGCCAGAGAAGATGGGGGCTGAGCCAATGCCATGTGGGTGCACCGGACCACAACAGAAAGGCCCGCTATGACAAACAGACATGCCATCTCCAGGGTCCACGTTCACTCTGTGACTGCAGTGTGGTGCAGGGGACACAGCCAGTGTGCTGGGGAGCCAAAGATTACCAGTTCAACTCCCAGCTGGGGCCAGCAGCAACACTGTGCACATATTTTACCCACCAGTAAAACGTGAGAGGAAATCAAAACATGTCTTGCAGATAACAACCAATATGTGTAGAGCACCCAACCTTTTTTCGGTGACCTCACAAACTTTTTTCTTTTTGTCGGAGCTAGCCGTAGGAAGGTTGGAAGAGAAACCGACCCACACCAAGCGAGTAGCTACTTTTATTATTATAGGTTCTTCACCAAAATAAAGTTAAAGTTCATTTAACCATAAAATAGTCAAAAGACTTATCTCAGTCCAGAAATGCCAGTTATGAGAGATACACGACGCGCACGTTTCGGGCACTCTAGCCCTGTTTCAAGTGCAATAACTAGGATTCCTCAATCTTCAAATACCATCCTCTGAACGCCGTCAATGCAGCTAAGGTCATTATTACAATGGCTGATGAATCACTTTTAAAATAAAAGAACCGACCAATCAGTATCGGGAAAACCCCCACATGATGGGGAACCCCTGATCTGATTGGTTTTCAAAAGTTATGACGACATCATCATCTTATGCTCTTCAAAACACCTGGTATCATACTTCCGAAATAGGGATATATCATTATTATGTCATTCCCGATGGTCACATAGAATTGTAACTTAAATAAGACTCTGCCAGTCTATTTCCCTGTTCAAACCTCCTGGCTCCATTGTGCAAGACGAAAAATCCATCGTTGTTCTATGTATTGCAGACGTTCTTCCCGCTGTCCTCCCCGAGGATTAGCTGGCACATGATCAATAATAGACCATTGAAGCTGGTCAATAGTATGAGAATATTCTATACAATGAGAGACCATGGGTGCAGAAAGTACCGCACATAATGTGGGGGTTTTCCCGATAGTGATTGGTCGGTTCTTTTATTTTAAAAGTGATTCATCAGCCATTATAATAATGACCTTAGCTGCATTGATGGCGTTCAGAGGATGGTATTTGAAGATTGAGGAATCCTAGTTATTGCACCTGAAACAGGGCTAGAGTGCCCGAAACGTGCGCGTCGTGTATCTCTCATAACTGGCATTTCTGGACTGAGATAAGTCTTTTGACTATTTTATGGTTAAATGAACTTTAACTTTATTTTGGTGAAGAACCTATAATAATAAAAGTAGCTACTCGCTTGGTGTGGGTCGGTTTCTCTTCCGACCTTCCTACGGCTAGCTCCGACAAAAAGAAAAAGTTTGTGAGGTCACCGAAAAAAGGTTGGGTGCCCTACACATATTGGTTATTGATTTGCCCTGACTAGAAGGTTGTTTTGTTTGTCTTGCAGATAACAACAGCATGTTCAGAGGACCTCTATTATACCATAAGGATCACTTACCCCTCAAATATGTACAACACCTACAGCAGAGTCCACACAATGCATCACTGGAGGGCCACATGTCAGTCAGCTGTGATGCTGTACCCAATATAGGCCCATGTCAGCATGGTGGCGGATGCCAACTGCTGGCAGAGGGGGCAGAGGCTGCTGCCCCACAGCAGATCCTGGCCTAGCCACCCTCATGTGGCTGCAGTACAATCCAACAGACAGGCCCTGTGTGACAAACAGCCATGGACTCCCCTGGGAATGTACTGTTGCTGTGCTAAGACGGTGGTGCAGTACATGTAGCAAGTGCCTCCAAGCACAGAAGGCCCCAGGTTCAATTCCCGGCTGGGGCACCTGCCATCACAGTCCCAATGTTTTACCCATTCGCGAAACCTTAAAGTAAAGAATGGAACTCCCGTGCTGAGAACATAAGTGTTGGTCACGATACCATAGTTTGCTATAAATACCACACACCACATAAACATATGCCTCACCCACAGCAGAGTCCCCCATATGCAGCCATGGAGGCTCACACATCAATCAGGTTGTCTGATGTCTGCACGAAAGATGTGTGTGATGCAGGTGAGTTGAACACCACCATGGTATGCAGCTGTATCACAGGCATATTAATCACAGATAGCATGAAAGCCCAACAAGTGTTTGATTCACATTGACTGTAGTTGTGCAAACCTCCCTAGAGCAGTGGGCAACAGGGGCAGAAACAGTTGCACCTGCAGGCACCAGTATTGGAAGACCGATGAAGTGGCAGGATGTAGGGCCCTGTGTGGCGTTCAGAAAACTAGCATGTGCATACATCAACAATCCCACACTACACATTTGGAGATGTCACACATATATCCAAAGCAATATATGATCACTGACCGATAAAAATGCTCATGCTACGCACAAGCAGAACAGCGAGCTGTCACAAACCAACGTCTCTGATGTATGTGCAATGTGTGTCAGGTCAGATCTCCTTCAGAGAGTAGCACCCTGGGAAATTACTCCAAAAGTACATCCCAACGTTGCCATGCCCACACTGTGCTCATCACTGTTATGTTGGCCATGGCTCCCAAATAACACCACATCTGTTCAATGTTGTCCTAGGTGTGGGGAGTGTGTGTCTGTCTATCCAGTGTGTGGTGGCTGTCAACACCTCCCACAGACCACACTAATAGCACCGTTGCCATTATTGGCCTGCCAATGTGCATAATGAGGAGCAAAGTACTGTGGGTACACAACAAACAGGGTGGCTGGAGCAGGATGCAGCTACACAGGGCAAATGTGCATGCCTAGGACCATGCTGTGCCTTGGCATCACCCCCACAGACATGGTGTCCATAGCATGCCTTGTGTGGAGGTCACTCTCCCCCTGAACGATCAGTGACCATGGCATGGCTAGGTCCCGACATAGTGCCATATAATAGTTCTCTCATGTGATATATATGGGTGCTGTGTATATGTGAGGCCCAATCACTGAGGTAATTGTGCGGTGGGTGTGCTGACATCCCAGTTATGGGTGCACACAGTCTCCCTGGTAGCATGCACCATGGACTGGCCAGTGGCCTGTCTGCAGTTTGCATGTGTCTGGCTAGAACACCGTGCAGGGTCAGTAGCTGGGCACAGAATGTGCCTGCTGCTGGAAAATGTCAGATGGTGTTGGTGAGCTTAGGCTCTCAGGCCATACTGTCTGTCTGCCGCACCCTGAAATATGGATGCGTCCATAATAGCAGTGAGTGACCTGTAGGTTTTCTGTACCACAGCTGGACCCAGTCTGCTGATGGTGGCAGCTACCCACACCATAGCTGGGATGTAGAATGTGGATATGTTTTGTTTGGGGAAACTGTGTTGCACAGGGAAGGTTTGGTGGTCAGACATATCCGGCCTATAGGTCCTGTAACCTCCTCTCCCCCACCCCCCCTGCAAATATATCATGAAGGGCAGGCCACCCACACAGGATATGCCCCCTTCGGGAACATTGTAGCTCACAAGGCCCAGCTGGGTCGTGGAGACAGAAATGGTCAGATGTGCCAAACTATCAGACATTGGCAAACAAATTGATATGATGTATAGGCCATCTCAGCCAGGATAGGTGCTGTGTGTCTCACCTCACCCTCAGGGTGAGCAACAGACACACACACTGGGATGGTCAGTACCCACTCTGCACAAGAAACACAGAAGGTCAATGTCCAACACGAGGCCGAGGTGCTGTGGGGTTGCACACCCTATCACTGGACCATCACTAGACTGCTGCCTTGCATGTGCAGTGCATCATGGGTGCGACTGGATCGACTACACCCTGGTAACTGCAGCACAAAGTCTGCAGAGGTTATATTCTAGCCAGACAGACCTCACATCACAGCCACAGAGCTGTAGTCCCCTGGTGACTGCAATGCCTCTGAAGTGAAAGGTTGTTGGTTCAAATCCAAAGTGTGTGTGTATAAGCAAAGTGATTTATATATTGTCCTTGGCCCCTATACGCCGCCAGTCAGCAGCAGTGCAGGTCTGAATCTATATAATTATGCATGTCCTCTATACTGCTTTTTCCAAAGATCAAAGGCGGTGTACACTTAACATATAATGAACATGGTTTTACATGGAACAGCGCCTACATTGCATAAAAATAACATACATTGAAGATGACATTGTAACATATAGCAAACATTTTGAAGGTTCATGGGGACTGTCAAGCCTGGAATGTGTGTAATGTCCTGTAGTACTGGCAATTCCGAAACCATCACAGTGCATTAACCCAAGTCCACCCTATACGGTTGTGTAAGGAGCACATGATGCAGACAGCACTGTGAGGATCACAGAGATTCCAGCACTATTTCACAGTCAGGGACCTGTCACTGGCTGCACTCACCAAGAACCACACCGTGGATGGAAACATGCAACCTCTGGCTCCACAGGTATCAAGGTTAGGTGTGGGCCACAGCAAGATTGCTAAGAACAGATGCCTGTCTGGTGAAAGAGGCAGGCATGCAGACAGTGTGCAATGGTCACCAGGGGTGCGCTGTTCCATTGGTGAGAATGGTGTACTGCACATGATGTATGTAGCAGTGTGAGGGTCTTGCCAATAGCAGCACCTCTGTAATGTGGAAACCGGTCTGGGGCAGGTAACAATGTTGCAATGTATGAAGATATATGTCTGGTGCAGCACAGATGTACATGAAAAAGACCATGGCTACTGTTGCACTCAAGTATGAGAATGTGTGATGCCTGAGACAGGCAGTCCTGAGCTCAACTGGAAGATGTAACCCATGACGGCTGGTTAAGCAGTCCATGTATCAACCATTGAGCTATTTTGCAAAAACCAGGACTGTATGCCGTCACACATACCAAAGGATAATGTGCAGTGTGGTGACATGGGGACCCACATAGTCCTGTAATGTCCAACACGCAACCTACTTTGCGTGTGCAATGCTCATATATGAATCTCCCCCCAACCCCGATGGCAACCACCACAAAATGTCTGTCCAGACATGGAGATACACCACACAACATATTGCACTGGCACACACAACCCCCTATCACCAGGTTGAGTGACACCTGATGCTGATGGTTTGTCTGCACCCATAACTAGTAGTGTCTGAGCACTACCTGCTATGTGATACACATAGCACACCTCATCTGACAATGCATCAGCAATCAGTTGCTATGTGTCCAGAGGTTCAATACCACACTGTGTGGACAAGGGTAAACCATAATAATAATTGTTTGTCAAAGTGACATTAGAGACACCCCAGTAACTATGTAATTAGGCACAGAACAGTAAACATATTTTGAGCACAACCATTACAAATCAATATGAATGGTGCGTGTAGATAGTATTTGCAATTTGCAGACGCACAGCCATGCGGAGCGCATGGGCGTGCAGAGATCTGACGCGCAGCCATGCGAAACGCATGTGCGCGATACGTCACGCGCAATTCCGGAAGTTGCGCCGGGAGCGTCCGCGCGTCACCACGCCCAGAAACAAACATGGCGTCCCGAACCAGGAAGCCGGCTTTTAGCCACAGAGAGCTGTGCCACCTGGGCTCCCTGATAGCCCAAAAGCAGCACAGCCTGTTCCCAGGGCCCTCCAGGAAAAAGAACATGGGGAGGGTCCTGAGGGCCTGGGAGAGGGTGACCAGGCGTTTTAACAGGCAGGCAGACCATCCACGGGAGGTAAGTGAATGGACCTAGGTCAAAATAAACATACACACATACAGGGTTGATGTCAGCTGTCCATGCTGTTGTGTGTAAGTAGTCTGTATAAGTTTAGTGTAGCAGGTGAAACACATGCCATATACATGTGGTATCACATCTGATTGTGTGGCCATGTAGCCAGGTGTTGACGGTTTGTGCCAAAGAGGGCATGATGGCCCCCTGGCGTCATGACAGCTGCTGGTGTTGATACAGCAAAGCAGACTCTAACAAACCTAGGCCATGCATCTGCATAAGGAGCGTATGCAAACATCCTGTGTTGATGGCGGTATCTGCATCAGCAGGGTAACACATAGGGTTACCCATCAGGGGTGGTGCAATGTTAAGCACATGGGGCCTCAGAAATACAGGTGATCTGGGGTTGTCTGCAAATGTTGTTTAATACAGCCACCCTATCCTCAGGGGTCCAGAGAGCCCCTCAAAGTGTGCACTCAGTCACTCTGTGGATATGTGTGTGTGTCAGAATGTTCTGGGGATCACCATCACCATCTCCAGGAGTCTACAGGGCCACACAAAGCGGTCCCCACACCCACTGGGGATATGGCTGTGTGTACTAATGTAGTTGGAAGCATCCCCCTACCTCCAGGAATGCAGAGAGGCCATCCAAAGTGGGCTCTGTGTCACCCTGGAGATATGGCTGTGTGTACTAATGTAGTTGGAAGCATCCCCCTACCTCCAGGAGTGCAGAGAGGCCATCCAAAGTGGGCTCTGTGTCACCCTGGAGATATGGCTGTGTGTACTAATGTAGTTGGAAGCATCCCCCTACCTCCAGGAGTGCAGAGAGACCATCCAAAGTGGGCTCTGTGTCATCCCGGAGATATGGCTGTGTGTACTAATGTAGTTGGAAGCATCCCCCTACCTCCAGGAGTGCAGAGAGACCATCCAAAGTGGGCTCTGTGTCACCCTGGAGATATGGCTGTGTGTACTAATGTAGTTGGAAGCATCCCCCTACCTCCAGGAGTGCAGAGAGACCATCCAAAGTGGGCTCTGTGTCACCCTGGAGATATGGCTGTGTGTACTAATGTAGTTGGAAGCATCCCCCTACCTCCAGGAGTGCAGAGAGGCCATCCAAAGTGGGCTCTGTGTCACCCTGGAAATATGGCTGTGTGTACTAATGTAGTTGGAAGCATCCCCCTACCTCCAGAGGGCCAGAGAGGCCATCCAAAGTGGGCTCTGTGTCACCCTGGAGATATGGCTGTGTGTACTGATGTAGTTGGAAGCATCCCCCTACCTCCAGCGGGCCAGAGAGGCCATCCAAAGTGGGCTCTGTGTCACCCTGGAGATATGGCTGTGTGTACTGATGTAGTTGGAAGCATCCCCCTACCTCCACGGGGCCAGTGAGAACATTCAAAGTGGGCTCTGTGTCACCCTGGAGATATGGCTGTGTGTACTAATGTAGATGGAAGCATCCCCCTACCTCCAGGAATGCAGAGAGGCCATCCAAAGTGGGCTCTGTGTCATCCCGGAGATATGGCTGTGTGTACTAATGTAGTTGGAAGCATCCCCCTACCTCAAGGAGTGCAGAGAGACCATCCAAAGTGGGCTCTGTGTCACCCTGGAGATATGGCTGTGTGTACTAATGTAGTTGGAAGCATCCCCCTACCTCCAGGAGTGCAGAGAGACCATCCAAAGTGGGCTCTGTGTCACCCTGGAGATATGGCTGTGTGTACTAATGTAGTTGGAAGCATCCCCCTACCTCCACGGGTCCAGTGAGAACATTCAAAGTGGGCTCTGTGTCACCCTGGAGATATGGCTGTGTGTACTAATGTAGATGGAAGCATCCCCCTACCTCCAGGAGTGCAGAGAGACCATCCAAAGTGGGCTCTGTGTCACCCTGGAGATATGGCTGTGTGTACTGATGTAGTTGGAAGCATCCCCCTACCTCCAGGGGCCAGAGAGGCCATCCAAAGTGGGCTCTGTGTCACCCTGGAGATATGGCTGTGTGTACTGATGTAGTTGGAAGCATCCCCCTACCTCCACGGGGCCAGTGAGAACATTCAAAGTGGGCTCTGTGTCACCCTGGAGATATGGCTGTGTGTACTAATGTAGATGGAAGCATCCCCCTACCTCCAGGAGTGCAGAGAGGCCATCCAAAGTGGGCTCTGTGTCATCCCGGAGATATGGCTGTGTGTACTAATGTAGTTGGAAGCATCCCCCTACCTCCAGGAGTGCAGAGAGACCATCCAAAGTGGGCTCTGTGTCACCCTGGAGATATGGCTGTGTGTACTAATGTAGTTGGAAGCATCCCCCTACCTCCAGGAGTGCAGAGAGACCATCCAAAGTGGGCTCTGTGTCACCCTGGAGATATGGCTGTGTGTACTAATGTAGTTGGAAGCATCCCCCTACCTCCAGGAGTGCAGAGAGACCATCCAAAGTGGGCTCTGTGTCACCCTGGAGATATGGCTGTGTGTACTAATGTAGTTGGAAGCATCCCCCTACCTCCAGGAGTGCAGAGAGACCATCCAAAATGGGCTCTGTGTCACCCTGGAGATATGGCTGTGTGTACTAATGTAGTTGGAAGCATCCCCCTACCTACAGAGGGCAGAGAGGCCATCCAAAGTGGGCTCTGTGTCACCCTGGAGATATGGCTGTGTGTACTGATGTAGTTGGAAGCATCCCCCTACCTCCAGGGGGCCAGAGAGGCCATCCAAAGTGGGCTCTGTGTCACCCTGGAGATATGGCTGTGTGTACTGATGTAGTTGGAAGCATCCCCCTACCTCCACGGGGCCAGTGAGAACATCCAAAGTGGGCTCTGTGTCACCCTGGAGATATGGCTGTGTGTACTAATGTAGATGGAAGCATCCCCCTACCTCCAGGAGTGCAGAGAGGCCATCCAAAGTGGGCTCTGTGTCACCCTGGAGATATGGCTGTGTGTACTGATGTAGTTGGAAGCATCCCCCTACCTCCACGGGGCCAGTGAGACCATCCAAAGTGGGCTCTGTGTCACCCTGGAGATATGGCTGTGTGTACTAATGTAGATGGAAGCATCCCCCTACCTCCAGGAGTGCAGAGAGGCCATCCAAAGTGGGCTCTGTGTCACCCTGGAGATATGGCTGTGTGTACTGTACCGATGTAGTTGGAAGCATCCCCCTACCTCAAGGGGGCCAGAGAGGCCAACCAAAGTGGGCTCTGTCACCCAGGTGATATGGTGCAGTGTGACACAGCAGATGAGCCAATCACCCGTATCTCAGGCACACATGATACATGCGTTGTGTGGGCAGGGTGTCAACATGTTGCAATGCTGTATCCTGATGATGATGTGCCCTGGCACACACAAGACCCTGGTGGCGGGGGAGCTGATCGTGACGGAGGGTATGTCAGGCAAATGTGTGCAATAAGGTATAGTGGTCTGGCTGCACGGCATCCACAGTCCAGGGGCCACATAGCCCAGGACAAACACTGTAGATGTATGGAGATGATATGTAGGATGCAGATCTGGATGCGCGTGAGCAAATACCCACACACAGTATCTCCAAGAACCAGGTCACAACCTCTGCAATGGCAACCTGTCCACAGCTATGTATGTTGAGTCAGGTCGCTCCTACCCACAGCCCACAGGCATACCGCCCCTGTGTGCATAGGTATCTCACAGATGCCCTTGAAAGGTTGCAAGCACACAGTCAGGTTGGCCCAGATAGCCTAAGAGGCACACATGACCAGAGGTGCGAATAGCCCATAGTGTGTGCAGTGACACCTCCCAGACACATACACGACACAGGTTAGAGGAACATAAGAACACCCGATACGCCTGTTTGGGACAGATGCCTGTCCACCATGACCAGTATGCTATGTCCAACATTTGCCAAGGTTGGACTGACGTAGCTATCAACATCCCCATGACATACAGGATACACTGATCCTGTAGTGGTATGGCAAGTGACATCTCTGGCTATGTACAAAGACATGTGTCATGGACGTGTCCCCTGCCAAGGTGCATAGGGGAACCCACACAATGTCTCATGTGTCTTCAAACACCCATGTGTGCTGGTAAATACTGTTGCCATTGGTCGTGGAGTGCATGGCATGTGTACATAGTGTGACCCCAAATGTGTATGATGTAACACCCACAGGGTGACAGGGCTGAGCATGGACACCATCAGTGGCCACAACACATGGACATGGCAATGCCATGTCTCTCAAGGGTGCCAAAGGGAAACAGATATGTGCGCTATGGGAGACCTGCACAATGCACATAGGTGTGACTGCACACATGGCAAACACACACAGCTAGGCATGTAGGTTGTACTGGGTACAGCTACACATCTGGAACAAGCAGGAATGAGCTGACACATGATGGTACCTGATGGCCTGTTGAGGCCAGCATGCCACAGCTCCCCACCAGACATCTGGTAAGCACAGGGGGGGATCACACAGCACCTGTCACCTTCCCTGATGTCAGCCCAAAATGCTGCACCCCAGATCATTAGGTTAGTCCGACTCCCCATCTCTGTGTCCCTGTATGTGCACTACACCCGACGTTATAGCCATCCCTGTGTCTGTGCCTGCTGATGCCGCCAGAAACCGTTGATACTTGTGTATGTGAAAGACCCTCACCAGTGGTTGTGTGGACCTCACCGAAGCACAAGACAAGGGGGTCCTTGGCAATAACACACCCATGTCCTCACAATATCTGTGCCCAGTCCAAAGCCACAACACCAGCATGGAAGCCACGCCCTGTGTCAGGGGACTGACGTGGGGGGTGCTGATCCCTCCCAGTCACTGTCAGCCATGCCCAGTGTGCTGACTGCCGAGGGCCCGCATGTGCGATGTCACGATGATTGTACAGTGGGTTGGCACACAGGGGTGGTAGGCTGAAGCAGGCAGCCAGGCACAGTGGCCACCACCACACAAACATGGCTGGGTGGGGAGCAATGTCCCCTGTGCAGCCCCATGTTCCCTGTGTATCACATCTGACACAACATACAGTGTGCTGGTTCTAAAGGGGTCCCGAACCCTAGCACATGGGGTTTCCCTGGTGGTGGGACTGAGGAGCGCACACTGCACAAACATCCCTGGTGGTATCACTGGCCATGAAAGGCGACTCAGTGCCCACAGCAAGGTATGGGGTCAGCAGATGTGTCTAAACCCCATGTGCCATGCTGAGTGGCATGGGCTGTGACAGTTAAATAGACACATGCAGAGCAAGTGTCACCAGCGCACAGGGTGCTGGCCACAAAACATGCTAGTGCAGCTAGCCCTGCCCCAACAGGGTATCTGTAACCACCCCATACCACACACATGGTGTGACTACAGGCCACAAAGATGATGGCCACAGCATGGGCATATGGACCATCAGTGCCATGTGTTTGGCATGTGGTACCCATTGGTGCAGGGTCACACCTGGTAGTATGCGCCTCTGTCCTAGTACCGCAGTCTGCAACATCCCCCAGGGACAATACACGTCCAACCCGCTGTGTGACCAGTGAATGTGACCACTCAGAGGATAGTACTGTCAATTGCAAGGGGGTGCCTGCATGTCCCAACACACAACTGTTGTTGGGCGATGACATGTCCCACCAGGGGCTGCCATGTCCTGTGGGCAGGGTCCAATCACGTGCAGTCACAACTGATGTACAACACCGGACACATGAGGTAGACAACCCCACCATACACAGACATCATGGGAGGATGCTACACCTACAGGAAACCCAAACGTGCAGGTTATCCCCATGAACTGGATGGATACACCCCCCCAACAACCCCCACATGCCGTACAGCTATATAACAGCTATGCTGCGTTGACGTCACCTGCGTCCCCAGAGAAAAGGCACCCTAATCGTACCAGTGTGGGGTATGCAGGTATGCTGAGGACAGCATGACACAGAGGACATGCCGTGAAACAGCTTGGTAGGTGCCCATGAACAATGATGCCTAGCTCGCAGTTTGTGCCATGCATCCCTGCTGTCACCCAGGATACTGTCCAGAACCCTGTTCCCTGTGGATGGCATGGATGTGGGTCTGCCAACATCGCTGACACCTAGATGCGCACCTCACACATGACAAGTGTGAGGTCCAGGTAGGCCATGTCAGGCATGCCTGTGGCAAACGAAAATCATGCTTACAGTGTCGCATTGGAATGGTGACGGGGCATAGTTAGGGTCCCTGCCATTGCCATTGTGGCACGGACCTGTGGCTGCATTGCTGCACCAGCAATGGACCACCTGTCATAGGATGAGGTGTGATCCACCCCCTGTATGTGTCTCCCACTGTCAAGCACAATCCCCATGCAAACCTCCCGAGCGTGGATGCTGACAGGCCAGTCCTGGCCAGGTGGTCCCAGAAACGATGCGTGCGCAACTGAAGGACCACCCACAAACCCCCTCTGTGCAGCACGAATGGATGCTAGCAGTCAGATGCCCAACATGGCACACCCCCAGCTGAAGATGATATAACTGGCAGCGACACACAAAACATCACATGTGGGAGACACCCAGACGTATATGGTCCACCAGCGACACCACCCCCAGGACCCCAGGGTACCTGGTGAGTTCTCCCCCCCCCTTGCCCATCCATGGAAACATATTTAGACTCTACCATGTGGCCCATGTCCCACCCATGCATGTGTTGTGGGACAGACCATAGGACGCCTGGAACATGCCCAGCACATGAGGCAGCCAGGAGACACCCCCGAACAACCCCTCCACCCACAACATAACATCGGAACATTTCCCAGAAGCAGACCCCATCAGACCCCAGGGGATATGTGTGAGAGAGGTCAGGAGGGATACACGTGTTAGCACCCCAAGAAATGGACGGTGTGTTCCACAGCCCCTATCTGTGCACACCTGAGTCAACCGGGGAACCGACACATCTGGGAGCCCACAGGACTGGCCAGGTCTATCCCTGCGATAGGTGGACATATGTCACGACCTTAAACATTTATTACCATTCCCCACAGGCCACACTAACCCCCCACCCGAGCACATGGATGACGGCAACCATGTGCACAGCCACCCCTCAGTCCGTCAGTCCACAGAGTATCCCCTATATTGGTAGGGGTGGGGCGGCTCAACACACAGCTCACACCCTGGGTCCAGACACAGCACACACAGTATGCACATGGTGCATGGCTGTGAAAGCTGCCGAGCTGTGTGGCAGGGCACATGTGTATAACCACACCTGGACATGATGGACATCTGGAAGAAGCCACTGCAGGGGGTAGGCCTGCTTCCCCTCCCACACACCAGGTCCATGCTACGATGTATGTGGTTGCAGAGATACCTGGGAGCTGGCACAGCCCCTCGCACATCTCATTGTGGTCACACGAGCATGACAGCTTCGCAGACTGACAACAACACACCAGCTGCAGCTGTGGACATCCCTGCATTGTGCACATTGGAACATGGGACCTGCAAGTAAATCACCACCTAGACCCTGAAATGCACCAGGCAGGTGGGTCACATGGACGCATCATGGGCCCCATCCTAGTCTGTCTGTGTGCATGTCAACACACGAGCAACGACATGGAGACTGCAGATGACCAACAAGGGCCAGTACTGCTCAGCTGGGGGCCCACATAGGGATGCTCTGTGTGATAGGGATGCTGTGCAACACCAATCACAAACATACACATCCCTGAGCCAACCCCCATAGGGAATGTCACAGATCCCTAATGTGTGGGTGAGCTGCCACACAGGGCACAACACTTATGGGGTGCATACCCTGCCAATGGTGCCCAGGGGGCGCCACCAATGGTGACAATGTCCCGTAGGGGGAGGGGGGGGGGGGGGGGGGGGGGGGGGGTGGGGGGCTTAAGGTCATGGGACTCAGCAGACACACCCACCATGAAAAAGACAGCATGCTGTTCAATGCAGCAGAGGGATGTGGTTCTGGCAAGGTAGATCATCTCCACTAGGTTGATATGTCGCCCCCCCCCTCACTGCATCCGCACCTGTGTGTCTGTCACGGCCCCCATGCCGGTTGCCCCCGTCGCTCTGCTCGTCACTCTGTCTGCATCATTGTGCAAACACCATTCTCGACCACCAATGTCATGGGTGTGGCGGTGGTGATATGGGTGGGTCAGTCATGCAGTCAACATGTGATGCTGCTGAGTAGGCTGCCCTATGTGACACTGCATGTGTGTGCGCAGGCTAGGCTCGTCTGAATAACTGTCTGTGTACACAGGTGCTGTGCAAAACCTATGCACCCACGATGTCTACAAGGTTCGATTAGGGCTTCTCGGGGTTGTGTCACCACAGCTGTATCTGCTCACAAAACGCATGCGGTGGTGCTGCGGGTGCTGCAGGTACATGCGTCAAGGCACATCAGGGCAATGTAATCTGGTTGTCTGCTCCAGTGACAGGTGTGTGAGGTGGCTGACGCAACAAGACAATGTTTATATATCGCCAGGTGGAGGACCTGAGGAAAAAAAGCGTCGGGAGCTGGGCGGCATTACGAACCCGGAGTTCCTGGAGAGGGTGGCAGGTCAGGGTAGAGACCTAACAGCACCATGATGGTGCAGTATTGCCGAGGTCTAGGTTGCAGGTCACAACCAGGGTCGGCCATGGGACCACCAGCCTGTCGTCTCACACTCGTATGTGTTAAATGTTGTTATGTGACATCGAGGCATGGATAGTGCGCATGATGTCTGTCATACCGCTCACAGACAGATGAACCAGCGACAGCGATAGTGGGGCTATTGCCAGCCTATTGCGCCTGCGGGCATCGACCCACGGGAGCCGGCGATAGCGAGGCAGGAGGAGCGCTAGACGCGGAGGACAGGAAGGGGGCAGACTGAAGGAAGAGGAGACTGTAGGAAGAGGAGAGTGTGCGCCATGGAGGGCGGAGCCACTACCATGTGACAGATGTGGGGGAAGGAGTGGAGAGGGAGGAGGAGGACGTCACCCCCCACCCACCCCATCGGATTCAGGGGGATGAGGAGGAGGAGGAGGAGGATTCTGATGATGTCCTGATAGAGTGGGTGGCTAGGGGAGCGGGGGAAGGCAGGGGGTCTGGGTTGTGAGGTCAGGGTGGGGGGGAGGGAGGGGGCACGGTTTCTGCAGAGCCAGGGAGGGTGGGGGGAGGGTGCACAGGGAGGGGGGAGGGTGCGTGGGAGTGGGAGGGGGGTGTGGGGGCATAACACAGCCCTTAGCAGCAGGGCCCAAGCGCGAGGTTGGCGGCAGCCAGATCACTGGCACGGCATCTGCACGGCATGGGATGGCAGCATGAGCGTGCACCACCCAGTGGGGGTTGGGTCACTGTCATCAGGTTTTCCTGTGTGGAGCTGGAGGTGGCACATAGGCGCATCGCACAGGACTGTCAGCCACTGTGTGTCTGTGTGCTGGTCATGGGTGCATGGACTGAGGTGTTAGTTGGGCCCTGGCTGATGCACGACATGACACCGCATGTCGTGTTACATGCGGTGCTAGTCTCTAGACTGTGGCTTGTTTCGGCATGGTGGCAAATGATGTGGTTGCAGTTTTGGCAATCCCGGTTACCACCTGCCAAATGAGCATCACAGTGTACCGACGGCTGATGAGGCAACTGTGATGCCCGCAATGTGCCCTATTTGTGTGCTGGGGGACTGGTCTGTTCACCCCCCTGAGTGCACCCCTGATGTGGTTGTGGGTTCTGGGGTGTCGGGTGTAGGGCATGTTTGGCCATTGTTAATGTTGGAAGCCAAATAAAGTTTTACATACGTTGTACTTTCAAAACCAATGGTCACGTGTCATTCCTACATTCAACATGTATGCAAGCAGCGGGATATTGTATTGGCGCTACCCCTGCGAGTGGGCCAGGTGGGGCGGCACATGGGTGTCATAACGTGTCTGTGCGGCGCCACTATGCAGTCAGAGGGGGTCCTATATATGTTGTGGGGCTGTGGGTACTTGGGTGGGGCCATGGGATGACCCGCCCTGGTTGGGGTGGTCCACACCTCAAATTCCACTGACGAGCATGGATGTGTTGCTAGTGTAGGCCCCATGTGTTGGTTGCTGACTGCCTGGAGCCACCTGAAACATGACACCCTGCCCTGTCGGGGCCTTATGATACGGAAGCTTATCATCAGCTCAAGTGAGAGTAGGGAGGCTTATAGAAAATATGATGTTGACCGCTGAACAGAGTCAACCTGGTCATGTTCTGGTAGAAGCAAGAAAACAGAGTTGTCAGCATAAAAGACTAACCAGTCAACTCAGATTGCAACAGGTTTTTCCTCAAGCAGCCAATGAGAGGGGCTGACGTGAGGAAAATGTGTGTGCACACCACGACGAGCTATGAGGTAATCGCCCTAAGCACTGCATCTCAAAGGGCAGGGCCTTGATTCAAGACAGCTGCGGCTGTGTTAGGGAGTTGGCAGCACGCCACATTAGAAGCAGGTAAGAATAGAGCTTATTCTTCAGATAAACAGTTTCAAGAAGCAGCTTGCATCAGAGGCAACTGCTACAGAGGGAGGAAGAGATAGCAGAGACAGAAAGACAGGCATACGGCTACAAGCTCAAGCACCAGTATCACGCTGGTGAAAGCAGAGCCAAGCCTAGACCAAGGAAAAGGAAAAAAAAAAACAGATAAGAGAGAGAAGGAAATCTCACTCTCTGGATGGAAGGAAGAAGAAAGGTCCAATTGGAAGGTCTGGGGAGACGGAGATTCCCAGGCAGTACTTCATACTGGGAGGTATAGATCCCAAGGCCAGCAGAGTCCATTGGACTGGATTGCAGCCAAAGAGTGAGAATGGAGTGGGCAGAGTATAGGAATCACCAGGTGGCTACCAGGGGGGGGGGGGGGGGGGGGTGGGGGGTTTTTTTCTTCTTTTCTAAGAGAGAAGACTGCACTGTGGAAGGGACGTTCAGACTCTAAGGCCAGAACGGTATGTGAGTAGGAGATCACAGTGTCGCAGGGATCAATAAAAAAAGATTGGTAGGCTGGACTATGCAGAATTGGGTTAGCATATTGGCCAGGCTATACAACAGAGGAGGAATAATTGATAGTCAGGAGAGGCTCAGGTAGTGAACACTGATCCAGACCCTATCTATAATAGATAATGGGCAGCAAGGGGGATAAGGGCATTCTCATGATAGTGCCATTAATGAAGAGACTCGTCTGTGCCAACGTATGAGAGATGTCCCTAATGCTGATTGATACCAGCCAGTATGACAAGTACAGTTTATATGGACTGTTCTCTATATCTAGATGCTAGGCTTGCTATCTTTCTTAATGCTTCTCTGAGCCAAACACATCAGGCCATCAACGAAGAAAGAGAAACGGCTTACTTTGTTCTTTATGTCCCACTGGCAAACAGGTCTCTTAAAAAAGCAGAGATTGGGGGCTCACACAAGTAGCAGCCAGCCCAGCTAAAGGCTTTCAGCTGGTCCATTGATAGTAAGGATGCGGCTGCACATGATTGTGTGTGTGATGCAAGGGAGAAGTCACTGTTGAGATCAGTGCCGTGGAAAATAAGCAGAGTTAGATCTCTAACTGGCAGCAAAAGTTTATATTCTTTAGCTTTGTGCCTTTGGTATTTGTTAAATTATTTTGCTAATAAAAAATTAGCTAATTGCCTGGACATCCCCTTAGCTACTGCCTGACATGGCTGAAGGTTGTTTTCTGGTTTACTTGTTGGTGACTCTTTTGTTATCGCTATTTTAAACACTGGCAAGGCAAGTTAACCACTCTATTTATAGTGATGATGCCCAAGCATACATTGTGCTGGGTGACATTAAAGCCCCATGCAGATAAAAGAAGTATGTTATTGGATCCCTTACCAGCAATGGTTTCACAACTCAAATTATTGTCATCAGCTGTGTTTGGGACATTGGGGAATGAACGACAATTACCCACCAATACCTTGCAGGAATGCATATGTATATATGCATCATCACGATTGTGTAAGGGCTCTCAACCCCTAGCAGAAGAGCCTAGTCTGGAACAAGCGCCGTTACCACCGCACATGCCCGAACAAGGGTGTGCCATGGTCGTGTCAAAATTGTGCTTTTGGCAAGGCAGGGGCGAATGTCATGCAGGCTGCACTATGTGCACAGTGGCGAGTGTAGGTAGGGGTACAACATTACTATGGATCACATTCAGTACGCGCTGAGGTCTGGGAATATTGGCCCTCTCTCCCGTGACCCATTGGGTGTGTGTGGAGCAGCACGCTCAGCTCCTGGCCCTGGGCATCTGACACACACACGCCTTGTGAGGGTCACAGTCATCCTGTTGTGCCAGCTGGGGCAGGTGTCACTGGACTGCAAGCCAAGGGCCACACAATGGCAACGTGCTAAGAGGTGAAAGTGTAAATGGTCATGGACGCCAACCATTGCATGTGGCACAATACTTGCAGGGACGCCTAACAGGTGGTTCAGAGGAAAACAAAATATGGGCTACCACGACCGCTGGCACACACACTGTTTGCTACATGTTTTATTTGGCTAAGGGTTACTTTCGAGCGGCGCAGGCCGACCAGGCCTGGCTTGGACCCTATCCCCCACCAAAACCCCTCTGCAGTGGAACACCCTCGTCCCTCTGTGAAGATGGAGGCAGTCTCCGGGGCCGAGGAGGGACCCCCGGTTGGGGCCGTTGGTCTGGTGCTGGTCGCTGCTGGCTGGTGCCCAGGTGCTGCTGGCTGGTTCCTGGTGCATACCATGTACCGCCCTGCGCAGGGCCTCTCTGCTGTCTTGCCCGTCCGATGCATCCCCTCCAGGGCTACACACACGATTGCGTTCGAAAGGTATAACGTCTCCTCACCACCCTCTGTGAGGCCCTGTATCTGTGCGGTCGACTGGTCCAGCTTGTTGGTTCATACGACATCAATGGGATGCTCTGTGTCCCATCCTACTGATGCCTCACGCAGGCCTGTGTGTTGAGACAGAGCGTTGTATGAAGGAGATTAGTCCGTTGGGTCTGGGAACTTTACCATTCAAGCACAGTGACAGGCTGGGAGCACGATCATCAGCCAGGGCTAGTACTGTGGTGTGGTGCTTTCACCCCTTTAGACAAAGGTGTGTGGCGATGTGGCCATGCGTGTGCCCCACTAGTGTTGGGGACAACCCCACACACAAGCACACGGTTCCACACTCAGAGATTTTCTGATGCACGGGATTCGCCATGTGGCTGTGCTGAAATCACACATGTAATGCAATGGTTCTGGTCTACGGTTGTGCATCCAGGGGACTGCAACACATGTTTTCAAGGACATGGGAGCTGATGGCTGATTACAGGGATCAGGTGACAACAACAGGCACACCATCACAGGTGTCCCCCATAAAGGGGTGGGGGTCAATTAGGGTGGGACAGGGTGGGGCCACAGTGGCAGCAGGAACAGTACATCAGCAGACCCTTTGACAGGTCCATGTTGGAGGGGGCTCAGGTCACAGGAGAGGGGCGATGTGTGCATTGGTACCAAGTACAGACCTCTCCACTGGCGCTATGTGCACAGCTGCAGCATCCGTCTGGTCAATTGATGTTAGGTAGAGGGTACGGGTCTCATGTTGTGTGATGGCAGGGACATGTTGTTTGTGGGGAGGGACATGGTACTCAGTGCGTACTACCTGGTGTCTATGACAAGCCGGGGCGACGGGCGGCATGTTCCGATAGTATGGGACAAGAGATGGAAAATCCCGGCTAGGGGCTGTCTGCCCGGCATCACACATACAGGCAAGTGTAATGCTGGTTATGCACATATCAGCAGTTGCTGGCCGAGGCCATGGGGTGTGGGTGGCGCTCACACCACTTGTGCATGGGGGGGAGGGAGTGCCGTGACCTGGTCAGATGGGGGTAGTGACAGCATGCGGGGTATGGGGTCCAACGCTTATAGCTCAACAGAGGGAGCAATGCAAAATGACCAGTGTGGTCCCATTTTTAGGTGACCGACCCATAGACAACACAGTGCAATGTGGGGCATATTGTCCTTGTCCCTCACGAGGGGGACGAATGTTATTGCACACATTGATATGTGCATGGTGTCACCGGACATTCGTTAATATGTGCGGGTCAATCAGGGGTGCCCGGTGGGACATGTCGCCTCAGCACGCCGGTCCATCTCCTACATGTGTCCCTGGACCTGGACATCTGGGTGGGTGCCAGGTATCGTGGTGTCTGGACAGGCGCTTGTCTGCTGTAGGGTCGATCATATATTCTGGCGGGGGTAACAACAATCTCTTAGGGCATGGTGTAGAGCAAGGTGGCGTGGGCCACAAACAGGTTGGGGCGATGGCTTTCATAGGGCATGGTGGGTCTGTCCCAGTTGCGCCCCGGCCCCGTATGGTGGACCGGGCTCTGGCGGGTACAATGTGGTGCAAATGGGTCCATTCATATTGCGTCTGTGTGTCAGCTGCATGTGTGCGATGTCCGAAGACTATGCATAGGTCCAAGTGTAGCATGTATGGCATCCCCTAGTCTGTTAGACATGTTGGCCGCTGTCAGACAGATGCCTGGGTGTGATTCATCCGCTGGCCTGTTCAGGGGTATATACTAATATGTTCGACGCAGGGGCTATGTGTGGGGATGTTGCCCATCTATGACAGACACAGCTGCTCAAGCTGATCAGTTATGGCGCTCCTCAGGTGTGACCGGCAACAGGAATATTGCTATGTGGGGTGACGTCCACCAACACTAGATATGGCCTTGGTAGCTGACACACAACAGGATACCTGGCTGTCAGTGTTAGATGTGCGGATGACACGGGGCAGGGGTCTGTCAAACAGTTTGGACTATGTCATGGAATGCCCCAGAGATTTGTGCAGACCTGTCTGTACACAGGCATGGCTTTTGATGTGGCAGGCTGTGGCTACGGAGGTTATCCATACCAGAGTGCATCGGAAAACAAACATAGGAACATAGGGAACATGAGATATGCCATACAGTGGTCAGCACCCAAGGGTCCATCAAGCACAGTATGGCTGTTTCCAAAAGTGGCCAATCTATTCATATGTACCTAGGGGCATTGTTCCGCCGCAAGGGACAGGTTGGTCCGTTCTGACAATGCTTGTCTTTGATGCAAGTGCAGTGAATATCGCAGGGTACGCATTTTCCTTAAGTTGATGGTTTATGGACCATTTAGCCACTAGACCTAAAAAGACACCGTAACGCGTGTCCAAACGATGTTTATGTTCTATACACAGATCCAATTAACAGCCTTTACTACATCCTCCAGTAAGGGGAATATCCCAGCGTTTGAGTACACGTTTTGTGTAAGTACGACATCCTGGTTATCAGTTGTAAATAGTTTACCCTGTCGCTCTCCAGTTGCATGTCCCCCAGCCTCTAGATCTTCTGATACGGTGATCTAGGTCATCTATCGTCTAGCCTCATTTCTTTCACACCGTCCATGGATATATAGACCTCTATCACATTCTCCTCCTCAAGCGGGTGCTCTCTCCGGCAGGTTATAGAGCACTCAACCTTTTAGGGGAGCCTCACCTCATAGGATTTGACTCCGCATCCCCTTTGGCCATGTTGGTGCCCCTTATCGGACGCCACCCCTGTATTTGCTAGATCCCAATGCATTTTACGGTGACCGAGTATTGCACACTATATACAGGGTGTGTCATCACCATAGAACGCTATAGTAGTCTATGTTTAAATATGTTGTTATAACTGACGATTTCTGTCGCTCGATCATACCTATCTCCCTTTATTATAATTTGGTTCCGCCGCTGGCACTATGTGGGCGCAAGGTTATGAATTATGGTATCTGGCAATGACCTCTGTACAACATCTCCCCTGGGTGGTGGCGGCTCAAAATGTTGAACCGCTAGGCATCATGACACCCAATAGTTTGGGTTGGGCCTCCCTAAGTGCAGTATCCCTGGCAGGCCCAAAGAGAACTGCCCGTCACCCTACATTTATCCCTCATTCATGCCATTCTGATGTCAGGCAGTCCCCCGAGTGTATCAAGGGTCGCTCTTGCATGTATCCACCGTCAATTCCCTGGTGGGTTTCAGGGCACAACTCTGACATTGTTGTGTGTCATGTGCAAGGCTGATAACTTCACCCTGTCACACCACCTTCGTTCATTAGGCCATTTTTGATTTTAGGAATTCTCTGAGGAAGGGCAGCATACCCAGCAGCAGATCCCGGTGGTACATTAACACCACTATTCACGTCTTTCCCGCATTGGGGATTACCTGGCCTTATTTATCAGGCCACTCTCAGCTTCATATCTTCCAACCTGTTCACTCGATACACATATATTACACTGTCCCCCAAAAAAAAAAAGGCAGGACTGCCTCCGCATCCCAGGAATCCTTCAGGGCTTTGGCAAACAGGGTCTCGTCAGGCGGGACGCTGTCAGAGGGTCCCTGCCAGGTCCGAGATAGCATCAGCTGCAACTCGATCTCACCTTTGTCCACCTGGCCTCTTCACGACGCCTCCTCATTATAAGCATAACTGATTAGTGGGACAGGATCCTCCTGGTCTACAGCCACGTTGGCTGTCCCGCCATCAGGTTTGATGGGCCCATCTACCTGCTGACGATACATATATTCATTATGATGGTATCTACCCTATTGTCACGGTACTGACATCAGGCTCAACGGTCTGGTGTGTTCGCCGATAACCCTGGTCGATCCCCTTTTTATGCAAACGCATAACCATAACCATAACCATAATCGCGTGACCCCGAACATTACCATACCCCGATAGCAAAACGCCGTATGGATCACCGTTCTCTGTTCTCTGCATTTGACCTTCCAATCTCCCACACATGGATCTCCAGGGTCATTGGCATCAGGTCATCCCATTCATGTAGGTACCGTCTCAAATGATAATTCAATTACGTACCAGGCTCATCATCCACCTGGCCTGCGCTCCCACTCGCCACTGCGTGGCTATCAGTCATACCCCAGGGGGCCTCACTGGGTGTATTTGATAGCACAGGTTTGTATGTCTGTGCAATGGCAATGGGTAGGGGTACGTTCCAGACATAGTATGACGATAACGGATGTGGACATGCGGTACATCCCATTTATCCCCAGCTTTTACCATGGGTGCTCCGCCCCCCCCGTAAACACTTGTTATTTTTCGTGTCATATGAGGGCCTGACGACAGAGGGATTACCCGTGCATGTAGACGGTCTAAAGGCTGCATACGTATTTCCCAGCTGTCCTCCATGGGGGGAGGGTTAGGGCAGGGCATAGTTACAGTGTTTGCGGCACTACCTGTGTGTACGCATACGCTGTTGAGGGTTCCTTCCTCTCGCTCAGATAATTCTGGCCATTATGTTGCGCAGTTACGCCGTGTTTCAGCCAGGCCAACACAGTCGCAGGGACACGCAGGTCACTCTCGTCAGCATAGCCATCTGGCAGGCACGTGTCCCCTAGGGTCCGCTATGGACGTGCCGACAAAACCGGCTGGGCTCAGCGGTACTCGTCTGGAGATGCCTAGCTCTACCGGTCAGCCATTTCCTCTGAGCGCCCTCGACTCACTACTCTGATGTTGGCTCTTGCCTTCTGATTGTGTCCGGCAGTACAGCGTACCGTGACTCGGCTGGTCGTCGGCGCTCCACCAGTCACAGGCTTGTCATCGTCGCTTCGATCCTCCGCTTTCGACAGGGTCACATGCCATCCATTCTGTCTGTACCACATGTGTCCTTTGCATCCGCTGATGTCTGCTGGGGATCCATGATCATTGCTCGCCTGGTAACAATGAAATAGTGCCACTGTAGATTTGCACTTTCCATGTGGGCCTATGCCCCTTGTTGTGGTGCTTCCCACCCTAGTCACTGCACAGCTTTTGCTGACTCAGGCCCTGACCTTTGTGGGTTGTGTAGTTGGGTTTTTTATCACCTCAGAGCCCTCTTGCATTGACACACGGTAACGCGACACCAGCCATGTATTTCCCATTTTTTGTGCTTCCCGGGGACCCCTTGTGCCATTCCCCTTTTGAGCGTGGTGGTGTGTCCCCCCAAACATCGCAGGTACCTGCTGTTACCACATGCCATACAGGACTGACAGGTTTTGCTTGTCCCGGTTTCACTCCAGCCCCTATCAGGGGCCCTCGCGTTCCTGACCTAGCAAAAACGCTCGCTCCTCACCATAGTTCACACAACCACTGCAGGTATGCCGGGCAGTATGAAACTGTGTTTCTTTGGGCCCCCTCAAATGGTGGGTGGCTGTTTGTTTGGTTTTTACTCTGACCACGCCGCCCCCCCTCACGGGGGGGGGGAGAGGCCCATACCCCTGGTGGGTGGGTGGTCTATGGGTCCCGCCAAGTGGGGGGGGGGGTGATTCCCAACGTACATAAACCCTCACCAGTAAGGGCAGCTGTTTGATGTAACAATGTGGTGACAGAACAACACGGAATTGGGGCCGGGTTGGGTGGACATCACGTACGGTGTGGAAGCAGTTTTAGCGGAGTAGGATGTGTGGGGCGGGGTGGTTTATGGGGTGGTGGACCCCGGGTGACTCATGGGGGGGGGGTCATGGGGTGGGGGGGGGGGGCCACCCACCGCTTCAGCCATTGTGTGCTCCCCACCTGTCCCCATGGGCTGGCGCAACCTCAGACATCGGAACGTCCCATCATGGTGGCTGGAAGGGTGCCCCTGCCAGCTGTTTTTGGTGGGGGACCCCATAGCCTGGCTTTGGTCCCACAGGCCTGCTACTGAATGTTTTTTTTCCGGCCATCCCAGGTGATTGATCCCACTGGTCCTGTGGGGCCGGAGGGGCTGTTGGCCAGTTGCATCCTGTGCTTGGGCGGCCTGAATTGCCTGGGCCTACTCTGTACCCCTCCCGGGTCCCCCCTCGCCCACATCCTCGTCTGGCCTTCATCTACATCCTCCCCTCTTGCTCCAGCTCTCATGCGCCCCCATGCTGCTGTAGTCACGCTGTGATGTGAGCAATAGAGTATGGCCCTCTGATATGTATCAACGCACCAACTGGTAAATATCCGCTTGTTTGCTTGTGTCCAACACCATACATGCTGTTTGATGTTTTGGTCCATGCATACTGCTTACACAGCCTGGGGTCCAACCTGCCCTTTCCGGGTTCAACAACCCATGACGGTAGTGCCAGTGTTCCCCCCCGCCACCTGGGGGTACAGGTGGGTGC